>OW818033.2:92002456-93252456 GCA_942486065.2 Calliphora vomitoria
ATTTTGCTTGCCATACCAAGAACTTTTTGGGAAAATTTTCTGCATTTGGTTTCTTAACTTTTCTACAACATTCCCTCGAGCATCTGCAACATATAAATATTGACCCGTAAGCTGTGAAAAATTTTCCATACGTACGTTTCGTCATCCATTATGCAGCAGGTACATTTTGTGTATAAAATTTTACTTAAATTTCCGTGCTCTGTCTTTGGCCTCTAAATTTTTAGCAGAGTTCTTGTCAGGAACTTTTTGAGCCTTGTATGTTTTTAAACCTGCATTGGCTTTAGCATTTCGTACCAAAGAGTACTGAGCTAATCGGACTGCTTTCTTACCGGATGTTTTGAAAGCTCTTTTGAAAATGCATTTTATTTATTGGTAATTTTTTTACAAGATCGGTCATTAACTTTCTGAGTTAGAGGGGTTCAAAATTTGACATTTTGGACAAACAGGTGTTTTTCTCATACATGTAACTTATTTCCTATTGTTTTTAGAAAAATATGTCCCAAATAGCTATCTTAACTATCTACAAAGTATATATATTCATGGTCGTTATAGATATCTGTATGTTCATCCGTCCGTCTGTATGTTGAAAACTGCTTTCCGTAGCCCCCAAATAACTTAAATACATGATACATTATACATTAATATATTGAGAATTCTTCCGGCTCGTTGCTATTTAAAATCGAGAAAATCCGCCCACAAATGGCTGAGATATAAGGAAAAAACCGGGAAAACCTCGATTTTTGGCCTATTTTTGATCTATATCAGGATTAGTAAGTCATTAATATAGACTATATGGATATCTAATGATAGATATTTCGAAGTCCATTGCAACGATGTGTATAAGGCACAATCGGAAAAGATATTTTTTAACCCGAATTTTTTTTTAAAAAAAAATTTTTTTCACTAATAAATTAAAAAAAAAAACAAAATTAAAAAAAAATTTTCTTTAAAAAAAAAAATTTGAACAAAATTTGATTTTTAAAAAAATTAAAAAAAAATTTTTTTTCAAAAAAATTTTTAATTTTATTTTGAAGTATAATTTGGTGAACAATCGCCAAAAACCCATTTGTGGTGCGTATGTGCTGAAATTTTAAAGTTCTTAGCATGATTGTTCTGTTTAAAGTCCCCATATACAAGATTCGCGCATTATAAAATATTGAATTTTTTTTATTTATTTTTTGTGGAAAAACCAAAAACCCGAAATTTCATTGGGTAACGTAAGGACTATACGTAATAACCTAAGTCTGCTATACTGTTTACTCTGTTTGTACATGTATTGAAAAAATTATTGACATATTATAAATAAACATCAATTTAGAAAAATAAACTCTATTGATTTCTGTTGCTTTCTTCCAACATATAATTTCCTTGAAAATAAGGAGTAAGAGGTATCTGTGGCAGCTCTTGTGGCAATGCATAGTGGTTAAGAAATGTTTTTTTTTTTTATTTTTTTTTGGAAATAATTCGATATCTCGGGAATTATTGGATATATTTTTACGAAATTTCACATGGTAACTCCTATCTTTATTAGTTGAATAGATATTTAGGTTTATTGATGTTTTTTTTTTTTAATTTTAGATACGGCTATCCTTCGGAGGGTTTAAATTTGTTATTTAAACACCAGCTATATTGGCTGTTAAATTCTAAATAAAATCAAAAACAGTTACCTCGTCTCTATAAAAAGGTACTCGCATCCAAAGTTGGAACATGTAAAAATGGACGTATTTTTTACGGAAAATCACCATGTTATATTTTTTTTTTAGTTTTTAAGGTAAATGAGTTCCAAAAATCAATAAAGGTTTTCAACAATATCGAATACTTATATAAAAGGCTTATACTTACTTTTCAGAAGTTCCACAAAACGTGACCGCTTTCAAAAATGTTATCGTTTTTTCATATGTTGCATATTAAATGTAAATTTTGAATTCAAACACATACTGACATAAAAATGTTTCTAACCCACTGTGCAGTGTTAAAAAGGTATAATATTTTAAATAAATAAAAATACAATTTTATTTTTGGACACTTTCTCATACATTTCAATTAGAATGAAAGCGAAATGTCAAAGCAAAATAATCATAGTCTTTATGGGCACACAAGTATTTATATACAACTGTATGTACACAGTGTACGAACCGGAAATACATTTATATACTTAAACATTTGTACACTAATACACTTACAGCATTTAAACAACTACATGCATACACACATACATATGTATCGTATTTATATATGTATCGTACCCTTGTCAAATGCCATTTTATAAAATATAAGTGAACGTTAAAACGATTGAATAAACAAAGAAAAGGAAGTTGACAAAAAAAAAAAAAAAAAATAATAACAACAATATTTTAAACTATTTTCTAAGAGAAGCAAAAAGAAGAAATATTAAATAAATAAAATATAAACGAAAAATATCAAAGCAAAGAACTGGAGAGTTTATAATATAAATAAATATTTTAACAATATTAAATAAACATTTTTTAATAAATAGAAACAAGTTAAAGTGTCGAATTTTATATGAGGAATATCTAAAGTTTTGCACAATTGTTGAAACTGGATGCATATGGCTAGTATTTATATTGTGCTAGGAATTGTGCTAGGATTTTTACAGTTGTGCCTACAAAATTTTTTATTATTGCTTATTTCTTTCCTGAAATACCACTACGAGTGTGAGTTTAGCTACCTAAAGTAAAGTTCGCTGCAGCGAGTTTTGATCAGGGCATCTAAAGGGCAAGGACAGACCCAACGACGAATATAGCAGGTTTATCCTTTGGAGACTTGAAAAGTTGAGTTAAAATAAAAATTTACTGAAGATGCTACACAATGATGTAGCGAAATATATTGGCTGTATAACTTAACAATTCGGGACTTAAAGGGTTTTCCAACAAGAAGTGTTATTTTGAATCACCCGGTATTTCGGTAGTTGTAACTTTTGAAGCTTTTATTCTTTGACATTTGACAAGTAGAAACTACGTCATTACTAAAAATGGAACGATACATGCTTCAACAAAGCATTGAAATTATTAAAATTCACTACAAAAATGGTGAAAATCTTGCAGTCACAGTTCGCAAAACTAAAGCTTTTTTGGGTCGTCGTGAAGCACCTTGTCGGACCGCAATACAGAAATTGGTGGAAAAATTCGAGCTTTTGGGACAAGTTTTTGATGTGAAGAATAAAACCTTTGCACATCGCTGCGCGAGGGTGACTGTTTGGTGCGGTTTATGGTCCGGCGGGGTCATAGGACCTTACTTTTTCGAAAATGAGGTTGGATCAACAGTTACTGTGAATATAATGTACTACCGAGAGATGCTTAATGATTTCTTATGGTCGAAGTTAGATGATATTGATCCGGACATCGTTTACTTTCAACAAGATGGCGCTACGTGCCACACAAGCAACGAAACAATTGCTCTTTTACGGGAAAAGTTTCCGGGCTGTATTATCTCCGAAGATCACAACAACAATGTTGAAAATCTTGCAGTTCGGAAAATTAAAGCATTTTTTGGGTCGTCGTGAAGCACCTTGTCGGACCGCGATACAGAAATTGGTGAAAAAATTTGAGCTGTTGGGACAATTGTTCATGTGAAGAATGATCACAATTGGCCACCGATATCTTGTGATTTATCAACTTGCAACTTCTTCCTTTGAGGCCACTTGAATGATGAGGTCTACGCCAACAGCCCAGCGTCAATTCAAGATCGAATTCGTGAGGCTATCGTAGACATAAGGCAGCAACTTTGCGATTTTCTTAAGGAAAATTGCATAAAAAGTATATGGTCCGGTAAGCGTGGTCATGGTGGCCATTTAGCTGATGTTGTTTTTCACTGCATACCTTCCTCTTCATTATGAAATAAATATCCGATCATTTATCCCAAAAAATGTCATTTAGCTATGAATACCAAACTAACACCTCTTGTTGGAAACCCCTGTACAATAGACTGCGGATCTTTGAACGCATTTTTGGTTTTCACTAACATAAATGTCATTTTGAAGGGTACATATCTGTCATTTATATTCTCTTAGTTATTGAACATTATTTTGTAAACAGCAACGTTTACAAAATTATGTCGAATTTTGTGAAGCACGCCGTGTGGTTCAGAAGTAGTGATTTTGACACAGAAGGCAAAGATCGCCCAAGCTAGCCAAACAAATTTGAAGACCAATAACTTATATGTTTTCAATAACTTATATGCCATTTTGAAGAGTTCAAAAGTAATTAATTCTCAATCAGCGGATACCCGGCGTGTGCTACTACGCTAATAATTCTTTGTTAATGGATGGGTTTTATAATAAACATTTTTTTACCATATTAGTATATAAAAAATAGTTTTGAAAAAAAGTACCAAAAAGAAGTACGTTCAAATTTCAAAAAGAAGGACTGAAATTCCATTTAAATTTAATTTCTGGGATATGGGATACAAAAAAGTATTAAAACTCGGGTTTGGCCCATTTTATCCCTTTAAAAGTACAAAACGTACCATACACATGTCCACTTGTTTCTTGCATAAATTTAGATTAAGTTGGATTTTTGGTGCTAGATTTAATAGTTCCGATTTTACCTAATATAACCCCCTTAGTGGATCTGCACATCGGGAGAGGTGCTTACGTACAAAATTTCAAGATAAACTAATTTCAAAATGGGGAAAAAATTTTGTGTGGAAAAATTCAAAATACCGTTTCACGAATAGACCTAATGTATTACTTAAGGTTTTTAAAACCATCTTCAGATAATTTCCTTTCGAATGAAACCAGTTTGAAGCTAATCCGTTGGATAGTTTCAGAATCTATGTAGAAACATTTTTTGTGTTTTATACTTATATATGTAGATTACTTATTAAACATTATAGCGTAAACAGCAAAGTTTTCTTTTGCTTCGAAAATGTCGAATTTTTTAATAACAAAGTGTCATATACCGAATGCTTTATATATAAAGATTACTTATTGAACATTATAACGTAAACAGCAAAGTTTTCTTTTGCTTCGAAAATGTCGAATTTTTAACCAACAAAGTGTCATATTCCGAAGATTGTATGATCTCCATCGGTTTCCATGTCCAAAAACGGTTTGTTTGATTCAATAGTGATGATTTTGACACGGAAAGATCGCTAGAAAAGTTTGAAGACTAAGAATTGCAGGTATTACTCCATGAAAATTGTTTTCAAACTCAAAAATAGCTTGCAAAATCATTGAGCACTACACACGCAGCAATTAATAACATTTGCGGTTAGCAGGCTTCATTCAAATGCAGGGAAATTGGAAATATAGAATCTGAGAGAATCATTACTTGTGATGAAAAATTTATCGTATGTGAAGCCCGGCCAACCAACTGAAACGACACCAAAGCCTAATATCCATGGCGCTAAGATAATTATCTGCATTTGGTGAGAGCAAAATGTTCCAATCAATTATGAGCTGCTAAAAATTGGCCGGACCATCACATGGAAACTGTACCAAACGGACAGATATGAAAGTGTAATATAACTTTATGGCAACACTCGGCCATATTTTGCAATACCTGTCCTCAAAAGATGAGTAGTTTTTTTTTTTGGCTCGCAGCCCTTAGGTTGCCACAAAGTCATAGCCAACAGTGGTCAAATCTTCGAACAAATTTATAAAAGCTAAAAATTTTAAAAAATTCCGCATAAATTTTTTTTCTTTACGAAAGACATAACAATCAACATTATCATTACTTACATGCATTCACAAACGTAAGCAGATATAAAATATCAAATAAAACTTAATGGAATTTACTTTTCTTTGGGAAATCTCTAAATCAAAATGGTTTGTATGCGTAAGTTTATATATTAAAGAAACCTTATAAAGCTACAGTATATTAAGTTCACATTTAGCTTTATGATAAAAAATTATAAAATTAAATCTTAAATTAAATTGAATCTACAATTCTAACTAAAATTTTATTTCAACATGTCAGTATTTAGCTGTTTAAATATAAAATACAACAATGACATAATTTTTTATACTCTTGTTATAACAATTAAAACAAAAAAAATTATATTAAATCCATACACCATAACATGTGTAGCGAAAGTTAATTGCACGTTTATTAAACGGTCAGCAGAAATGCTTTGTTAAGTGTGAAATTGCAGGCTTTAATTTGATTTGGAGAACGTTTAATATTGTTGAATTTTATTACACTTTGAAACATGTCAAAAACAGGTGAACTGAAAAATTATATTGACATCAAAAATTATTAAATATTAAGCGGTTGAAAATAAGAAGGTGATTCAAGTGTTATTAGAAAATTTAACACTTGTTGTAAGCTTTATTTCAAATTCACAATAAAGTGGTTTTAGCACAATACAATATCCAAGAAATTGTAATAAGAAACATTTAGAATTTTATTTGTTTACAAAATTTTTTAAGAATTCCTTGATTAATTCAAGGTTTTCGACTTTTTATTAGCATAGAAATTTTCTACTTAGACGTATAAGTAATTTTTACACAGAATATAATATTTGAAATAAAGTATACGCCCTGTTATTATGAACTCATATTATTTGACGATATCATAACAAATGACAGGGCGTATACTTTATTTTAAATTTAATGTTCAGTAAAAAAATAACTCATACGTCTATATAGAACATTACTATGAAAAGTGGTGGAAATGAAAAAAAAAAAGTGGAAAAAAATGTTTAAGTTCCAAACGAAAAGCCCGATTTGAATAAAATTTCCCGTGGCTATAAAAGAGGTGTTAGTAAGTTAAAGTTTTGTTGAATGGACTTATAACATTTATGGGGGACCGAGCCACAATGTTGCAAAGTGGGTCACCTCGGATATATCAAAAATTAAAAATTATGCCAAATTTCTGTTTGCGATCCGATTTGAAAGATTTTTATATATATGGAATCTACTCGACAAGATCTATAAAAAGCATTGCTTTAGCCGTATAGTATCTCTTACAGTTTACCATTTATTCGCATTTGAAAAAAATTAATTTTTTACCTACCTGCTAATTTTATTAAAATCGGGCTATTCGTTTAGAATTTACAGATTTATTTCCATTTTTTTCATTTCCCCCACTGTGATATGTAAGGAGTGTGATCGTATAATTCTTAACACACGCTTTTCATTAAAGCTTTTAACCCATGTATTTTTAATTTGTTTTTTTGATCAAGTTACCTTTGTAAAACATGTCATTTATTATGTTTAATGTCAATTATATTCATTTGTTGTTAATCTGATTAAAATGAGTGACTAGAATAATGTGCGTACTAAAATTATTAAATATTTTCAGCAAAAAACCCAACTTGGTCCTACAAAAATATGGCCAAGCAATCAAAGGTCTGTAGTCAAACTGTTTCCAATGTTATTAATTAGTATCGGGAGAACTTGCCCGTTGATAGAATACCTGGTTTAGGTAGAAGGAATGGTCCACATGACGTTTCAGAATCCAAAAATTTATAGAACTCATTTTCAAAAGAGCTCCCAACACATCCGGTAGGAAAGCAGCCCGGTTAGCTCAGTGCTCGGACTATTTGGTACGAAAAGTTAAAGCCAATGCAGATTTAAAAACATACAAGGCTCAAAATTCTCCTGATAGGAACGCTGCTAAAAATTTAGAGGCCAAAAAAAGAGCACGGAAATTAAAGTCAAGTTTTATAAAAAAATATTCTTGATGTATAATGGATTTTTCGCAACTTCCTGGTCAAAAATGGTATGTTGCTGATGCTTGAGGGAATGTTGAAGAAAAGTTTAGGACACAAAAGCAGACAACAAAGTTCTTGTTATGGCAAGAAATATGCAGTGATGGCAAAAGAAGCCAATCATTTGTTACAAAGTGCTCTATAAATGCCGAAATTTACATCAAGGAATGTTTACAAAAGATGATGCTTCCATTCATGAGACTTCACAATGTGTCCACTTATTTTTGGCCTGACTTGGCATCCTGTCACTATGGTAAACAAGCCCTTGAGTGGTAAATGAACAATAATGTGGTATTTGTACCAAGAGAGACAAATCCTCCAAACTGCCCGGAGCTAAGGCCAGTGGAGAGATATTGGGCTCTTATTAAAAGAGAATTGAAGAGCACATAAAAGGTGTCCAAAAGTGTTGTAGATTTTAAACGGAGATGGACTACCTGTTCGAGCAAACTGACAGAAAGTACTATAAAAGCGTTAATGGAAGGGTTTCCGGAAAGGTTTCATATTTTTTCTAAAGATTGAAGAAATAGCTATCTAAACAATTTGAGACACATTTTGCTAAGAACAATAGGTAATAAGTTACATGGATGAAAAAAAAGAACACCTGAAAACATGTGTCTGAATTACTATAAAATAGGCCTTACCTTGGTACAAATTTCATTCATCCCGATCGGAAGACATCGATTTCAAAAGTTGGTTTACTTGACATGAAATCCCCCATATATATTTAATTTAAATTATTCTGCAATGCTATCGTAACTATAAGTCCCTTTGCATTTGCAAAGATATTCTATTCATTATTAATAATATTTATTCTTAAAAGATAAAATCCTCTTAAATCATTTCATTTCAATGCATTGCAAGCTTAGCCATTCAAACGTTAAATATTTTCAAAAAATTCCTTTAACTTCATCTGATAGAGATGAAGAAAAATAAAAGAAAAACAAATTTTAAGATGACAATTATTAAACATTCCTTCACTGGCCAAGAAATAAGAAAATTGAAGTGAGTTGTTGTGTAATTGAAATAATTTCTCTAAAAGAACTACTTTTTTGTTTATGAATACTTATTTGTTAAGAGGATTAAACAAATTTTGTTGTTGTTTTTTTTTTTCTTTAGTCAGCATATTACTGGTTGCTTATAAATATTAACAGATAGAAAGATTCATAAATTTCTGAATCTTTCTTTACTTTCTATTTAACGAAAAGCTGGAAAAACATAGCACTGAAGTATTGTAATAAGTATAAGAGAAATTATTAAATTCTTAAAACAAAAGACATGTTTATTAGGCAGGCCCTTATATTAGACTTCTTTCGACTATCGGTGCTTCCAGGAACAAAGCTTGTTCTCTGTCATCTAAGAGCACAATTTGAGCAAAATCGTACAACATTTTTAGGTTGCACATTTTATTTGATGTTTCGAGTTCTGGTGAATCAGGCCCTAAGTCTTACAATTCTCCATTACGGTTCTATAGTTGAAACAAAAAGTTGTCTTATCGACATATCGGCTTTTGTCGATTTTAAAAAAGGCTACTTTTCGAACTTTCACCTTTTTTCAATTGTTTAATCGGCATTTCGTCTTATGCTGCACAGAGAAAACAGATTCGTGGTAGCAACCGATTTGGTTGATTTAATGATTCTGTTGGTATACCATTTTTGAAGGCGTAAAAAAAGTTTGGTTACTTCAACCGAAATTTTTATCTATCAACTGTCTTTCTGTTGATAGAACCGAAAAACACTATGTATGACACCGAATCGTTCGATTGGCAAAAAATTCGGTTGCTACTACGAATCTGTGTAGCAAAAGACGAAATGCCGATTAAACAATTAAAAAAGGTCCTCAGATCGAAAAGTGGACTTATTAGAAATCGAAAAAAGTCGAAAGGTAGAAAAGTCATCTCTATAAAAAATCGAACGTTGTGCGGTAACGTAGTGCTAATCGATTGTTCGACATTAGTCCGAACAAAAAGTCGATTTCAACTTTAGCAAGAAGTTATAGAACCCTAATCTCCATAAAGTGTGTTTGATCAGCTGAGTACAATACGAAGATCACATGTTGACTAATACGGCTCTTAATGGCAAGAATGCTTAACTTTATATGAGGTCGCATGTGGTTGAAATTTTAGTTGTTTTTCATATACCTAGAATAAACAGAGTTTAAATTAACAATTCAATTTCAATTATAAATATTCAAATAGTGAGTCCTTGTCATTATTGTTATTGAATGTATAATTAAATTATGTTTTTAATTATAATACAGAGATATACAAGTGCAAATACTTATAAATAAATATTTAACTTTAACTGTATTGTCCTCCTAAACATTATGAATAAAATGCAATTTTCCTTATTACTTTAATTGTTTAAATGATAAACAATAGTATTTTAATATTTATTGCAAATACCACTTGAGAGTATTTTGACATCATTAGTGTAAGATGTGCAAAACACCTGGAAATATCTATGAGTTCTTGTGCAAATACGTTGTTGCATATAAATAGACATAAGTGTATTGTAGAGGTATTGGAAAGGCTCATAAACAATTTGCTATGAATGTTAAATTCTGATATACATAGTAATACATATTTATGTCTTGAGTGTAATATTTTCTATACAGTGAATGAGTTTTGGGAAAAATTTAAATTAGTTTCCAGAAAGTTCCAATAAGACAGTATAAATTTAAATAATACAACTCATAGGAAAAACTTATGTTGTCAGTTTTGTAGATCATGCTAAATTATAAAAGATTCTTAGACAGAGTGATATTGGATAACCACAAAGTTTCACTTTGTTAGTTTTTAAAGATTTCGTATTGGGTGTATGACTTGAAAATTTGGAATTTTTCACATTTTTAGCTTTTTTTTTTAAACATTTGGTCAAAATAAATTTATTAAAGGCATTTGTCATTGTTAGCTTTGACCCTTTCCCGTCTTTCTGGCAACATATTGATTGCGAGCCAAAAGAACTGCTCATCTTTTGAGGCCAACAACGAATTAAGCCAATTTCCGGTCTTCTGTTCTGAAGTGAAACGTATACCAGAGAGAGCATTCTGCATAGACCGAAACAAATAGTCTGGACTATAAGGCATTTGAGGCCAAACTTCCCAACCACTTCTTTCTAGATAGTTTTTAACAGGTATTGCAACATGTGGCCGAGCATTGTCCTGATGGAATATTACGGTTTCATGTTTGGCAGCATATTCTAGACATTTTACGGCCAATGCTCGCTTCAAACGAATCAGTTGCATTCGGTACAGTTTCCCTGTGATGGTCTGGCCAGATTTTAGGAACTCATAATAGATAGGACCCTTATGCTTCCACCAAATACAGAGCATTACCGTAGCTTTGTGGATATTTGGCTTTCGTGTCAGTTCCGCTGGTTGGCAGGGCTTCACATATGAGCTCATATGCTTCCGGTTCTCGTAATGAATCCACTTTTCATCGCAAGCAATGATTCGTTTCAAAAATGATTTTCTTTTATAGCGTTCAAATATCATTGCGGTCTTGCAAAAGATGATCGGCTTCAATGTTTGCTTTAGGATTAATCCTGCAGCATGCCAAAGTTTTGATATTGCAGATCAGCCCTTTGTGAGCCAATTTTCTCTATTTGAAATACATAGCATCACAAGCAGAAGTATAGCTGATATATTGATGTATGAATCATGTATGGGGGTTACAGAAAGATGATTTCAACATATAGGCGGACACAGTTATATCTATAATAATCCAGACACACTTTATGAGCTTGCAAATGAAAATTGAAGTAATTACGAAAGGAAAAGTATAAAAAGGTCAGCAATTCATTCCATAAATTCATTCCCAAAAAACTAATTCGTTCTCTTCATTCAAAAGCATTTATTTGAATAGGATTCATTCTTTGTTAAATCAATTCGCAAAGGAAATAATTCATAACTAATTTTTTTTACCCTATGAATGATTGAATTTTTGTTAAGTCCAATCCAAATTTAATTAAATAATTTTTCTTTAATAAGTGAAGTGAATGAAATTGTCATAGGGTAAAGTAGGGACTAGTCGTAATTGTCAAAAACCTAACTCTTGCTACAACAAACTACATGCTAGTCAATGTATTTTATTGTTGGAAGAGACATATGATTTGTTGAATTTTTGTTTGATAAATCGTAGTGTCTCGTCTCTATTTATAATATTCTATGGAATAGATATGAATAGAAGAAAAATGTATTAATTCAATAAATTTTTTTAAGCCATTTCGTAATGTATTTACATTATGAAAATCTTGAATGATTCAATAATTTCATAAAGAATGAATTCTCAAAGAAATGAATTCAATACGCTTGAAGTACTGAGGATATAAGACAATGAATTAATTCATGCTAAATGCTTGGGTGATTGTGGCAATTAACAGAAGTTGAAAGTTCTCTGGTTGCCATTCACTTGGGAAAGGCCAGGAATGATTCTTTTGCTTAATTTCTAAGCAACTCACACCGCCAGCGTTAGGCTAGATATTACCCGGGCAGTGGGATCTGATACCCTTTAGAACTAGTTAACGTGAGAAGGCTCGGGTAACTAGGTGATGAGTCTGTCACTGAAGCGCAGTAATAAATGCCGGTCTTACGGCATATGTGGTAGCCCCATCATCAGAATAGGATATTTTGTTCCGATTCCTCATTATATCCGAAAACTAAGGAAAAATTCCCAGAAACTCTATGATAAAGGACTTCTATTCGCTACATGGAACGTTAGAACACTCTATCAAACAGGCAATCTTGAGCAAGTTAGCAGAATTTTTAATAAGTATAATCTCTCCTTCCTTGGTATGAGCGAAGTGCGTTGGAATCAAACTGGTACCATAAAAACTGATGGTGGGTACCAACTGCTATGTTCTGGTATGCCCAATGAAAACGACATACACCAATATGGCGTAGGTATTCTAATACATTCGAGCTTTTATGATTTTCTACAAGACTACAAATTTGTTAATGAGCGCATTATGTCTATCCGTCTAAAATGTAAAAACAAGAATATTACTGTTGTACAATGTTATGCCCCAACTGAAGTTGCTGATGAAGAATGCACCGTGTTACATAATGGTGAAATGTCTAAACCATTTAAAACAACGTCTGGGGTTAGACAAGGGTGTTTACTATCACCGCTTCTGTTCCTAATTGTATTAGATGCTGTTGCTAAACGGTCAACTGCACATAGACCGAGGGGAATTATATGGGATCCCTTAAACCCGCAGATTCGATTAGAGTCGCTGGACTATGCAGATGATAAATATGAGCTTTCTCACATACGTGCTGATATACAAGCAAACATTAATGATCTTACCAGAGAATCAGAGAAAGTTGGGTTGCAAATTAATATCAATAAAAAAAGAAGAATGTTATATATAACGTATGAATATATAATTAGACTCGTTGCCTACAAAAAATTTTAGTTTTTCTCTCGCTCTGCAAACCTGTGTACATGAGACATTTCCCGGTCGTTTCTGTGATCAGAATTTACCCCTTAGATTGTGTGATCTAACACCATTGGCTCTAGTTTTATGGAGTTGTTTGATGGCTATGCCAACAAGGCCCCAATACCGAGAAAAAATATATATTTACCATTCTGATTTCATAGCGAAATTTGGTAAATAACTATTTGATAAATGAAGTTAGTTAAATGAAGTTAAATCAATACGATTTTGATTAATGAACCTATAGACATTTTTCACAACAACATGTTTATTATGCCCACTGTTCGGTTTACATTTTGTGTCTCCTCTCATGTCTTTGACATCATCAATAACCCTAACAATTTACAGGAACAACTGCACTCATACATTCTACACAAAAAGTACATTGTTTAGTGGTTCAAAGTGCATTTGTATGTTTATTTGTATGTCAAATTAGTTTGTAAAACATACAAATAAGTTAGATTTGAATCAATATATACACAAATCATTAAATGACAAATGTATATAAAAAAACAAGAGCGTAAAATGCAAAAGGTTACAGAAGAAATACAATATTTGGATGCTGCAGTTGCCAAATAGATTAACTCCCTAAAACATAGTTGTGATTAAAAAGTATTTTTTCTTTAGAACTGAACGAATTTCAAAATATTTCCTTTCGGGTCTAGCCTACTCCTTTTTGCAGTTACGTCTTTCTTAAAGTGTCTTTACAAATATGATCTATGAAGAGTTTACTATTGCATCTGGCACTCTGGTGTGCTAATGACAGCTTGTGTTTGGTACAAGTGTGAAAATTCTGATTCAGCAGCATGTTCTTTCCACAATTCTCCAGTGAATATTTGGATATGTGTACATATAAACTAGTGGCATAACATGAGGAACTCGTGTAAGATTATGAGTGGATGACTCTTTGTTAGTATGTTTTAATATATTTGTATAAGGCACAAATAATATTTCTACATATAAACATACGTTATGGTATTTGAGGATAAATTTTCACATAAACATATAACAATTGAATTTGTTTATCAACAATTAAAGCACAAATTTATTTGAATTAGAGATGCATTTCTTGCTGAATTGTTTTGCTACCAAGAACATATTTATTATAAGGTTTTCAAGGAAAGGTTTTTGGCAATTTAATATACAAAAACACTGAGTGTAATTTTTGAAGTCATGGAAATATAACCATATACGGAAACCACTAGGTGATAAAAGACCAATTTTTCCCAAAGTCAATCACTTTTTTTATGGGCCCCCAAAGATTTAGGGCCTCGATGTCATTTTTGCATAAAAAGTAATAATTTTCTCAGGCTCATATCTTGCAAACCGCTTTCTGAGGCAAAGTTGTAGCACTTGCCATAAAGAATAAAAATTGTAAACATATAAAATTAAAAAAAACTTCATCTTCAAGATCAAAATCCCTTTTTCAGGTCCATAGGTAGCAAACCGTTCAAAATTCAAGGAAACAGTGAACTACAAAAGTGTACCTAAGATCTTAATTAAAAAACTCACGCGATCCTGCACCGACTGCAGCAGCACATGCATCAAGGGACTCAGCACACAATATAAAAGCGACAAGACGCTCATATCGAGGCATTACACAGCGCGACGTCAATGAGAGCTCAGCTGAAAGTTATAGAGAAAGTGCTACATCATAATTCGCACACAATATTGGCAAAACTGGAAGACACGGGTCTTTATTTGTTGGTATTTTATCACGTAGTGCTGTTTTTTTCGTGCTGCACTGCGAAATTCAATAAAATAAAATGTAGATGATTGTGAAATGAAGTAAAGACTATTGAGTTATTTTTGTAAAATTCCAGTATGAAAATTTATAAAAACTTATAGAAAATTATTTGCCACTTTAAAAAAATTGTTATCAAGAAAATCGTCTAATCTTATATACCCCTCACTAAAGAATTAAAATAATTTTTTGTTAAAGAAATATCTTGTTAAACAAATATGTTGGATAACAAGAATTGTTGGAAAAACTGTTCTTTCGTGGATCCGAATTACAAAGTGAGTAAACACCACATATTATTTGATTTTTTTTTTAAGATCATGAAAGTCCTAAAATCTCTCCATCGATTAAAATTTCAAAGTTTCGTTTTGTTGGAGATTGGGGTGAATAATAGATTCAGTTCGGATAATAACATATTTAAGTAAGACAATAATGATTTTCATGATCTTAAAATTCTAAAACTATCTAACTAAGTCCGTCCGTCTGTCTGTCTGTTGAAAACACGAAAGAAGTGAAAATAAAGGCTTTTTATATAAGAAATTGATATTGGTGAAAATCCTTAGACTTGAAGATTGATATTTTAGTAAAACTTAATAATTTGATACATTTTTGGGACGTCATTTACCTTAAAAGTTAAAAACATTATAATATGTTGATTTTCCATGAAGAAAAATATAAAATTTGAGTTAATGTAAAATTTTAACGGTTAAAGATATCATTAAAAAATTTGAAGCCAATATAGACTCAAATGTCCTTAAATCAAAAGTTTTATAATTTTTAGCATTTTGTATTTCCAAATACCGAAATTCCTAAACCGGGAAAATGTGTTCCAAAAACTGATTTTTTTATAGAAAAGTGCTTATTTACCATGTGATAGTAAAAAAACGATTGTAAGTATTTAGGAAGCATAGAAGCATTATACTAATTCGGTGCTTTGGCATTTATGAATATTTAACTCAAACCTAAATTTTGTTTTCTAATGGACCAAGTTTGGATAGGTCAGGGTGCTGTTGTGTCCGCTTAAGTGAACCAAATTTTACTTTACAGACTTTGGCATTAAGTTCTCTTTTCGGATCATATACAAATTATATATAGTCCCGAACAAATTTTTTTCTACAAAAGAAAAAATATGGGGACTTTTTTTTAGGAAAAAACGTAAAAAATACGGGCCATTTTTAATACGGACAAGTTGTTTTTGATTTATTTAGAACTTTATCGTTAATATAGGCAATGTTTTAAAAATAAATTTCGACCCTTTGTAATCCCGCCATATCTAAAAAACCATAAAAAGTTCAAGCTAATTTTAAAAAAAAATATCTTTTCAACTAATACAGGTAACATATTTTTGGTATATCTCTCCAAGGACTGTTTATATTTTTAATTTTAGCTCTTTCGGATCATAAATAGATTTTTGGAGATTTTTGTAAAGAATTTGAGACCCGAGGTGACTAATTTTTAAGGGCCACGCACTAGCCCCCATCAGCGCTCGGAAGCTGAACAGATGCAAATCAAATCAGAAACACCTCAGCTCTAACCATTTCGTAATAATATATTTAATAGTTCCCGAGATACCGAATTATTTCTAAAAAATAAAAAACGTTTCTAAACCACTGTGCGAGCATAAATGTTGGTATCCACATAGACTTTAACAGAAATAAGTTTTATATAGACATAAATCACACCACCTAATATCAAGACGATATGTCCATAATTGGTTATAGCTCCTATTTAAGGCCCACTTTCTAAAATCACTTCAACGATAATAAATTTCTTAAAAATGTTGGAATCCAAATATAATTTGACAAAAATAAGTTTCATAGAGAAATAAATCACATGGGCTATCTCATGTTGATCGGTCCAAAATTGCTCATAGCTAGCATATAAGGTCCACATCCGAAAATCACTTACGAAAATAAATTATGGAAATTTTAAAAGAAAAGTGTTTTTTCTCATTTACTCAGTGTAGGGTATTACTTTCGTACTTGATTGTTGTTAATTATGTAGTCTAAATAAAACATAATTATCTTTCAAATGTATTTTAAATTTAAAAGAATAAAAATGGAAATATTCAAATGAATGCAAAGGACTTGAAAGGCAAAAATTTAAAAACTTTAATGTTTCTATATTCTTAGGTGGAATTTATGATATATTTACAAAAAAAAATCCTTTAGCTCGCGCTTATGCCAATTCATATCCAATAATATCTTCTAATTGAATAAGTAATTTTGTTCCACTTAATAAGAAAAATACTGAGACAATGTCAGGGTTTTTCTTTTTTCTTGCATAATTTGAACTAAACTTAATTTACTTATTGCCACCACCTGTTACCTTTTTCTCTAATTTAGTTAAACAGATGTGGCAAGACAACAAATAAATTCTCATTTAAATTGTGCATTTACTTTTCCAGAAGTTCTTTCCATTCATGTTGGCCATTGTATTCGTTGTACACCATAAGTTTTCAAGAGTTAAACTGATATTTTTATGCCACATTTGGCAATTGTTCGTGGAATTAGAAAAGAAAATCACAAGAAAAATATTGTACAAAGAATCAAACAAAACCACAGGCAAATAGAAATAGAGAGAGAGATAAATTTAAAATCTTTGGATTTCAACAAAAGTTTCGTATTATTCAATTAAAGAGTGTTTGTGTATAGGCTGTGAAGCAACTTCCAACCTGCTGGATGCATGAATGACTGTATGTAGAGAGGGTGATAGATGAAAATATGTTATTCAAAAATGTTTAGCTGGGTTAAGCAGGAATTGCAGGCTAACACATTACTTTGGTAATCACAAAATAGAGAAATCTATTACATCAATGTTGACTTTCTAAAAATATAAAAAGAAAATTTATCAGTGTGTCAAAGAAATGTAAGGAATTTGAAATGATAATTTTTTATTGTGTTTATGACTTTCACTATGAGTGGTATTTAAAACAATCACCATGAGTAGAATTGTTCAAAGTCTTTTACACACAGCAATTTTTCTAGAAACAAGTCTCTTCAATTCTCTTTTCAAACTGCCCGTTTGTTTACACCCAGTAAGTCTGTGTCAAGGCGAATTTATATACAAGTTGGTGTCGGTGGCGAATTCAGGCAAATACGAGCGAATTCATTAATATTTTTTATATAGAGTTTGACGTTCGATACAACTGCCTCATTTTTTCGAATATCAAACTCCGTATACATTAAATTAATGAATTCGCTTGTATTTGCCTGAATTCGCCACCGACACCACCTTGTATATAAATTCGCCTTGGTCTGTGTTCAATTATTTATATCAATACCAATAGACAGCATAATGAGAATGAAGTAATAACAGAGAATTGAAGTAATTTTCCCACATAGAATAAAATGTACATAGAAGCGTTACTAACAGACAAAAAACCTTAGTCTGTTGCCAAAAACCTAAGACATGCAGCAACAAATTACAGCCATAAAATTTGAGAAAGAGTGTTTATTTTACTGTCATCTTACTCTCAGTTGCGCCTCTAGAACTAGATACAAGCTAGTATGTGCCCTTCTTCTTTTCTCTCTCTCCTATAAACTCAGACTTTCTGCAAGAAATATTTCTGGGTGTAAAAGCAAACTGAATTCCGATGGCTTCTAGTTCTTTTATGTTTCGAAATAAAAAAGATCACCATAGAAAAACCTGTGAATCCGAAACTTAGGTCACTTATCTTTCACCTCTTAAAGTTTTGGTAAATTAAATGTTGAAATGTTGACCCAAGGTGACCAACTTTGAGGGGCCACCTACTGGCTTCCATTTCCACTCGAAAATACCTCTGCTCCAACCTTGTGAAACTTCTTTACGATATCTCCAATAGTTCCCAAGATACCGAATTATTTCCAAAAAAAAGTTTCTAAACCACTGTGCAGCAATTGTTCAAAATCTGGAAAAATATTTTTTTTTTTAAAAATTGTTTGTTCACAAAAAATAGTTTTCAATCTTTAACTTAAACTATTATTTGGTGTAGGGTATATAAAATAAGGCCTTTAACTTCTTTGCTTTGGTTGTATCTCCAGCCGATATCCTGTAGGATAAAGTACCAATACAGATTCATATCATGTCTTCCACACGCAGAAACAAAATACAGTTGTGCGTGTTTACTGTAACCATTTCAACATTTTATAACAATATTATAGTCACAGTAACTATTTTTATGATTGTGGTAACAATAATATGGTTAATTTGCGATTCACATGATTGTATCAACCATATATATGGTTACAGTAACCAATCATATGTTTGTGACAATCATTTTTATGATGAATAATTTGATCATAATATGTTGTTCTCAGATTGTGATATCCATAAGCCGAGTGAAACATAACATGGTAAGTCCTTCATCAGATAAATGGTTGTCACAAACATATACTTGTTTACTGTAACCATATATATCTTAAGGATACTAGTATACTAGTTATTCATATAATCACATCATCCTAACACTATTTGTTAGCTCACCCTTTACAAAGTTAAATAACTTGCTTCTACCATTTCTCTTTTTAATGATTTATGATACCAGCCGTATCTTAACATGAAAATCGCATATAAAATTGATGGATTTTAGGAAGAAAGAAAAACAAAAGCTACCATATACTACAATTCAAAGGTGTGAGCTATAAATTAATATTGGCAAAAAGAAACCAAAAGAAAAATCAAACTAAAACTTTAATACAAGTATAATAAAGTTGTAGTTGCTTGTTATTTTAACATCACCTGTCTGACACGGCAACATGCCAGACATGGGTTGGGAGTTGTAAAGAAGTTTAAGAATTTAATCTGTTAGAAATAAGAAAAACTGAGATGATAAAGAAAAATAAAAAAATCCAACAAATGTCTTTTAAAGCTTTGTGATTAGAAAATAAAAAAGAAAAGAGAAGAGAAAAGAAAAGACAACATCAGGTAAAATGTAGCCCTATAATCGTTTATTTATGGCCAACAACAGCAGCCCAGCTATATACAAATTATTTACTAGAAAGAAAGAAAAAAAAACACAGTCTAATTGACTGGCCTCTAACTCTCTGGCTTTATGCCCGACTAGCTGACTAGTTGCTTGGTCAAAGGCAAATTGAATATTATTTTTAGCTCCTTTATTTTAAGTATATTTGTTTAGGTTGTAATGATTTATGAGCATGGCTGGGCATTACATTACATTATATTTATTATTTATTTATTTAAAACGGAAATGAAATACATGCAAGCGGAACTTATGACTGGGATTTTCTTTAGCTTATAAATACAGCAATTATTTAGCTATTTTCCGCCTGAAGATTTTTAGTTTTTTTGGCATCTCTGCATATTTGTTTAAACTTAAGATGATGACCTGTCAGTCCTTTATCAAGGGAAAAAAATTATAATATCAATAACATGTTATTATGTTCACAGACAATCAAGTATGTAGACATTTTTTTAAGTTATATAATGAACCATAAAGGGAAAGTAAATAATTTCACTGAAACAAATCTTCTTTTGTAACAAAAAATACTATTCAATTAATCTTCATTTCGGGATGTTGTTTTAGATAATTTTATAAGTTATTTTACTTACAATAAATTGCTATCATTTATTATATTGTAATTGTTTATATTAATTAATTTCATTAGATATGCATTAGAATTAAAAGGAAAAATCGCATTGAGACCGATTTGAAATTGGTGGTTTTTTTTTTTAAATTATTCCTTAGAAAATCACTTTGTTTGTCCTGTTGATAGCATATTTACTATGATTTGAAATGAATTTCCATACAAAACTATGTTTAAACACAACAAAGTTGTTGCTAATATAAATTAAGAACATTCCATCAGTTTACGTTAACTTTCAAAGATAAATACTATTTTAAGAAGCCACCCCTGTGCTGTAAGTAAATATACATGTAAGGCAATATGAACATGTGTGTATGTAACATGATATTCATGTTTATCTACATTACTACTGCCTCTAAAAAAATGATTTATTTACTATTTTTGTTATTTGCAATTTTGTTCTACAGTATCTAAAACTAAATGATGTAAATTTGAAGACACTCGGATAATGGGAACCCGTGCCGGAAATCTATTGAAAGTTTGAAAAAATGCGTATAACTTGTCTATTTTCCTCATAAGATTCAAAGACGATCAAGCTATGTAAATCCAGCAGTCTGTTGAAAAGAAATGAGCTAGCTAGCTGAAATTTTCCACAACTACTCTCTGTTAATAAGCTTTGTTTTGTATTGACAAAGGACAATATCAGTTCATGATTTCATCTAGGCCCTATATAACTGCCCCCCCGGAATACTGTTTATATATATTGATTCATATGGTCCGTAACGAAATTCTTCCATCGGTATCTGTCCTGTGCCATTAGTTTTATCTCAGACCAAGTCTGTTCCTTTCCTGCTAGTTTCGGATTATAATTGCCTTATCCAAGTGTTAGTGAGTCTTCTTCTTCTTCGGCTGCCTTGAGGGTTCCAGTCAATAGCCTTCTTTGATATACAAGGTGGCGCAAAAGTAATCCTCCTATCAGAAAATGCTATACATTTTGCGATTGGCCTCTAATGTCAGTTCTGTTTTGACATTTGTGTAGTAAACACATGCGAAATACACGTTAATAAACAATGTTACGCTACACTGCTCCAGAACGCGGAATATTGCTGACTATTTATTTGACCAATAATCGACAAAATTTATAGCATTTTTTGATAGGAGGATTACTTTTGCGCCACCTGTTATCATCATGAGGTCTTCTCAAAATATTGCCAACCCAGCTCCATTTCCTCTTTGCAATTTCTATACGGATTGCTGTTTCGCCTGCTCTTTGCCAGAGGTCTCTGGTGGAAATTGCGTTCGGCCAAAATATTCGCAATATTTTTCGCAAGCAGCGGTTAATAAATACTTGCAGGGATTGTATGTCGCTTGCAGTAGAGTTCCAGGACTAACATCCATATAGGAGGGTGGCGCGAATATTTGAGGAGATAAGGCGGAGCTTAGTCTTCATATGTATTTATGGTGACTTCCATAATCTTGGTAATGCACCAAATGAATATTTTGCCTGTTCTATGCGATATGCAATATCATCACGTGAGCTGCCTGTGTTGGATATGATACTACCTAAGTAACAAAACGATTGCACATCCTCGAGCTCTATGTTGTTAATCTTGACTTTAGAGAGATTAATTGCATTGATGCGTAGAACCTTAGTTTTGTCGAAGTTAATATGAAGGCCAACAGCCGATGCCAGCTGATGTATCTGGTCCAATTTGGCTGATATGTCGGTAGAGTTGTGTGCGAGCTGGCAAATATCATCAGCATAATCAAGATCTCCCTTCGACCATTCATACCCCATGTAATGCTTCTTATAATGGTGTATAATTAAGTTCAATACAATATTGAATAACAGCGGAAATAGGATACATCCCTGTCGTACCTCATTGCTTACACCAATGGGATTGCCTAGCATGCAATACAGAGCTTGCCATACAGAGCTTTGATAAGGTCGATTAGCTCATGTGAAATTCCTTTACATCGAACTACGTGCCAAATAGCCTTATGATGGATGGTATCGAATGTTTTGGCAAAGTCGATAAATATCAGATATAGTGGAGATCGCCATTCTACCGACTGTTCCACTATGATCCGTAGGCTATTTATATGATCGGCGCAAGATCGGAATACTGTTTGAGCAGTCATAAAATTAAAAATAAAATTTTGCACAAACTAGTTCTCAGTACTCTGAAATTATACTGTAAAGCAAGGGTGCCCAAGCCCTATACTATTGGTGCTCATTTGTTTTTGTAAATGCTCTTAGATATATGCTGTGTGTTTCTATACTCAATGGATCACTCAGCTTAGCGTGCAATATGAAATACACAAACAACTTTGTCTTGTTTGTTTTTTTGTCGCTGTCTACACGCAAGTGCAAAGCAACAACACTTTCGTATGGTTTGCTGGTAAACATTGACGACAGCGATCATCAATGTAGATTTTGTTTTTGTTTATCGTATGGTATTGTTTAAAAAAGTGTGTATTTTTTTCTTTATTCTTTGTATGTTTTGGTTTTTACAACAAAAAAAATTGCATAAAAATTATTTTTTCTTAAATGTATTGGTGTTTGCTCTTCCATAAGGAACCTTTGGGTACGCCTGCTGTAAAGAATGTCAAAAATTGAGCAACATTTGTCTCTAGTCCCCATACAAGGTCCCCCTTCAAAATATTACTTGAACATTCATAATTTTCTTATAAAGAGGGACCCAAAAAAAACTTATTTTTTAAGTTAAATAAAACATTTTTATTCATATAGGTTTGAGGTATGTTTGATTTAAGAATATGTACAATGAATCGTATGGTATTCTATTTACATTATGATTGAAAAATCGATGTTCTGGACTGCTGTGATATCATAATTTCGTTCATTGCATTGCTCTATGATACACGATATTTTTTGTGTTGTGGCCTGGCGCGTAAACAAATAATGCTGATGGTGTTCCGACATCGAAACAGGCATACAATTAACCATGCGTGAAGCATGGATTTTCAATGCTAATACCGCAAACACGCAATGACTGCCTTTGAGATTTTTAAATTGGCATTGCGAATGCAAGCCGTTCTAGAAAGTGCAAGCTTTTCAAAACGCGGTATCAAAACGTCTTCTCCTTTGTTCTTTCCTCAAAGTATGGTTGCTTCAATTACATTATTCATCAAGGTTTTTACCGCAAGTTGGGTGCATTACAAAGACATGGTTGGTTTATGTTTCGTAACATTAAGATTACAGATCCTACTTTCAGTTGTAGATTGTGATGTGATAATCCCAGCGAGTTTAAAAACTCGATTGGATATTTGACGGCATCATCTTGGGAAGTAATGGAATCCACCGATTTGTACGTCATCAATTCGACAGCAGTTTTACTTAAAATTCAATTCATCGACATCAATATTGTTCGCAGCCAATATAGCACGTTCATTTAGCTAATTATGATTTCTGTAATTTTGTGCAATATTTGGAAACATCTTTCAGATGAGTTCTGATTTTGATTCGGTGAACTGGCAGAAAGTGACGGGAAATTGAATGCAGCCGGTCAAAATTTCAACCGGCAATTGTTTGGAAAATTCTTCTCCAGATTGATATTTCTGCAGCTCGACACGCATGTTCACAGTCAATTTGAGTTTCTTGAAGTTTTTCTATGACTACAAACATGCATTAAGTTCATCGGCTGGCGTTGACCGTGGAATCACTGGCAATGTTTGCCGGAAATCACCTGCTAACAGAATCATCAACCAAACTGCCTTTGATTGTTTCATAAATCTTGCAACGTTTTGTCTAATACCTCCAAATACTATTTATGAGCCAATGTACAATAATCCCAAACGATCAGTTTGCTTTGCTGCAAAACTTTGACTTTGTTCTTGGAAATGTTGCATGTTGGATTTTCTTTGATTTGCATATTCAATGGCAACTTGAGTGCTTAATGAGCAGTTCGCCTTCCAACAACGTAGCTGCAATTCCTGCTGAAGTAAGTGCAAGTGCAATATCATTCTGCGTGCGTATCGTTGCTCGCAGAAAGTTTTGCCAGTTCCATCGGAAGCGTCCAGTTCCATATTTCGCAACTTTCATAAGAGTGTCCTGCGCATATTTTTGTTGTAAATTCAACAGTGGAACGTTTGTTACAACTTATTCCCTCAAGGCATCGTAATCATATTGTTTTTCGCGTCACAACGCATCGGACGATTGCGAGCTGTCATGCCTAACTCAGATAATATCGTGTTCAACATCATCAACGACATGTCTCTAATTAATACCAAAGCCACGTGTAAATTTCCTCACTCAGATGCAAATTTGAATTTGATTTTTAATACTCATCTAATGCAAAATATTATCATACATGGCATTTTTGTATTTGCTACATAAATCAGTTGCTTTGGATGGGAAGCATGTTGTGATAAATATCGAAAACAATGTTCGTATTTGATGAGCATTTGACGAAAACATAGCATATCCGAGGGTGTATTCTCAATGAGTGTCATTTTCTAACAATCGTTTGCTTCTCTATACGTGTAATACAATTCACCAGTTATAGCTCCCAAATCTTGGAATGAAGTTGGGCCACGAACGTTGACTAATACCAAATGGAAATAGAAACACTCATTGTTTCTTGGATGTAAATGTGACCTAATGCGTCGGTGGAAAATAAATGGGGGAAACCGGTAACTGGATTTCCATGTTTCTGTCGTTGAAATTTCTTTGACGATTGATTCGGATTATAGTAACGGAGTATAGCAGCGTTCGGGCAAAGTCATCATTCCGGCACATTTGAAAAAATATGGTCAATGTTGTAGATGGCGGTCGCTCAACTCGTTGTAATACATTCTCCTCAGTAAAATACGCTATTTGACCATTTTTCAGATGTACAGATAAATGAACAACAGTTTAATGAATGGCAAATAAAAAAATGCGCCAAATTGCTTCGTTACAGCTAACATAGCAGCACATTTGAAATTGAGTGACTTCATCGTTGGAATTCTCCACACTAACTCCAATCATAGCCAGGTCACTGCCTTTGGTCACATATTTGAAGATGTATTTGATGGATTTCACGGAATGGAAAGATTCAACGTTGATATGTGCTTTGAATGTTTTGGAGAGAAGTGGCGAATACGGAATACGTATTAGTGGGCGTGGACAATTTTCCTTTCCCTATGAAACTTTTGTGGACTATTGCAAACATTTAAAACAAAAATTGCCAAATCGGTCCACTCGTTCTGCGATTTTAAATATATCGAAAAAAAGGTGGGCGAGGTCAAGTTTTCTTTCAGTAAAAACTTAAATTTTACAATTTTTTTGAAAGTCCATATTGGATCTTTCTTAAAAATTCTTATTTAATTTCCACGTACTTTTTTATTCAGTCGAATTTTAAGCTGATTATGATATGTATAAGGGATTTATGCGCATTTAAGATTGTCCTCAAATTTTGTAGCAGTTAGTTTTAGCTAGAAAAGAACAAAATTGGAGGACATGTCTAATACACACACATCTCCTTATGACTGCAGGATATGTTTCCTTACATATGTAAATATGTGTGAGTATGCTAAAGTACATCGTAAAACTAAATATTTTGACCATAAATGTAGATATTTCTTCATATGGAAAATTAGTGACAAACTATAAGGCAAAGAAATGAAAAAATAACAATGATAACAAAATCCTTATAGTGTGCATTTTTACATCTTGGAAAACTTAATTTAACTTCATTTTATTGCTGTTAGCAAAAGCTTATGTATGTATGTTTGTTTGTATGTAAAGGATGTTTATTTTGATTAAAATTATTATAGGTATTCATTCCATTTATAAGGTGGTTGGTTCAGAAACATTTTACTATTACTCCCTTACATTTCATTTTATGGGTGACAATTTTCTTTATTGAATATCGTTATAGAACTAGAAATTATTCGTATTCATTCATCCCTTTCAGGAGCATATTTCTTGGTGGCTGTCGAAAGTTATATATAATAAAATAATAAAATTCAGCTGAATGCTGAAAATGGATTAATATGAGTTTTGTATGTAGAAAAATAATTTTATAGCAGATTGTTTTTGATGGTACTTTTGCGAACGTAATGGTAGTTTCACCAACCGTGAGGAATATTGTTTTAAGTATATGAAAATACGTGCTGCAATAAAATGGTCTTTTAGGAATATCAATTAGTTGGAAATGTTAATAGTCTCCAAGATTAAGATGTACAAAAATATTAAGAATATTGCATACTAACTTGTGCTACGTGTTGTCGTTGCTAGTTGTGGTGAACACGAGAACACATGCTGCATTTGGTGATAAAATCAAGATGTTGGTAATATGTTTTTCGGGGAGTTCATGTACAATGAAACTGCAGTAATGAAAATAAAATGTCAGATTATAAAAGAAATATACATTAAACTATAGCAGCATGAACTATCTATTATACTATGAATTTAGTGTTTTTATACACTTGAGCAAGATCAATGTAATATAACGTTGCGTTTTCTGTAAATAGGCCTATGGTAATTTTTCATCGTCTAGTTAATTACAAATATAATTTATTTTATGGTGGCCTTTATTTTGTACTTTATGGATTTTTGATGATAAATTGTTAATTGTTCTCTGTCATATAAAGTGACTGGAAAAAAAATTGCGTACTAAAATTGTCAAATATTTTCAACAAAACCCAACTTGGTCCTACAAAAAGTTGGCCAAACAATCAAAGGTCTGCTATCATACTTTTTCCAATGTTATTAAACAGTACCGGGAGAACTTGCCGTTGATAGAAAATCTAGTTCAGGTAGAAGGAATGGTGCACATGGTGTTTCTAAAGCCCAAAAAAATAGAAAGCAATTTCAAAAGAGATCCCAACACATCCGGTAGGAAAGCATCCCGGTTAGGTCGGTGCTCGGACAATTTGGTACGAAAACTCAAAATCCAATAAAGATTTAAAAGCATACAAGACTCAAAAAGTTCCTGACAGGAAGTCTGCTAAAAATTTAGAGCCCAAAGACAGAACACGGAAATTTAAGTCAAATTTTATACAAAAAATATATCTGCAGCATAGTGGATGATGAAATGTACGTATGGACAATTTTCGCAGCTTCTGGGTCAATTTTTTTATATTGCAGATGCTCGAGGGAATGTTGAAGAAAAGTTTAGGACCCAAAAGCAGACAAAATTTCCCAAAAAGTTCTTGGTATGGCAAGCAATATGTAGTTGCGGCAAAAAAGCAAAAAATTTCTGTAAATACCGAAATATTCATCAAGGAATGTTTACAAAAAATGCTGCTTCTATTCATAAGACTTCGTAATGTGCCTACTTGTTTTTGGCTTGACTTGACATCCTGTCACTATGGTAGGAAAGGTCTTGAGTGGTACAAGAACAATAATGTGGAATTTGTACCAAGAGAGGCAATTCCTCCAAACTGCCTGGAGCTGAGTCCAGTGGATAGATATTGAGCTCTTGTTAAAAGAGAATTGAAGAGCACAAAAAAGGTGTCCAAAAGTGTGATAGATTTTAAACGGAGATGGACAACCTGTTCAAACAAAGTGACATAAAGCACTATAAAAACCATAATGGAAGGGTTTTTGAAAAAGGTTCAAAATTTCATCATTAGTGATTAAAACTAAGCAAATATTTTTTTTGTAAATTGTAACAATAATTTCAATCAAATAAAAAAATATTCAAAACTATAAGTTTAGTGCTTTAATTTGTATTAACATATATGTATGTTAAAAATTGTTCGATCTCAGTCCTTACTTCCAATTAAATTATTGGGCGTATGACTTAAAAATGCGGAGTTTTTTTTTTCAAATTGTTTGCCTTTGTTTTGAAACATTTGTACAATATAAATTTATTCAAAGTATTGGCCATTGTTAGCTATGACATTTTCCCATCTTTCTGGGAACATATGGATTCCAAGCCAAGTGAACGGCTCATCTTCTGAGGCCATGAACGAACCAAGCCAATATCGTATCTGTGTTCTAGTGGAGTGTATCCCAGAGAGAGCTTTTTGCATCGATTGAAACAAATAGTAGTTGGACCGGCATGGCCTGTACTATAAAGCGGGTTAGGGAAATCTTCCAAATCACTTCATTTTAAATACTTTTTAACAGGTATTGCAACATGTGACCGAGCGATATTATAAACGAATATTACGGTTTCATGTCTGGCCGCATATTCTGGGCATTTTTTGGACAATGCTCGCCTCAAACGATAGATAGGACACTTTTGCTACCACCAAATACAGAGCATTAACTTAACGTCATGAATATTTGCATTTGATATCGATTCGGCTGGTTGGCCGGTCTTCGTATACGATAACGTACGCTTCGGGTTATGGTAATGGATCCATTTCCCATCGTATATAATACTTCGGCGCATCATTTCGGACATGCAAAATCGACTTACAAGGACTCTCTGCTTTTGGAGGAATCTTGCAGCTCGTTGAGTTTGACAACCATAAAAAATTTGGGATAAAAAATATTTTTCACGATTTTGACCCATTGTATACGAATACGTCGTTAAAATATCTATTATTGAATATCCATATTGTCTATAGAAATAGGTAAAAAATCGAGGTTGTTTCTTCCTTTTATCTCAGCCATTTGTTGGCCGATTGCCGCGATTTTAAGTAGGCGGAAGAATTCCCGATATATTGTTGTATGAATCATGTATGTAAGTTATTTGGGGGCTACGAAAAGTTGATTTCAACATACAGACGGACAGACGGACAATGCTATATCGACTTCACTATATATAACGATCCACAAATGAAAACTGCGGAAATTACAAACGGAATGACAAACTTATATATATCCTCGCCACTCATGGTGAAGGGTATAAAAATAACATATATTTAATCCTGTTCTTACTTTCACCATTCATCGTACTTTTGATAAAAATTCTAGGTAGTCGCAGTTTTTGGCTTATATTTTTGCCATTTGTTGACCGATTTTCTCGATATTAAATATTAATCTAAATAGGACTATAGCAGATATATTGATGTAGCCATTATTTTTTAATTTATTTTGTGGCTTCGAAAAGCCGATTTCAACATACAGACCAAATATTAGCAATAAATGGCTTTTTTGCTATTCATAGGCATTTATGAAATTATAAGTAAAACTGAGTAGCCATCATTGAAATGAAACTGCTCTGACTTACTCATACTCACAATAACATTGACTTATAAGTATGCGTAGCATTAAATATGTATCCGACGTTGACATCATACTAATACGAACTCAAATCTGTTTGATTCATAAATAACCTCTGCCTGACTTATAATTTCAGGAACATACTCATGATACTTACTATTGATTCAACTCATTCGACTTATGCTTGTTTTGTTTTTGTGTAATTATACAGAATTCGGCAACACTGAAATACACAACCTTATAAAGAGCATTTTAGTGTTCGTATTCGAATCATACTTATTTTGCATCGTCTAAACAAATTGAGTTAAATATAGTCGAAATCAACAGCTTCATAAATATTGTTAAGTATGAGTATAATGATTACCTCAAACTTAACCAGTGGATAAAAGTCTCGACAACATTGTAATAAATATGAATGTGTATAAGTACAAGAAATTTTGAGCCATGATTCAGCTCGACTCACTTTTTCACTACTCATTTCTGATCTCTGATACAGGCGGACATATGGACATGGCTTTATCGACTCCTCTATCTTTAACGACCCACAATATATATACTTTATATATATATAGTTGCTACAATGCTGTGAATGGTAACTTAAACATATTATGGTTACCTGTATCGTATACATAATTACAGTGACAATAATATTATTGATCTAATTTTGAAATGGTTTTGGTAAACATGTACAACAATATTTTGTCTCTGCGGGTAAATGAAACACAAAAATTATTTCTAGGAGGAGGTTTTTTCATATTTACTATTTTAAATTTGTTGGAAAATATTACTGCTTTGATCCAAAACTTGAAACTCAAATGAAATATGCAATCTCTAAATTTTATACAATTATTCATATGCATGTATTTTTTAAATTAATTTATCATTCAAAGTTCATTCAGGTTATTGTGAATTTTATTGCATAAATATTTCTAGGTATTAACCGAAAAGAATCCAATTATATACACAAAAATATTTTGAGCATATTTAACTATTTTATTACAGCAACGTAATCAAATTAATTGTTTTTTTCTTTTTTTAAATGTGTTTGCAATCTATATGTTTATGTGTAAATATTTTTTAACGCTATTGTGTATTAAATTACTGTAACCCCGCATGTAAATATGAAAATAAATATGTAAAAAAAAATAATTTTAAATAACAGTTTTTTTCTAAAGCCACTACCGCCACCTACCATCAACACCACTTAAAGTAAAACGAAAAAAAAATCCACCTCTAAATACTTTTCTTTTTTAAGACTTTTCTGAAAAACCATCATCCATCCTACTCTACTGTACCTTTTGCCACAATAATCCACTACAAATGAGTAGTCAAAAAATAAAGTTTATTTTTTTTTTTTGAATTCCTTTAACTATTCAACCAACCACTAGGCACCCATGCTAAAACTTACGTAATTTTGCTGATTTTTATGTTGTAGATATTTGTATTTATATTTGTATTTATTTTTAACAGAACAAACCCTGAAAGCAATTAAAAAGTAACAAAAATAGTAGTGTAATAATAAAGTATCCACTTGTAACATTTTGTTTTTTAACAAATCCCCTTTTTATTTGGAAAAAATTTTAACACACACACAAAAAACTTCAAATTTATAAAACATAACATAAAATACAATATAAGGAACAACTTAAAATATGTTTGTATACAGTTACAGTTTGAAATAAATGGCGGCGGAAGTTGTACGTACAGAAGAAAATTAAATAACAATAAATCACACGCTACGCTGGTTTTTGTCATTGTGAAATATTACCCCACAGTTTGTAGTGTCCAAATAGCATGATTACTTAGCTTACAATCAATGCTTTTTTATGTCCTTCTTTCACTGTTCTTTAACTTGCAATGGAACAACATATCGACTTGAAATGTCAGCTCATGTGGTAGTTTTTTTTTTGTAATTAATGTTTCTATCAGAATAATCAAGTGGAGCATGGGCGCGAATAAAGGCGTATAAACAATTTGTACAATTTGCCAAATGACTATAAAAACATTATAAAACTTGGAAACTTTCTTTCTGTGTCTTAGTATATGCTATAACCATAAATATTAAGTTAATACTACCTTAACCCGGTGCGCTATTTACTTTGCATTGAAGAAGCCATGCCCAGTGTTATGATACCACCTATTTGCGTCTCAATTACACACAATAGTAACCAAATAATTCATGCAAAATATTGATTATCATATTATTGTATTTTTATAGAAACTCATTAACAACTATTTAGTTTATATCGGAGGGGTAAAGTTGACCACTCATATCACCCCCTCAACGCAATTTTTTCGGTGTTAGAAAACTAAGTCTCAATAGTTACAAAATATTCTATAATATATCTAATCTTGCGATCCCACCTGTTTTTAGCGGACACTGGCATCAAAATAATTTACACAAATTAACTGTGTATTAGCCTTGAAAGCTCTAGTTGATTAATGTGGGTATAGAACATTTTAGTTATTCCGTTAGATTATTCATGAAACTTCTATATAGCGCTGCTAATAAACATTAAATTTTTACTTACTTTCTACGAAATTAAATAATAAAATCTGCAAAAATATAATCGCATTAAAAAATCCTTCAAGAATACTTTTTTGACCTTTTCAAAACACACTTTTTATAAGAACTACTTTTTCACTATTTTCTTATACGTCAAATATGAATAAAGAGAAATAAGAGCGTTGTTATATCAATTAAATAAAAACAATGAACATCAAATATCTTTTTATTCTCAAAAGTTGAATCCTTGCCAGAAAAATTATACTGTCACCGAGAAAGAATATTTGGCGGCAGTAATGGCTGTGAAAAAGTTCACCCATTTTTCGAAATGATGCCATTTTCGATCATAACCGATCACGCAAGTCTCAAATGGTTAATGACCCTCAAAGATTTATGTGGAAGACTTGCCAGGTGGTCTTTACAACTACAAGCTTTCAACTTATAGATTGCACATAGAAAAGGTTCAGAAAATATTGGAGCTGCCATGCTCTCTCGTCTCCCACAACAATATGATTTGGAAGAAGTTCAAACAATAGATTTATTGGATTTAGAAACCACAGAATTTGAATCCGATGAATATACAGATTTAGTAGAACAAATTACACAAAATAATCATAAACTACCGGATCTTAAAGTAGTAGATGGAAAATTTTTTAAACGTACGAGTTGTGATCAAAATGTGGAAGAGCAGTATCAATGGAAGTTATGGATACCCCCAAACCTAACACAAACAATAATTGAAAAAGCCCACACAATAAATGTTTCAGCTCATGGTGGAACGGCGAAAACAATGGAAAAAGTCAAGATACGTTTTTATTGACCGAAAATTACTGTTTAAAGCAAAGAGTTTGTAAAAAATTTCAAGTGTGCAAAGAGGCCAAACCATAAAATATAAACCTAATGCCAGAGATTGGTGAAGAAGCACTTACCGAAAGGCCCTTTCAGAAATTGTATACTGATTTCTTTGGAAAGTATCCGAGATCTAAAAGTGGCAATAGTTATATATTTATAGTCATGGATCAATTCTCAAAATTAATTTTCATGTTTAAAACAAACGAATTTTCATATTGAAATACTTTATTTCAAAAATTCTTAAAACAAATCTGTAAGCAATTGACCCTTCAAAGATCAAATGGCGACTGTGGCTACAGTTGTTAATATTTTTAAGTTCTTCGGACAAGCTATGAGCTGACAAATTTTGAAGACCCTGGCATTTGTAGTTTTGAAGATATTGATTTTTGACCGATTCTCCATATAAGGGAAAACACTGTGCGCTGTTAGAGTTAATATCAACTGTATTATCAGTGTGTTCTTGTAAATTATAAAGTGTGCGAATTAAAAGCGAGTGACTATTTAAAATGTTGTGTTAATGTAAATAAAAAAAGAAGCTGTTGCAGTTTTTAAACTACTGATTGCTGTTAAAAAGAATACGGTTTATTTAACCACCGTTTTTATTCCAAAATGACTTCCAAGCAGTTAAGAAAGCAGTCAATATATGCCTTATAGTCAGTAATTGTCATTAATTTCTGACCACTTGGCTGACACCATTTTATATATTTTGAGTCATTTGACATGCATGTGCTCTTTGTTGTGCAGTGATAAGTCTATTGGTTACTTTGCACATCCCAAGTAATCTAGAGTGAAGACAATTGCCACTTATGTGTCTCTAAGTAATCTAGGATGTAGTCACTTTAGACATTTATTTTGTACTGCACTTTTTTGCTACTAATTTGTAGAAACTGGTTTTATACAAGTTGTTTTGATATAATTCTCATACATCCCACACTCTTTAGTGAATCATTTTGAACTTTTATTTGGAACTGCACTTTAGAAAGTAGTAATTTTACCCTTCACCTTCGTGAGAAGGGTATATATAAGTTTGCCATTCCGTTTGTAAATTCAACAAAATAATTTTTCGACACTATAAAAAATACATATTCTGTACCCCGTTTCTGTAACTATTTGTGAGAAGTTCTCACATCGAGAAGTGTGAAACAAAAAATTCCATCGTTTCTCGATTTGCGAGAAAAAAGTGTTTCTGTAACTTAAAGTGAGAAGAGCCAGCACTAATTACGTTTTTATTGGAAATTTCCAATCAAGCTGTCAAAAACATAAAGAAGAAAAGAAAAATAAACAAATCAATTTATATTTAAAAAAAAAAATTAAAGAGTAAAATTATAATTTTTTAAAAAAATAAATAATTTAATAGTGATCAGAAATGTATACTAATTTATTAATAGAGGCAGAGCAACATGATCGTAGAAATATGTTGCGAATTTATCGCCAAAAATTAAGGAATACAACTGATCCATTTACTAATCCGGGGCAACGTTTTAAAGACCTCTATAGGTTAAGAAAGGAAATAATTAACATTAATTTAAGTTTTAATTAAAAATAAAATCTTACCTTTTCTTTATTTTTTGTATTCATATTATATTTTTTGAAAAAATTTGTTTTCGCACGGTTTTTAAATGTGAGTTGTTTTGACAGTTCATGTGAGAAACTTTTCACAAAATTTTCTTACAGAAACACTTTGACTCACAAATTTCCAATAAGTTACGTCAAAAAACTTAAATGACAGATAGTTCTCACAAAATGAAATTACAGAAACACTTACATGTGAGATATGAAATCGTGTTTCAATTCACGTTGTTTTTTATTCAATTTCACTGTTTCATGCGAGAAATTTCTCGATGCGAGAGTTACAGAAACGAGGTACTGGATCCTTATAGATAGCGGAGTCGATTAAGCCATGTCCGTCTGTCTGTCTGTTGAAATCAATTTTCTGAAGACCCCAACTTACTTACAAACTTGATTCATACATCAATATATCGGGAATTCTTCCGGCTCGGTTGCTATTTAAAATCGAGAAAATCGGGCTACAAATGGCTGAGATATAAGGAAAAAACGGGGCCAACCTCGATTTTTGGCCTATTTTTGATCTATATGTGGATTACAAAGTCATTAATATAGACAATTCAGATATTTCAAAGTCCATTGCAACAATCTATATAAGGCTATAGTAATTTGGACCTACAATCCGTCAAAATCGGGAAAAATATTTTTAAGGTCGAATTTTTTTCTTACCAAAAAATTTTTTTGTCTATATTTTTTTTCACTAATAAATTAAAAAAAAATTAAAAAAATTTAAAAAAAAAAATTATTTTTAAATTTTGAAAAAAAAAATTTAATTTTGAAAAGAATTTTTGAAATAAAAAATAATTTTGTTTAAAATATTTTAAAGTATAATTTGGTGAAGGGTATATAAGATTTGGCACAGCCGAATATAGCTCTCTTACTCGTTAACTAACTACTTGAGATCAATTGGCACCCGTACATGTTAAAATAGCTAGTTATGTAGCCCATATATTAACCAGTTAGGTAGCTAGTAAGGTAACTGACGCAATGTAACCAGTATGTGAATCCAATGCATTGACTACTTTAAAAGCTCTAGATGATCATTGTGGAAATAGAATATTCTAGTTTTTCCATTAGGTTATTCACAATAGTAACAGCGAGTTGTTATTGAGTTAGTATATCGTAGGCGCTGTTAGAGTTAACATCAACTGTTTTACCAGTGCCTTCTTGTAAATTATAAATTATGTGTATTTAAATTGTTGCGTTAATTTAAATATATAAAGAATTGTTACAATTTTTAACCGCTGAATATAGGGAATATTTAAAGGAAATACCACCGTTTTTAAAAAATATAAAAATGTAACAATAGAAATACTTTCTGAGATAGTTTACCTAGAACAACATACAATGAAAATTTTAAATTTTAAGTTTTTTTTCATCCATGTAACTTATTATCTAATGTTCTTAGCAAAATTTGCCCAACTAGTTTATTAATCTTTTTAACAAAAATTTAAAATTTTTTATTTTTTTTTTTTGGAAAATCGAAAATCTAACTTAGGTCTTTTCCTTTAAGAGCTTTTTGTTCGTTTAGTTGGATTTTGAGCAAAAGTAAAAGGGCGTTTTTATAATCTTACAATATTTATAATCTAATTTATATGTAATCAAATTTTCTCAACAAACATTTTTTCACTAATTTCTTTAAAAATTTCATAACAAATTTGTTTGTTAAAAAAGTCGAACAATTTTTTTCCAACAATATTTTTTTAAGTCCACCATAAAAAATGTTGGAGGTATATTGATTTTCTCATTTCGTTTATAACATATCGAAATATGGATCTTAGAATCAAAAATTATATATATCCTAGGTCCTCATAAGATTCTAAGATGGTCTATATGCAGAGAAAAAATATAGTTGTGTATGTTTACAGTAACCATTTCCACATTTTTTAAAGTTTTTAACAAAATTATAGTCACATTAACTACTTACATGATTGTTGTAACCATAATACGGTTGTGGTTAGAGTAAACAAGTATATGTTTGTTACAACCATTTATATGATGAAGGACTTACCATATTATGTTGCTCTTGGCTAATTGATATCATAATCAGAGAACAACATATTATGATATAAAAATTTATCATAACAATGGTTGTCACAAACATTTTCTTGTTTACTGTAACCATATATATGATTTATACAATCATGCGAATCGTAAGTTAACCATATTATGGTTACCACAATCATGTAAATAGTTACTGTGACTATAATATTGTTAAAAAACTTTTAAAAATGTTGAAATGGTTACTGTAAACATCCACAACTATATTTTTTCTCTGCGTTAGCAATGTTCTTCTTCTGGCCGGCTGTTGAAAATACTATAGGGCCCAAACAAAACGACATAGCTGGCTGAAAGTTTCCACAAATACTCTCAGTTTACAAGGTTTGTTTGGTGTGGAAAATGGGCAATATCGGTCCCTTATTTCACCTAGCCCCCATACGAATGTCCCCCTGGAATAATGTTTTAGCAGTCATAAATATGTTGATTATGAGGCAATCCTTATGAAATTTTGCCAAAATAAGTTCTGAGTACTCTGAAATTAAATTGTTAAGTATGGCGGGAAACATTAACTAAACTTAATTTAAGAGTTAAATTTTCTGCATGAAGGTTGCTTTGGTATAATCTATGTTTATATATTAATTAGGTTGTGTAAAAACATAACTAAGCCAATATTTCAAACTGTATGTACCTGTATGTATGCATTTATTCCTTTCTTACCACCTTTATTCCAATTATTACACTATTTGTTTTTAATATTATCCACTATTCCAAATTGCCCTTCACATTAAGTGCCACCCTAATATGTTATAAAAATGCACACATTTGTTTGTTTTTTAAACTATCTGAAATATACGTTTACCAAAAACAACCAAGTCAATTCCGATTTCATTTTAATAGTTAAACAAATAAAAACACAAACAAACAAACAGGAAAAAAAACGGAAGTAGAGAGGAAATGCGATTGCAAACAGGTGCATCATCGACAACAAATAAAACAATGATACGTTTTTTGTGGCAAACGAATGCCAATATGTACCTAAAAAAATAAGTCAACTTCAACAAAAGCAATAAATTGTTTTACCCAGCCCGCCCAAAGAAACAAAACAAAAAAAAAAAAACACAAAATCAAATATTTAACAAACAACAGCAGAAATTAAAGTGACAACAACACCAACAATATCTGCAATAACATGCCTACAACTATTATTATTGCTACCACCGCAACAACACAGTCATCATGAGTATTTGTAGTGACAATACGAACAAAGCACAACACAACAGTCAGGAACAGAAACATAAACAGCAGCAGCAGCACCCAAAGCTGCAACAACAACAACAAATATGAAGGAAAATCATAAAAACAATTACAGCACATTCTCATGTAGCAACTCGTTGCGAGTACCATCAGCAACAACACCAACCGCAAAACAACAGCAACAAATGAATTTAGCTGCAATACAAAAACCACGTGCCAGTTATCCGGAAATTATGAATCCTCGCTTATCATTGAATGGTACTTTGCGTCATTTGGTGCCATCACCCCGGCCGCTTTATCGTGATCACAGTTCGCGTTCCATCCATCCCCTCACGGCTAATGAGCAGCAAATGTCTGAACTAGATGGCAGTTTCTATGGCAATATAACACGTAGCGGCTACTTAGCAACACCAACAACAACAACAGCAGCAGCAACAACTGCAACATCCAATACAGGGGGCGGTGATGTAGGTCTCTTAGATTTGTCAACTGGCAATGTTGGCATTGTGACTACCACAACCTCTTTTGATTATAGTAGTGGTCTTAATGATTATTATGGTAGTGGTAGTGGTGGTGATGGTGTTGGTGGCGGAGTCGGTGGAGGTATTGGTTTTACCAGTGGTATGGGTGACTTTAGTAGTGCTGGTGGTGTTCATTTTCACACTACCGAACTTTCTATCACACCATCTATGACTGGTGATGAGCAATGTATTGATTTGGGTAGTTTACGTCGTTTTTCCATAGATCGTCATAGTTTTCTGGGTAAGAGTTTTTCAAATATTTTCTTTTTGTTGTTGTTGTTATTGTTGTTTTTATTATTTCTGAGTATTTTTATTTGTTTTCAATTGGTTTGTTGTTTTGTTGACTACTGCATCTCAATAATTTATTTCCATTTCCCATGACGTTGCTCCTGATGATGCTGTTGTTTTCGCCAATATCTTGTTTGTCCTACTTTTATTTAAATTGAAAAATTATACATTTTGTAAACTTTCCTCCTCACTTTTGGCATAAGTCATCATCATCAACATGATATTTCGAAGGCAGAAAAAAGCAATTAAAATGTAGCATGACTTTTATTTTACAAAGAATCAGTGTAAAACGTGTGTACAAAATACGATTTCAAATCATTGTTTAATTTCAAATTTCAGTTTGATTTTTCGCAGAAATATTTTTAATTAGTTGGCTTTACTCAAGTAAATAGGGCTTTTCTCAGACTATTTAGTTGAACTTTGTTAATGTTTTTCTTAAAAAAATTAAATTTAACATTAAAAAATTTAAAATATTTAAAAGTTGTGATTGAATATATTTGGGGTAAATGATGTTGCACTAAATGAGTAACACCACCAACTAACCCACAGTGGGAGAAATGAAAAAAATAGAAATAAAGTTCTAAAGGGATGTAGAAGAGGAGCAACTGAGAAGGGGAAGCAGAGCCTCAATATAAGAAAAATTAAAAATGATGCAAAATTTTTGCATATATTTGTAGAATCTACTAGAAGAGACATACAAGAAAACATTGTTATGGCTATTATTATCTCTTATGGTTTATGAGATAGTCGCATTAGAAATTGAACAACTCAAAAGTGCGGATTTTTTTTTTAATTTTTAGCTTTTATCATGAAACATTTGTACAATATAAACTTATTTAAAGTACTGGTCATTGTTAGCTGTGACATTTTCCCATCTTTATGGCAACACATGGATTCCGAACCAAAAATACTGCTCATCTTTTGAGGCCAATAACGAATCAAGCCAATATCGGATCCTCTCTTCCGAAGTGCATCAAACAAATAGTAGTCGGATGGCGCCTGGTCTTGACTATAAAGCGGGTGAGGCAAAACTTTCCAACCACTTCCTTCTAAATAGTTTTTAACAGGTATTACAACATGCGGCCGAGCGTTGTCATGATGAAATACTACGGTTTCATATCTGGCTACATATTCGGGGCGTTTTTCGTGTCAATATTCGCTTCAAACGAAACGAATGTGATGGTCTGATCACAATCGTAATAGATAGGATCCTTTTGGTCTCCCCAATACAGAGCATTACCTTAGCGCCATGGATGGTTTTTGATTCGATTCGACTGGTTAGCCGGGCTTCACATACGATCTCATGCGCTTCGGGTTATCGTAATGGATCCATTTTTCATCGCAAGTAATTTTTCTTTTATAGCGTTCAAACAGCATTTCGGACATACAAAGTCGTCTTTCAAGTTCTCTCGGTACCCAATTTTCCTGCTTTTGGATAAACCATGGTACTCGCAAACGTTTTGGAATTGCAGTTTGAGTAGTTCCCAATGATTTTGCAAGCTGTTGTTGAGTCTAACAACAATCTTCATGGAGTAATGCCTCAAATTCATGGTCTTCAATCTTTTTTATCTAGTCTATCGATCTTTGTTTTCAATATCACCTCATCTGAACCACACAAACCATCTCTCGCACGTTGAAGCCGATGAAACGCATTCACCATAAGCTTCGGTATGCTGCACCAATCGGTGTGCAGCTCTTTTTATCATATTATAGAAGTAAAGCAAAACTTTCCGCATTTGACGCTATGGCACAATATTCGACATTTTCGAAGCAACAAAAAACTTTGTTGTTTATACTATAACCAGTTGAGCGCCCCGGCTTCGCTCGATAGCTATTTACTAATGTTAGTTATTCAAGTTTCTTCAAAAAATGTCTCTTATTAAGAAAAATGAGAAGTGAATAGGAGGTAGTATATTCAAAATTTAAATTTCCGAATTTTTGATTTTTTTTTCTTTACAAACCATCTTCTGAAAATTTCGAATCGAATAGAAAAAAAACAGCCAAATCGCTTTACCCGTTCTCATGTGATGCCATTACATACATGGACCATTTCATTTTTATACCCTTCACCTTCGTGAGAAGGGTATATATAAGTTTGTCATTCCGTTTGTAATTTCCACAATATAATTTTCCGTATATATATATATTCTGGATTCTTATAGATAGCGGAGTCGATTTAGCCATGTCCGTCTGTCTGTTGAAATCAATTTTCTGAACACCCCAGATGTCTTTGGGATCCAAATCTTCAGATATGCTTTCGAGAAGTTTCCTATTTAAGATCAGCAAAATCCGTCTATAAATAACGGAGATATGAGCAAAAATCCGAGACAACCTCTATTTTGGCCTATTTTTGATTAATATCTCGATTACTAAGTCATAAATATAGACAATATGGATATCTAATGATAGATATTTCAAAGTCCATTGCAACGATGTATATAAGGCTATAATAGTAAGTTGGACCTACAATGGGTCAAAATCGGGAAAAATATTTTTTAACCCGATTTTTTTTTTCACAAAAAACATATTTTTGTTATCAATTTTTTTCACTAATAAATTAAAAAAAATAAATTTTGAAATTAAAAAAAAATTAAAAAAAAAAATTTTGTTAAGTTTATTTTAAAGTATACTTGTTATATATATAGATGCTCAATATCTAAGTGAGAATAAATGACAGATAATTGCTCTTCAAAATGACATAGAAGTCGCACGGTTTTGAGTGCATTTAATTAAGTGAGAGTGTTATATTCGGCTGCTTCGAATCTTTTAAATCCACCATCAATGTGTGACAATAAAATATTTTTCAGATATAGCTGTTATATGGGGGGTACGGTCAATTATGAACAGATCCTTACAAAAGTTGGTAGAAAGACTTAGGTTCATATATATTAGAGTGACAATCAGTTGTATGGAAAAAAATTTGAGTTCGATTTTTGAAGAGTGCCGGGTGGAATATTATGACACTAGGTCTAAAAGATAAGTACTGAAAATTTGAGCCAAATCGGGCAACGATTTCGGGACGCGCATCGAGGTCAAAGGTCAGATATATGTAAAATTTTACTATTTATATGAAATAAATTTGTAAAACATCTTAAATTTCTGCATTATGTTATATGTAGATTTATTTATATTAATGAGAATTACAGTCAAAAAAATATTTTTCAGATTAAACCTATATCTCCTTTGGGTCAAATTGACCCACAAACTGTATTATCGTTAAAATTCGGAAAAAATGCAAATTTTTCAGTTTTTGTTAAAATTTTGCTACTAAATAATTATTTTTGCAATCGAATGCATAATAATCGAAATGTGCACGTAATTGTCGTTTTAATAAGATATAAAAGACAAAAATTGGTAAAAAAATGTTAAAGTTATTAAAAATTTCCCAGACCATTAACGTGTCTCAGGCCACTTGAACAAGAAATGTAGGAACAAAATTAACATATTTTAAGAAATATTAAAATAAAAGTTAATTTTTACTTAAAATACATCCGTATTTACATTCGTATGAGTTTTTGTCTTTGTAGAATACCGTTAACCTATTGGCAGGGATGGCCAAAAAAATTAATTTTTTTTAACGGCAGTTTCAAATCTTCATTTTCAAATTTTAAAAAATTTTCTTAAACAAATTTCAGAATTTTTTGATCATCACATTGGAATTTATTGAGATCATAATAGAGAATAAAAATATGAAAAAATTATGTCAATACCTCTTACAGTTTTTTCGTACCTACGATTTAAATTTTGTGATTTTCGGGAAAAAATATTTTTTTGGTCATAATTTGGCGAATGAGAGCAATTTCCTTACTGTTACGAATTTTAAGTAATACCTATACAGAATTTTATAGTTCAGATCATTTTAAATACACCCTGAAAGCTTTACTGAAATCAGACAACCTTAACCCTTAAATGGTGAAGGTCAAAGGTAAAATTTAGCAATATTTGGAATTTCTAAATGAAAGATAGCGAAATATTAAAAATTTTTGATCAAATTTTAAGGAAACTTGTGAAAAATATACCTTAAGGTCTTAAATATACAATAACAGTGCAAAAATGGAAATTAACCCTTAAAAGCACTTGGGGTCAAAATGACTCTATATTTGACTGCGGTTTTCGCGATTTTAAAAGTTTGGACCCCAAATTATATTAACGGTTAATTTCCATTTTTGCACAGTTATTGTATATTATAGACTTTATGTTATATTTTTCTCAAGTTTCATTAAAATCGGCCCAAAAATATATAACATTTCGGCATCTTTATATTAGAAATTCCAAATATTGAAAAATATGACCTTTGACCTTCACGGTTTAAGGGTTAACATTCTCCGATTTTAGTAAAACTTTCATAGTATATCTAAAATGATCTGAGTTATAAGATTCTGTATAGGTTTTACTTAAAATTTGTGACAGTAAGGAAATTGCTCTCATTCGCCAAATTATGACCAAAAAAATATTTTTTCCCGAAAATCACAAAATTTAAATCGTAGGTACGAAAAAACTGTAAGAGGTATTGACATAATTTTTTCATATTTTTATTCTCTATTATGATCTCAATAAATTCCAATGTGATGATCAAAAAATTCTGAAATTTGTTTAAGAAAATTTTTTAAAATTTGAAAATGAAGATTTGAAACTGCCGTTAAAAAAAATTAATTTTTTTGGCCATCCCTGCCAATAGGTTAACGGTATTCTACAAAGACAAAAACTCATACGAATGTAAATACGGATGTATTTTAAGTAAAAATTAACTTTTATTTTAATATTTCTTAAAATATGTTAATTTTGTTCCTACATTTCTTGTTCAAGTGGCCTGAGACACGTTAATGGTCTGGGAAATTTTTAATAACTTTAACATTTTTTAACCAATTTTTGTCTTTTATATCTTATTAAAACGACAATTACGTACACATTTCGATTCTAATGCATTCGATTTCAAATAATTATTTAGTAGAAAAATTTTAACAAAAACTGAAAAATTTGCATTTTTTCCGAATTTTAACGATAATACAGTTTGTGGGTCAATTTGACCCAAAGGAGATATAGGTTTAATCTGAAAAATATTTTTTTGACTGTAATTTTCATTAATATAAATAAATCTATATATTCATGTAACATAATGCAGAAATTTAAGATGTTTTACAAATTTATTTCATATAAATAGTAAAATTTTACATATATCTGACCTTTGACCTCGATGCGCGTCCCGAAATCGTTGCCCGATTTGGCTCAAATTTTCAGTACTTATCTTTTAGACCTAGTGTCACAATATTCCACCCGGCACTCTTTGAAATCTAAAAACAAAAAATCGGCTGTCACCCTAATATATATGTTGTTTACTTATGTCCAATTTCAAAACGATATTGATTATTATAAGGGAATTATGAATGTTTTGAGGGGGACCTTGAATAGGGCCAAGGGACAAATGTAACCCGATTTTCATCATACTTTACGTTATAATTTCAGAGAACTTAGAACTATTTTGTGCACAATTTTATCAGGATTGCCGCATGCTTTTAGCCTTTATCAACAGAGAGTATTTGTGAAAATTTTCATCATGTTTGTTCCTTTTGTTTGGGCCGTATCGTGTTTTCAACAGACAGACATACGAATGGACAGAGGTAGATCGGCGTTGAATCTTATAGGGACCCATAATATATATATACCAATGTGGGTCTGCGTCGAATGTTTTGATGTGTTACAAACGGAATAACAAAATCGATATACCCCCCATTATTTTAAGGATAGAAAGTGTTATTTTCTCATTTTCTTTTTTTTTTTTTTTTGATAAAAATACTTGCATTAATTTTTTAGGTATACAGAATACAAAACTAAACTAAATAATGTTTTTATATTTTTATCAAAGGTAATACTTTTGGTAAGCACTATAAAAGAAAAATAATTAAAAACTTTGTATTACTGCAATGTCCACAGCATTCCAAAATAGACATATTTTTATGTTAATATGTTCTTAAATATTGTGCAAAGAGAATTTATAGCCCCGAACTTGTTACCGTCAATAGTGCAAAAAATCATAAAAATTTAATTTTTGGGATTTTTGAATTAAGGAATTCTCTATTTCTTTAACTTTAGCATTTTGATTAAAAATTTCTATATAGCTGTAAAATTTCATTAAATGAAAGATGGGTTTTCCTTTATTTTTGCAAAAAATCTTCGTCTTTTTGTTTGTCCATTTTTTCCACTTTTTTTAGAATAACTTCCAGAGACACCTAATTTGTCACCAACAGTATTTAACAAAGTTGTAGCTATGGTAAAGCTAAATAACTTGGGTGAACATATCAATGCATTCTGAACGTGTATAGGTACTCTAAATAGCACATAAAAATCAGTCTATACCTTAACAATTGTTTTTAATTATTTTTTCGGCTGAGGTGTTTTCGAGTTGATTTACAGTTGTTCAGCTTCGTAGGTGCAATGGGGATCAGTGGGGGACCCTCAGATTCTCACATTTAAAAAAAAAATCGACAAAAATCCATTTATGATCCGAATGAGCTGAAATTTAAAATATAAATAATCCTTAAGAAGGTATGCTTATATTTATATGTTAGCTATTTTAGTTTAGGAGATATTTAGGTTAAATTTCTTTTTTTCGTATTTTATATATGATGGGCCTACGGAAGGTCGAAATTTTATTTTTAAATATGACGTATATTTCCGATAAAATTCTAAAGAAAATAAAACCTGCGTGAAAACAATTATCTCGTTCCTATAAAAAGTTACACGCATCCAAAGTTAAAGCATCTTTTTATACCCTTCACCTTCGTGAGAAGGGTATATATAAATTTGTCATTCCGTTTTTAATTTCCATAATATAATTTTCCGACGCTATAAAGTATATATATTCCGGATCCTTATAGATATCGGAGTCGATTAAGCCATGTCCGTCTCTCTGTCTGTTGAAATAAATTTTCTGAAGACCCCAGTTATCTTCGGGATCCAAATCTTCAATAATTCTGTCAGCTTTCGAGAAGTTTGCTATTTAAAATCAGCAAAATCCGTCCATAAATAACGGAGATATGAGCAAAAATCCGAGACAACCTCTGAAAATTTCATAAAAAAAAGACAATTTATTGCATGCTTTGACAAAAAATCAACAAAGCGTATGTGTATGTGTTTGTGTGTTGGTTATTGCTTTGCGTATTTTGTTTTTGTCTTTATACCCTTCATCACGAGAGGGAATGGTATATATAAAGAGAGAGTTGTTTATAATGAGTTTTCATATGAGGAACTCTATCATACGTAAACACCACACACACCCAACAACAACATTCTACATTGTAAAACGTTGTTGTTGGTGCGCAGCCCATAGCACAATTGTGCAAAATCAAATCATACGTATTCTTATGCTCTTACAATTTAGTAGTCGTTGTCCACTCAACGAGACAACTACAAAAGCGCATGAGCATGGGCGTATGAATTTTTCTTTATGTTTTCAGTTTTTGTATTTGTTTGTTTGTAGGTGCACTGAACAAAATAAAGAATTGAATGTGTTGGTGAGATAATTTACTTTTGCACACCTCTGTTCTACAATGTGGAATGCATAACACACATACCTAAATTGGAGCGTAAGGCGTTTTTTACTTGTCAAAAATTCTCATGCCCATACAATTTGTATGCAGCATACCGAAATAACGCGACGGCAACGCTTTGCAATTGGAAAATCCGATTTTGACAGCGCGTTTAATAGTGAAGTTAGTTGCAAAACACAACAAATGTAAACACATACATACAAAAGGAGAAACAAATATGCAAGAAACACATTTTTTAAACTTTAATATTTAGTTTCTTTGATAAAATTTTAGTTTACAAATCACGAAACAAAAATCAGAAACACCAATACTGCAATGTACTTTATTGTTTAAATAATCCGGGTTGTTATATTAATTTTTTTGATAACCTTGTTTTTATTGTTTGACGTAGCGTTGGCGCTTTTATTTAGGTATGACATTTCAGCGTTAAAGCTAAGCGTAAAGAAACGTTCCGCCTTACGCTTTTATTTAGGTAGGCCAGTAAGAATTATAAATCAAACACACCCATGAATAATTTCGTTTATTTTAATTTTTGTTGTTATTTTTTCAACATACAATTGTGCAAAATATTTCTTGTGTTTATTTGGTTAGTTATCAATGAGCACTCAATGTGTGAATATGAATATCGGATGTTTTGCAATTACATCTGATATAATATTATGATTTTTTCTTCTTGTTGTTGTTGATATATGAAGAGTTTTGCATGGGTAAAGGCAATGTATGTAAATATGTATACTTAGGTGAAGGGTATATAAGATTCGGCACAGCCGAATTTAGCTCTGTTACTTGTTATATATTTCAACTTTGTATGCGTATGTTTTTTAAAAAGTCCCATATTTTTTCTTTTATAAGAAAAAATTTTCTTTGGGGCTATATACAATTTTTTATAATCTAAAATGAGAAGTTAATGCAAAAACGTATAAAGTAAAATTTCACTCACTTAAGCGGACATTGTCCCCCCAAGCCCTCTCCAAACTTTGGCAATTTTGAAATAAAATTTTAGATTTGAGTAAAAAATTCGAAAAACGGCACGCAGTGATCCTCAAAAGCTCTTCATATTTGTATAGCCCTATATGTTGCTTATATACATACAAAACGTTTTTACTATCGCGCTGTAAATAACGTCACAGTGAGCACTTTTCTAACAAAACTCAGTTTTTGGAACACATTTTTCCCGTTTTAGGAATTTCGGTGTTTAAAAAAAAAAGACTGGCAACAATAGTGATGCCATTGACTTAAGAATATTTAGATCTATATTACTTTAAAATTTTATTGTGATGTCTGTAACCGTTAAAATTTTACATTAAATTCAAAGTTTATATTTTTCTTGATGGAAAATCATCATATTAAAATCTTTTTAGATTTTAAGGTAAATGACGTCAAAAAAAAAAAAAAAAACACAAACACAAAATTATATAATTTCTTCAGCCTAAGGTTTCCACTGATATCAAAAATGTATATAAAAAGCTTATATTTACTCTTTAGAAGCTCCACAAACCTTGTCCATATTCAAAAATTTTAACGTTTTTTCATAGCTTGCATCAAGCAGGTCTTGCGTGATCAAGATTGGTCACCAAAATGGACAAACTGAGTATAGCGTTTTACTACACTTTGGTAGCAGAGTCGAACGTATACTGTCATGATCGAGTGTTTTTCCAAAAGTCTATTTATTGCATATTGTAATTTGGTATACAATATATTATTGGTCAATTCACAAGGTGTCTTATCAGTCATATTGTCCTAATATATCACGACTCGGCGGGTCGGCTTAACTGACACATAGGCATTTGGCTGGTTCTGCTGGTTCGTTAGGATAACACAATAAACATAGCATAGAAAGTAGTTTTATTTTAGGACATTTTTTGCTTGAAAAGCAATAAAAACCATTGTGAAATATTAGGACATTATGACATGATAAGAGACCTTGTGAATTGACCATATGTATATTTCATAGTCATATTTATACAGAAAATTTGCAGAATCTTGCCGTTTTCTAATATATATTTTTGTTCACTGCCGACGACTGCTTTACCAAACATTGGAGAAACCTACAAGATGAAGCTAATTACTGGGAGTAATGTATTTTCAATCCTTAAACGAGACTAATGTGAAATATAAGATTTTTTTTGGTCGTCTTTGAAATCGATCGTGCTTATGATGCACTTTATCATTTCAAAGAATTTGAAAAATATAATTTGAGTTCAAAAATATAATTTGTTTTTAAATAATTAAGTAACAAGCAAGCATGACCAAATTCCTAGAAAAAAATACTAGATCCGATTAAAAAAAAACCTTGATAAATTTACACCCCTATTCATAAACATATTTGAAATTTATCAAAAAAGTCCTTACAAAATTTAGTTTATAAAACTTTGATTAATCTAAAATGTAATTATGAATAAGACCTTTAAACATGTTAGCCATTTTTTTATTATTAATTTTTGTCTAACACTTAACTAACTTGAAACTATTTTCTTTCTCTATCTTTTATAGATTTAGGCTCAAAATTTGGCATGTCACAGCCAAAATTTGGCCAAAGTGTTTCACAGCAAGGTTTCTTTACATCACACGATAGCCTCGCCACACCATGTGCATCACGAGCTTCCAATTTACATGTGGCCAATACAAGCACTGCCTCCGATATGGATTTATTACACAACAAACAACAAAACGATCGACGAAAATCACGCGGACGTCTGAAAGACAACGATCAACCACTGCTGGGAACATGGACACGATCAACAGGTCGCGGCTCGCAGGATAACACTTTTAATGGACCGCATCATTTTACGGGGACTTTTTGTAATGGCACAGATCGGTATGTTTTATTTAATTTTAGTATACATACAAATTTATAACCATGTAGCCATTTAAAGAAAATTTAAATTTTATATTTAGTTAAATATTACTTTGTTGCCATTTTCTCTTGCCAAAGATTTGTTCGTTAAACATTTTAGGTTGAATTTGTATGGGGTTTTACGACTTTGAGTTTTTTTGTTGCAGGTGAAACTATTCCTTTTAAATAGTAATTGTGTGAGTAGATGTCTATATATACATATGTATGTATATCACTGTTGCAGTTTATGTGTTTTTCACACCTTTATATATGTTTTTACTTTGTGTTGGAAAAGAACAGACATTTTCAAATTGTTTTACTATGTATATTAACATGCCCCTAAAAAGAAGGTTATAAATGTTTCCAACTCAAATAAAACATAATTCATTCAAAGGTAATGCTTCTCAAAATGTTTGCCCTGGGGTCAGTATTTGGATAAGAAGTTCCTTTTTTTGAGTATATTTTCCTTTTTCTCACAAAAAAATCATATACAATTTTGGTATTATAAGAAAGGTCCTTGGAAGGCGCCACAAATTTGTGTGTATAACATAGAATTACTCAAATAAATTGGTTTGCATTAAAACATTCTAAACCTCATATAACTAAAACGAAACCGTTTTTTTCGTTTTCGAAATTTGTTAAACATTTTATTAGAATGTGGTAAAAACCTTAAAAAAGCCAATTTGTATCCTTTGATACTGATATCAGCACAAACATTTTGAGCAACGGTCTCTTCTAGCTAATTGGGAACATCAACACCTCTTGTCGTCTTCATACAAATGGTGCCACCCTAATGTATATAAAGATTTTGTACTCAAATACCCAACAAATAATTTCAATGCTATTTTTCTTATTTAACAAGTAAGAGAGATATATTCGGCTGGGCCGAATCTTTTATACCCTTCATCAAACTATACTTGAAAATAAAAATTTTAAATATTTTTAGGTAAACAAAATTAATTTTTTTTCCAGTTGTTTTATTTTAATTTTTTTAAAAAAATTTTTTTTTCGATTTTTTTTTTAAATTTTTTTTAATTTAAAAAACTTTTTTTTTTAATTTAAAAAACTTTTTTTTTAAAATTTAAAAATTTTTTTTTTTAATATTTAGCCAAAAAAACTTTTGTTGAAAAAAAATTCGGGTTAAAATTTTTTTCCCGATTTTGACCCATTGTAGGTCCAACTTACTATGGTCTTATATACGTCGTTGCAAAGGTCTTTGAAATATCTATCATTGGATGTCCATATTGTCTATATTAATGACTTAGTAATCCAGATATAGGTCAAAAAATAGGTAAAAAATCGAGGTTGGCCTGGTTTTTTCCTTATATCTCAGCCATTTGTGGCTAAATCGACTCCGCTATCTATAAGGATCCAGAATATATATACTTTATAGGGTCGGAAAATTATATTGTGGAAATTACAAACGGAATGACAAATTTATATATACCCTTCTCACGAAGGTGAAGGGTATAAAAATATTTCAGTTGATTACTACTGTCCTAAACACTACATTTTTAACACACATTGGTTTAGAAATATTAACCCCATGTCTTTATTAAACTTTTAGCTCATTCAATTCAAACCAAATTCGTTGAAGATTTGAAATTTAAAAAATATTTTTTTTTTTTGTGATTTATACGTTGGGGATCATTCGTTTAGATTTTCGTCTATTTTATAAAAACAGGCCTTTTATTATTCCCTTCACCATGAGTGGCAAAGGTACATAGATATAAGTTTGAAATTTCTACATTTTTCATTTGCAACCCTACAAAGTTTATATATTCTGGATCGATAGATAGTGAAGTCGATATACCCATGTCCGTTTGTATGTTGAAATCAACTTTCGGTAGCACCCAAACAACTTTCGTACATGATTCATACATTAATATATCGGGAATACTTCCGGCTCGGCTGCTATTTAAAATCGAGAAAATCGGCGCACAAGTGGCTGAGACATAAGCAAAAATCCATGACAACCACTATTTTTGATCTATATCTTGATTAATAAGTCATAAATATAGACAGTGATAGATATTTCAAAGTCCATTGCAACGATGTATATAAGGCTATAGTAATTTGGACCTACAATGGGTCAAAATCGGGAAAAATATTTTTAACCCGAATTTTTTTACCCAAAAAATGTTTTTGTCATAAATTTGTTTCATTAATAAATTTAAAAAAAAAAAATGTTTAAATCAAAGAAAAATTTTTAAAAAAAATTTTTTTTTTCATTTTTTAAAATTTTATTTTAAAGTATAATTTGGTGAAGGGTCCCTTAAAGATTCGGCTCAGCCGAATATAGCTCTCTTACTTGCTTTTATAAATAATTTGGTAGCTAGAGAGCGATTGGAAAAATCTTAATAAAATAATACACAGTAAGAGCTTAATTATTTTTGAAATTGTTTGCATTTACATGGGTTCGTAGTTGGAATGGGGGCTAGTGGGCGATTCCCCTTCCAAATTTGGTCACCTACAAAATTTAAAAAAATCACAAACAATTAATTTATTATCCAAATATCAAGAAATGTTATAACAGGTGGCGCAAAAGTAATCTTCCGATGTTTTTTGGCTGTAATTAAAAAAAAAAATGAAAAACTTTGATTCTTCTTGTGAATTATTTTTATTTGGTCTTTAGTTTTTTTTACATCAAGTCGAGAATATGATGTCATGTAAATGGCCGCCACCACAGTTGATTCTCATTTGAGCCCTTTTTATGGCATTTTCAATCACTTTGGCCAAAACTTCCGGCGATAGGTCATTTTATATATTGTCTTTAAGAGCTGCAAGAGTCTGAGGCTTGTTAACATAAACCCGCGACTTCAAAAAGCTCCTCAAAAAGAAGTCTGGAGCGGTCAAATCAGGCGATCTTGCTGGCCAGTGCAAATCGCCAAAACGGGAGATTAGGCGCCCGGGAAATGCATCCTTCAGCATATCGGTTGTGGCACGTGCAGTGTGTGCCGTTGCACCGTCCTGTTGGAACCACATGTTTTCCAATTCCAATTCATCAAGTTGCGGCAAAAAGAACTCATTGATCATTGCTCTGTAGCGCTCACCATTCACAGTAACCGTTTAGCCCGCGAAGTCTTCGAAGAAAAAAGGTCCGAGACTCCGCCAGCGAAAACAGCACACCATACAGTGACTTTGAGCGGGTGTAATGGCTCTTCGTGGGTTACACGCGGATTTTCAGTGCCCCAGAAGCGTAAATTTTGCTTATTTACGTACCCGCTAAGATGGAAATGGGCCTCATCACTCATGATTATTTTTAATGAAAAATCATCTACCTCTTGATAGTGATTAAGGATGGCTTGAGCGTATGTTAGACGAGATTGGCGGTCAGCAGCTAACAGCTGATGCACCGTCTGGACTTTGTACGGAAACATCTTCAAATCTTGTACCAAAATTCGCTGTAAAGACCGTCGACTGATATCCATTTGCGTGGCACGTCGTCTGGTCGATGTCGACGGCACTTCCATGACATCCTCGGCTACAGCAGCAATATTCTCTGCAGAACGGCTACTCCGGGGTCTGTCACGCCTGGCAGCATCTCGTGTTGTGCCAGTCTCTTCGAGGCGTGCGGCTAAACGTCGCAGTGTTTCACCAGTAGGCGTTGGAAGGCCAGGAAATCTGCGACGAAATTCACGTTGTGCCAAAGTCACCGACCGATTATTTGTTAAATGAAAAGTCAGCAATATTCCGCGTTCTGGATCAGTGTAGCATAACATTGTTTATTAACGTGTATTTCGCATGTGTTTACTACACAAATGTCAAAACAGAACTGACATTAGGGGCCAATCGAAAAATGTATAGCATTTTCTGATAGGAGGATTACTTTTGCGCCACCTTGTATTTATATAGAAACTGAAAGTATACGACAATAGTTCCTGTTTTTCTCAATCACTTCGTTTTAGTGAAATAACGGTATTTTTAAAGTTACAAATTCAAAACAGTATTAATATTTTAATTTCAAACTAATTTTAAAATTCATGCCCTGTTGGAAATATATAAGTTTTGCCTTTAAAACCGAAAAATATTTGTAAAAATTGGTTGGAAAAAGGCTGAGTGATGGTAGTTTAAATTCAGTAGGCTCTCCAAATAAATCAAACTATTGTCAGCTATGTTTGAAAAAACTATAATAAAAAAAGTCTAAAAACATATTGTTACAAAAATGATTTCCAATACATTAGCATTAATATGATATAATTAATAGTTTACCTTAATTGTTATTAACTATTTAAGCTACTTTATTACACAAATATTAAGATACAAATCATACCAACGAATTTGCTAAAACAATAGAGATAGATAGAACAAAATTAAGATAATGTCTGTTTACCTTAAAGAGATTATAACAAAATATAAACAAAAACATAATGAAAATACATAACATGTATTAAGTTAAATAAAACTTAAACCGTTCAATATAAAAATTCGCAAAAATACGTAAATTTATTAAAATTTTTTACAAATTCATTAAGCATTAAAATAGTGGCATATTATTCGGTATTTATAAATATATCCATTTTTTTCGGAAATCCTGCCATTAAAGATTTTATAGTTGCTTTCGTTAGCTTTGAGGCATGATGCCAAATCGGGTGTTTATCGTGCCTGATGTCATAAAGGATTGGCTTTTATTTTTGCCACAACTGCTAAGTTCTTTTGGTTCTAAGTACTTTACCGTATTGCGCTCTGGAACTTTCTGAACCTTATACGACTTCAACGCAGCATTTGTTTTGGCTATGCGCACAAAAAAATCAGAACAGATAGAAGTTTTCGGTGCTCTTCGAAAGAGTTGTTCGAATTCTTTTGCCTTACCAATATCTGTTATAACTTTTTTTCTTCCTGATCCAAGTTTTCTGTCAATGTTCCAATCTTCTTTATACATTTCAAAGACTTTTGAAACAGTGGGTTGATGAACCTTCAAATCTTTTGCTATTTTTTTTAAAGTCCATATTGGATTTGAAAATGAATGATTTAGAACAGATAATATCTGATGTATTTTAAAAGTTAACAAGATTAAAAAAATACTAATTTGTTGGACCAAGGTTATGTACTGATTCATTCTATAGCCTGGAGACAAAGTATAAAATCCATACTACATACCACTGGTTAACAGTTGCTACGAAACAGTAGCCCAAACAAAATATGTGCGACGTCCACATGAACGAAATTATATTCAAACATTTATGCCAAAAGTTATCTACTTAATAAAGCCAATTTAAAACTTGTTTTCATATTCAAAGCTATTCGCCTCTATAATAAACAACCTTTACTTGAAAATATGTATACAAAAGGGATATTTAAGATGAACATTTTTATACCCTTCACCTTCGTGAGAATGGCATATATAAGTTTGTCATTCCGTTTGTAATTTCCACAATATAATTTTCCGACCCTATAAAGTATATATATTCTGGATCCGTATAGATAGCAGAGTCGATTAAGCCATGTCCGTCCGTCCGTCTGTCTGTCTGTTGAAATCAATTTTCTAAAGACCCCAGATATCTTCGGGATCCAAATCTTCAATAATTCTGTCAGACATGCTTTCGAGAAGTTTCCTATTTAAAATCAGCAAAATCCGTCCATAAATAACGGAGATATGAGCAAAAATCTGAGACAACCTCTATTTTTGGCCTATTTTTGATCTATATCTCGATTACAAAGTCATAAATGTAGACAATATGGATATCTGATGATAGATATTTCAAAGTCCATTGCAACGATGTATATAAGGCTATAGTAAGTTGGGCCTACAATGGGTCAAAATCGAATTTTAATACGAATTTTTTTTTTCACAAAAAACATTTTTTTGTCATAAATTTTTTTCAGTAATAAATTAAAAAAATAAATTTTTATATTAGAAATTTTTTTTTTTTTAAAATTGGAAAAAATTTTAAAAAACAATTTCAAAAAAAACAATTTTTTTAAATTTAAAAAAAAATTAAATTTTATTTTAAAGTATAATTTGGTGAAGCGTAAATAAGATTCGGCACAGCCGAATATAGCTCTCTTACTTGTTTTTATTAAATTTGTTAAATAGTTTTTTCAAGAAACGTTGTATTTATGGAAATACTTAATATTCAGAAACACCTCAGCTTTAACTGTCTAAAATTTCATTAAAATATCCTCAATAGTTCACGAAATACCGAATTATTTGCAAAAATAAACGTTTCTAAACCATTGTGTGATGACAAATTTATAAAATTTTCTATGAAATTTTTTTATTGGATCGTAATTAGTAATCAACTCAGAAACAACTCAGCTTTAACTGTCTAAAATTTCATTAAAATATTTTCAATAGATCACGAAATACCGAATTATTTCCAAAAATAAACGATTCTAAAACATTGTGTGATGACAAATTTTTGAAGTTTTCTATGAAATTTTTTTATTGTATCGTAATGCAATGTTAATTCAAAGTTCTTTTCTACAATCGTTTTATCATCTATAGTTCTTTTAATGCTCTATGTATAGTTTCACTGGGTTTTGCTCATGAACTTTGTTGTTCTTTTTAGCAAAAAACACCACATAAGTGGAATATTTGTATGTAATCATTTCTATCTAACATTTTACGTGTCTTACCAGTTTCATTCCATTGGTTGTGTTTTTCGTTTTTTTTTTTTTTCACTTATTTTTTTTTTCTTTTTTGTGACAGACACTAAAACTAGAAAATTTAGAATTTTATTACACTTTTAACTACCCGGCAGCTTTTGAAACTAGTTATCGGTTGACGAATCTAATAATGCATATATATAAAATGTTGGGGGGATCAATTGCCATAATCCGCATTACCTTTTTAATGGAATTACTGGTGAATGGCGGTCATTTGGTGGCATTTATACAGCTCATGCTTTTTAGTCAAGAGAAATTGATATTTTATAAATAACAGCTATTAGCTGTTTTGATACTTTACTCGGAATTGTAAACTTTGGATACAAATTAAAGGTAAAAATGTTTAAATTTAATTAATGGTACAGCATTTACCCACAAAAACAGGAGAACTACCGAGAGCCATTTCAATAGCCAGGCGTGTTGTAGCATGTCATTAAGAGCTGTTATGCAAGGCTTCGCGGTCTGCTTTCATTTCAGAGGGAGATTTTTGAACATCAAATGCCTACCCAGACTCAATGATGTGAAAAATTTTCACAGATTATGGTTCATCCGATGTTTTCCCAAGGGTAGACCACTCTTTGCACGACACTCTCTCCTACATTGGTTGCGCGACTTGCATTTGAGCTCTTTCCTATATAAATCTCGTTGTTGAGAGGATAGAATTACTTTGCATCACGTGCGAACCAAGCTTTTATGCCATACTTCGCAGGCTTGGATGGGATGTACTGCGTTAATCTAGTTCTTCCGCGCTATGTAAATAGTTGTTCATTGGTTATTTCTCCTGACGGTTGATAGTACTGGCGAAGATTGTTGTTCATTAGATCCCATAATGCAGACATTGGAGCAGCCTTATCATTCACCAGTCGAGCAGCTCTAGTACGCTGACTAACAAACCGAATGAACCCCACAATTTTGGCATTACTGCCAGTAATAACATTCTTCACAATATAACTGTATCTTCATCTGGCTCGATGTGCCCTTTGGTAGCACAAGATGGGCCAACAGCAGTGCCACGAAACACATTATCAGCACCCATTCGAATTGCTTGATTAGGCAGATTGGAAAGGCAGGTAGTATTGTCTTTTGAAACGAACGCGCAAAGACGCCGGTCAAAAACTGCCTCCTCCTCGAATTCCTAATCTTCCTCATAATCTGCTTCAAACAATACGCCGTCTATCTGCTCATCGGATCGAATATCGTTGTCTTCAAGTATCATTTCATTTTCGGTATACACAAACTTGCACAAGAAAGCCAAGAGTAAAAAAGACAAGTAAGAGAGCCATATTCGGCTGTGCCAAATTATACTTTAAAATAAACTAAATTTTTTTTTTTTTAATTTTAAATTTTTTTTTTTCGAAATTTTTTTTTAAAAATTTTTCAAATTTTTTTTAAAAAAATTTTTTAATTTAAAAATTTATTTTTTTAATTTATTAGTGAAAAAAATGTATGACAAAAAAATGTTTTTTGTGAAAAAAAATTCAGGTTAAAAATATTTTTCCCGATTTTGACCCATTGTAGGTCCAACTTACTATAGCCTTATATACATCGTTGCAGTGGACTTTGAAATATCTATCGTTAGATATCCATATTGTTTATATTTATGACTTAGTAATCGAGGTATTGATCAAAAATAGGCCAAAAATAGAGGTTGTCTCGAATTTTTGCTCATATCTCCGTTATTTATGGACGGATTTTGCTGATTTTAAATAGGAAACTTCTCGAAAGCATGTCCGACAGAATTATTGAAGATTTGGATCCCGAAGATATCTGTGGTCTTCAGAAAATTGATTTCAACACACAGACAGAGGGACATGTCTAAATCGACTAAGCTATCTATAAGCATAGAGCATATTTTTAGACTACCGAGCATATGAAGGTTAACATAGATACCGGACTAATGATTTTTCAGGTGTAATATAGTGCAATAGAAACCGTGTACACATTAGAAGCAATATATAGGAGATCCATTTATCACATAGTGTCCCTATGTAATTTGATGTAATAAACATATTCTTTATATTCATTTCAGTTTACTGTCACTAAATGATAATAAAAATCACTAGTTCGGTACAGCCACCCCGAACTACTGGGTTTACATACACACACATTCATATAAACATAAATTTATACATTGTATGAGTATTAGCGAGGATAGATGGATAGATTTACTTCAATTTATTGCATTTTACTCAAGTGCATTTAAACAAAAATGTTTGCAAAAAAAAAAAAAACCCAGGAAAATAGAAAAGAACATGGCTCTTTGAAATTCATTTCAACTTGTGTATGCTTGCGTTTTGCCCCAACATCCATGGTATTTTAGTTGTAATCATCAAAGTGATGGAGCAGAGAAAGGGAATAATATGTTGAGTACAAGCTTTAGTGGCAGTGAGCTAAAGTACTTTAGAGTATTGATAGCATGGAGTAGTAGTAGTAGTTGTAGTCGTTTGGAGCACTGTCAAGGTGAGTGTAGTTAATGATGATTTTGCAGTTAGTTTTTTATGTGTTTGCCATTAGAATGTTTGCGAAAAAAGGGTTATGGGGTCAAGTGATTTGACTATATACTACGTTTGAGGGCAATAAAGCAGTAAGGAATGAAATTAAAGCATTAATAGTATTACTTTTCAGTGATAAGTGGATGTTAATGTTTGTTATGGTTAAGTGAACTGTATGCACCTTTATTTTAGTGATATATCGTGGCATTTTAAAAGTATTGCATAAGTCTGAGCTAAATTTGTACATGATTGTATAAAAAGTTGAAAAGTAGAGATCATTTGGTGAAAATTTTTAAAATTTCAGTTGATTACAGATCAGAGTTATTTTAAAAATAACTCTTATAAAGAATGCCCACATAATTGATAGATAAATTCAAATTTTTATATATAAGTACCCAAATTAACATTTTATTTCAACACATTCACATTTTCCACGTTTCTTTCTTCTCTCCAGTTATCCACGCAATCGTTCCGGTACATCGACAACGACAACAACCGCCACACAACAACAATTCCAACAACAACAATCCTCAAATAACAATTCCTTGCATCATCTACAACACTCTGCCTCTATGTCACATCCCCATCATCATGCGAATCAACAGCAGCAGCAACAGCACAACCAACAACAAACGCAAATTCATCAGCATCGTTCCTCGACCACACAACTGCAACAGCAACAGCATAAACCACCCAGACGCACACCATCACAGCGTTTGCGTGCCGCAACGGCAGCGAGAAAACTCTATTTCGTTTTCGATCCGGCGGGGCGATTGTGCTACTACTGGTCGATGGTCGTGTCGCTGGCCTTCCTCTACAACTTTTGGGTGATAATCTATCGTTTTGCATTTCAGGAAATTAACCGACGCACAATAGTGATATGGTTTTGTCTCGATTACTTTTCCGATCTCCTGTATCTTATAGATATATTTTTTCATTTTCGTACCGGCTACCTGGAGGACGGGGTGTTGCAGACGGACGCATCGAAATTGCGTCAACACTATATGAATTCGACAACATTCTACATAGACTGCCTGTGTTTGCTGCCATTGGATTTTTTATATTTATCAATAGGATTTAATTCAATATTGCGATCGTTTCGTTTAGTTAAAATCTATAGATTTTGGGCATTTATGGATCGCACCGAACGTCATACCAACTATCCAAATTTATTTCGTTCCATCGCTCTCATACATTATCTACTTGTGATATTCCATTGGAACGGATGTCTCTATCATATTATACATAAGAACAATGGTTTTGGTAGCCGCAATTGGGTCTATCATGACTCCGAATCGGCCGATGTAGTTAAACAATATTTACAAAGTTATTATTGGTGTACGTTAGCTTTAACAACGATCGGTGATCTACCCAAGCCCCGATCAAAAGGTGAATATGTATTTGTGATATTACAATTGCTATTTGGATTAATGCTATTTGCAACAGTCTTGGGTCATGTGGCGAACATTGTGACGTCGGTGAGTGCGGCGCGAAAGGAATTTCAAGGTAAGTTTTAGTTTTTTTTTTTGTTTTCCTGTCTCAATAAATGATTGATTTTGTGGATTTTATGTATCACATTTGAATTGTTTTACAGCTCTGGGTTTTTAATAAAATACAATTTATTTAGGGAGTTGTGTGAAGAGAAATAATTAAATCTGAACCGCAAGTGCACAAATTTTATGTTTTTTTTTTTAAACATTTTACTGGCAAACAAAGTTTGGCTTTTGTTGTTCAGAGTTTCTTTTTTCTGTTTTTTTTTTTTTTTTGGTATAAATAAGGCTGTAAGTCTTTCAAATTATATTTTTAGCTGATAGAATTAAATTTGTTTTTGACAAGTTTTGCATATAAGAATCTGACATTAAGTTGACATATGATTTTAAGAATTTCATTTTACATACATACATACTTTATTTAAAAGTTTACAAGATTCATATTTGATATTTGTGCTGCACAGTGGGGCAGAATCAAAATTTTTTGGAAATAAATCTGTCATTTCTAAACGGCTGGTCTAATCCGAATAAAATTTGACGCTGACGTAGCCATGGAGTATTTGATTTTAAGTTATTAAAATGGATGCTACAAATGCTCCAGGCGCGGCGTTATGGTGGCTCAAAATAGGGTACCTTTGACATGTAAAATTTTTAAAATTAACAAATTTTTTTTCCCATTCGATTTCAAAGATTTTTATATTTTTGGAAAGCGCTCATCTATTTCTTAAAAAAACATGCGTGTGTGTGCATGTTTTTTCATGTCTTATAATTTCCGAGGTATAGGAATTTCAAAATTAACTTTTTAAAATTTTGCCATACCTTGGGCCGTTTTTTTAAAAATATAGGGCGTACTTTTGAACCGAATAAACTCAAATTTTTTTCGTTAGTTAGACAACAAAATTGTCAATAATATGCAAAAGATTTCAGCGCAATATCTATTACGGATCCAAAAATAAACGACTTTCAATTCAAAAATTCAAAAAATAGTAGATTTGTGCTGTTTTTTGGGCGAAAAGGTGACTTAACTCTTTTTTCATTAAAAAAAAAAGTTTCTTTAAGGGCATATAACAGTTTTATGTTTTTTTATAAGATATCTTTACGGAGAACATTTTGGTATAAAAAACATGTCACAGTTTTCGAATGTGTCGTCCCTACGCCTTTCGCAATTTGACCTATTTTTATCAGAATTTCAATTTTGTGAAACTCGAATGCTCCTTGGCTACGCTCAAATTTTATCCCAATTGGAGCAGCCGCTTATAAATGCCAGATTTATTTCCAAAAAAATTTTGATTCTGCCCCACTGTGTGCTGGTGTATGCTACTATTAAAAGCTCGATATTTTCAATATGCTTTTCGAAAACACGGTATTTATTTTTCCCAATGTTGTGATACATATATAGATACATAATTTCGGGAAGAGTCGTAATTTTATATTTACAGTGTTCTAGCGGTATAAATATTTGGCAAGTGTAGTAACTAACTTCAATATGAACAGTTGCAAATAAATGAAATTACTACTACTTACTTAAATAAAATAATTGCACATTTATACTAATGTAACCTTGAACATTCTTACAAAACATAATTCAGCTTGAAATGTAGCCTCCTAAGAATCAGAAATTCTTAAACATATTAAGCAACTTTTCTTTAAATCTATAGACTTGAATAGATTTTATTTTTTTACAATTTCTTCTCCTTCCTTTGATACCTTCGCAAAAACTCATATTTATTAATATCGCAATTCAAAAGAAGATTTCTTTTTAAGGTTAAAAAATACAAACAACAAAAACAAGATAAAAAAAAAACGAAACATGTTCTTATTTTTTCTTTTGCCTGGGAAATTACAAACTTTTTAATAGTTCAGAGTGTGATGACCCAGAATAACAGATTTAGGAGAAGAAAAAAATTTAAAATAAAATGAAAAAGCAGCAGCAGAAAAAATAGAAAACAAAATCAACTCAACTCTATTCAACTGTAAATTCATCACATTAACTTTTAATATAGATTCAACTGTTTCTCACACACTTACATTGATATACATTAAGGTGGCCCCAAAGAAAATGCTTTTTATGTTTCCAACTAAAATGAAAATTTAATTCATTCAAAATAGCGTCAGTATTGGATGAGCTGGGTCCATAAATAGTTCTTTCATACTTCTCGCAGAGACAACATATGAAATGTTGCTACCAGATAAAAATTCTTTGAAAGGTGCACGTATTCGCTTAATAATTTGTTCCTATATAGCAACAGATTTTCAGCAACACAACTAAAGTTTTAGATTTCGATTTCACAGCAGTTCTAGGAGACAGTCCCGAACTATTGATTTTACCTATCATTTAGGGTGAAAACTAGTTACATAACTGGCTACGTGACTACTTATTTTAACACGTGCATCCTAAGCAGGGCGTCAATTGACACTTTTTGATGACAATGTGACTGTCTGATTACATAGCGTCAGTTACGTTACTAGCTACCTAAATGGTTACCTGTTCAGCTACATAACTAGTTATTTTAACGTGTACGGGTGCTAATTGATCACAAATAGTCAGCTCAAAAGACATATCATAGACAGTCCAATAAACGATTGCTTGTAAACAAACCATCCTCTTACAACTCTCCAATAGATTGCTTCTGGTGGGTAAAATATCTACTGCACACAATAAACGTTTAAAGTGACTACACTATAGGTTACTAAGAGACACTAAAGTGGCAATTGAATTCACGCTATGTTACCTGCTATATCAGTAACTTAAGCAAAAATAAAAATAAACTGTAGAAGAATTATATCCACACAATTTGCTTAAAATCAGTTTGTATGAATTACTAACAAAACGTTTAAAGTAACTACACTCTAGATTACTTAGAGACACATAAGTGATAATTGTCTTCTCGCTAGATTACCTAGGATGTATAAACTAACCCTCGCTATGAGTGACAAGGGTTTGGAATAACAAATTTTCATATTTTTCAGTTGCGACCCCATAAAGTATATACAGGGTTTTCCAACAAGTGGTGTTATTTTGGTATTCAAAGAAAAAATAAATTTTTTGTAATAAATAATATGCCGTTAATAATGAAAAACAACATCAGCCAAATTTCCACCACGACCACGTTTACAGGACCTTTTCATGAAATTTTCCATAACCAAATCGCAAAGAGGCTGCCCTATGTCCTCGATAGCCTCACGAATTCTATCTTTGAGGTCTTGAATCGACGCCGGGCTGTTGGCGTAGACCTTATCTTTCAAGTGGCCCCAAAGGAAGAAGTCGCAAGGTGTTAAATGACGAGATCTCGTTCACCCCTTCGAGAGATAATACGGCCGGAAACTTTTCCCGTAAAAGAGCAATGGTTTCGTTGCTTGTGTGGCACGTAGCGCCGTCTTGTTGGAAGTAAACCTTGTCCAGATTAGTATCATCCAAAATAGGGTGTAATGACGTTTGTGGAATGCTCAATTCCAAAGAACGACGAGGAGTGGACAAACCAGGGTTTTCTTCAACACTCGTCTTCTCAGTTGTTCTTGAGCGACGTGCACGGGTTTTATTCTCCACATCATTAACTTGTCCCAACAGCTCGAATTTTTCCACCAATTTCTGTATTGCGGATTGTGACTGCAAGATTTACACCTTTTTTGTAGTGAATATTAATGATTTCAATGCGTTGTTGAAGCGTGTGTCGTACCATTTTTAGTAATGGCGTAGTTTCTACTTTTCAAATGTCATAGAATAAAAGCTTCAAATGTGACAGCTACCGAAATACCAGGTGATTCAAAATTACACCTCTTGTTCTGGAAATAATGTCTGGATAATATACATACTGTCTGGATAACAAATTTTTTTGTCGAATTTGTTATAGAAATAGCATTAAATGTTTCGACATCGAGAAACTGGCATTAAGTTTTTCATTTCTCTATGAGCAATTCAAAATTATCATTTCAAATCATTTTGTTTCAAAAAAGTTTAGATTTTTTTAGAATCAACAATTCATTAAATGTATCGAAAACATTCATATTTGTTTTCATTGCAATTTCGATTTAAAAGAGATGTCGTTATCAAAAGATTTTGTAACTCCAGATACACAGTTACCGCTCCTGATATTAATTTCCATTCAAATTCAACTCAACCTACCACATATTACAACAGTAACATCAATTAGTTTTATGCATGACATGGTTTTCGCGTAGCGATGACAGTGAACAACGTGACGTGTGCGTCGTCACAACATAACAGAGCAACAAATTTTGAAGTAAGAGATTTTTCTACAAAATTTTGTCTTGCGCAGGCAATCGAGCTGGAAGAATTCCCGATGTATTGATGTATGAATCATGTATGTAAGTTGTATGGGGCTCTGTAAAGTTGCTTTCAATATACAGACGGACATGGCTATGGTGTCGAAAATATAGAAATTACAAACGAAATGACAAACTTATACTCGTATATACCCTTGCCACTCATGGTCAAGGGCATAGGGTAACGTAGAGACGAGACGGAATTATCAAAAACCTAAGTCTGTTGTCAAAAACCTATCTCTTGCAACAACAAAATACATATTAGTCAATGAATTTTGTTGTTGTATCAGACATATGATTTGTTTATTTTTGTTGGACAATACGAAGTGTCTCGTCTCTATAGTGAAGGGTATAAAAACAAAGGCAGTCTGTATCGCACTAGCTTCATACAGTAAGGTTGTGTTACGATATTTTTGAATATTTAACGTTCTCCACGCTAACCCACAATAGGTTTAACCGTTGAATTTGGCATTCTTGTATCCACTATTAAAAAAGATTTGTAATATATCGAAATATTGGACGTAGAACCAAAAAATATATATATATTCTGGGTGCTCATAAGATTCTAAGACGATCTGGCTATGTCCGTGTGTATGTCTGTCTGTTGAAAACACGAGAGGGCCCATAAATATGAGCCATCATAAATATGTTGATTATACGGCAATACTGATACAATTTTGTAAAAATTAGTTCTAAGTACTCTAAAATTATACAGACAACTTTTGTCACTAGATCCTCTCAGAAAATGACTTGAACATTCATAATTGTCTTATAATAATTACACTGCATTACACGATTTTGGTAATTTCTTAACTGTTAGCTGGAATGAATAGGTAATAAGTAATAGATTAAATGTACCAAACGTATGTGGTACCCATCACGTCTAGTTTTCGAGGTACATGTAAATTATTATTTCTACTATCCTCACTTTAGGGTTAAGAGGAACAGTTACTGTTTTCGATGTATTGTACTTTTTTATTATTATCTTTTGCTAAGTAATCGTTCCTAGTGAATAACGTCGATATCTCCATAATTGACTCTATCCCCCATACAACCTCTAAACCAGAAAAATATTTTACTGTCACATATTGGTGGAGGGTATACAAGATTCGGCACAGCCGAATATAGTAATCTTACTTGCTAATCTTTATTTAGCATTAATTAGACTTTACAGAAATTTATTAGTTTTTGGAAATTTAGTTTAACAAAAACTTTGAAAATATAAAATTTGAGATTTAAGATTTGATGACCTTTTATGATTTTTTTTGTATCTAATTATAAATCCTTGTCGATGTCAGCAAATTTGTTGTGTTTAGTTAAGCATTTATGGATAAATTAAATAGAAAGACTATTTTTAATTTGATTTTTATTCAACATTTAATTTTTGTAAAATATTGCTACTTTGACCCAAAACTTTAAATTTTCTGAAAAATGTGAACCTCTTAATGTTATCCGATTTTGCTCATATTTTCAGAAATTGGGGTTTAGATGATGGAGAACAGTCCTTGGTAGAATAGAAAATTTAAAAAAGTGCAAATTAAGGTTCACCCTAATGCACATGTATATTGGTAGATCCATGAAATATACATTATAAAATGATAAACATGAGACTTAAAAATAATGTTAAACATTTGGCATTTCTTTATACTCATATATGTTTAAGGGAGAATGGGGTATTTTGAAAACTTATTGCAACAAATTTCATTGTATGGTTTATAAATTAATTTTCTGTTGATAAATACAAATTATAATTTTTTTATATTTTTAAGGTTCTTAAATTCGAAGACATAAAATATAATTTACACATTATGGATTTTTTAAAGTATTAAGTTGAACAAACTTTATATAAAATACTTATATAAATAATGTATTTAAAATGTCAAATCCTTTAAAAAAATATTTAACCACAATTTATTTATAAAATATTTTCTACAGACAAGAACATCCTTTGGCTGATAAAACCCACTTCATGTTTCATTTTTTTTTTTTTCACCATTATTTTCATTACTTTTCTCAGTAATGTGTGTGCAAGTGTCTGTAAGCTAGATTGTTTAACACAAGTCAACATAAAAAAGAAGAAGAAAAAACTGAATGAAGTCAAGTAGAAAGAAGTTTTCGATATTTTCGTAATACTTACTAATCATTGGTTTTTTCAATAAATTAAAATCTGGTATATATTTTTCTTTTTTTTTTTCTCAGTTTCCTTCAATGACCTATTTTTAATCAAATCATTAGTTTCATTAAATTAAAAGTATATTGGAGTTAAATATCAGATTCATTATTAGTTAATGTTGAAGGTTTTTTTTTTTTTTTTTTTTTTTGTAAGCTAATAATGTTTGTAGGGCGGTATTTTAAAATGGATTCATGGGAAGGAAAATGTAGAAAAATTAATTGTGTGTTGTGAAAAATTGAGATTTTTTGTTAGGAGAATGACTTTGATAAATTTAAAAGTTAAATAAGTAAATATTATAATGTTTTATTTAAGTTCATAAGGAAATCCTAGAAAATGTTTAATAAGTAGCAATGAAACAGACTTATTTTAGTAATTACTTTCTTTATTAGAAATAAAAAATTACGCACATTTTCCATACAAAATTTTAATAAGACTTTAGGCACTTAACAGCTCAAAAATGTCGTTTTAAAAGCCTTAAATCGATTGAGATCCACTTAAAATTTGTTATAACAATGATGCTCACTGCACCAGAAAGAATCGTATGGTTTGCGAAAAAATAACTTCTCACCAGTAAAGTGACTTAAAATACTCAAATCCAACGTAAAGTCAATCCTATTCTATGGCTGTGAAACATGGAATACTGCACCTCGTGAAAACCAAAAGCTGCAAGTGTTTGTAAACCAATGCGTTCGCAGAATCATATGTATCTTCTGGCCAAATGTTATCACGAATCTCAGTTGGTGGACCGAAACTAATCAACTACCACTTGCAACAGAAGTGAAGAAATGCGTGTGAAACTGGATCGGCAACTGAGAGTAAAAATAATTACTCTCTCCCAAAAAAAAAAATACATTGATTTACATTATTGATGGCCATTTCATAGCACAATTGTGCAAGATAACAACCACACATATATTCTTATTCTCTCTTGTTTAGTCGCCACTGAGACAGCTATGCACGAATGCACATGCTAAGGTTAGGTTATAAAGGCAGCCAGTGTTAACCAGCTCACTTGGGCCCATAAATTGGTCGCTTTGTGATACCCTAAAGATCATGATCAGGTCCTCAAGAGGTCCTTCACATGTCGGAAATGAGTTCAGTGCCAAACCAACCTGACGCACCAATGAACGAATCAATCTTCATGCAAAAAGGACTGCTAATTGTAGCAGACCGAGCACCAGATTGAAGTGGGCAAAGACAGAGGAGATGTTCTACCGTTTCCTCCTCATCTTCATCATGGCAACTTCTACAGAAGTCATTATATGGCGTGTTAAGTCTTCTCGTATGCACACCAGTCAAGCAGTGCCCAGTAAACACTGATATCAAATCTCGCAGCCTAGCCCGTGATAGCCCCGTTAGGGACATTGACAAAACGGGCCATGTGAGCCTCGATATTGAGCAATTTGTCAGATTAGTCCATCTGAGCTGAGCTGTATGAGTCATTTACAGCAGGATAGCGGTAAACCGACCATGAGATCTATCTCATCAACTTGTAGTCGTGAGCCTCTTTTCGCCAGTTCACCCGCAATAACATTGCCAGGTACACCAGAGTGACCTGGCACCCAGAATAACTCCAGGTTAGAATGTCTCGCCATCTCGTTAAGAGATGCTCGGCATTCATGTACCAATCCGGATGTCGAGTAGACACCAGATAGGGATTTGATAGCAGGCGTACTGTCAGTACAGATTCGGATATTCACACCAAATAGCCTATAGTACTTCATCCAGTGTACCGCCCTTTTGATTGCTGAAATTTCAGCTTGTATTACACTACATTGATCCTGTACCCTGAAACACACCCTCTTCCGAAAATGGGGAATATAGAAGACACCACCCACCCCAGCCGCAGATTTTGAGCCATCTGTATAGATGACAAACGTGTCCCTAGAAGAATGTAACTCGTCCACCAACGATACAGAGATGCGTCCGTCGATAAAGAGTAAGGGAGTGCAGTAGTCATTAACAGGAAGATAAAGTACACTTCCCAAAATGGACGCATGGCCGGTACCAGACCTCCATACTCCTACAGTGCATCAGTATGGGCTTTACCACCATATCAAAAAGCTCCGTTTTCCCAGGATTCACACCAAGTCCACTAGCAGTGCTCCACTGGCTTAGTGTAAAAGTGAAGTTTGTAGACATTGTGACAATGTGTCAAGCTGTTTCCCAGAAACGGCTACAGCAACATCAGCAGAGTCTAATTTTATGAGTAGTTTATTAATGGCAATATTCTACAAGAGTGGCGATAAAAGCCCTCCCTGTGAAGTCCATCGGTTCCCTAATCTAAAGACAGTAGCAATTCCCATAGAAGAGACAATGACTCTATTGGTCAGAAGTCTACCTATGAAGCAGATAGTAGACTGATCTTTATCCATACCGCCTAAAGCCGAAAGATTCGTCTCTGGCGGCACATTGTTAAAGGCCCCTTCAATACCACTGTAAGAAATATTTGGATTGTTTAGTATATTTCGAACATAAACATATCATTGAAGTGTTGTTTCGTTCTTTCCCTTAATTTACTAATGTGAAAATTTTGTTTCAGATTTGAAATTAATTTAATAAAAATAAAGTATCGAAACCCCAATTAATGAGCTATGTTAATAAGTCAATTTAATAAGATTGTTGACTTCATTATTGTTGATAAATACCCAACGGTGAAAAATGCTACATCTTCACTTTCTAGGCCTTCTAAAAGACCTGTTTACACATTTACATGAAACCAGAAGAAGGTGCCAAAATCTTCTAAATAATTAATTCTTTTATAGCATTTTAAGTTTTGAAGTTCACGTGAAGGTGTTTTTTATATAAAGTATTTTCCAACAAGAGGTGTTATTTTGAACCACCCGGTATTTCGAAAGCTGTCACTTTTTAAGCTTTTATTCTTTGACATTGGAAAATGGAACGATACACGCTTCAACAACGCATTGAAATTATAATGGCGGACTGCAATACAGAAATTGGTGGGAAAATTCGAGCTGTTGGGACAAGTTAGTAATGTGAAGAATAAAACCCGTGCACGTCGCTCAAGAACAACTGAGAATATTGCTGCTGTAGCCCAAAGTGTTGAAGAAAGCCCAGGTTTGTCCATTCCTCGTCGTTCTTTGCAATTGGGCATACCACAAACGTCATTATACCGTATGATATTGATCTGGACAACGTTTACTTTCAACAAGACGGCGCTACGTGCCACACAAGCAACGATACCATTTCTCTTTTACGGAAAAAGTTTCCGGACCGTATTATCTCTCGATGAGGTGATCACAATTGGCCACCGAGATCTTGTGATTTAACACCTTGCGACTTCTTCCTTTGGGGCCACGTGAAAGCTAAGGTCTACGTCAACAGCCCAGCGTTGATTCAAGACCTCAAAGATTGAATTCGTGAGGCTATCGATACATAGGGCAGTATTTGGTTATGGATAACATAGGATTTGGTTATGGAAAATTTTATAAAAAAGGTATGGTCCTGTAACCGTGGTCGTGGTGGCCATTTGACTGATATTGTTTTTCATTATTAACGGCATACCTTCTTCTTTATTATGAAATAAACATCCGATCATTTATCTCAAAAAATTCCACTTTTCTTTGAATACCAAAATAACACTTATTGTTGGAAAACCCTGTATATAACTAGACACGTGAATTTAAAATCCATTCTTTAGGTTTTATGCTGTATTCATTTAGAATATTTTCTTTATATGCTTCAGCAGTCTTTCAATTAGGCTTTAATTTTCAGGGGTTTTAATAGATGTTAATTTGTAGACATTATGTGAGGCATTACGCAGCAGGTTTCCTTATAGGCCTTTAACGGAAGACATTCTAATATGCCCTCTTAAGTAGGGCTTCTCTCAACCCTCTAACAGCAGCGGGTATGCAAGGTCTTGTCATGCAATAACACGCCGTGTACAATTTAAACGATTTTGCAATGCGCCTGGGTGTCCTTGTGTCTGCAGAATAAGGCATTTAGGAAGGTCACTTTACTGCATATTTTCCCGCTGGGTACTAATATCTTTTTATAGTTCACATTTCGGATACACGATTCCCAGCCAAACCGCGGCAGATATTTGTACAATGTTATATTCCATACATAATGGCATCGATAGTTCTTTCAGACGAATAAAAAGATTCGATGATATGTTACACACACTTTGTTTTATTTAAATTTAAAGATAGGAAGCGCTTGATGAAACCCCCTTTATATATATTTACCACTCCTGGTGAAGAGTATAAAAAAGAACTTAGGGAAGCTCTAAATACTTAAAACACTTACTCGGGTATGGCAGAAATATCATTAACCTTTTTAAAACGTTGGTTTATTTCATTTAAATAAACCGGATACTTTTGATTGCAAATAAAAGCCGTTTAGTAGTTAAAAATGTTTAACATTTCTTTATTTATTTAAAATGTACAACAACAACAGTTCAAATAGTCACTCAGTGTCTTTATACACGTTTATCAATTCGCAGAAATCCACACAGACTTTATAATGTACAAGGCAGTTGATGTTAACTCTAACAGCGCCTATTATAAACTCAGCACACGACTGCAATCTCTGCCACTACTTATATACACGCCATCTTTCTTGAATCTTCTACAATGCTCTTAACGGACAAACTATTATGTTAGAACTCTAGAGCTTTCGATGTCAATGTTAGCAGCTTAAACATTTAGTGTTATCATACTTATAAACAATGCTAATAACCACATGCTATCCACATTGTTGATAAGTAGAAGCTTCTACTAATGGACGTGTTTATAAGCATGATGAATGTTAAATTCATATAGCTATTGCAAATTCGTAACAAAAACATAAATGTTTAATATAGAGCCAACAAAAAAGACCTGAATAATAGAATTTGTTCTATCGCTAGAGTCAGCTATAAAGCCAGTTAGTTACTCACAGTTCACTACTCACCATAACCAACTTACCCATATATTGATAATTCATTTAAAAATTGTATTTTATTTCAGCTATTTTTTCTATATTTTTTAGATTATTTATGTTGTTATTTTCATTTTATTTGTTAAAAAAAAAAATAATAATAAAATACAAAAAGTTCATCATGCTCTAGTGGTATTAAAAAATACATGAACTAAATTCTACTAACCTAACGACCAATATCAACATGCTTATATCCTTGCAACTACTCGCACTTGTGCAAAAACACACATACTCAATTAGATTCAGAAAAGGGATATGAACTCTTATTCATAAACTCTCTCTATGTATGCTTGTGTGTGTTTGTATTAGTATACATGTGTGTGTAGATATCAACGTGTGTTTGTGTAAACATAAATATATAGAACATGCAACATAAAATATCTATGATTTGAAGTGAGGAAAACAGCTGCTGGCAATGAATGTCCTTGTATTTCTTATTTTGCAAATAAACATACAAACAAAATACATACATAAGCACATTTTCACTAACACTCCTTCATTCATATTCCATATCGTACGTTCGTTCGTTCGTTCCTTCACAAATACACTTTAAATACACTTTTTGCTTTTAAACACTCGCTCACATTCAACCAACAAGCATTTGAAAATGTATACAATTTTCCATTTGAACATAAGTACGAAAGTGTATGAGTTTATTCTGTTTCATACTGTAACTGCGATGATGCATTTGTATGTTTGTATACAAAAGTACTAAAAGATGGAACATTTTTGCGTGTGTTTACTAATATTTAATGTACATTAGGGTGGCCATTATTTTCATCGTCTGGTATTGCCGGTTTGCATGTAATGTAACACCACAGGTAAATTTTATATATAAAAAAATGTTATTGAGAGAAGGGAACAAAGTTAAAAATCACATTATTTTCGATGGTGGAAGTCCCAGAAAGAATTTTTATCGAATTGACTGCATAAAGGCAGGTCGCATTTGGTACAGACGACTTGGATGTCACATTTCGTGCAATGTTTACACCTTTTTTTTGTCTTTTCTCGTCACCCAAACAAGAAAATGTTCATAAGCAACTTGATGAACAGCTTTCTTCCCTACACCTGATATGCTAGGCTGTAGTGATAAATGCTCATCGAGATTTGGAGCAGATGGTAGTCCTGCAAACCGTAGATGCTTGAAGTAAACAAGTCCAGCAGCTATTTCCTCATGGAAATCTGGAAGCTGCAAAAACAGTTCTTTATCAGACACATTGTTGAAAGCATTGACCTCATTGGCGTGCAGACATTTGAAGAAAATTAATGCATTTGTAGAGACCATGTCCCCAAAATGGTAGAGCAACCTAATCATAATATTAAGAATCTTAACTCAAATATGGTATCGAACCTGGAGACCATCCATTAGATCTACTCCAGCCAAGCGATCATAATTTGAGGACGGTTGATGTCGATGAATTTATTTTGCTTTCTAAGTATCATACCGAGGAACCTTTGGTTGTTGTTCACCAGGATTGGTTCTTCTAAAACATAGTCGATGACTGCCGGACACATTTGTAATCCTGTATACTGTACTATGAGTACAGTATTCACATCGATTCCATGTATTGAGATCATGTGTTCTACGAAAAATCATCTCTGATCTTTGTTCATTTCGCTGTCGGTCGGCAGTTTACACAATCATCATCAACAAGAAATTTGACAAAAAAGAATTAGTACCTCTCATTGACCCAAAACCATAAATTTCTCTGGCTCGTAAATAGACTAACAATGTGTAAAAGTTATCAAAATACAGGATGTGATGCACGAAATTAGGAATCTCCAAACATTTAAGGTTGCTCCAATGTCCGGTGTAACAAATTAAATTATATTATCTCTGGACCTTTTGTATCACAAGGCACGAACAATTTCAACCCCCTATCGGGGTTTATCCTTGGAACATAAGTGGAATCTGCAACACTGTCATCGCTATCAATACTTTCATCTGTGCTGTCTACAGAATCGATTAACTCGAAAAATTGTTCATCAGCCATTTGTTACAAATTTATATTTTTCTTATAAGGACGTTTAGTAAGATCCATCATTAACATAAAAGGATGCAAATAATACAACCATAAGCAAACAATAGTGTTTTATGATCAAAAGATGAAAACAACAATGTACACTTGCCGGTTTGTACACACAAACTCGCAAGACCATCTTGAGATGGCCTTCACTATTTTGTTCTTAAATTAAACTTTTTATTGAGCCTGAGAAAATTATCACTTTTTTCAAAAATTACACCGAGGACCCAAATCTCTGGGTCCTCATAAGATTCTAAGACGATCTAGCTATTTCAATATTTCTGTTTAAAACACGAAAAGATAAGATACATATATTATACATCATCGCGTAGGAAATTGCGTTTTCTTTTCAAAAATATATAAAATTTTTAAGAATTAAAAAATTACGCTGATAAAATGCTAAAAATGTTTTGTTTATGAATCGTTTAAGATGAAATTTTAAAATTACATAGACAATTCAAAACTGGAAAAGAAATTAGTCAATTGTTTTTGAGAATCCCACAATTCCTAAAAAACTTTTCATAAATTCCAAAAATTATATATTTTTTTATTTGTGACTACGTTGACGGTATCGAGGCCTGGGCTTTAAATTTCCTTTGCAAAATATTTAGGAAGAGATTGGGTCACTCAAAAGATGTTTCAATTACTTGAAAGCAGCTATACGATTAGAGAAAATTTTACATAAATTTGAAAGCTACATAAAAAAGGTCTATTTCGACAGGCTCTGGACCTCGCAGTAATTCAAATTTTGAAATTATTTTTCTTCTGTAGTACTTTCCAAAATGTTACCATTCAGAAACATATAAACACATTATTTACTCTTTTTATTTTCTGTACAACTAAAAATGAACGTAAGTGCTTTTTCCGAAAAAAAAATTCGAGGAAAAACTTTTTTAATTTTTTTTTTAATTTAAATGCACATAACTTTTCACCCAGTAAAGGTTTTTAAACAGTTCTTTCTAAAGAATAATAATAAATTTATTGTTAATTTAAAAAAGACATTTCAAGAAAATCAGAAATGTTTTGGATCCGTTATTAGCAAAAAATTAGGTAAAAAAACTAAAAGTTTAATATTCAAATGAGAATAACTCGGATACTGTAAGAGATAATGTATCACTATAGCAATGTTTTTTGTAGATCTCTTCTAGTAGATTCGATATATATACAAATCTTTCACCGAATCGAGAACAAAAAATTGTCATAATTTTTAATTTTTGATATACCCTAGGTGTCCCACTTAGGAGCATTGTGGCTCGGTATGCCCCTGATGTTTAAACCTCAAATTCAAAACTTAAACATAGCAACACCTGCTCTATAGCCAAGGGAAATTATATGCGGATTATCAGTTTAGAAGTTACAGATTTATTTCCATTTGTTTTCAGTTCCCCCACTGTGTAGCATGAAAATGATTAATTTGCATTTCGAATGTTTTTATTATTTATTAAATTTCGGAAATGAAAATTTTTGGATGCATTTCTTTGGTGTCAAATTATAATGGGTTATCGATCAGAAAAGTTGTATATTTTATATTTAAACATCTATGAGTAACAGAAACACTTTTATTACTTTGACCCAAAACTTTAAACTTCAAATGAAATGAGACTTTTGTTTTGTATATGACGTTGAAGAATTCCAGACCTTAGGAGCAACAAAAATCTAATAAGAACCACCCTAATGTACATATTCATACAAACATTTGATAGTATATATGAATGCTGCTATGTGTTTGATTAGAAGTGTAAGTCTGTTCGTGCAAACATTTGTATGTATTTGTATATATTTAGATTATTTAATAAGTTAAAAAAAGAAAACAAATAACAGTGCTATACACGGTTCTGTTATATCGTATATATTTCTTGTCGTTAGTGTGATGAAATAGAGTATTATAAATTTGTGTTTATGTTTGTAACACTCAAAATTACAACTTAAGAAATAAAGGTGATTTTAAAATAATAATTTTTTTATAATTCCTGATCCTAATCTAAACTGATCTAATATATTAAAATGAAAAAGATTGGAGTGTAAATAATTTATAGATTCCCAATTTAAGTAATATGAATAGCTAATACTTAGTATGAGAAATTTTAGTTTCAATTCTTTGTTGAAAATAAATGCTCATGAAATTACTTTTTACTCCAAACTAATATTTTTCCTTCTTATCTATTAATGTACATACTTTTACTGCACACATGTATTTGTGTACATATCCTTGTATAGGTATTTATATTTACAGAGTAGCTGGGTTTCTGGGTAAATGTTTAAGTTATATATAGTAGGGCGAATACGTTTGTAAGGACCAAAAATAAAAGTCAAAAAGTTAACTTTTCAGTAATTGAAGAAAGTTAAAAATTGTTCTATTGTTCTACAATTGACATCTGATGAGAGAGTCAAAATCTACTTTTTGGTCGGAAAAAAGTCGAATAACTACGTTAATTCAAGAAGAGTCGACGAAATGCTAAATTTTTATGCACTTGTTCTCATATCTCCACTATTTTTTATTACAGGTCGTGATATGAGAACTAGGGTTCTATAGCTGAAACTAAAAGTCTGGTAGAACTTTTAGAATTTGTAACTTTTTCCGATTTTTGAAAAGTCGACAGTTTGATTTTTTTTATATTTGAATAGTAGACTTATCGACTTTTGCTCTTTATAAAAAGTCAAACTTTTTTTGTTTTCTTTCGGGCTCGCGCAGTTAAAAGGGTTTTAGCGGATCTCAACATCTTCGACGCTAGCTCGTCCATTAGCTAATCTTTTCAGCACTTTATACCGTGCCGGCAAATTTCCAGTATGTTGGAAGGTACTAACCTAATGTAACTCCAATTCCTAAAATGGGAGAGGCGAACAACCCTGAAAATTATCGCCCAATAGCAATTTGTTCTGCACTTTCCAAAGTTATGGAAAATATGGTTATGTACCATCTTGTGAAACATTTGGAGTCCAACAATTTACTCAGCGACCGATAGTATGACATTAGTAGAAAACGCTCTACGGGAGACTTGCTAGCCTTCCTATCGGAAAAATGGTGTCGTTCCATACACCGTTTTGGCGAAAGTAAAGTGGTGGCTCTAGATATTTCTAAAGCGTTTGATAGAGTATGGCATGGTGCGCTTTTAGCAAAACTTATTGCTTTTGGTGTCGATAATAACTTCTCTCGATTTATATCGACCTTTCTCAGAGATCGCACTATACGAGTTGTTATAGATGAAATCTCATTAAATGAGTTCAATATCAATCCAGGGATACCACAAGGCTCCATCCTTTTTCCTACTCTATTTCTTATCTTTACAAACGACCTTCTATGTCAAATTTCCAACCCTATCTACTCTTTTACAGATGGCATCAACATTTGCCATTCATATGCGTTCAATTATAGACCAAGCCTGTTGGAGATTGGGTCAATGAGGCAAAACATGAATGATACGCTTAACCAAGATCTTGTGACAATCTCTGCGAATAGAGTCGATTTCAATGCACGCAAGACTCAATGTTGTTTGTTAAAACACAAACGCACAATAGATCATGTTGCTTCATCTGTTTTTATGGGTGGTGTAAATATTAAGGAATCAGAAGCTCTTGATGTTCTAGGTATAAGTATTCAGTGCGATGTCTGCTGGACAAAACACATTTTTGGAGTGTCGAAAGAAGCATTCAAGTGCCTCGGTTTTTTAAAACGGTGTAAGACATATTTCACTCCATCTGATCTCCTTACTATCTACACCACTTACATCCGATGGAAAATGGAATACAACTCTCATATGTGGGCCGGTGCTTCGAAGTCTAATTTGGAGTTACTCGACCGCGTACAGGAGAGGGCGAATGTGCTTATTGGTGACAGTAGGGTATCCAGATCTATTGACTCACTAGTACATCGTCGAAATTAGGGAAATTGTTCCCGAAACCCGTAGTTTATTACGCAATGCACGTTCTTCGGCAAGGACAGTGGATCGCACAACATATTACAAGGAAAACTCGATCTTTAGCCGTACTGTCCGTATGTGGAATAAGCTTCCTCCTGAAGTCTTTCCTGTCACCTTCAATATAGGAAAATTCAAATCAAATATCCACAAACACTACTTTTATCCTCCCTCCCATAACCTATTTTCCTAGTTCCAACACAATGCTTTGAATGATTAGGAGTCATCTTCTGAGTGCTGGTCCAAGAAAAAAAAAAAGAAGAAAAAAGTTACCAAATTTGGCCATTTTTCCAATTTCCCTAAACATACGAATTGGATGCCCCGATAAACTAAACGATAGTGTACTGCACGCAGAGAAATAAATATAGTTGTGCATATTTACAGTAACCATTTCCAAATTTTTAAAAGTTTTGTAACAATGTTATGATCACAGTAACTATTTACATGATTGTGACAACCATAACATGGATATCTTTTGATTCACAAGATTGTATCAATCATATATATGGTTACAATAAACAAGTATATATTTGTGACAACCATTGTTATGATGAATCTTTATATCATAATAAGTTGTTCTCAGATTATGATATCAATTAGCCGAGAGCAACATAATATGGTAAAACCTTAATCATAAAAATGGTTGTCACAAACATATACTTGTTTATTGTAACCATATATAGATTGATACAATCATGTAAATCGTAAGTTAACCATACTATGGTTACCACAATCATATAAATAGTTACTGTGATCATAATATTGTTAAAACACTTTTAAAAATGTGGAAATGGTTACTGTGGACTATCAATCTAAGGGTTGCGGGTTCGATTCCCGACAGCGACCCTGGGTGTATCTGTAGACAAGTAAACCCTACAGTTTAAAAAAGAGCAACCTACAGATTAAATGTCATGTTATTATCTTCAGACGCTTAAGCTTAATTTACGAAGTCTAACATTTCTGTGGGCATTCCTAATATTAAAAGTATATACTTTATATAAGTGAGCTTGTACGCGCGATTACATCAGTACGTGTCTGTGTGAGTGTGAGTGGCTGTGTGTGTGTGTGTTTTAGTCGGTGAATGTATTTTTTAGGGTGAAGGTAATAGCTAAAAATAGCACACAAGAAAAGCAATTGTCGTTACTATTTTTAGCATCAATGCTTTAAGAAGAGAAATCCATGGATGTATTTTTTTTTTATTCTCAACTGGTATGCATAAAAATTGTATGCATGTATGTGTATGTGCTACCACTACTAATACAAAAACAAAAACAACAACAAAAAGTGTTTTTGTGAATTGCAGTTCAGTTGCTTATTTCTGTGTTGCTTTGGCTCCGTGTTATTTTCTAAAAGATTAGAACAGCAACAACAACAACAACAACAACAACAACAACAAAAAGAAGGAAAATAATAAAACAAAAAGAAGAGAAAATAAGTTTCCCTTTATGAAGCATTCTTTGGGTTTGCGTGCTTATATAATAAGTATCATCAAGGTTAAAAACTCTTGTGTTGTTTTATGTATTTGTATGTGAATGTGTTTTCTGAGACTGTGTGCATTCTCTTACTTTAATATAACGTAGTTGTGAAGTAAATGTATTAAGTATTTTTACTATTTTTTAACACTGTTTTATTATTTCATAGTTTTTTCTACTTTATTTGTTTGCTGAGTTAAAAAAGTCACTAATATTTAGTTTTCTTTTTTAGCATGGTGCTCTTAGCTTTTTGTCCTATATCTATCTCTCTCTCTCTCTCTTTGCTATAAATCTGTGAAAATAATGTGTAATATTTAAAACTGTTGCCTTTAGTTTAATGTTGATTAGGGGAAATCTTAAAGATCAACATGTTTAACTTTTGTAGAGGGAAAATGTAAAAATGAAATGTTTTATAAACATTATAAAATATAAGTGTTTTACGATGTAAACTTATCACAGGTTATAGAGAGATATTATGAATATTTGTAATATTGAATTAGTTTAGAGTAGACTTTTTTGAAAAGTTTTTTTTTTTTTTTTATTTAAAATTAAGTAGATAGTTATTTAATTTATATAGAGAGGAAGCCAAAATGTTCGACAAAGTACCAGACCATACTCGTTACAAATTTGTACTTGTTAAAAGCCTTTAACTACAGAGATCTTTTTTAAGTTTTATAAAAAATACCTGTGACCTGTTTTGTTGAACGGAATAAAAATTATTTTCTTTTTTTTTAAATTAAAAATGTTATCTTTTATTATTAAAAATCAAAAAAACTATATTTTTTTTAAGAAAATTGTTTGCTGAAATTAAAAGTGCAACAATTTACACCACGTCTGTCAAAAATTTTCACTTAAAGGTTAGATTCATTATGGTGATACAAAATTTTGAGTTGCTCACAATCTTTAAATTCTCTCTGATTTGTATTTTATCGAAGTTTTTTTAATCCCTTAACCAGTTTTTACATTATTGATGTCGTCAATATATTTTCCTAAAAATTCTTTTCTTTTAAATACAGGATTTGGAACCAAAGAATTGTCCTTGAACAAAAGTTATCTCAGAAAAGTTATGTTCGATTTTCTAAAGATTTATCTCTATTGTAAGCAACACATTCAAAATACAGAATGGGATCATGAGCAGATCTCAAGAAAATTAACTTTTAGTAAAAATTGCCTAATATTGCAAAGAATAACAAATACAGTGATACAAAATATAATGAATTGGAAATACTTGGGAAGTGATACTAGTTTTTTGGTAGGTTTTGCCGAGTACAACAAGAATCTGTTTTGGAAATTTGTCAAACACTATCAAAATCCTGAGTTACGGGTAAAAAACGGGTTTTCGTACCTTTATGAACATTATGCCAGTAGCTTGGAATGTAAACTGATTTTAAGTTTCGAATGGTATTTAAGTGGCCTTGAGAAATCTGTGTATATTTATTAAGAAAACGTATTTATTAATTTTTTCACCATTTTCCGAATTTGGAGATGTTTTAATGTAGTATTTTATATGTAAAAGAATATATAGGGTTGGAAGTTTGACGTAGAAGGTCGTTTAGGAAAATATGAAATAGAGTAGGAGAAACGAAGTAGCATTGCGGTACCTCTCAATAAACCTCGTTTGATGAGATTTCATCTACAACAACTCGTATAGTGCGATATCTCGCTCGATATAAATGCAGGGAAGTTATTACTGTCACCAAAAGTAATAAGTTTTGATAAAAGCGCATCACTTTACTTTACGTGAATGGAACAACGCCATTTTTGAAAGGAAGGCTAGCAAGCCTCCCGTAGAGCATGCTCTGCAAAAACCATACTGCCGGTCTTATTTGCTATTCGGTGATTACTTCCAGGATTGTTAACCTCTCCCTTTTTATGAAATAGCGTTACGTTAGCAACCTTCCAATATACAGGAAATTTGATGGCATGATATATAGTCCTTAAATGGTTAGTTAGAGGTCGAGCTAGCGTCGAAGACCAGTGCTGGTATACCATCAGATTCAGGTGACATATTTATGCTGAGATCAGCTAAAATATTTTTAATAGGACTATTAGTTACAATATATATACAAAAACATAACTACATTTCTATAAATAGATTCCTAAATTTTAATTATCTTTAGAACCCCTCACGGTCCCATTCTGAATTTTATATATGTTCTTAATTGTATCATTTTGTGAGATAATCTTTAGCTTCATACTATTTTTTTTATTGATGAGAATCTGATTTCTAGCAAAAAAAAAAATGTAAAATCTACGATTCATTAACTTTAATATGATGTCAAGAAGAATTCTAAAGTAAATATCGGTTTTGCTTTAGGTATTTTGCTAGCATCAACTAAAAAAATATAAACTTTGAATTTATATAACTTTTTATGGCTATGAATAACATGTATACCAAATATTATCGATTTCTGAAAATTAAATTTTTTATAAATTTTTCGTTTTGATATAAAAGAATACACTGAAAGCTCGATATTCGCGACTACCCATTATCGCGACGGCCCGGTTATCGCCAAGGCTTTATTTTTAATATTGCAGGTTCTATAATCGCGACAGTTTATGAAAAACGGGTCCTATTTTCGCGACTTTTTCTCTTTTTTTAAATTTGATTACAATGTCTATAACCAAAAGTGTATAATTCCCATATTAACTCTCTTGGATAATTTTGATCTTCAATTTTGGCAGTTTATTTGTGTCATTTGTTGTGTAAATACACCTCTTAATATGAGAAAAGTTCAACATATTTTAAAGCAAACGATTTCTCATAAAATATAAATTTTAAAAAAAATTGAAAGGTGGTGATTCCATATATACAATTCGCGTGAATCACATGCCTTATAAAATAAGAAAATTCATTAAAAAAGTTCGTACGAACAACAGAAAGTGGGCCCGGAAAACGTTGCATCTTAAAGAAAACTGAGTATCCAAGAATGGAAAAATATTCAAGTTTCAATGGCAGTTTCAATGGATGGTTGAAGAAATTTAAGTGTCGACATGGAATTAGATTTTTAAAATTTACGAGCGAGAAATTGTCATCGAGACCTCATCTTATTGATTTATTTTGAAAGAGTTTAATGATTACGTTGATGACCAAAGGTTGTTAACTCTTCACCAAATCTACAATGCCGACAAATGCGGTTTATATTAGAGGCTGCTTCCAAATCACACTCTTGTCACATGTAATGGGAAAACGGCTCCCGGAAGAAAAATATGTAAAGAGCGAATAACTTTGTTGCCCTGTTCAAATGCGAATGGCACAAACTAAAATTGTTGGTTTTTGGAAAATCGAAAAACCCACGCACCTTTAAATGCTTTTTCAATAATTCTGTAATATACAACTCCAATAATAACGCCTGGATGACATCATTTATATTCAAGGACAGGTTCCAGCACGAATTTGTTCCCCACGTAAGTTAATTTTCACCAATTAGTAAACGTAAGTCAACATTTTTTAGGTCCGAGAATTGTTGACTTCTAAAGATCTGCCGTTTTGAGGAACTAAAAAGTGAAGACGGTTTAATTATAGCAATGAATCTACCACCCAATTGCACAGCGCTTATTCAACCGTTAGATCAAAAAGTTATGGGTGAGCCATTTGTTTGATAAAAAGAGAACAAATTTGGAGATCAACCAAAAATGCAGTTCATATTCTAGCTACGTCCTGGGATAAAATATCAGTGTCCAATATCTGAAAATCCTGGAAGTGAAAAGGATAACATGCCCTTAAATATTTGACAAACAATAATTCACTAAGAAAACGAAGATCTTTCAACTATTGGTACACTTGTAGAGGAAATTGGTACAGAACATCTTTTCACGAATGCTGACATAAACATCTGGATTCATGAAGAATTTTATAGGGAAAGTAATGAGCAGCAAGTGAAATTATCAGACACAGAATCGGAAGATTTATACGATAGCGGTCTTGAAATATAATTAAAGTGGACGATTGTATAATATCATTAGACATATGCAAACAATGGGCTTTGGAAAATTATAAGTTGACAACAGCACTTTCTGAACTACGTTATTCAGCTTTTATTTTGAAAAATAAATTGCCAAAAAAGCAACTCAAAATCTCCAATTTCTTTAAAAATGTTTCAAATGTAAATATGTATATCAATAAAAACAATTCTAATTTAAACAAGTAAGAGAACTATATTCGTGCCGAATCTTATATACCCTTTACCAAATTATACTTTAAAATTAAAATATTTTTAGGTAAACAAATTAATTTTTTTTTTTTAGAAATTAAAAAAAATAAAATTTTTTTTTCTACATTGTTTTTTCCAAATTTTTAAAATTTTTTTTTTTTAATTTTTTTTTTGTATTTTTTTTTTTAAATTTATTAGCGAAAAAAAATTTAAGAAAAAATTTTTTTTGGTAAAAAAAAATCGGATTAAAAAATATTTTTCCTGATTTCGACCCTTTGTAGGTCCAAATTACTATAGCCTTATATACATCGTTGCAATGGACTTTGAAATATCTATCATTAGATATCCATATTGTCTTAGTAATGCAGATATAGATCAAAAATAGGCCAAAAATCGATTTTTTTCCTTATATCTCAGCCATTTGTGAACCGATATTCTCGACCGAGCCGGAAGAATTCCCGATATATTGATGTATCAATAATGTTTGTAAGTTATTTTGGGGCTACGGAAAGTTGATTTCAACATACAGACGTACAGGCTATATGGACTTCGCTATCTATAACGATCCTGAATGTAGAAATTACAAACGGAATGACAGACTTATATATACCCTTGTCACTCATGGTGAAGGGTATAAAAATTACATATAATGTTTTAACAAAATTTTGGGTTCTGGTCTGGTTTCAATTAGTCGCGAATACCGAGCTTGCACTATATTTATGTAAACTTTTATTTACTTATGTTTTTTTGTTTAATTTGTAGCAATTAATTAATTTTTTTAATTTAAAGAATTTAAACGGGAAATGCATCTCAACACTTACTTTTTCCTACTTAATTATTATAAATTTAAATGTAGTCCTGCATCTCCTGAGTACAGACTTAACAAAAAAAAAAAGAAAACATATGTATTTTGAGCTTAGCAAGCATTTTTAACACTTTTCTTTAAACATTTCTTTAGTAAAGATGCTTAAATTTGATCAACTTTCTTTAGTAAACGTGTTTAGGTTTGATAACATTTAGCATGTCTTGTATTTAATTTGCTGTATTATAATATAAATTTTCTGAAAGCTGAAGTCTTTTTCTATAATTCCCTCTTATATTGTTTTGCAAACAGACCAGTAGTTTGGAAGATATATATATATTTAGTTACTACCATTTTCTTGAAGTTCGAGCATACTGTGCGTATGATTAATTTTTAATTAAATCTCAACATTTATCATTCGCCACGAAACACAGTGGAAGAAAACCACAATATGACAAGAAAACATTTATATCTCATTAATTTATGCTCTGATCTACTAGAAATGTATAGAGATATTATACACAAATAAATGGGCTATATTGTAAGCATATTTATTTGGATATTGAGCCATGCCATTTTAAAACAGGGTGCGCCTTCGAAAGTGAATAAATTTCTACATGATATGCTATAACTAAAATTATGTAAATAATACGAATTTTGAACTTTTTTAATCAAAAAACAACTGTGCAATTTAATTATAACACAAAAAAACATAATTTAATTTCCAAATAATATAAAAATTCAGTACATAATTCATGACTACAAGTTTAATTTCTCTGAAATAACTTAAAATATCAATTATAAAATTATGATGGATAATATGGCTTGAAATGATATATGTATGATAAAAGTTAGCTAATAAACTTTTGAAAATAAGTGGTTCACTTTTTGCTACTTATATATCTAGACACAAGAGCAATCTCTCATTTGAAACTAAAAATTGTGTTAAAGTATTAAAAAGTTTTACAAATTGTTCTTGACTTATTTGGCACCCTTCTCACATTTGTCACTAAATTATCTGGGAATCAATCACTCCCTGGTGGCTTGTAGATTACAGAACAATAACATTTTTAAATTAACCTCATAATTTTTTTGTTACTTCTATTCTCACAAAACAAAATGAGATTTATAGGTATTGTTTAAACCATGAAATCTATTCTAAAGCAATTTAAAGCTCTAAACACAAACAAATTTAATATAAGCATGAAAAACAATCATTAGTTTGCTAAAAAAAGAAAAGTTAAACAAATCAGTAACAAAGTGATAAAACTTTCTCTTTAATATAAACCTAAATCATACCTAACAGAAGAATTATCAAAAAGTTTGCCCAAAATATTTTCAAGTTATTTATTATATAGAAATACACAAGTTTTATGTCAACCTAAAATAAGCATAAAATATAAAAAAAACCAACAAAAAGTAGAACAACAATTTCAGGGAAATATGTATGATTGTGTGGTTACAACGCAAGAGCAAAAGTTTTACATTCCCCTTTTTTAGTGTCAAACATTCACAACATTTCGTTCGCTATTTTTTTTTTTCAAACTGATTTTTGTCTTTTCTTAGTTTTACTGTGTCAGTATCTTGGTTTTAACGTTATTTGCTTGACACCAATGTTTCGAATTTATCAAAATCATAGCTGGTTTCATTTTATGTCAAGTACTTTTGCATTTTTTTTTTTGTTATACATGCCAGCATCAGTTTTACTACGTCGATTTTTCTTCTTTAGTGGTTTTTTGTATTGTTACAAAACAATGAAACCCAGTAGCTGTTAGCAGTACAAACTAAATGGAAATCTGTGTTTTAAGCAGGAAGAATATAAAAATGTATATATTGAACGTAAGAAGACGTTTGTGTTTTCTTCTTTTAATATATGAGAGCCAAAATCGGATTTTACCAAAACCCCTTAATACCTAAGTTACAGTGAACAATCATATGTTAAGAGACGTTTAAGTTTTCTTTTTTTTGTTTACTGCAATCTACCTTGAAGGATAAGCAACTATAAGTTAAGCTATCGTCATAAATATTCAAATACACCTCAAAACTGTACTACAAACAATATTCAATAGTCTCCAGTTGGCTACATGTATAATCAACTTTCTCATGCTCTATGTTCCCAACGCTGGCTCTAAAGATTTCACAAACTTTCTTCTCACAAACAAAACCAAAGTTTTGGATCGTAATGCTGACAATTTTGAGATCTATAAGATGAAGTGTGTAAACACTTGAATTGAACTTATACAATTTTTGAGGCTGGCAAGTTCTTAATTTGCTATAACTAAACAATACACAGAAAACCATAAGCAAAATCGTGGTCAAATTTGTATAGGAGCTAGGTGAAATAATGGACCAATATTGCCCATTACCAATACATAACAAACCTTATCAACAGAGAGTGTTTGTGGAAAATTTCAGCCATCTAGCTCCTTTCGTTTGGGTCCCATCGTGTTTTGAACAGACAGACAGACGGACGGAGATAGCTGGATCATATTAGAATCTTATGAGGAACCTAGATATATGCTAATGTTGGACTTCGACAAATATTTTGAGGTTTTAAAATCGGAATGACAAAATCAATGTGGATATAAAAACTAAATCAATAAAACGTTGATTATTTGTAAAACCAAATTTTTTGAACATTGTTAACCCTTTTTTATCTAGGATCAAATTTGTCCAAGACCTCAAATAAGGACTGCTTACGTTTATCGTAATTAAATTGAGATATATGGGTTTTTATTTTTCACCTGCCTTGAGTGTACCGAATTGCGGTAATTAAGTATTTACATCGTTTTTGGGTACTCAGCACTCTGGCGAAGCTACTATATATTTTCAAAGTTGTATTTTTTTGACAAATTCCAAAAAAAAATTAACGGGAAAACATAAATACCGTTTAAAAGTACATCTTTGCTGTAGATAAACTTTAATAAATCGCTTTTAAATACAAAACTCTAAAGTAAAAACTATTTGAAAATGTCTCCTAGAAAGTGTAAAATAAACCCAGAACATTTTTGTTTTATTTGCGGAAAATTAATCAGTCAAATCTGGGTTTTCCTATAACACAAACACTGCAAAATGCTTATTTACATTATTTTGGATTCCCCGTGTCAAATCAGGATAAAAAGTGGGTCCCTTATTCGATTTTCACAAAAAGTAGGCTGACACTCATTTCCTGGTATTCAGGTAAGAAAAGGTCATTGAAATTTGGCAGACCAATGATGTGGAGAGAACCAACTAAACACAGATACTTTTGCTTAACAAAAACTTTTGGTTTCAATTACAAATACAAAAACAACATAAAATATGCCAATGTTTCATCAGTGACGAAACCAATACCCCATTCTGAAGATTTACCAATTACTAAACCACCAGACTAAAGTGACGAAAACCAATTCCTTGTGGATGATTCGATCTACATTCCCCATAATAGTGAAAGCTAGCACTCCAGTTCTGATTACATTATCCACAATGACAACATTCCACTCATAATAAATCAACCAGAAATAAATGATCTTATCAGAGATTTATTATCCAAATCAAAAACAGAATTTCTTGCTTCCAGGCTACAACAGTGGCTTAGTACAAACACAAAAGTATGCATTTATCGTTCTAGAAGTGATCCTTATGCTAAATTTTTTACTGAAGAGAATAATATTTGTTACTGTGATGATGTTATTGGAATATTTGCCGAAATGAAACAACCATATAACCCTGAAGAATGGCGTCTTTCTATCGATTCTTCGAAAGCTAGTCTTAAAGCTGTCATATTGCACAATGAAAATACAAAGCCGTTTATTCCAATAGGACATGGTCAATTGCAAGGAAACCTATGAAGTAATGAGTAAATTAACTGAACCAATTAAATGTTAAGACCATGAGTGGTACATATGTTGTGATTTAAAAGTAATTGGTATACTTTAAGATTTACAAAGCGGATACACCAAGCACTGTTGTTTTTTATGTGGGACTCAAGAGCAAGATATATGAATATGTTCCAGGTAAAATGAACATTAAAAATGTCAGTTTGGTTGACCCACAAAAAATAGTTTTGCCGCCACTCCACATTAAATTGGGTTTAATGAAAAATTTCGTAAAAGCTTTAGAAAGACAAAACCAGCATTTCAGTACTTATGCAGCGTGTTCCCTAGTCTTTCTGAGGCTAAATTAAAAGAAGGGATATTTGTGGTTCCTCATATAAGAAAAATTTTGGGTGATACCAAATTTGAGTGTCTATTAACCGATTTAAGTAGGCAAAAACATTTTACTTTTAATTTGTCTGTCCTAATTTAATCTACATTTTTATATGTTTCGTTTTTAATAATCATCTCTAAAGGTTGACGGCCAGGATTTTTTTTAATATTTTTTCCGAAGTTAGAAGACCTAAATACACAAATCCCCATATGTTTCCATTCATGAGCAAAAACCTTGTAATGTAATTAATAAATCGTTACAATTTTATTTTTTGCTTTTATAATTTTTTTTTGCAGCAACTTAGTAGATTTTTTAATTGAATTGCTTTTCAAATGGTTTATAACTAATGGTCAATACTATTAAGCCGGACGGAGTACTGAGCAATTTAAACAATAGATATTTGTATGGTTCCTCTTTATTATTTTATTATTCGAATATAGAAGTGCCGATATCGGTCTAGAATAAAGTTTTGTATTAGCTAAGCCTTTTTAAACTCTACAAATCTTCTATCGAGTTATCTTGATAAGTTGTTAGGATCTGTCTGCTGCAGTTGTATTATCTGATCAAGGGATTTAAAAAACAAGATCACCAATCCCTCAGCCTTCTTACGGTCTAGAAATTTACTTTCTATGCCATCAAGAATTTCTGCAGATGGTGACTAACTCCTTGTATATTTTCCAATACAAAAAACCAAATGAATTCTGGAGACACGCCTGCTTGTCTAGTAATTTCCAAAGGGAAGCATTGATATTAATTGCAAAAAATTTGATCCAAAAATTTGCTAAAATTTTCAGCATATGGTTTTTATAAGACAAAGAACAATTTTAGAAGTTCAGAGCATCGAATATCAGAAATGTACAAAAGTATGGCCATCCTAGTGGCTAGTTAACCTCATACTTAGTGAATTGATTAGCTTTAGACAATTATGAATGGGACATCCAATATATTGTTGTAGAAATAAAAGTTTCTTGTATTTTGTATTATTTTCTAAAAATAATGTTCATTGGGTAGTTTTTTGTTAAGCGAATAAGAGCAAAGGATTTTTCAAAAGAAGACAATGGATTTTATGTTGAAAGATAAACGAAAAGGTGCAACAAGAAAAAAAAAAAAAAGCTGAAACAAAAACATTGAAAAACGATAAAGTTTTATTTACAATATTTAAAAAGGTGGAAAAACATGAAGAAATAAGTTGTAAACGAGGTGCAATCAAGAAATGGAAACTTTAGTTTTTTTGTTAGAAGATGGCATCTATAAGCGATGCATAGTGTGAATACTAGTAAATATAGGTTATGGAAAGGAATATAGAAGCAGTAGCCTTTCCACTGATGAAAGTAACAGTTACGATTTCTGTTAAGAGTTTATTCTACATATGACTAGTATGTGGAAATTTTTCTTGTATTGTGTATAGCGTTGCAATTTGCAAACGATGCTGTGTAGTAGTGTTGGAATATCGGGAAATAGTTCTCTAATTTTAGCAGAACGCATATTATTTTGATATCGAAAAAATATTGTAAGACAACCTAAAAACTCTAAATTTAGAGTTTTTTAATTTTAAATAAAACACTTAAAATATAATTAAATGTCGAAATCTAATAATGATGAACCGAAACAACAATATATGGTCAATAAATGTTTAAAGATAATTTCATTGAAATAACTTGTTCATCATTCCTACCAAGAATTACGCTCAATGTTAGTTTCCAAGTCTGAAATTGTAGCTGGCTTATCGTCCAAGATCTTTTATTGCACATAATTATATTAAAGATTTACCAATAAAGCTATTGTTTCGATTGCTGTCTATGCCGATGCGCCGACATGCTGAAACAAACTTTCACCGCCATCACGCACTTCAATAGAAAACGAAAACCCACCAACGCACTATGGCCGAAAAACCCCAAGTAGCGGCAAAAATTATGTCACGACAACCTAGACTCACCAAATTTTGTATACAATCTTCTAGAGTCAAAATATTCAATTTGAGTAAAAAATGGGCGGTCCACGACCTCTTCTTCGCTCATAAGGGGGTTTTTTAAAAAAAAAGATAATACTTACTCTCTAAAACTGCTCCCTTTATAATTTGATAGAAACATTTCTATAAACCTTAAACAAAAATATGAAAGTCATTTCAGCTTCTTCGTGGTGAACTTACCTTTTGCAAAAGCAGCATTACTTCGTGAGTTTGCAATTATTTGCAATTTCACATGGCATTAAACCTTAATCTCCCACGAACAACTACATGTAGGAAACTTCTTTATCGGTTGTTATGCACGGGTGTTCTACTTCAGGACGATAACACTATTCACAATTTCCCAAAAAGATGACCCAGTAAAAACATGAAAATAAATACTAAATACAAACATTAAAAAACTACACAAAAGTAATCCATATTCAAAGATTTATTTTATTGAAAGTATATTTTGAAAAACATCGTTTTATTTAATAAAATTGATATTGCTTTAGAATTGATAACATGAATTAGAATAAATGTACATCTTATTAGCATTTTAGGTCTAATTATGGAATGTCAACTTTCATTACTTGTATCTATTTTTTCTTTCAAATATCTTGGCAATTGAACGCCATAAACAAATTTTAAAAACATGATGTCGAAAAATTTACTTTTTGCCGCAAAATTTGGAAATTCGGCCATTGTTCGCTTTGGGTTGCTCATTAGCCAGAAATGTGACTCGTCACTGAACAAAATTTGGCGCGAAAAATAGGATATTCATTGAGCTGTTGCAGAGCCCTTCGACTGAATTTAATTCTTGAACGAGTTGGATTTTATAAGCCTTTACACTAAGATCCTTTCGTAAAATACTCTAAGCTGTTCCATACTAGAGGCCAAGATGCTGAGCATGCCACACTCTAGGCAACATTCACAACATCTAGTGTACTAGGTCGAATCGTATCCTCACTATAAAATTACGTAGCAAGACTTCCGTATATATGATAAACAGCTATGACCAATAAAGGACATTTTTGTGGGCTCTAGGTGAAGTAATTTTAGCCAGTTTCAATAGGATTCGTTCTTAGGTTGAAGCAAATGTACTCGATCGGTATACTTTAAGATGGATGTTAGACTAAAATGTTTGAGTGTTACAAACATCAGCACAAATGTATTATACTCTCCCTACTATGGCGGTGTAGGGTAATAAGATGACAATATGACACTTGGTCTGTGAAATAAATAAAAAAAACTTTTAATCATTGGTAGGCATCCATACCCTTGGTGGCCGAGTAACTTCGACTATTTACATGCACTCAACACGAGCATCAACAAGATTCAGAAATAAAAGCGTAAAAAAACAAATTGTTCATTCTGTTTTATGCAAGTTTTCAACGGAGCAGGTTGATGTATTGTTAGAAAAATAGAGAACACATTTATGAAAAATGTACAGTCGCAATATTTTTCAATAACGAATGTTTTTTAGAAAATCACAAACATCGGCGATAAGCTCATACACCCCATCATATACTTTCAATGGTAAGCTTTAATAAATACCATATGAAAGCTTACACAATATTTGGTAGTATAATAGTGATTTAAATAGTAAGGAGATACGGTGGAGTGAAGTATCTTCGATACGCTGAAATTTCATATCCGCAACATCAAGACCAGTGTTGCCAGGTGATGGCAAAAAAAAAGCTATATTGACTTCAAAAAAAGGCCAGAAAAAGCCAAACTACTTTAAAAAAAAGCCAAAAAAAAGATAAAATATTATAAATTAAGAATTTAGTTTTATATTTATTTTTAAATAAAAAATTTTAAAATATATTCATAAAATTCATAAAAATAAATAAAATTATAAAGGCTTTCTTTTGAGCAAAAATTAAAAAAGAGGCCGATTTTGGAAAAAAATGTATATTTTGCAAAAAAATTTCAAAAATTGTATGTCTTGAGTTACAAAATATTTATTTTGATAGATATTCCACTCGAATCCCACTAAGCGATCTCTTGAGCAAAAAAAAAAAAAATTTAAAAAAGGGCCCATTTTGAAAATAATGTCAACAGTTTTAGATTTTACAAAAAAAAAGCAAAAAAAATGTTTTTTTTCCGAAAGATTGAAGAATTAGCTATGTAAACTATTTGGGACACATTTTGCTAAGAACAATAGGTAATAAGTTACATGGATGAGAAAAAACACCTGCTTGGCCAAAATGTCAAATTCTGATCCCCTCTAACTCAGAAAGTTTTCGACCGATCTTGTTGAAAAATTGTGTCTGAATTACTATCTAATAGAACTAGCTATCGGAAGACATCGATTTCAAAAGATGGTTCACTTGACATTAAATGCCCCATATATATTTTTATACAGACAAAACTTAAATTTTTTTTTTTTTTTAATTTAAGTACTAAGCATTTACTATTTTTCACATACATAATATATTTTTTTGGTTTTACAAGTACTATTTTAAGTGTATTATTAACGGATAAAAAATCGATTTAGCGAAGAGTTTTCATATGAAAATCTTTATCGCAATTGCTCAATCAGTTTAATTTGCCTTATTATTTTTTTCAGAATCGTCACTAAAATATAAAAATGTGAGTTCTTAAGACATAGACACATCTTTGAGTGACTTTAAGTGTTTGAAGTTTATTTAGAAATCAATCAAAAACATAATATTCTTTTTTCGTTTCTCAGCTATTTTTCTTAATAATGAATGTGTAAAAAGTATTGTTAAAGAGGCAAACTAGTTTACTTTAGAATTAATGGAAAATTTCTAATTTCAGTTAATATAACACCCACCACCAATAGTAAATGGGGGAATAAATAAGTTTATCATTTCGTATGTAACATTGTTTTGGGGCGTTAATTGTCTTCCGTTTCAAAATCACCACTTTTGAAGCGCATCGCTGAAACCGATGGAACACATTCAAAATATACGCCATTTCTAAGTCATATAGTTTTTTTTGTCTGCAAAATGTCATGTTTACAAAAATTTAGGTTATTTAAGATTTTTTTTAAGCATAAAATATTAATTTAAGGTTTGAACGTCATTTCAGGTTGATGATGAATTATTGAAAGTGGAAACTAAAAAATTATGAAATGAAAATATTTCCGACTTCGACGTAGTTTAGAGTTGGGCATAATCGCTCTTCTTACTGATTGTTCAGAACAAATTAATGAATATGTTGGCTTTTCGATCACAATTAATAAATGAAATGAATAAGTTTGTTATTTTTGTTCAGTTGTTCATTTTTATTCTGCGGTGTTTGACTGAACTAAGTGATTGAACGATTTGCTTTAGGAAACAAATTTGACAGGATTTTTAATACTGATGAAACAACTTAAAAGCAATACCGAAATGACAAAAAGAACCACAAGACCGAAGACATTGTTCACTTGACTGAATTGTTCAATTGAACTTATTCGTTCATAAACAACCCAACTCTACAATAGTTATTTCTCTCAAAAATATTTATTTTACATTTTACTCATTAGCATCTAAAACTTACTAAGAAGTTGCCAAAATATTACAAGTTTTAAAAACTACATTTCATTACCTTTCCATTGATATATAAAACGTTATATTTTATTCATTATTATACTTTAAAATAATGAATGCAATTCACACACCTTGTAAAAAATCCTCTACTATTTTGTTCAAATCAAAGACTGCTTACTATGCACTTCTCATGTTTTCATGTACCATGTATTATTATATATGTTTCCCTTTAGCTTATTGCTGATTGGTCAGTTGCATGTGCTAATATTTAATATTTGCGCTTAAGTAAACTTGTATTAACCTAACATTGAACAATTTGCTGCATTATCCGTGTTAGTAGAATTGTAAATGTTAGGTTCATAGACTCCTATTTCAATAAAAAAAATTATTTTTCCAAAAAATTTATTTTTCACAAAATTTTTTTTTTACAAAAATTTATTTTTTACAAAAATTTATTTTTACAAAAATTTATTTTTACAAAAAATTTATTTTTACAAAAATTTATTTTTACAAAAAATTATTTTTTACTAAAAATTAATTTTTTACTAAAAAATGGATTTTTTACTAAAAAATGGATTTTTTACTGAAAAATGGATTTTTTACTAAAAAATGGATTTTTTACTAAAAAATGGATTTTTTACTAAAAATAGGATTTTGTACAAAAAAAAGGATTTTTTACTAAAAAATTTAGTTTTTACTAAAAAATGGATTTTTTTACTAAAAAAGTTATTTTTTATTAAAAAAGTTATTTTTTATTAAAAATCTTATTTTTTATTAAGTTACACGTCCAATTCTTCGCGAGTGATGTAATCTGTAGGCTCTATAGTCTTTATTCCTCGTGCGTTAGGTTTTTGAACCCCATTCCGACATATGAATAACATCTTGTGAACCTGAGCATGATCGTTAGAGTATCACAAAGGAACTAACTCATGGATCCAAGTGAGCTGGTAATACCGGCTGCCTTTATAACCTAACTTAGCCTACTTTAAAGCTATTTTAGAATATTATTTTTACATTTTATCTTGAAAAAAGGTAATTTTAATGATTAATGTTTATAAATTTGGTATAATAGACGACACTACTATATATAATACTTAATATATGATTTTGTCTGATATTCCTCCGGCAGTGTTAAAATTTAATGTCTTAAATCTGAATAACTAAAAATTTTTTTTTTAATCGTATTGAACATTAAGGTCATATTAAAACATTTAACAATATTTTACCACCAAATGTTTTTCGGCATTGAAGTCTGTTATTTACTTTTATTTTATCTCTCATTCTTCAAACTCGAATGAAAAATGTGGCGAAAACATCAAACAATTTTCAATTGGGGACGATAATGTATCAAATTCTTTGCATTGTATTATAATTTGAAAACACAAACTATGGAGAAGAAATTTTAAATCAGAAAACAGCTTTGTTGGATCCGCTGAATTGCTTACTGGTTTAAACAAAAAAAAAATAATACACCAAATTATAATCAGTATATTAATCACTTAAATGTTTGGCTTTGGAGCATTGCTGGTTTTAACTCAAAGCACAGATTCACAATACGTTTAACGGCTATTTCAAATGACAGCCATCGAGTATCACAAGCCTTTAAGAGATTGTGGGGCTCTTGTCCATTATATAACGATGAATATATTGTGTAATAACAATTTTGTCTTGAAAGCGAATTTGCTAGACAATTATAGCTTTCAGATATAAGTAAAATACTATATTTAATTTTGAAACACTTGGTATTGGCAATTGTAATTTGTTCTTTTAATACTGCACAATTCTTGAGTAGGTTGAAAAGCTAAATGAAAAACAGTATTGAATTAAAATGAAAATGTCTCACAAATATAAATTTAGCCTTTTTATTTTCTCCTTATCCTCGAAATTTTGGTTTTAGCTTCGGGGTTTTTTCTAGCCTTTTTTATTTAAAAAAAGGCTATTATCAAATTAAAAAAAGGCTAGAAAAAAGCCACGAAGCTAAAACCAAAATTTCGAGGCTAAAGAGTAAATAAAAAGGCTAAATTTAGCCTCAAAAAGGCTAAACTAGCAACACTGATCAAGACCTATCAAAGTTTTCTTAATATTTATATAGATCCATCATGAATTTGCATATTAACATTTGAATAAAAGCTTTAAAATCAAACATATTTATAAGTCACTATTCGGAAATTTCTATAAAATGCCTATTCGGAGTGTCACTCATATTTTGTCCAATAATTCCAATCACCATTAAGTAGGCTTGCCCAATAATTTCTTCAACATGAATAGAAAATATGGCTGTTATCGACAAAACAATAATTAGTATCACAAGTTTAGCATAAAAATTCATTTGAAAAAGTAAAAAATAACGCAGCAGAAGGAGCCCTAAATTAATCATGAACTCCGTGGAGGAGAGCCCAATTACAAAAACTCGTATAATGTGATTCTTGAGAAAGATTGACCCTGCGGGAAATATGTGTCAATTGTTCTAAAAGCACTTGTCCTGTGACCAGTGAATACAATGTTATTTCAAAAAGGAGGGAATTATGATAGGTGAAAACAAGACATATCACTTAACTGGTGTTAATGTGTTTGAAGTTTAGTTATTACTGAGAAAAGGTAACTGACACAAAATTAGTCCTGTAACTTGGTTTTGTGGGTGTTATGTTCAATATATTTATATGGCATGATGTTGGTCTAGAAAGTGGTTTTGTTTTAACCGAAATTTAATACGTCCATTTAGGTAAGTTCAGAGACCTGTCACAAAGTGTCAATAAAATGTCAATTAACCCCCTCCTAGGACATCTCCATGTTAAAGTGACAGGTCCCCTTCATATAAAGTGTTAGAACTGGAACCGGTCCCTACCACTTTGAAACTATCGCGTGATAAGTTTGGTGTTAGTTCCCTTTCCCCTAGGGGACATAAATCGATTGAAGTTATTACTGACACCAAAAGCAATAAGTCCTGGCAACAGCAACATAACAAAGGAATTACGCAGCAAAAACTTTCATAACCAAGTAATGAGTTAAAATGAAAAATCCTTAATATTTCAATTCACTAATTACCACAACCACTTATCAAAATGTCATTACTAAAATATCACTAATATTATTTACAAGTAACGACATAAATAACTCATTAATAGTTAGGTCTAACATCCGTTGAAAATTAAGCTCTGATATAACATATTATTACGAATTTGCCTGCAGCATTCATCATGTTTATAATGTGAATCGTACATTAACCATATTATTGTTACCACAATCATATATATAGTTACTGTGACTATAACATTGTTTAAAATTTTGATATTGTTACAGTCAACATGCACAAATGTTGAAATGGTTACAGTAACAATGCACAACTATATTTTTTTTCTGCGTGTACTTATCAACAATGTTGAAAGCATGCGGTTATTAGCATTGTTTATAAGTATGGCAACACTAAATGTTTAGGCTGCTAAAATTGACATCGAAAGCTCTATAATTCGAACATACTAGTTTATCAGTTAAGAACATTGCAGAAGATTCACGAAAGATGGCGTGTGCATAAATAGTGGCAGAGGTTGCAGTCGTAAGTGAGTTTATCATAGCGCTGTTATAGTTAACATCAACTGTCTTGTACATTTAAGTTTGCACATTATAAGGTGTGTGTGCATTGCAGCGAATTGATAAACGTGCATAAAGACACTGAGTGACTATTTTAACTGTTGTTATTGTACATTTTAAATAAATAAAGACTTGTTACAAACTTTAAACTACTAAAACTGCTTTTTATTTGCAATCAAAATTATTAAAAGGAAATAAACCAACGTTTTAAAAAGGTTAAAATGTAACAATATACTAAATAAGTCATAGAAGTAGTCGTACTTCTAAGTAATGCAGATGGTTTATAGTAGTCTGCAAGTTATTGAATAATTGCAAGTCATTGCCGTGTAATTTTGATCTGAAAAGGGTGTACAAAATTAAACTAAATTCTTTACTTAAAACTTTGTAATAACTTATTGCACTGGCTCCAAATTTCGTTCTTTGTATGAAGTGATTACGTGCTTTTCCTTAAAACGAGAAAAAAAAGAAAGAATGTACAAAGAGTATAATTAAAAAAGCACAGCTAATTTAAAGTTTAATTACATGGAATATTTACCGCAAAATACCCATGAACAGCAATGTTGTACAGTGGTAGTGCTAAAAACTATTTAACAACTGTTTTAATTTCAATTCTTAAGGGGATTTTTTGTGTAGATAATAAGTATAAAAGCAAGTAATATAGCTATTTAAATACTTAAATTTAGATGTGCTCAATGTTGGTTCATGTTAACTCAATCTCTGACACCATTTTTTAATGTATAACAGTTTCACCCTAACAATGTTATACATTCTCACTATCGTTTCTCACTATTTATATGTAAATACAACATAATTTTTAACGCTATATTGGCAATTTAATAGAGACAATTTTCAATTTTAATGCAACTACTTTTCATTGGAGGGAATGATGTATGCAATAATTCAATTCATTGCCTGCAAACAAGCAAATCCTGCGGCTTTAGAAATATTTATTTACAATTATAGTTTTAGAATGATTTTTTCACTTTTTTTCCACTGCAATGAATATAATATTATTTTTACAAACAGCAATAATAACATTTGATATCAGCAATAACATCTAGAGTTGCATGTTTTTTTTTCTTTTTTTTTGCTGCTGGACATTTTAAGAAATAAATAACATTAAATAATATTAAATAAAACATATACATATATTTTTTATGCTTAAAGCTATTTAGTTGCGTAAATATGAAGGTGTCTGAAAAGTGTTGCAGCCAATTTTATTGAAAAGTTCAATTTGCTCATTTGATACTTTCAATGTACATAAAGGGTCTGTCATTAAGTGCTTCCTACCTTTATATTTAAATAAAGAAAAGTGTGTGTGATATATCATGGAAATTGTTCTTTTGAATGTCCCATCGATGCCATTATGTATGGAGTTATCAAATTTTCCATAACTCTGGAGCATAATTCAGGCTGAATTTGACTGATATCATGGGTTAAGTTTGGCTTTGAGGACCGCTGGGACTTGAAGCTTATTCGCACAGACCTGGGACTTAAGAAAACCCCACAAGAAAATGTCAAAGTTCACATCACCTACACATAAGATGGCCATGCCCTAAAATGTGTCCAATGTGCCAGAAGCTGCGTGGAACGTAGATCCTTCCTGTTGAAAACATATGTCGTTGGTGTCCATATCATCCTATTCATCACAAAAGAAGTTGGTACTCATCTACCTGTAGCGCTCGCCTTTGAAGGTTATGGCCTGGTCAACGTCACTCTCAAAGAAATATGGACCTATGAAGCCACCAGACCAAAATCCACACTTTTCTGGATACATTGTACAATCTTTGATCTCATGAGTCGAAGTTCACATCACCTACACATAAGATGACCATGCCCACAAATTGTTCGTGCAGAATTTCCAGTGTGGCATAAGCTGTGTGGCACGTAGAGCCGTCCTGTTGAAACCACATGTCGATGTTATCCATATCATCCTGTTCATGACAAAAGAAATCGGTACTCATTTACCTATAGCGCTCGCTGTTAAAGGTGATGGCCTGGTCAACGTCATTCTCAAAGACATATAGACCGATGAAGCCACCAGCCCAAAATTCACACCAAACTGTGACTTTTCTGTACAGTCTTTGATCTTATGAGTATTGGTATCATAGAAAATTCGACAATTTTGGTTGTATCCTTTCAATGAGAAAATGGCCTCACTGCAAAAAGAGCGAAGCGAAAAGACCACCCATTTTGATAGAACAATTATATCATTTGCACTTGTTGTTGAACGCTATATCCATCCATGGTGATCTGGCAAAACAAACCGAATAAATAACAGCCAATTCAACAGATGTAGCTTCAACAATTTGGCCACTATCAACTGTCAATATTCGGAAGTCCCTATTGGAAAACCATTCGGAAGTCCCTATTGGAAAACTCTCTCTTTGCGGACACCTCTCCAAAGCGGACACGTCCCATAAACGGACACTTTTTCAGTCCCAAAAAAATTCCTTGGGATTATTACTACTCTCTTACTCTTACTAAGCGGACACCTCTCATAAGTGGACAAAATTTGTCAGTGCTTTAGGTATCCGCTTATGAGAGATTACACTGTAAAAGTATTGAATAATAAGCATATGGATATGTAATTTGTATTTAAATGTATATGAAGTGATGCGTATTTATAGATTAATAATATCAACAGAATTTGCATGTGTTAAACTATTTCTGTAATAAATGCATATGTGAACGTTGTTGTTTGTGTTTGTGTACCTAACATTTATGCATATTTTGTCAATATAGTGCTAAGGCATTTAGTTATGGGCATTTAGTATTAAAAGGATCTAAATATAACAAGTTTATTTAAACACACAATCACTAACCAACTTTGCCAATTGGAAATTTAAGTATGATGACAGATCATGCATATCTCAAATCACAAATTCGATACTTTCAAAATTTAAAAAAAAATTGTATTCGATTCTCATTTGTGTTGCTAGTGTACGTATACTTCTTGAGTTTCTAAGACATTTCAAACTCTTTTATATGAGGTCAAATCTGTTCAATAAAGTAAAGTTTCTTTACATTACACATTATTAAAAATATTATTATCCCGAATTTAAAAATACTGTTTAAAGCAAATTCGAATCTATATAAAGTAGACAACAAATATTGTATTGTATCCAGGGAGTCCACGAACATAAATTTGACTTAGTGGATAAGAATTGCAATTCTCCAGAAGCTCTCTTGGCACATGGCTGGATGATGTGTTTGCAGTAAAACATATACATTTCACTGTTTGGAGTTTGGGCTATGTTAAACATCCCATGAAACAATTAAATTACAGCATGAGACATTTTTTGGTCAAAATTGTCTCACTAGATCATGGGATTTGCGCCTCCATTGGATACCATTTATGGGGTCATTTGAAGTTTGAGGTTTATGCCAAATTTGAAAGAGGAAATTCAACACCGCAGCAACGAAACGTTTATACAAAATGGTCGTGGAATATTTCGACAAAAGATTGCTTAACTATGTGCTAGCAAAGCCTTTGAGGCTCCTTACCCGATATGCTATTCCAGAAATGACCCTATATAATATTATTTTAGATTGAACACAACAATAACCATCTAAAGAAGAAAAATGTATTTTCTATTTATATGAAATCTTGGGTAACTCTTACAGGACAAACGATAATTTCGTTGTTGTAATTTTATTTCAGAAATGTCCAACGATTGTTTTGAGAATGTTTTGGCAGAAGGGTATTGCAGCAAATGCCCACGCATTTTCTTCGGCTTCCGTAGCTTCATTTCCAGTGAAATAAATTTGAAGCAACTTCGCATCATCATTGGTAAGGGGAAGCAATGATCCAATACTGCGGTACATTTGGCCTTGAATTTTAAAGGTGGGCATGAAGCCGACCTCATTTGAAAGCATGAGTTGCACTTTTGGATATTTTGAAAGAAGTGCTTGGAAATAGGATTGGCGCCGGAAATGTAACTTAGAAGCAGCTAAGGCGGCTCAATAACTGGTGGCATAATAACTTTACCGTTCGAACAGCATATTCCCGGGGATTCCATAGGAAACTTCAAAATGCTGCAATGTGATTCCTGGTGTCATCATACTTATTGTAAGTAATAAAATGCCGGCAACTTTAAATCGATTCTTTCTCTTGATGGAGCCATTCAGGAGCGATTGCCTTCTAGCCTTTCGATATGCTGTTGAGATGTCTCTGCAGCACTCCATGAAGATGCACTGCGACGCATTTGCTGAAGCCGTGATTCGCGTTCTCTTCCCCTGTCTGCGGCCCTCGACGTAGATGCCCTTTCGAAAACAAATTTTATTTGAGTAAAACCGTTATTTTTTTATTAAAAAAGGAATGCGGAGAGTTATTCAAAATATTATTTTTTTTAATAGATTTCGTATGAAATTTTCTTATTCATGTACCTAACATGCAAGCGTAAACAAAATTGTTTATCACCGATTGATAATATAAAAGAACTTTAATAGTACCGGACATGTGTTGGAATGTATTCCTTTCTTCGCTTACTCCAAATCATTCACTTCAGAGTACACCACTGTGAATTAAAATTTTTTGAATGATGTTAAGCAACGAAATGAAGATTTTCATTGTTTGAATGTTGGAAATAAAAAAAGTATAAGTTGACAATTTTTTTTTTTTTTTTGTTGAGAAAAAAATTGTTTGGACAAAATTTTATTACATATTTTGAAAAAAAAAAATTTTATAATTTTTTTTTTACAACAGACTGACAACACTGACCTTGTAAGCCTGTATATAGGAAACTTAATAAATTATCTATAAGAATTAAAGAAAAGATCAGCAATTATACAATAATCTTCTTTTGTTTTTGATGTCATTAGATATATAAACATTTGATTTTGCACACACCATTCCGTTCACAGACCGAAAATTGAAAATCTGACTTTACAGTGTTACCCGCTAGGGTTCTCTGAAGATTCTTTGGAAATTTTATCAAATTGGTCTAGCTTTTTGATTCCATACGAGACATACCTATAAACATCCATTTTTTTTATAAATAGATAGGAAAATGTAAATGCCATATCTGCGGATTCACTAGGCCGATTTCCTTCACACAAATCATCTACAGGTTATCCCCAATGCACACTGAAATTTTGGTTGAAATCGGTGGAGCCCTTTTTGCAGTTATTGGTGACATCAAAGTGTACACTCTTTTTATATGGTCTAAACTTCCAACTGGGTATAAATACAAATACATATGTGCATATACTTGCAAAATATTATTTGAAAACATCTACTGCGATGATGTCATATCAAACATGCCAATAACTTCTGCCAAAGGGTAATGGTATTTATTTAATAAATATTTTTTCTAACATATTCTGTATTATTTTTTATTTTTTTTCATCTTATATCCATCATTTTTGCATCTTTAAAGTACTAGTATGAACACGAACACCAAGAAATAGGTAATTGTATTGCATGTATTTCCTTGGAAATACATAAATTGTGAAAATTGTGTTACAGTGGTGTTGTGTGCGTGTGTTTTGTTAGCAATAGAAATATATTTATTTATTTATTTATTCGAGTGTGTCTGTGTGTGTGTGTGTATGTGTATGGGGTGTCTTGAAACGTGCTTGAGGTTGAGTGGTGACTGTTTGATTGATGAATCGATAGAATAATTGATTTATATGTTTTGCATTTAAATGACACTTTGCTACAATTGACAACAAGAAGCAGATATTTGTTTTATGTTCAGTGCGGCTGAGAAGTGATGTTGCAAGATAAACAATAACAATTAAGGAATTTATGTGGGGATTTATAAGTGACATTATTAGATGTGGAAGGTAAAAGAATGACAGTTGAAAGGAAATAAGAAAATAATATGTATGATTATTTTAAAATTTTAAATGTTTATGTTTATGTCTAATTAAAGAAATAAATACATTCTAAAATGAATATGTGAGTTAGAATAGTGAAATTACCAAGGTAATTTTAATATGAGATGCTTCTTTATCTAAAGTACTCTTTCAACCAATTGGAACACAAACAATTTGAGCAACTATACAGAATTGTGACCAATAAGAATATTGTACTTTAGACCACCTAGACTGAATGGAATCAGTCCTGAGATCAGGGATAATGCAAAGTATCTTGGTATCATTCTGGATAAGGGACTTCCTGGAAACTAAACATTCAGAACAGGATTAATAAGGCCTATGTGGCCATCTATTCCTGCAAAAAGGCAACTGGTACTAAGTGGGTTATTATGCCGAAAGGTATGAATTGGATCTTCACAGCAGTTGTTAACCCCATCTTGTTCTATGGAGTATTGGTGTGGTGGCATGCTTTGGATAATGCTACTCACCGGAAGGCCGTCGAATGGGTACTACGGACTGATTACAGGTGCTATAAGGTTTAAATCGATAGCAGGCACTTTTTACTATCTTAAACTGGTTACCAGTGGATTTGATGGTGATACAAATGGCAATCAACTCTGCTGTGAGGCTAAATGCTGGATGTTCGTGGTCTGGTAAGGATCTTGGATACTCTAGAATACTTAATTACTATGAACACATACATGATGATGTTGATTATTGCATCGCAAAACCTTTATTCAATAGGCATTTCCATATTATGATCCCGAATAGGGATTTATAGCATAGCGGACTCTTCCCCCCTGATGATGTCATAAGGATATACACTGATGGCTTTTATAGGGGAAATAGGGTGGATGGTGGTTTCTATATTGAAAACTTTGGGATAAAATCCTACTTTAGGCTACCTAACTTCAGAACTGCTCCTCAGGCGGAAATTACTGGTATTAAATGTGCATCCAACTGGCTGAAATATTATCGAATATATGGTGATATATGTATATTTGCTGACAGCAAGGCTGCCGTTAACGGAATAGCGGGTGCCCTCACGACATCTAGATTAACCGAGGAATGCCGGGTATCCCTAAATGAGATAGCGAGACATTCCAGGATAACGAGACATTCAGGGCAATTGTGTAGCAGATGAATTGGTCAAAAGGGATGCTATGATGAATGAAGAGGCGATTGACCCCTTTTCTGGTATTTCCCTTGTTAAATGCAAGATTGCTGCTCAGCAGAAACTATATGAGACTGCACAAAACAGGTTTACTAATGAACCTTCCTGTGCTACAGCGAGGTCGACTTGGCCCGTATATGATGCCAGCAGGACGAATCTACTTATAGATTACCGTCGTGGGCAAATACGGCTAATTGTTTCCTTTATTTCAGGACACTGTTTAATTGGGGCACATGCTAGAAGAATGGGCTTACGATACAATGATTACTTTAGAAGCTGCCATAACGAAAAAGAGAAAGCGACTGTGAATCAACTTTTCTGCTAATGCCCGGCTCTGACAAAACTGAGTGAACGCTTCTTCAGATTTCCATTATTATCATGCTTGGATGAGCTATCAAGGATGAATCTTAGACGAATCTACTCCTTTATCCGGGAATCTGGCTGGTTTAATCTGGAGCCAACTACGCCTGTCTAACCCTAATATAAACCTGGCCCTTGGCACTTTGTGCCCCAAAACTGGTTGGTGACATTCATATACCTTTCAGATGTTGCCCTAAAATTGTGGCAGATCGAAGGTTTTTTCCGATTTCTCTCATACACTGAACCAGAATCTCGTCTTCCAAGTTCGTTTGCGAACTTATTTTTCTATCGGCGACATGTCACCGTGACTTACGCAGTTATCATAGTATTCACCAGAAAGTCAAGTTGATATCCGAGAATCTGTCTCATTTACAAATTCGATGCTGAATATTACACACCCTTCACACAGTCTGCCGAATGCAGAGCAATCATCAAAACCATATTGTCCGTTATTCAGAGAAGATTGTGGTCGCGTCCTATGCTATCGATTTCGTACATGATCTTAGTCGACTATGCAGTCAACTCCTATCCGCAACTACAGCCACATATACCACAATAGGTAGTACAATAGGTAGTACAATATAGAATGAATCCAAAGCTGTCAAAGGTGTTGCTCTAATGGCACCAGTGATACCCACTTAGTCGCATCTCTGAGCTTTACTGAGTATCCTCTATAACTTTCCACTCTCTTAACCTCCCAATTACAATACAATCATAATAAAGTAAAATTGATGATTTTTATACAAGGTGGCGCAAAAGTAATCCTCCTATCAGAAAATTCTATAAATTTTGCCGATTATTGGTCAAATAAATAGTCAGCAATATTCCGCGTTCTGGAGCAGTGTAGCGTAACATTGTTTATTAACGTGTATTTCGCATATGTTTACTACACAAATATCAAAACAGAACTGACATTAGGGGCCAATCGCAAAATTTATAGCATTTTCTGATAGGAGGATTACTTTTGCGCCACCTTGTATTAGTGATTTGGCATTCAATATCCATCCAGGCATCTACAATTTTTTCAATTGTATTTCAGAAGTTTCTAGTGTTTAAATACTTAAATTTTGAACAAAAACGGTATTTTTCTAAAAATGTCTTTAGTTTTTATATTTCCTTTAATATTAATATTCTAACAAACATCAAGTTTTTCCAAGAAATCTCAGTTCATGCTTTTCTTCGTACTTTTCTAGGTAAATATTTTTATTTGTTTAGTAAATTCATATTTCAATTTTCATTAAAAATCTTACAAGTTTTTGTTTTCAAATAATACTAAAAATAAAACTGTGTTTGTTTGCTTAGGTGTAGTAAGATGACATCACCCTACACCACCACACTCTCTAATATAATCAGTTTCTGCATATGTTTGTAACGCCCAAAAATATTAGTCCAACACCCACCTTAAAGTATACATATGGACTCATAATCGCTTTATGAGTCGATTAAGCAATGTCCGTCCGTCCGTCTGGCTGTCCATGTAAACCTTTTGCGCAAAGTATAGGTCGCAGTTTTGAAGATATTTCTATAGAATTTGGTGCAAACAAGTTTTTCGGTCCAAGGACGAAACCTCTTGAAACTGAATGAAATCGGAAATTAGCTCACCTAGCCAACAGGGGTTTTCTTAAGTATTTGTTTAAGCCATGGTCCCAAATATATATTTTTTTTTTACAAAACTCGATACTAGTTTTCTTATTTGTTGCTGCACTAGAGAAAACAGATTCGTTTCACTACATAGAAATTTTGGGCTCCATCAACAAAGTGTCAGTTGATAGAGAAGAATTTCAGTTGTAGTAACCAAACTTTTGATATCACTTCTGAAATTTTGTAGCCACAACTGTAAAATTCGATCGCTGACAAAAAGGTTGCCAATCGATTGGTAAAATCATTCGATTGGCAACCTTTTTATCCTTCGATACAATTCAACAATTTTTAGTACGCAAACTCATCATCAACCTTTGTTTTAGATCCATCCAAATGGGGCTGTCCTCATGTGGCAGTGTTTGCATTTGGTTTTCTGTACAAATACATTTATGAGTGTGTTTTTGTTTGTTTGTTTGTATGTAAATGTTTACTGAGATAAATATATAAAATAGGTAAAATCAACAAATAACAGCAACAACAACAAAACAATTATGCTGTGGTTGGTTTTGTTTACTTAGGCCACAGGTCACGTTTATGCAATTTAACCATTCCAAACCGTTAACACGAACCAACATAAGCTACCTACATACATAGATGCTCACATACACTTGTAGCTACAACAAGGCGGCCTTTCAAGACCACCCTTTAGTATAAACATCAAAGTTTGCATTGACGAATTCGTTGTAATTGCTGGCAGAATAAATGCCAACTCCTTTCTTAACATTCGCTAGTTACTTCAATAGACCTTCTTTTAAAGGATTTAAATAAGTTTTAGAAAGAAAAATGTTTCCAAGTGATTTTCAGAACAATATTTACCATAAAATCTTGAAATTTTATGTGTAGCGGTTTTTCGTGAATAAAAATTTTAAATTCCAATTAGTGTCTGATACGAACATCGAAAAAATCGTAATAAAATTTTGATAACAAACGGAAGAAATATGTTCCTATAAATTACATTAATATTAAAAAAAATTGTTCAACTTAAATATCAACATGTTGTTAAGTACAGCACAAGCTCGGTTTTCTAGACTATTTAAAAATCGCGAAAACTGAATTTTCGCGATAACAGAACACAAAATTTTGTTGACAAATTTTATGTAATTTTTGAAATTAGAATTGTTTTTATTGATATTTACATTTCAAATTTTTTTAAAGAAATTGGAGAGTTTGAGTTGCATTTTTTGGCAAATTATTTTTTCGGCTCATCATTTTCCAAAGCCCATTGTATGCATATGTTTATGGATGTTATTCAATTGTGAACTTAATTTTCCACATGAAATTCTTCTTGAATCCAGTTGTTTATGTCAATTGAGCTACAAGTGTACCAATAGTTGAAAGATTTTCGTTTTCTTCCTGAATTATATTTTGTCAAATATTTAAGGGCATGTATGGTATCCTCTTCACTCTGATATTTTATCCCAGGACGTAGCTAGAATCTGAACTGCATTTTTAAGATCGAAGTTTTTTAGTTTGAGCTCCAGATTTGTTACTTTCTCACCAAGCAAGTGGGTCAGCAGTTAGGTTAGGTTTCCAGGCAGCCGCGAAATTGAAGAACAGCTCACGTGGGTCCAAGCAATGGTCCCTTTGTGTTACTTGAAAGTAGAAAGTTAGAAAGAAAGACGGGCAGATAGAAATGAAAAGAGAGAAGGAGATTTCCAAAAAAAATGCGTATCAATAAGATAGCGGTTATTAGGTTAACCTAGAGAGATTCCCATGTCTGGTCCTTTTAACCAATTACTACTCCTTATAAAGTCATTAATTTCCTCAAGCGTCATATTCGAGAGCTCAGAAAGACTATTTATGGAACGGTGTCCCAGAAACCGTAAGCGTAGATATCCTAATGACGGACAGTGACAAAGAAATGGTGTCATCCTCCTCCTCGTTTTGACAACTTCTGCAGAAGTCGTTGTAGGTCAAGCCAAGTCTCCTCGCGTGGTTGCCAAAAGTGCAGTGTCCGGTAATGACCGCCACTACGCCACGCAATTGTGAGCGTGACAAGCCAAGAAGATATGTTGTTCGCCCACGATTCAGTCGGGGCCATATCACTCTAGTTATAGTGCATGTGGTTTCGCAACCCCATCTTGTCTGAGCTAGCTCATAGTAGAAATTACTAATTTGTAGCTTGCATTTGAATAGCGGAATACCACATAGGAAGTCTATGTTTCCGTCAGGTAACATGGCGCAGTTGCCTGTAGTATCTCCGTGTCCCCATACCCACTTGATTACGACTGTTGAATATCTCGCCATCTTGTTTAAGGATGCCCGGCATTTCTGGACCAAATTAGATGTTGTGTATACACCTGTTAGAGATTTTATTGCGGTCTGACTGTCAGTATATATACGAATATCTCTGCCTGATATCTTGTTATAACTGAGCCAGTTAGCCGCCCCTTTGACGGCTGATATTTCAGCCTGAATTATACTACATTCAGTAAACAAGTATATAATTTTATCATAATATGTTGTTCTCAGATTATGATATCCATAAGCCGAGAGCAACATAATATGGTAAGTCCTTCATCATATAAATGGTTGTCACAAACATATACATGTTTACTGTAACCATATTTATGGTTGATACAATCATGTGAGTCGTAAATTAACCATATTATTGTTACAACAATCATATATATAGTTACTGTGATTATAATATTGTTAAAAATTTTGAAATGCTTACAGTAAACATGCACAAATGCTGAAATGGTTGCAGTAACAATGCACAACTATATTTTTTTTCTTCGTGTATACTTTGGTGAAGGGTATATACTATTCGGTACTGCCGTATATTACTCTCACTTGTTTTACATCCCATAGTCTGGTTTTCTATAGTGGAAATTGGAAAGGTTAAAAGTTGTGGAAAGTTTAGGAAATTGTGTCTTATGTGCTGTTTTTCTATAGTGAACGAGTACTTTGAGTGGAAATTTAACATGTGTTTTGTTATTGTAACAAAAACAAAATACATGTAAAATTTCCACTCAAAACACTCGTTCGCCATAAGAAAACAGCACATTATTTTAAGAAATTTGTAATAACAAAAACTTAAGAAAAACAACTAAGAAGGAAAAAATGCAATTCCGGTGGGCTTTGCAAAGGAGTTAATGTTATTGAGCACTAAAAAAAACATATTTCGCACCAATAAATAATAAATTCGAAACTTTAGTTGAAATTATTGCACCTAAACCTTATTGCAAACATGACGTGTAAATATGTCGCGTGCTAAATCATACGAAAGATTGGAGCAAAAAACAAATGCAAATATGTTATGTTCCAATACGTTGATTTATGCATTTATTTAGTTAGTTGCTGTTTTTTTGTCGCGTTCTTGTTTTTTTGTTTATTTCTTATGACAAACAACTAAATGATAAGAGGAATAACATCTATAATTAATATAATTTACAGAAATATTAGAAGATGCCCAATAGACAAAGTATTCTGAAGGTATTATCAGTCGACTATAAAAAACTTTGTCAAAATTGACTTCTACAAACTACTAACATAAAAATTCTGTAAAAAAAACATAAGATATAATAATTACTATTTCCTGTCAAATTAAATGTTTAAAATTATCTATTATTTACTTTTTGTTATATAGACATACATATCGTCACCTGACTTGCAAAAGGGCGTAACAACCAAAAAAATTCAAAAACTAGTTTTTAATGAATATTGGTACAATACATCAAGGCACTCGTCCTCACATATTTTTAGCTTTATATTCTGAAAAAACGACTTTATTAAAAAAAGTAAATCATATTTGTAACCACAACACTTTTGAGTTTATTAAATTTTTTGTCTCTCTTGCAAAATTATAAAAAGTGATGATAGGCCCTTTTGCATTTTAAGTGCCGATATACATATATTAGGGTACGCTCAAAGATCTTAATTTAAATGAAAGCTAGCTACATTTTAAAATACATGTTCACAAAATTGTTACTCTAGCAAAATAATCAAATTTTCAATACAAAACATAACCAGAAATTACCAACTGATAACACCACAACACAATATTTGAGAAATGTTAGTTATTTTAAAACCTTATTCTATACACTTCAACACAACGAACATTTTATGAAACAGCTTTTAATCATTCATATTTTTTCCAACCAACCTATTACTTATGTCTTCATACATTTCCTTTCCTTTTCTTGTATTGTCTTATCGGTTAAAGAAAACTGCTGAGAAAAATATTTAATTATAAGCTTTTTTTCCTTATTTTCTGCAGTTGGAATAACAATTATACAAAGTATACTAAGTGCACATATTTGCCTATCTGTTTAAGTATTTTACTCTACCTAAGTATATATGAGAAAAATCAAAAATTTTGAAAAATTGTTGAAAAAGTCAGTGACACCTATCGGTAGACCGAAATTTGAAGCAGTTTAAGGTATATATAGATGATGACTGATCATCAGCAATATAATGCGATAGTTCAAAGATAGTTTTATGAATTGGCTGGATTTTAATTTGAGTTAAGCAAACCAACATAATAAGAACAGTTTGTGCATACTTAACCTCCTCAGTCCCAAGGAAACCCAAAGCGTCGGAAGTCTTCAAAAATACTTTTTTTATGCTTCTGGAGGAAACAATAGAATAAACAAATTATTCAAGGACATAAATAACAAAAGGATTCTGAGATATGGCAGGTGCAGCCAGCTGGACATTCGTAAACAAATGAAATAAAACAAGTAAGATAGGTATATTCGGCTATCCGGAATCTTATATACCCTTCACCAAATTATACTTTAAAATAAAATTAAAAATTTAATTTTTTTAATTTTTTCGAAATTGTTTTTTAAAAGCTTTTTCCAATTTTTTTTTTTAAAATTTTTTAATTTAAAATTTTTTTTTTTTAATTTAGTGAAACAAATTTATGACAAAAGAATGTTTTTTGTGAAAAAAAATTCGGGTTAAAATATATTTTTCCCGATTTTGACCCATTGTAGGTCCAACTTACTATAGCCTTATAAACATCGTTGCAATGGACTTTGAAATATCTATCATTAGATTACCATATTGTGTATATTTATGACTTAGTAATCGAGATATATATCAAAAATAGGGCAAAAATAGAGGTCGAAGTTTCATCAACAAACTTTTTGAACTCGGAAGGAGTTGAGTTCAAAGTGTGGTTATTTTGCAAAGCATACATATTGCTGTTTTCCGAAACAAGACTCCAAAAATGTTCATCAAAATACTCCAAAAAAAAATAATCAAATTGTGTCCACGACTGCCGGTTTCCAACCTCCCAATATTCTTCATCGAAACATTGTGGAGAATTCAAAAGGTTTTCTGAAAGCCATTTTTAGTTTTTATACTTCAAAACTTTAAAAAAATCAATTGAAATGACTAAGTGCTCAAGAAAAGGTGTTCTACGAACAAGTGTTCACAAAAGTTATTTACTTTTTAATATTTAACTTAGTTCCCGATTGTTTGTACAAACAAATTATTTAGCAAGCTGTGTACTTAAATGGACATAAAACAAACAAAGATTTTTTTAAACAGGTCTGCAGACGTTTGACAAATAACCAGTAGGCAGCATGCCAGAACCGAGGAGGTTAAGTATCGGCGTATAAAACTACAATTTGAAAAATATTTTTTGTCAAATTTTTCAAAATTTTTTATTCTTCCTCATATACATTTTACAGCGAGTACTTATTCCTTTAGTTACAGTAATAAGTATGTATAACTTTTCAGCCAAGTTTACTTAAAACTTTAAGAGAAGTACACTATTTATGAAATGTTTATAGTTGGTGTGTAAATGTTATACGACGAATTTGCTCTTCTTTGTTTTGGGGTAAAATGAACTTATATCATATGTCGCTTTTATTTTTGGGCATGAGTTGAATATATTTTGTCATTAAGTTTTTACAAATGGGTCCTTCATTCGAGCTACATGCATATGTATTATTTACTTTATAGTCTACGCTTCACTACACTTACACAGACAGTCTATCATTTGAGAAAAACGAAGTGCTTTACACATCTTTTCAATAATAAGAATTGTGTAGCAAGTATATCATCATGCTATGAGCATTGTATTTTTATTTTACACTTTTTCTCATATTCCTCATCCTTGTTCTACTTATAAGTTTCAGTTTTTAAACTTTTATTTATTTTTTGTGTATATGTGTGTGTTTTTTTTTTTTTTTTTTTTTTTGTTTTGTTTAAACAGTGTTGGTTTTGTTTCATCTTCTTGTGTTTCCACTGTAGCTTCCCTTTTTTTATATTGTTATGTTATCAAATTACCAAAATAATTGAAACTTACACAGACATTGTAGTTGTGTATTTCCTTTTGCTGTAAAAATTATTTAAACATGGTTTTCTCCGCAAGGCATAAAACAAAATTTGCTATAGAAAACTTCTTTAAGCAGGAAGTATGGCTGGTTTTATTTGAAATTAAATACAAATTATAGACTGGCAAGTGAACAGATTTTTTTTTATAAAAAGAAATCCCAGCAAAAAAGCATCGCCAAAGAATTTAAAAATATTATAATTAGTTAGCAATGAGTTTAAAAAACGGTAGTTGGGTTGATAAAAATTAATTCTAGGGAAAACTCTTTAACCTCATATCCTTACATATTTCACTAACTCAGTACTGCACAATTATGAGGTGTATTGAACATATTGAAAATTTAAGGAGACACCGCTTTCTGGTGGTGGTTTCCATAGGAAAATGATATTTTCAAAAATTACCTTATTTTTAATGGCTGTAACTAACGGGTTTTCCAACCAGAGGTGTTAGTTTTCCAACCAGAGGTGTTATTTTTGTATCAATCGGATCAAATGTTTTTTCATGAAATTTTTCATAACCAAATCGCAAAGTGGCTGTCCTATGTCTTCGATAGCCTCACGAGTTCTATCTTTGAAGTCTTCAATCGACTCTGGGCTTATTTTTCACGTGGCCCCAATGGAAGAAGTCGCAAGGTGTTAAATCACAAGATCTCCGTGGCCAATTGTGATAACGTGTTCGAGAGATAACACGGTCCGGAACATTTTTTCCGTAAAAGAGCAATGGTTTCGTTGCTTGTGTGCTACGTAGCGCCGTCTTGTTGAAAGTAAACGTTGTTCATATCAATATCCTCCAACTCCGACATTAAGACACGATGTAATGACGTTTGTGGAATGCCCAATTCTAAAGAACGACGAGGAATGGACAAACCTGGGTTTTCTTCAACACTTTGGGCTGCAGCAGCAATATTCTCAGTTGTTCTGGAGCGACGTGCACGGGTTTTATTCTTCACATTACTAACTTGTCCCATCAGCTCGAATTTTTCCACCAATTTCTGTATTGCCGTACGACAATGTGCTTCACGACGACCCGAAAATGCTTTAGTTTTGCAAACTGAGACTGCATTTTTGTAGTGAATTTTAATAATTTCAATGCGTTTTTGAAGCGTATATGTAACGTGTATCCACATAAATAGAAAGAAAACAATGGCAGATGTTATGGAGGACATTTATAGAAAGGGGCACGCTTTTACACCGACCTTATTGCTCGTCGAAAATTAGGGGGGTTCGTTTTTTCTAACAAAGTCCCGGAGCCACCAGAATACACAAACAAACTTTATTATTATGCGTGCACAAAACATATGTATTTAAAACTGAACTTAATTTAAGTGATACGACTTTAGGTGAAATATGTCGACTCTGCCCACCCTACCATGATCATAAACAAAATATGTTCCAAAACAAAATGACATTTTATGATCCCTTTAACAATCTACCACAACGTATATTCCTAGATCAAATAAATGAACAGATTGAAATTTAAATTAAGCATACATATTTAATGAATCAAAAGTAATCATAATAAGAAAGAATAAAAAAAAAAAAATTGAAATAAATGAAATAATAAAAATTAAGAGTAAATTAAATTTAAAGTAATTTGCGAAAAATGTTTTTAAAAGTTTTAACAGAATAAAAAAAAAAATTATAAAGATTTCCAGCAAAAATAATAATATTTTATACAATAAAATTAAAAATCAAATTGTTCAACATACTAAATTATTAAAAATTATTATTTTAGCTGGTCACCTTAAACACAAAAGTCAATAACACTTTTGGAACAAAAAAATCAATAAAAATGTAAGTGAATGAACAAAATAAAAACAAAACATATAAAAACTCACTTTATCCAGCTGCTCACATATCCAAAGATCTTTGTAGATGTTGCTGCAGATTCTCTTTCTCTTACATTTGAGTGATGTTGCTGTACCAATGTTTATAAACACTGACTTACATATGTTGATAAGATTAACATTTAAAACACTTTTAAAAACATAATTAATTAACAGGAGTAAAAGTCATAATCAGCCAAAATATTATATCTAAAGTTTTATATGTTAATAACATTAAATTTGGCAAAAATGCACAAAACAAAATAAATAATTAACAGTGATAATAAATTATGACTTTTGCTTCTGTTAATACAAGAAAAAACAAAATTTAGTATATAACAACAGTTAAATATAAAAAAAAACAAATATATGAACAAAAGAAATTTAAAAAAAAAATGATTTTGTAAATTTTTTCTTTTTTTTAGAATTTTAACAGAACAAATTAGGACAAATTTTAACAACTTTTAAACAAAATTTATCGATTTTAGTAAAATTTTAACAATGATAGGAACATTTTAATAACAATTTTAGACAAATTTTAACATTTTTAGGTATTTTTAAAAAATTTTTAACAACACCCTAAACAAATTTTAACAATTTTAAACCGATTTTAACACTTTTAATTAACAAAATTTGTTATATATGTGTTTTAGCTTTTATGACTTACGCCAACAAATTTATACATTATAGATAGATAATTTCATATCATATAAATTAAATAATTTTGTTCATATTTTTGTTCAATATTCTGATCACTAATTTAGATTTTCTTAAATTTTTTAATCACAGCACTTTTTAATTATTGTTCTTTGTTCACTGGCATTAACCAAACTGAGAGAACAACAAAATATGTAAAGTGGAGATTAACAAATCAGAGTTGAAGAGGGGATTAAAACTTGTCTTCTTCTTATCATCAAGAGTGGTTGAGCATTTAAAGATAAATTTGTATTATGGACAAGATGCCAAATCTAAATTACAAAAACAAAAGTAATCTAATAAGAAATTTATATAAAAGAGGAATTAAATTATTAATATATTACCCTTTCGGAGATGGCACCAGGGAGTAAAATGATATAAATTGAGGAATGAATAAAGACTTTAATAAAAGTACTTTTCCCATGTAAAAATGTTGTTGACTTCAATTATTTTTTTTTTTAGTTAAACCTTTAAAACAATTTTGCCAATAGAAATTACAGCCAGAAGTGTTTCTAATAAAACAAAATTTGGTCTAATATAAAATTATTCAAATATTTTCAGTATAATTACATACTTCCGATTCCAAGCAGTATTTATTTAGACACCAAAAATTTTTTAAGTTTAACAACAAATTATTATCAATTATAAAATTTAATTATTAAATCAAAGTTTGGAATACACTTGTTCTGAAAACTGTTTTAAAATAATGGACGAAAAATGGCTTTTTCGTTACCATTATGGCTCGGTTTTAGTTCTAAACTTGGCGCGAACCGAAGGTTAGCGAATTCGCCTCAAAAGGGTTAAAACAAGTTTGATAAATTTAAAGATAAATGTCAACTATAAGATTCTTCAATAAATACAATATAATGAAACTAATAGATGGCGCTTGCATAGCAACAAAAAAAAATATAATGATCGTTAATATAAAAATTAGAAATACTCATAGAAGCAAAATAACAAACAGATATAGAAAATATTTAAATATATGAGAAATACGTGCAAGCATATTACAAATCTCCCCCGCCAAAATCTGACTTAATGGTTAATTAACCGGAAAACGTCAGATACCGCTTGCACAAGTATGCTGATTACATCGTACAAAAATCACTGACGTATGTCTTTTGCATGATACTTTCCTACAAGTTTTCCCTTCAAATCTTCCAACTCGTAATAACTATTTCCTAATTTGCGTCTTATTCGAGCCTTTACAAAAGTTGGGGCTAATTTAGAATTGTAACCATGCTCAAAACTACTTTGTTTAAAGTTCCTACGGAACACCTCCTGACCAATGTCATACGAAACAATCCTAGCCCTGAGATTATAGGTTTTCTCATTTCTTTCAAATTGTTTTTCCATAATTTCAGAAGCTCTTTTGGCCATAATCTGTATTGAATCTTCTCTATCAAATTGTATTCCACGATCTTCTAACATTTCCAATTGCCGCAATAATGCATATGTTTCACCATTGGTTATCATGTGTTGACCAAAGGCAAGGTAATAAGGCGATGTACCAATTGCCGAATGAACAGCAGAGCGCAATGCACACGAAATACTACTAAGCTGTTCATCCCAATTTTTCTGATCACTCCTAACATAAGATTTTATAGCAGCGAGAACGGATCTGTTGACTCTTTCTGATGCATTCGCCTGTGGTGCGTGAACTGCAGTAAATACATGTTTAACGCCATACCTATCTAAAAAGTTTTTGAATTCAGTTGACCTAAACTGAGATCCATTGTCTGAAACTACTGTTTCAGGGACCCCAAATGTATGAAACAATTCCGTTTCCATATATTTTATGGTTACATCAGCAGTAAATTTCTTCACTGCTCTCAAAAAGGGAAATTTTGAGAAGTGATCGAGAACAATAAATATACCAATATGGCCTGAACGTGATCTAGGATACGGTCCTAAAAAATCTATATAAAGTTTCTCGAAAAATCTCGGTGTACCAACAATTCTACCCATAGGTGGTCTAAGAGTTTTATTAGGGTGTTTAGACATTTTGCAGACTTCACAATTATTAACATAGTTTTTGACGTCAGTAACTAAATTTGGCCAATAGTAGAATCTTCGAAGTCTTTCTAAGGTTTTATTTATTCCCCCATGAGATGACATCGGATTGTCATGGGCCTTTTTCAACAGCTGTGGAATCATTTCACGAGGTATCCACAGCTTCCATGCTAGATCATCTTTTACTTTATCTCCTGTCGCGTGTGTTGTTCGTCTATACAGGTATCCATCTACTATTCGAAGGTCTGGTGTACGGTCAATACTCTCTCCTACTTTTCTCAGCAAAGCTTTATATTCATCTGATTGAAAACTATTGGATTTTAGGTCAATGAATAAACCAATGTCATTTTCCGTTAGGTTGTCAATCGCTGATAAGTCTTCGGTGTTGGCCCTTGAAAGAGTATCCGGAACTATGTTCTGTGTACCACGCCTATGCTGAATGCTGAATCTGTAGCCCTGCAGTTTTAAAGCCCACCGAGCCAATCTTGTACTGAGATCAGTTTGGGACATGAGCCACTTCAATGATGCATGATCAGTGATAATAGTAAACTCATGTCCTTCCACATAAGCTCTGAATTTTTTTATGCTTAGCAAAGCTGCCAAGCATTCTTGTTCGGTGACAGAATAATTGCGTTGGGCTTGGTTAAGCTTCTTTGACATAAATGCAATTGGAATCTCTTCGCCCTCCGCAGTTTTTTGCACCAAGACACTTCCTATACCAGTTCTACTTGCATCACAATGTATGTAAAACGGTTGTGAAAAGTCGGGACTATGTAGAACAGGTGCTGTACTCAAATGGGTCTTTAAAACTTCAAAAGCTTTTTGAGCTTCTTCGGTCCACACAAATTTTCTTTTACCTTTTAGCAAATCAGTTATAGGAGTAGTAACAGCTGCATAGTTCCGAATAAACTTCCGGTACCAACCAGTCATTCCAAGAAACCTGCGGACTTGTTTAACGGACCTGGGAACTGGAAAATCTGTTATTGCGGATATTTTCTCTGGATCTGTCCGAATTACACCATTTCCTACTACGTGTCCTAAATATTTAACTTCGGGGACGCAAAAGTGACTCTTCTCCACGTTAATTGTCAGTCCAGACTCTTTAATCTTCCTAGCAACGATACTTAGGACCTCAAGATGCCTTTCGAAAGATTCCGATATGATCAAAAGATCGTCAAGATAGACGAACACTTCCGTCCTGAGAACCGGGGGTATAACCTTGTCCATCAAACGTGACATTGTTTGAGGAGCATTACATAACCCAAAAGGCATGACTCTGAAGTGGTATAACGGTCTCCCAGGAACGGTAAATGCCGTCTTCTCTTTAGATCCTGAATCAAGGGGAATCTGCCAAAAAGCATCTTTGAGATCTAAGCTCGTGATAAACTCCGCTTTTGGCAACCTACTTAGTATGCCATCAATATGTGGTAGCGGGTAAGCATCACCTACAGTGACAGCATTTAGCTTTCTGCTGTCTAAGCAGAGACGGTTTTTCCCTGGCTTTCGGTGAAGAACTACAGGGGATGACCAAGCACTGCTGGATTCCTCTATTACCCCAAGAGCTATCATGCGATCTAATTCCTCATAAATTAGCTTTTCCACAGCTGGTGATACAGGGAAATGGCGCTGTTTGATAGGTTTCGCATTCCCTGTATCGATTATATGACATAGCACGCCGGTCCTGCCCAAACCTTCTTTCGCAAATGATGGAAACATATTTATAACAAACTCAAGGCGTTGTTTTTGAATAGGAATAAGAGGAATCTGACAACCTAATTCTTGAATCTCATGAACATCTTGAGAAATATTAAACTGAGCTACACCTGAAGGAAGCAAGTCAAAAGATTCCCAAAAATCAATTCCGAGAAAAAGGTCCTTTTCAAGGCTAGGAATGATATAAATTTTAATGGGTTTCTCTACCCCTTTAAATGAGATTTTAGTATCAACTAACCCAATAATCTTTTGACTTTTACCATCAGCTGTCTTTACTGAAGAACTTAACTTTTTATAAATCCTACCAGACTCCAAAAATTTCTCAGCAGCTTTTGATCCCAGACAGCTAATGGATGCTCCTGTATCCATTAAACCTAAAAATTTATCTTCGAAAAGTAAAACTTCTGCATATGGCCTAATATCACCTGGTTTATTCAAAACTGAGCAAATAATTTTCTTTTTGGAGCTTTTCACATTTTGCCAGAATGATCTAATGCGTTTACTGGAACGATTATGCTTTCTAGTATTGTTGTCGCTAATACTATGCTCACTATCTTTACAATAATTTCGTTGGGATTCACTATATTGACTTAATTGATGATGGAAAGGTATAAAATCTGTCGAAATAGGGGTTTCTCTTAAACAATTGTCTTGGCCGGTAATATTTTTGTCACATTCGGTTATATTTTTGTCATATCCGGTAATTACTAACACCTGTTCATTTTCTAAATCCTCTAATTTGTTTCCTGTGAAGGTTGATCTGACGAGTTCTGTGCACTTCGTTGTGCACTCGCTCTCCCGTTTTTTGAATTACATTTCTTACAGTTTGGTTTATAGGTATCAGGTAAACCACAACCGTAGCAGAAAATTGTGCGTTCGGCTAAGCAATCCTGATTTCGATGGCCTGATTTTCTACAATTCCAGCATATAAAACTTATCGCTGATATTTCAGTGTTGTCCACAACTGTGTCCTCAAAAATATCCTCGCCAATGTCTGTATTTAGTTCTGCAATTCGTCTCTGAGTCCCAAGTGGACGTACTACATAAGAGCTATGTTTACGTCGCATATCCTGAATAAAAAACTCACGTCGCCTACATGTGTCTCGCAGATGTTCGACCGAATAAATTTGCATATTGAGCATCTCATGCTGAATTTCGGGGAGCAAATTGCGGCGTAGAATTTCTACTAATGTTTTATCAGGTAAAGGTTCATTAAGCCTATCAGTTAGATGTACTATCGACTCGTAAAAGCTATCGAATGTCTCATTCGGTTTCTGTTTCCGGTCCCTGATAAGTTCACGAATGTCTACATCAGTGCGTGAGTCACGATATTGTTGCCTTAAAGCCTTACATAAACCAGGCCAAGTTATCGACGGAACTGACCTATGGTATCGCCAGAACCAGTCACTAGCTTTACCATCGAATAGTGAGCTAGCATTACGACAAAGCAAATCATAATTTCCCTGTAATGTCTGAACAGTTAAAGCTTCTATTCTGTATATAAAATTCTCTACAGACAAACTACTAGAGCCTCCACAAAACTTTATCCTCCAATTGGAAATAATTTGCAAGACCTTATCAGGGCGTGCATTGAGATCCGATGGATAAGTAATATTTGAAGACGTTGAGTTAGGCCTTGCGTTAGGTGGTACAGAACCTAATTGACAGCCATTATTGCTATCAGTATTATTACCATTGGAATCTAAACCTAACATTTCTCTAAACGCTCTCTCTTCTACAGCAGGAAGCGTTGGTATTCCATGAGGAGGAGTCCTCTGTACATCAGCTTGGGAAATTTGTGTTTGTGGTATAGCGGAATTCACAAGATTAAATCGAGAAAGACTGGCCTGTATATTAGTTTCTACTAATTTAGTAATCTGACTATTCAAAGACGTCAGCAATTGAGCCTGTTGAGAGGAAACTATGGCAGTCACTATTTCCTGCAATGAATCGGAAGTAATTGTAGTAGGTGGTAAAGTGGAAGCATTTTGATTAGTAGTCTCAGTATTTTGAGGATCCATGTTCTGCTCTCTTGCTGAAGAAGTTTTGGTTTGAGATCTTGTAACTGATTGTGAGGTTGCTATCCTTGTATTACAAACAGGACAATATGGTCTAACTTTAATAACTTTAGATAAACAAGTTTTATGATATATGTGGCCGCAAGCAGTAATATGACTTTGAGATCTAGTAGATATAACTAATTGACAAGCTACACAGTTTTGATTTTTATTTGGAGTAGAAAATGACTTTGGATTTTCAGTTTCCTGATCCTTACTTGACATTATGTCTTAGAAACGATTAAAATAAGTAATATAAATTAGCTAAAAATAATGGTGTTTCAAATAAACGGAAATAAACTTTATGAAAATGAGTAAAATGTGAAGGAAAATAATCGAAATGTTATTTTGAAAACACTATTTGTGACTTTTTTCCCTATAACAATTTCTAACTAAAATAAAGCGCAGAGACAAAGATAAAGAAGTAAATTTGGAATCAAATTGCAAAAATATTTAAATAAAAAAAAAATTATATAAAATCAAAATATGTATAAAGCTCTGCTCATTAATTTTCACTAGGTATACGTTGCGTAGAATCCTATTATTAAAATCATTCTAAATTGAGTAACATTTACATATGGCTGAGGAAAGCTCATCTTAAAAAGCAAATATTCCTTATACAGCAATAATTAATAATATAATTTAGGAATCGTTGACTGTGGACAGATTTAGATAATGTATCCAAAAAAACAGTTTTCCAAGCAGTCGATGTGACAGCTAGAGGCTGTGAAAAATTAGAATTTTGAAAAACCATCGGTTGTTTATAAAAATGTAATTTAAATTATAAACAAATTCCAGATAATATATCAAAAATCTATAAATATTACAAAAATGTAACATTAGGAGCCGAACAACGATAATCACAGTTTACATACGTGATAAAGATGTTATTAAAAGACATGTTGACGTGTTCGGGCCCCACGTTGGGCGCCAAAAATTTGTAACGTGTATCCACATAAATAGAAAGAAAACAATGGCAGATGTTATGGAGGACATTTATAGAAAGGGGCACGCTTTTACACCGACCTTATTGCTCGTCGAAAATTAGGGGGGTTCGTTTTTTCTAACAAAGTCCCGGAGCCACCAGAATACACAAACAAACTTTATTATTATGCGTGCACAAAACATATGTATTTAAAACTGAACTTAATTTAAGTGATACGACTTTAGGTGAAATATGTCGACTCTGCCCACCCTACCATGATCATAAACAAAATATGTTCCAAAACAAAATGACATTTTATGATCCCTTTAACAATCTACCACAACGTATATTCCTAGATCAAATAAATGAACAGATTGAAATTTAAATTAAGCATACATATTTAATGAATCAAAAGTAATCATAATAAGAAAGAATAAAAAAAAAAAAAATTGAAATAAATGAAATAATAAAAATTAAGAGTAAATTAAATTTAAAGTAATTTGCGAAAAATGTTTTTAAAAGTTTTAACAGAATAAAAAAAAAAATTATAAAGATTTCCAGCAAAAATAATAATATTTTATACAATAAAATTAAAAATCAAATTGTTCAACATACTAAATTATTAAAAATTATTATTTTAGCTGGTCACCTTAAACACAAAAGTCAATAACACTTTTGGAACAAAAAAATCAATAAAAATGTAAGTGAATGAACAAAATAAAAACAAAACATATAAAAACTCACTTTATCCAGCTGCTCACATATCCAAAGATCTTTGTAGATGTTGCTGCAGATTCTCTTTCTCTTACATTTGAGTGATGTTGCTGTACCAATGTTTATAAACACTGACTTACATATGTTGATAAGATTAACATTTAAAACACTTTTAAAAACATAATTAATTAACAGGAGTAAAAGTCATAATCAGCCAAAATATTATATCTAAAGTTTTATATGTTAATAACATTAAATTTGGCAAAAATGCACAAAACAAAATAAATAATTAACAGTGATAATAAATTATGACTTTTGCTTCTGTTAATACAAGAAAAAACAAAATTTAGTATATAACAACAGTTAAATATAAAAAAAAACAAATATATGAACAAAAGAAATTTAAAAAAAAAAATGATTTTGTAAGTTTTTTCTTTTTTTTAGAATTTTAACAGAACAAATTAGGACAAATTTTAACAACTTTTAAACAAAATTTATCGATTTTAGTAAAATTTTAACAATGATAGGAACATTTTAATAACAATTTTAGACAAATTTTAACATTTTTAGGTATTTTTAAAAAATTTTTAACAACACCCTAAACAAATTTTAACAATTTTAAACCGATTTTAACACTTTTAATTAACAAAATTTGTTATATATATAATTTTCTTGTTGCAATTTTTCACTTTTAGGTATTATTTTCATGTGTTTTAGCTTTTATGACTTACGCCAACAAATTTATACATTATAGATAGATAATTTCATATCATATAAATTAAATAATTTTGTTCATATTTTTGTTCAATATTCTGATCACTAATTTAGATTTTCTTAAATTTTTTAATCACAGCACTTTTTAATTATTGTTCTTTGTTCACTGGCATTAACCAAACTGAGAGAACAACAAAATATGTAAAGTGGAGATTAACAAATCAGAGTTGAAGAGGGGATTAAAACTTGTCTTCTTCTTATCATCAAGAGTGGTTGAGCATTTAAAGATAAATTTGTATTATGGACAAGATGCCAAATCTAAATTACAAAAACAAAAGTAATCTAATAAGAAATTTATATAAAAGAGGAATTAAATTATTAATATATTACCCTTTCGGAGATGGCACCAGGGAGTAAAATGATATAAATTGAGGAATGAATAAAGACTTTAATAAAAGTACTTTTCCCATGTAAAAATGTTGTTGACTTCAATTATTTTTTTTTTTAGTTAAACCTTTAAAACAATTTTGCTAATAGAAATTACAGCCAGAAGTGTTTCTAATAAAACAAAATTTGGTCTAATATAAAATTATTCAAATATTTTCAGTATAATTACATACTTCCGATTCCAAGCAGTATTTATTTAGACACCAAAAATTTTTTAAGTTTAACAACAAACTATTATCAATTATAAAATTTAATTATTAAATCAAAGTTTGGAATACACTTGTTCTGAAAACTGTTTTAAAATAATGGACGAAAAATGGCTTTTTCGTTACCATTATGGCTCGGTTTTAGTTCTAAACTTGGCGCGAACCGAAGGTTAGCGAATTCGCCTCAAAAGGATTAAAACAAGTTTGATAAATTTAAAGATAAATGTCAACTATAAGATTCTTCAATAAATACAATATAATGAAACTAATAGATGGCGCTTGCATAGCAACAAAAAAAAATATAATGATCGTTAATATAAAAATTAGAAATACTCATAGAAGCAAAATAACAAACAGATATAGAAAATATTTAAATATATGAGAAATACGTGCAAGCATATTACATATAACGTTCCATTTGTAGTAATGGCGTAGTTTCTGCTTGTCAAATGTCAAAGAATAAAAGCTTCAAAAGTGACAGCTACAGAAATACCGGGTGATTCAAAATAATACCTCTTGTTAGAAAACCCTTTACTTTAGCGAGTAGACCAATATACAAAATGTTTAATAATATCTTAGAAGTTTAAAAATACAAAATCGTAATTGGCAATTCAAAGAAGCAATCTGAAATTAAATATTAGAAAATAGGCCAAATTATTGTTTTTATATCCACTATTGAAAAATGTAGAGGTATACTGAGTTTGTCATTCCGTTTGTAACACATCGAAATATTCATCGCAGATCCACAAATGTATATATGTATATTTGGGTGGCCCTTAATAAACGAAAGTTGGATTTTTGCCATTCTCAACCCCAAGTTTGGTGAACATTGGTAAAAAAATCATCCTGAAAAAATTGTAGGTAAATCAGTTGGGGTTAAGGAAATTCACCATTAATTGCACTTGGGGTTAAAATGACCACAAACTTTAAAAAACGTAAAAAAACCTTTTCAGTTTCAATAGTGTTGATCAAAATATGACTTTTAAAGGAAGCAAACTTAAAAATATTGTATTGTATATTTGAAAGTTGTAAGTTAATTCACTTTAAATTTTTATACCCTTCACCTTCGTGAGAAGGGTATATATAAATTTGTCATTCCGTTTGTAATTTCCACAATATAATTTTGCGACCCTATAAAGTATATATATTCTGGATCCTTATAGATAGCGGAGTCGATTAAGCCATGTCCGTCTGTCTGTCTTTCTGTCTGTCTGTCTGTCTGTCTGTCTGTCTGTCTGTCTGTCTGTCTGTCTGTCTGTCTGTCTGTCTGTCTGTCTGTCTGTCTGTCTGTCTGTCTGTCTGTCTGTCTGTCTGTCTGTCTGTCTGTCTGTCTGTCTGTCTGTCTGTCTGTCTGTCTGTCTGTCTGTCTGTCTGTCTGTCTGTCTGTCTGTCTGTCTGTCTGTCTGTCTGTCTGTCTGTCTGTCTGTCTGTCTGTCTGTCTGTCTGTCTGTCTGTCTGTCTGTCTGTCTGTCTGTCTGTCTGTCTGTCTGTCTGTCTGTCTGTCTGTCTGTCTGTCTGTCTGTCTGTCTGTCTGTCTGTCTGTCTGTCTGTCTGTCTGTCTGTCTGTCTGTCTGTCTGTCTGTCTGTCTGTCTGTCTGTCTGTCTGTCTGTCTGTCTGTCCGTCTGTCTGTCTGTTGAAATCAATTTTCTGAAGACCCCAGATATCTTCGGGATCCAAATCTTCAATAATTCTGTCAGACATGCTTTCGAGAAGTTTGCTATTTAAAATCAGCAAAATCGGTCCACAAATGGCTGAGATATAAGGAAAAAACCAGGACAACCTCGATTTTTTACCTATTTTTTGACCTATATCTGGATTACTAAGTCATTAATATAGACAATATGGATATCAAATGATAGATATTTCAAAGACCTTTGCAACGACGTATATAAGACCATAGTAAGTTGGACCTACAATGGGTCAAAATCGGGAAAAATTTTGAACCAGTTTTTTTTTTCACCAAAAGTTTTTTTCGCTAAATATTAAAAAAAAAATAAATTTAAAATTAAAAAAAAAAAAAAAATTAAAATTTAAAAAAAATTTTACATAAAAACTTTAAAAAAAAATTCGAAAAATATTTTTTTTCCAAAAAATGAAAAAAAAAAACAACTAAAAAAAAATTGTTTACCTAAAATTACCTAAAAATTTTTATTTTGAAGTATAGTTTGGTGAAGGGTATATAAGATTCGGCCCAATATATATCTCTTACTTGTTTTTACTATTTTGATCAATTTTGACCACACATTTTTTAAACATCAACGTATTGTGTTTATACCTGATTTTGCCTTAATAAAGTAATTCATATTTTTTTGAACATTTTTGAAGAATAAAATTGATTTTAATCGTTTAGTGTACTTTTGATTTGTTATATTTAAAAAAAACTTGAATGATTCAGTTTATTTAATTATAAAAAAACATTAAAATTAGCACCATTCATATTGACTGTATTTTTCGTGATTTTAAAATTTGAGTGTCATTTTAACCCCAGATACCAGTAATGGTTAATTTCCATTTTTGTGCTGTTATTATAAATACCAGACAACATGTTATATTTTGCTTAAGTTTCATCAAAATCGCCCCAAAAATAAATAATATTTCGCTATCTTTAAATTAGAAATTCCAAATATTGAAAATTTTGACCTTTGACCTTCATGATTTACGTTTTCCAATATTAGTAAAACTTTCACAGTATATTTAGAATTATCTGGACTATAATATTCTGAATAGGTTTTACTCAAAATTCATAACAGTAAGGAAACACAGCTAATTCGCCAAAAAATGGCCAAATATTTGTTTTTCTCGAAAATTTCAAAATTTAAATCGCAGGTACGGAAAAACTATGAGAAATATTTTAATAATTTTTTCATACTTTTATTCCCTATTATATTCTCAATAAATCCCAATGAGATGATCAAAAAATTCTGAAATTTGTTTAAAAATTTTTAAAAATTTGAAAATGGAGTTTTGAAACTGCCGTTAAAAAAATTGTATATTTTTGGTCATTCCTGCGAATAAGTTAACGGTATCCTACGAAGACATAAACTCATATACGAGTAAATATGGATATATTTTAAGTAAAAATGAGATTTTATTTTAATATTTATCAAAATATGTTAATTTTGTTCCTACATTTCATGTTCTAGTGACCTGAGACACGTTAATGTCCTGAGGAATTTTTAATAACTTTAACATTTTTTGACCAATTTCTGTTTTTATGTCCCATTAGGACGAAAATTACGCACACATTTCTATTATTATTTGAAATTAAATTCCAAAATTTTTTAATGGAAACATTTTTACAAAAACTGAAAAAAATGCATTCTTTCCCCTTGCAAATGCATCTCAAAACTTCAGAGGGCTTGCCCCACTTCTTAACCCCAACCGATCTACCTAATATTTTTCAGGATGATTTTTTTACCAATGTTCACCAAACTGGGGGGTGAGAATGGCTTTGTTCGTCTCTCTGTCTGTTGAAAATATGATGGGCGCAAGCAAAAGCATCTAGCTGGCTTGATTTTTCCACAATTATTCTCTCGGACCATGATTTCACCTACCCCATATAAATGTCCCCCAGATTACAATCCTAAAAAAATTGTGGACAAATTAGTTCTTGGTACTCTGAAATTATACTGTATAGTATGGCGACAATCGGACAACATTTGTCCCTAGCCTTCATACAAATGCCCTTCCGAAAATGGAATTTTTCGTCATAAAGCTGTAATCAAGATATATATCCTAACAAATAAGTTTTATATAAAAACGTATTGTTTCATAATTGATATAATTGAGAGCAAAAACTCTTAAAAATGTTGGTAGAGAAATAAACTACGCGATCTAATTTCATGGTCATAGTGCGCATACAAGGCCGACTTTCGAAAATCACTTTAACGAGCATAAATCAGATAAAACTTTTAAAATCCAAGTCAAATTTAACATTAACAAGTTTCATATAGAATAAAATCACGCTACCTACTATGAAGGCGATTGTTACATAATTTTTGACATTTTAAAAGAAAATTGTTTTTGTTGATTTACTTAGAGTAGGGCTTGGGCTTGGTTGACTATACTTTCATACTTGTTTTTTGTTTGTATTCACCACAAGTGCTGACATTTAAACATGTACATTTATGTATGAGTGGCTTAAATGATTATTTATCATTGTTATAAATTGTGGTCAGATTTTGTTAACACATCAGAAAATGCATACAAAATATTATACATTTGTTTGTACCCTGCATTTTAACCCTCCGGCGGGTGAGAAGGTCCCTGGGGACCTTTTTCATTTTCAAACTGAAATTACTCCTTGATGGTCCATGGGAAGTATACCCGCCCCTCACATGTGTTCCAAGGAAATTTTATCTAGAATCGTTTAAAAAAAAATCAAAGTGATCCGACCAATAGTTTAGTTTCTATTGAGATCTATCCGACTTATGCTTACTTTCCTATATAGTAGATGTTCTGGTCTGAGTTACCGCTATTCAAATGACGTACAGCATGAATGGGGTTCAACAGCAAACAGGCGACTTCTTCGTCTATCAGAAGAGATTTAGCTAGTTCCTCCGAAACATTATTGTCAGATACAGCAGATTGACCCGATATCCAGATTAATTCCAGTTTAAAATATTTCATCTTATCATGTTAAGAAACAACCGGCATTCACAGACCAATCTGGATGTCGTCCACACAGTAGAGAGAGATTTAATTACAGGTCTACAGCCGGTATTTAGCCGGACACCCATTTCAAGAACGCCACGAAGTAGCATTTAGAAATTACCTCTTACTGAAAGTGATCCGACCGTGATTAATAAAAAAAATCGTCTATCAAGGAAGGGTGAGTAATAGTCAGAGATATCTTCCCAGAACTACATGCTTCCGTAGTAAGCTGGTGGCTTTTAATTTTAGCTGTAAAATATTAACCTTCTAACCCACAAGAGTGCCTCAAGGCATGCATTACAAAACATCAATTATCTCAAAAGTAATTACATTTTTTTGTTTTAAATTTAATTTTGACTTTTGTTACAGATTTGTTAACATTTCTCTCGAAGGTCGAACTGCATACTAACATTTAGTTTGTGATCTGTCAGCTGTTTTGTGAGTAATGTCACAATTTTAAATTCATTAAAGGTTACTTTAAGTAATAGAAAAAGGTAGCTTTAAAGTTACCTTTTACTATTACGAATATAAAGGCAAATTGTAATAATGGCCCTTAAACTGCTAACAGTCTGATTGAAGACAATCCTGAAAATTTTAAAAAATACCTAAAAATGTGGCAAAATCTCGGTTTGACATACCTTATTTTATCACGTCTGAGATATAATAAGAATATTCTGAAATACAATAACAAACTCAAATGAGAACTCCTAGAGCTACCAAAGCTGTGCAAATCTGAACTCGAAGACTGCAAAGAGTCGCTAAACAAAATGAGATTGTGTATGATGAATCAAGTATGATGGGGATTAGGATATCGCAATGATTCATTTCTGTGGAAAATTAATCAAATCCTCAGCAATGCTAAACCAATCCGAAGCTTTAGATACATATATTCATGAAACTACTACCATGGACTCCAGTTTCAGCAAATAAAGAGTAGACGGAACAAATATACCATTTTTAAAAAACAATTTCCACAATTTTATAATTGGCTTCTGGCAGTTGAGGGACCATATTAACGTAATCGTAATTTGATTCTAAATAAGTCAATTAAAATCACATTTAACTTTGTGATATATTAGCAGTTAAAGAAAAATTGTGTCAATTTCCATTTTACTATCACATCCTAAAACCTAACAAAACAAAAATAAAAGTTATACTTTTAATTATTATGCATACAAATAAATCAGAGAGAACTAGATGATTTTCTTCATTTACTTAAGAAAAATTTTAATGTGCAACAAAGCAAAAACACACTAATGGTTATAAAGTTTATATATTTATAACTTTTTAAGGAGTTTTGGAAATAACTCGCCTCTTATTCTCACCATCTTTTAATACACGCAGAGAAAAATTATAGTTGTACATGCTTACTGTAATACTGGTCACAGTAATTATTTATTTGACTGCGGTAACCATAATATGTTAACATTACGATTCACATGATTGTGTCAATCATATATATGATTTTAGTAATTAAGTATATGTTTGTGACGACCACTTTTATGATGAAAGATTTACCGCATTATGTTGATCTCAGCTTATGGTTATCTTAATCTGAGAAAAACATATTATGATATAATGATTCATCATTAACATGATTGCCACAAATATATATTTATTAACTACAATCATATATATGATTGCGTTAATCATGTGGATGGCAACTTACCATATTATGTTTACCAAAATTATGTTAATAATTACTGTGACCATAATATTGTTAAACAAATTTTAAAAATATTTAAATGGTTTTGGGAAAACATTAACAACTATATTTTTTCTCTGGGTGTACATTTTACTTGAAGTAAACTTTACATATTTAAACACGTATGGGAGGCAGGGCGTGAGCATGTGAATATGTTCGTAGGTATACAGGACAAAACCACAACAATGACGACTTCAGCCACAGTGGCAAGAGTATGATATTATGGCGCGTCAGTAATTTCCGCACATTGAACAGGAAATGATTTCATGCGTGTATTGTGTGTAAGTGTTAGCAATTGGCCAGCAATACGGTTAAAATATTAAAAATGCCACTGCCATTGCCATCAACACCGCCACGAACACCATTTTGGCCTTTTCATTTATTAATACCGCAGTGACACAATTCCCACGCAATTGCATATTTTGCGGTTACCTCAATACAATTTATTGCTGCTGCTGTTTTTAGCGATAGCACGTTTTTTTCGCAGTTTCAATCGAAACAGAAAAATCTCAAATCGTAAATGAAACGATTTTAAAGTGATGAATTTTTATATTTAATGGCCAATCAATGTGAAGTACATTCAACAGCACTTAAGGGAAAATTATATTGTATCGCTTGCAGTGGATGCATGTGAGAAATTTATATTTTATATTTATTATTATGTTAGTAGATGAGAAGGTAATAAAGGTGTGAGACTTACTTGGGTTTACCTGATGTTGGGGATTACAAAGTTGAATTGTAAGCATCTCCTATTGTCCTGTATTTTGCCTATAGCTTACGTTTTAAACAGTTTTAGCTAAAATCAGATACCATTTTCTACTAATAACGACTCCTACAAGATAGCCGCAGTTTTCTGTGAACAAGTGAACTTGAACATTTGGAAGCTTTAATTGAGGAGGTCCAACGCAATAGTTTTTAGTTTTTTGACTGAATGCAAATGCCAAAATTCAATAGTTTTACTGTAATTCAATAAAAAAATATAATGTTTTAGACCAAAATGAAACATACCCAATTCGTGTTTTTTAAGTCGAGAATTTTTGGCTAAATATGATATATGAGCGGACCGTTAAGCGAAATAAACGAAAATCTGGGCTTAAAAAAAATCGCGAGTTAGGGCCTTTCTTCATTTATTGCATTTTGTTATGGACCTCCTCAATTATCCTCTATTCAATTACCAATATATTTACAAAGAGTTACCTCTACTGAGGACCATGGGTAAATTTGTAAGGCCTTTTTTAAAACAAGTAGACAATGTGTTAGTTTAGGTTATAATGGCAGATATTGATTACAAGCTCACCTGGTGCTTTTGTGATACCTTAAATGGATAATTTGCATGTCAGTGTGTAGCTCGAATGAACGAATCCATCCGCCTAATAATTACCCTCTTTAGATCCCTCAGGTCGTGCAGAAATTGGTTGGCAAATGTCGCAGTTATAGTCCCCAATAGAGCAGGGCAAAGACAGGGAATGTGTTCCAACGTTTCCTCCTCGTCTTTTACTAGACAACATCTGCAGAAAACATTGGATGAAAAATTTAATCTACTCACATGCGCAACAAAACTAGTACCCCAATCTGACTTATGGCAGCCATGCAGGAGCCATGATTGCTTTGAAGTATAGTAGATCTTCTGGTCTGAGCAGCCCCATAATGTTCCTGATAAACAAATGACTTACAGCATGAAAGAGGTTCACCAATCAAATGAGCGACTTCATAGTCTAGCAGAAGAAATTTTGCGAGTTCCTTCCAAAACATTATTGCCAGAAAATCCAGAATAACTCCAAGCTAGGATATTTCTTCTTATCTTGTTAAGAGAAACCCGATATTCACACATAAATCTGGATATCTTGCAGGCACAAGAGAGAAATTTAATTAGAGGTTTACTCCCCGCACATATCCGAATATTCTCACCTCATATTCTGCAGTACATCAGCCTTATTATGGATAATGCTTTATTTATCTTGCAGTCCGAAGCAAAAACCCTTGTCAGAAAACGGAGACTATAAAAGACACCAGCCACGAAGTCGCATTCCGATTTTTTTCCAGACCAATATGCCCCCGCAGCACTGAGGCTGTTAGATGCACTGCCGGATCTTTATATAGCACTTGGTTTGATCAGTAATGAACTCCTTAAAATGAATTTACTATTTGCCATTAGAAAATCACCATTCGATACTATCAACCATCAGGCAATTTGTCACGCACAACGATGCAAGGGAATTCCACCTGAGCTAATCGACCTTATCAGAGCTCTGTATGGCAACTCAGCAAGCCGAGAACTGCATGAACGTATGTTAAGCAATCTGATTGGTGTAAGCACTGGAGTACTACAGGAATGTATCCTATATCCGCTATTTTTCAATTATGAATTTGTCTCAATTACGCAGCAATCATACCGTATTAGAAGAGGCTTTACTTGCGGTATGAATAGTTGACTGGAGATCTTGACTACGCTGATATTATTTGCCTGCTCGCACATAACTTTATCGACATACATATCAGTCAAATTGGATCAGATACATCAGATGGCTCTGGTATCATCCAAATCATAACTGATTTTTAGTATGTGTTCGATGAATCGTATTCTTGTATGTAGCGGAGATAATCCAAATTCATATGCATCAGTATTATCTAATGATTTTTCCAGCACATAACGTGTGGATTGATGTGGTTTGACATATAATGAAGGTGGAGGAAGCCTTTTTCCATCTATCATCGTATTCATTAATTTGTAGCTTACTTCAATTGTCTGGCCGTCAATCTCTTAATCTAATGGCTGTAGTGTTGCAATTTGGGCTCTAATATCACTGACTTCTTTTTTAATATCTTCATGAGTTTCCTTTTTAAATTCAAGTTTAATTGGTTTGTAGTATTTCGTAAAGGATGGTGTTTGATTTTTCCAAATATCCTTTGTATGGATCCTACTGGTCGTAGGCTCCGAGTCTTCCAACTTTTTTTATCAATCGCAATGGTACGAATGACACCATGAACATATCTGTGCCTGAAGTAAGTATTTTCACATACTTATTGCATGTATTGCTTTTGTCCAGAAGAACCATTACATCACCATTTGAAAAAGAGAGTTAACTTGCAGTTTCCATATTTCTTCAAGTCATTTCCTTTAAATGACAGTAGCAAGCGCTTTTATGATTAAGTATATCTTGAAGTAGTACCTCTGCCGAAATCTATGTGATTGTAATAGTGTACACTGGTGGCAAACAATCCTTCTTAGCAGCAGTTATATGATGATAGAGATTTGAGCCTTTTTCAATCGCACGCAATATGAGCTGATTATATTGCTGTTTCGTTAACTTCATATCCAAAAATAATGCTAATGCTTCTTCATTTGAGATTTGTTTTTCATCAAAAAAATTTGGGAGTAATTTCATTCAAATGAAAAAAGTGTTCAACGATCAGGACGAAACAGGTCAACAAGTACATATGGACTTAAAGAGGACACTTCGGCCTTTTTCCTGGTAGTAAAATTTGTTTAACGCCTTTTGACCTTAAGCACTTTTATTCCACTGAAATTCAAATATAGTACATGAACAAAAATTTAATAACGCAGCATAAACGGTACGATGACAAGTCATACTAGCTCTTAAAGACTGTTATCCTACCAACATAACAAAAAAATCATCCAATTATCGACAATAGTTTGCAAGTAATGATAATTTACTTCCAATCAAATTTACAAAAATCACATTTTTTATAAAATGACATAAAATATTTGACTTTAACAGCATGCTACGCACACAATTGACAATATTTTTATCTAATTTTTTGATTACCTTAGTTTCAATGTGTTTACTATTGAATGGCATTAAAATTTTTGAAATCGGCATGAAGTTGGACTTTTGGCCGACGAAATTGAGATCTGAGCCACAGTGTTGATGATGTAGATGGTAGCTGTTCATTAAGTTTTTCATAAATCCTCAAAGCTTTATTTGTAGTAGCATTGATATCTAGCATTGATATCAATTTGGATTCGCTATTGAGTTTGACTATTTTATGTATGCTTAGAGTAAGATTTCAAAAAGCCTAAAAAACTATTAATATGCGGCCCATTATTGCCGAGAATATATGCGAAAAACTGTAAGAAGAACAGTTTTTGGTGAGAAAATTAGGGTTCCAACTTGTTTTTTGTCTATTTGAGTTTTAAATTCCCGGCAAAAAATCCCGGGAATCGGGTAGTGAAAAATTGGTAAAATTCCCGGGAAATCCCGGGATAAAAACCCTAATCACCTAATCTATACAAAATTTGTTTTTGGTAAAAAAATTTATTTCTACTGAAAAATTTTATTATATGTAAAAAATTTGATTTTTGTTAAAATGTTTGGTTTTTGATAATTTTTTTTTTTTTATAAAAATTAGATTTTTGTTAAAAAATTTAATTTTTAATGAAAAATTAGATTTTTGTTATAAAATTTAATTTTTGTTAAAAAATTTGATGTTTGATAAAAAATTTATTTCTGGTAAAAATTTTGATTTTTCTTAAAAAATTATTTATGTTAAAAAATTTGATTTTTCTTAAAAAATTAGATTTTTGTTAAAAAATTTAATTTTTAATGAAAAATTTGATTTTTGTTAAAAAATTTGATTTTTGATAAAAAATTTGATTTTTGATAAAAAATTTGATTTTTGATAAGAAATTTAATTTTTGTTAAAAAAATTTATTTTTTGATAAAAAATTTGATTTTTGATAAAAAAATTTAATTTTCGATAAAAAATTTAATTTTTATGAAAAAAAAATTTTTTGTTAAAAATTTTTATTTTTTGGTAAAAAATCTAATTTTTACATGAAAAATCATTACTCTGTTTTGTATGAACCTAACATTTGCAATTTATCGACCCCCACACAGTCATTCAAATTACATAAATATGCGTTAACAAAGTTTACTTAAGCGCTCTGTTATAAAAACAACAACAACATACCATCAATAGCAAATGAGAGAAGGTACATGAAATAATGAGAAGTGCATAGTAAGCACTGACTATGTTATGGTGAAACAAAAATAATTTTTCATGAAGCATGATTTCTACTGTATTAGTTGAGTGCAAAATAAACTGTTTGGTGTCACATATTGCATATCGTTGGATAGGTAATGGAGTCTAGTTTTTAGAAACTTTAATATTTTTCCCAATATTGCAATAATTTTGTGTTAAAACGTGGCAAAACTGAAAATAAACATTTCTTAAATGAATCACTTCCAATTTGGCTACAATTACTAAAAGAAAATCATGAAATGACTATGTTTTAAAAGCCATATTTTCAATTGTAATGTCCCGAACGTATCAAGATGTACTCGAGCACGATTTTGTTTAAGCTGCTACAATTTCCCGGATTATGTTTTCATTTTTTTATAGATAACTATTTTTGATATTTATATTTTAAGAAAAAATCGTGGTAATTTCCACATCCCTCGATCTAAAGGAAAACCAAAGAAATCGTGCAAAAAAAGAATTGTGTAAATCGAGGAATAGGTATACTATTTGAACCCGGTCGCGTTGCTGGCCCTTATTGCATCTCGATTTTAATATACAGTTTCGGACAAACCAATGCACTGACTCCCTCGAGGTGGTCATATAACAAAGATATAGCAGATATCTATAAGTACAGTGCCATGCTATGCCCTTAAAAAAAGCAAAGATTGTATTTAAGCCAAATAGGATATTATATTTATGAATTCATCTTCAGACCAGAGGATATACAATATTTCTTGTTTTTCTTTATTTGGAGTAAAACTATTTAAGTTTGATACTCCAGGTCCTCCTTCTGGACCTCCTTATGGTACTTCTGCAAGCGTATATGACAATAGATAATTTCAATGTTGGTTCAACGTTTGGATGTTCAGGTTCAACAAAAGTTTGGAGTTCAGATTGATTGCAAGATACTTTTCACTACGAAGTCCGAGTTCAAATACTTTAAGGCTCTGAGAACAACTGAGAATATTGCTGCTGTAACCCAAAGTGTTGAAGAAAACCCAGGTTTGCCTATTCCTCGTTCAATGCGCTATGGAGAGACGATTAATGATTTCTTATGGTCGGAGTTGGATGTTATTGATCTGGACAACGTTTACTTTCAACAATACGGGCCTACGTGCCACACAAGCAACGAAACCATTGCTCTTTTACGGGAAAAGTTTCCGGACCGTGTTATCTTTCAAAGAGGTGATCACGCCAACAGCCCAACGTCAATTCAAGACCTCAAAGATAGAATTCGTGAGGCTATCGAGGAGTTAGGGCAGCCACTTTGGTTATGGAAAATTTCATGGAAAGGATATAGTCCTATATATCTCTGTTACTTGTTTTTACTTATATTTGCCTATGTCTCAAGCAATGGGCTAATTTCGGGAAAAATTGTTAAACCATAAAAATTATATTTGAAACTCATAAAATTTCCAAAGAAAAATATACAAACTTAAAGGCTATATAAGATTCGTATCAGCCAAATATGTCACTCAAACTTGTTAAAGTTTCATTTAAAACTCATCCTGTGTTAAAGTCTTTAATATTTGTCTCCTACTAAAGAGAAATACTTTTTAAAACGAAATACACATTTTTTTTAACTTTCCAATGAATTTTTACCTTTATACAGGAAATTATACTCTTGCCAAACATCAACAACTTATCTAATATTCAGTCGTGTACATATACTTAGGCTGTCCACACATTGACATCTATTTACCAAATGGCTGACTGACAGTCAGACACAAAGAGACAGGGAGACAGTCACAATAACAAATCACAACATGTACATATGAAGTTATGTAAGTGTGTGTTTAATTTAAAACGCTCATTTTCCAAGTGTAACATTTCATCTTAACAAAAGGAAACAAAATATGTAATGTTTTCAAACTATGAAAATTTCCATGTTTTAAATGAAAATGACAACGACAATGACATAATTATGTTCAACACCAAGCAAACTGAATGAATGGCTGAATGAATGAATGTTCGAATGAAGAAAGAAGAAAACTAACTGAATGTGTAGAACATGTCTTTAACATTAAGGAAATTGAATGTTTTTGTTTTTAGCTAAATAAAAGGACATTGAGTTGTCTGAACAATTGGACTTCTGCTCAGTTATTTGTAAACTGCATTTGATGAATACATTTTACATATCGTCGTTGCGGACGCAAAAAGTCTTACTCAAATTTCTTTATGTATTTTGATTAAAGATAGAGACATTTATTATTAATTCACAGCAAGTGATTATATTTTGATTATTACTACATTCATATTTCAAATCCATATAACGAAGAAAAAAATTCCAAATCAAATTTTTAATATATTAAAAAATCTATCCAATTCCAACTTAATTGAAATTTTAGTAAATGTTTACTGGTGTTTGTCTTTTGTATCCTTGACAACTAACACTTGCCTGTATTAGAATATGTATATGATTATGTGTGAAATGGTTTTAGTATTATTTCAAAATAAAAAAAGTAATACAGAATTAATAAAACTGCTTTGGAATATTTTATTGCACAAATTTGTTGATACATGTATATAAGTCAATTGGAAAAATTAAAATAGAATTTCTTACTTACAAAAAAAATAGAAACAATATTTTATTTACAGTAAGATTTTTCTATTCCACACACATGTTCCTGTTCTTGACATCTGCTTAAAATGATTGTAATTAAATGACAAACAATAAAGACATTTTTTTTATTTATATTTATTTTTCTATGAATTTTGTCTACTACTTACATTAAACATGACAGAGGAAAAATAATGTTTCATCGATTTTGAAATTTGTACAATATTTGTGTGAATTGTTATTTTTAAGCAGGAGACTGTATTCAGTTCTCTCACATTCGAAATATAATATGAAATACTAAAGTTTAGTTTTTGAGATAATAAAAGCATATTTTGGTAGATAAAAGTACAAGCTTCTTAAAGTATTTTAACGACCACATGATTTTGGCATCCAGCTAAATTAAAGTTTTCATTTGACGCGAATTTTGATGGTATTTATACATCGCGGCAGTTGACTTTAAGCAAAATGTGTTTAAGTATAAATGCTGCTGCGGAACTTTTACAATTGTCTTTATTTAAATATGGGAATTCCTACAACGGGAAAATATGTTCCAAAAATTTAGGGTTTATCTTTTAGTGAATTAAAAATAATGTATTGTGCATTCCAAAAATCATATTTATTTAATATCTGGTCTTTGCGTTTTTAGAAATTTTTAGATAAATCTAAAATTGTTCTTCAAAATTGGAAATTTTCATACATTTTGATTAAACCTTTTTTAGATTTTGCTCCAAGATTTAAAAAAAATTGTAATATTAATAAGAACTGGCTTCAGAAATGTCTTATAATAAATTTATAAATTGTTAAACCAATATTTTAAGTGTATCATTAAATTAAAAAATTCACATCGTGGTTTTCAAATTTCTTCGCAATCTACAGAAAATATATATATTTATTGGAATAGATCTTACATATAATTATTACCTGTAAGGTCAAAAACGTGAGCAATGGAGCAGATTTTGTTAAAATAGTAAAATTTTTAGTAGCAGTTTATTCAATTACACAAAAATTATGCTAAAATTAATGTTTACAAAATTATTTTTATTAAATATGTGGAAAACAAAAATACTTTATCAACTACCGCACCACGGTAAGCGCTGTCTGGATTTTAAGACGGGTGGAGAAAACTTTCCAACCACTTCATTCTAAATGCTTTTTAACAAGTATTGCAATATGCGGCCATGATGGAATGTTACAGTTTCATGTCTGGCAGCACATTCTGGGTGTTTTTCGGTCAATGCTCACTTCAAACTAATCAGGATCCCTGTAATAGTCTGGTCAGATTTCAGCAGCTACAAAGCATTCCACCAAATACAGAGCATTAACTTCACATAATAAAACATTTTTTAAAATTTTCTTAGTATTTTATTCAACAACAAGTCAATAGTTCTGACATTTTATACTAAAATATGAAAAAGTGCAATATATTTGAAGGACGGAGTTTTAAAGTGGCATAATTTTGAATATAATTGAGATATTGACTTGAAATTTTTTTTGTTCGTAATAAATGTGGATCGAATTGTTCCAAATATTTGCAATCCTATTAAAATTTTTATACAAATTTTAGTTTTAGAAACTCAATAAATATGTAATATGTAATAAAATCTCTATTTATTGACAAAACTCCATGAATTTTTCAAAGTTTTTTAAATTTGTCATTCTAAATTTCTAAAAATTGGAGCGAAAATCCCAAAAATGGTATTTTTTATAATTTTACCCTTTGGGGATAAATAGGGAAATCGTCAAGGTTTATAAAGCTGCTTTTCGTTTTCTGATCCCAGCTTTGGAATTTTAGAACATGTGGCTCCAATTTGAAGTTTTGATAAAAATTAGGTGAAATTCCTAAAGGCGTACGGCCGACATATTCAAAAACTAGGACATGGTTTTTACACCAAGGTGTTTTCCGTAAAGATACCTAACAGAAAAACATAAAATTGTTATATGTTTTAGAAGAAAGTTTTGTTTTTTAATAAAAAATGAGTTAAGTCACCTTTTCGCCCAAAAACCAGCAAAAATATACTATTTTTTGAATTTTTAAATTGAAAATCGTTTAGTTTTGGATCTGTAATTGATATTGGTCTGAAACCTTTTGTATATTATTGGCAATTTAGTTGTCTAACTAACAAAATAATTCAAGTCCATTTGGTCCAAAAGAACTAGCCACATTTTGAAAAAATCAGACCAAGGTGTGGCAACATTTTTAAATTTAAATTTTGAAATGACTATAACTCGGAAATTATAACAGACAAATAACACACGCATACATGTTTTTCCAAAGCCTAGTCGAGCGCTTTCCAAAAATATAAAAATCTTTGTAATCGGGTGGGAAACAAAAAATGTGTTTCAAAATGTTACATGTCAAAAGTACCTTATTTGAGCCCCCATAGCGTCGCCCCTTGAAAATTTGCAGGGTCTATTTTAAAAATTTACTCTGGAATACTCCTTGGCTATTCCCACGTCAAAGTTTATCCCGATCGGACCTGCAGTTTAGAAATGTCAGATTTATTTGCAAAACATTTTTATTCTGGCCATCCCACTGTGCACTGTGGGACGGCCAGAAGGACGAACATAGCTTAGTCGACTCAGAAGGTGATTTTGGGCAGACTGGTATTCTGTAAGGTGGGTGTTGATACAATAATTTTGTGCGTTACAAATATCAGCACTAAAGCAAAGTACCCACACTATGGTGGAGTAGTGTATTAAAATGAGGAACAAAATTTTAATATATATCAAACTTGTTTAAAAGAGCATAAATCAAATTTCAATATCATTTAAATGTAACTTAACATAACTATTACTTGCCCAATATATTAGTATATTTTTTTTAAAAGTTCCCAAATAGCCATGAACAAGGTGAGCAAGAATCCCAATCTACTTATATATTGTTCCCGGGTAACAAAGCTTGATTAGACGAGGCCATAATTCATATTTTGTAATGATACCTTAGTTATAATTAGTAGTTAGCTGACCGAGAGCAAAAGCTAAATGCTTTTCGGATTGTATTAATTAGCTAGACCTAACTTACAGAGCCAACGAATTTATAAAAAACCTAAGTCTTGTAACAATAAAATACATGTAAATCAATGTATTTTGTTGTTGTGTCAGCCATCAAATTTGGGAGCGGGTAATAAAATTACTCTCAGTTGCGCCTCTGGTGCTACCCTATGTCGTTAACCGACAGAGAGCCGAAGCTTTTATCCCCACTAGAAACTTCGTCTATTATCAAACATATCTTAAAACAAGTAAGAGAGATATATTTGGCTGGGCCGAATCTTATATACCCTTCACCAAACTATACTTCAAAATAAAAATTTTAAATATTTTTAGGTAAACAAAATTTATTTTTTTTCCAGTTGTTTTTTTTCATTTTTTTGGAAAAAAAAATTTTTCCAATTTTTTTTTAAATTTTTTATATAAAATTTTTTTTTATTTTTTTATATTTAAACATTTTTTTTTTTTTTAATTTAAAAATTTTTTATTTTTTTTATATTTAGCGAAAAAAACTTTTGGTGAATAAAAAAATTCGGGTTAAAAATTTTTTAACGATTTTGACCCACTATGGTCTTATACGTCGTTGCAAAGGTCTTTGAAATATCTATCATTATATATCCATATTGTCTATATTAATGACTTAGTAATCCAGATTTAGGTCAAAAATCGAGGTTGTTCTGGTTTTTTCCTTATATTGATGTATGATTCGTGTATGTAGGTTATTTGGGGGCTTCGGAAAGTTGATTTCAACAGACAGACAAACACACAAACAGACAGACAGATAGACAGACGGACATGGCTTAATCGACTCCGCTATCTATAAGGATCCAGAATATATATACTTTATAGGTTCGGAAAATTATATTGTGGAAATTACAAACGGAATAACATATATACACTTCTCACGAAGGTGAAGGGTATAAATACAAGACAGCTCTGTGGTTAAGAATATTTCAAAGAAAGCTGAATTTTGAAGAACCTGGACAGACTAAGCACACCCCGAATGGCAACAAAAACTGCATCACACTATTATCAAAATGTTATTTGACTAATGCGCGCACACAATCTATTAAAAAAACTGAAGAATTTTAAAAATCGTTAAATTTTGGTTTCACTTGCTTATAATTTTCCCCCAAGAAATATTATCATAATTATTTATAGGCTATAAAACTGTCCAAAATCTGGTCTAGAGTCACCAGTTATTTGTAAGTTAGATACAGATATCAAATTAATGAAAAAACGTTAGTAAGTTTTAAAGCATATTTTTAAATTTGCAACTTTTGAATGACCATAATATTAAAAGCTGCAAGATTAGTACCCTAAGATTTCGAATTCACGGTTTTCTTTTCTATCGTCTACAGATATGAGTCACTTATTTTTTATTCTTTCAAACCCAAAATAAATGCATGGCATATGAATTCAGTTCCAACAATTCTTCAAAAAGTTTTGATTTTTCTCATATAAAACTTTTTTTCACATTAAACGTTAATATACAAAGGAATTTTTTTTAAAGAATTATAAGCATCCAGCCGGACTAGACACATTTCGCACGTATCATAGAACACATGTTCTAATCTTTGTTCCATTGGGTGTAGTAGGCAGTGTTGCCAGTTTAGCCTTTTTGAGGCTAAATTTAGCCTTTTTATTTACTCTTAAGCCTCGAAATTTTGGTTTTAGCTTCGTGGCTTTTTTCTAGCCTTTTTTAATTTGAAGCCTTTTAGCCTTTTTTAAATAAAAAAAGCTAGAAAGAACCACGAAGCTAAAACAAAAATTTCGAGGATAAGGAGAAAATAAAAAGGCTTACATTTATATTTGTGAGACATTTTCATTTTAATTCATTACTGCTTTTCATTTAGCTTTTCAACATACTCAAGAATTGTGCAGTATTAAAAGAACAAATAACAATTGCCAATACCAAGTGTTTCAAAATGAAATATAGTATTTTATATCTGAAAGCTATAAATGTTTAGCAAATTCGCTTTCAAGACAAAATTGTTATTACACATTATATTCATCGTTATATAATGGACAAGAGCCCCACGAACTCTTGAAGGCTTGTGATACTCGATGGCTGTCATTTGAAATAGCCGTTAAACGTATTGTGAATCTGTGCTTCGAATTAAAACTAGCAATGCTTCAAAGCCAAACATTTAAGTGATTAATATACTGATTATAATTTGGTGTATTATTTTTTTTAAACCAGTAAGCAATTCAGCGGATCCAACAAAGCTGTTTTCTGATTTAAAACCAAAAAAAAATATATTATGTATGTGAAAAATAGTAAATTTAAAAAAAAACTAAATTTAAGTTTTGTCTGTACAAAAATATATATGGGGCATTTAATGTCAAGTGAAGCATCTTTTGAAATCGATGTCTTCCGATAGTTAGTTCTATTAGATAGTAATTCAGACACAATTTTTCAACAATATCGGTCGAAAACTTTCTGAGTTAGAGGGGATCAGAATTTGAGATTTTGGCCAAGAAGGTGTTTTTTCTCATCCATGTAACTTATTACCTATTGTTCTTAGCAAAATGTGTCCCAAATAGTTTACATAGCTATTTCTTCAATCTTTCGGAAAAAAAACATTTTTTTTTTTTTTTTACTTTTTTTGCAAAATCTAAAACAGTTGAAATTTTTTTCAAAATGGGCCCTTTTTTTAATATTTTTGTTTTGCTCAAGAGAAAGCTTAGGTCCATTTCTTTAAGAGGTTTTTGATCGCTTAGTGCGATTCGAGTGGAATATCTATCAAAATAAATATTTTGTAACTCAAGACATACAATTTTTGAAATTTTTGCAAAATCTAAATTTTTTTCCAAAATGGGCCCCTTTTTTAATTTTTTTTGCTCAAAATAAAGCTTATTTCCATTGCTTTAAGAGGTTTTTGTCGCTTATGTGTATATTTATTATTTATTATTAATGATTAATGTTATTTTGCGTTTGCTGCTGAAGTGTACCTTTATAATTTTATTTATTTTTATGAATTTTATGAATATATTTTCTAATTTTTTATTTAAAAATAAATATAAAACTAAATTCTTAATTTATAATATTTTAGCTTTTTTTTGGGCATTTTTTTAAAGCAGTTTGGCTTTTTCTGGCCTTTTTTGAAGTCAATGTAGCTTCTTTTTTTGCCAGCTCCTGGCAACACTGGTAGTAGGTATTAGTTTTATTGATTATGAGCATCATTCGTTTTAAATCCCGTATACTGGGAAGGCCAACATTTTTTACAGCTTTTCCTGTATTTTGCATACCCTAACTCGAAATTGCATTGCACAGAATTTGAAATTGAATTTCAAATTCTGTCACATTCTTAAATTGATTTTAATTGAGGTTGATACATAAACCAAACAAAATAATATCAAATCAAAATATTTGCTTGATAAAACATTTAAAACATTGTGAAAGAATATTTAAATGTAATTAAAACATTAACCCCCATATGCATAAAAAATTTTTAAATTTATCAAAGGTTTATAAAACAAATTTTGTATGGAAATTTTGTTTGATAAACCTTTTATAAAATTAAAAATTTGTTATGAATAACAGGGTTAATCTATATGAGAAGATGAGCAATTTCTCGCTTCTTAATCCTTAACTATGTGAACATAGCAATAAAATTCATTTAAAATATATTCAATGCAAATTTCCATTGATTTTTTTAGCACTATGCACTTGCAACTAGTTTTTTGAGATTATCAAAGTTTTTTATCTTTATTATTATTCTAAATACAGTCATACAGTTTAATATTATCTTTAACAAATATCTACAGTTTCATTTCTTTTAAACTCTAAACTTTGTTCATTTTATTTCCTTTGGTTATAACCATTGAAGGAACAGGATCTGTATGTACGCTTTAAATAAATAAAACCTGATTGTGTGTCCGGTAAAACAATACTATTATATAAACAATGCATGACGATGTTGAAGTAAATAATGAAAACGAAATGAAAAGGCGAAAAATCTTAAAATAAAGATTTCATATGGATGTTTGTTTAATAGAAAGTGGGTATATGGCTTCGTACCCTGCAGTTCGAAGTTTGTTTCTTGCCAGCTAAATTAAAAGAATAACCAGTTATTTCAATACTTTTGTAGTTTGTTTTTTGTGAGTTATTGGGTGTATGAATTCAAAATTGCGCATCTTTGGAACGCTATTTTTGTTTTTAATAACTTATAGGTAATTTTGAAGGGAATATATCTGTAATTTATTCTCACTTATCTTGAAAGTATTTTTTTGCATCGAAAATGTCGAATTTTGTGCCAACAAAGCTTCAAATGCGGAAAGTTTTGCTTCACTTATTCTTGTGCGGTTCAGATGGACCAGGCCAACCTAAAATGTTTGTAGACCAAAAGTTGTGTAGACAGCAGGGTTCATCCTAAAGCTGGGAAATTGGGTATGAATTGAAGCCGGGAGACCCTGAAAGCCGATTTGGCATGTTCGAAATGATTCCTGAGTTTATAGCGTTCAAGAAAATCATTTTTGTACCGAATTACTTACTTGCTTCACTTCAGAACAGAGTTTCCGAAATTGTCTTGATTTGTTCTTGGTCTCAAAAGATGAACAGTTCTTTTAGTTTGTATATATTGCAGAAAGATGAATAAGGTCATAGCTAACAATGGCCAATACATTGAATAAATTTTAATTGTACAAATGTTTGAAAACAAAAGCTAAAAATTTGAAAAAATCCCACAGTTTTAAGTCATATACCCAATAAAATGAAAAACACCTTTAATACAAATGAAATTAAATTAAATTTTAGTTGTTAGTAATGATTTTTCTGCTGATGATTTGTGTGGTTTTGGGTGAATTCGACATCATATGTTACTTTTAAGATTAACAAGGACTTTATAAAGTTCAACATGAATACTTACCAAAGTATAGCTATAAGAAAGCTGACAACAAAGACCTTTAAAACTGCAGGAATAAATATGCACACATTTCTATAATAAGAATATAGAATTTTTTATTTTTTTTCATATCTTGAATCAAACTGATCCAATATAGTAAATAACACATAAAACGACACAACTAAAACCAAAAAGCTTAGCATTTAAGCACGGAAATATAATAGTAAAATGTTAGAAAACTTACTGTAGATTTTGACATTAATATAGCCGAATGAATTTAAAAGAAACTCACACAGAGCAGAGTAAGTTAACAAAAAGCCTTTAATTGCTTAATCTTCACGAATTACGTAAGTAGTTAATATAAAAATCAGTTGTATTCTGGATAAATGAGCCATATAGGGAAATAAGCTCTATCTTGCCGGATAACCCAGATATGGGTCACATCTAGCTAACTTAAATTTCAGCCTAAAAAGGAAGAGTTGGCGAATATAAAATATGTCACAAGTCAATTCGCATATAAATACATTTCTTACTACTAGGGTTGTAACTTATTCGAATTTACTTTTGATAGAATACAAGTTTATCATTTTTTGTATCGTTCCTTATCGGGAAAACTTTCACGGGGATGTTCTTCATATGCTGCTTTCTTAAAGTTGCAGTATTATTTCCACACAGATATTCATTGTAATTTGTTGAAAGTACATATTATATTCATAGATTCATCAGCCAGATCATCAGGAAACCTTTTCCCAAATGGCTTTAGAAAAACTATATAAATTATACAAATAAACAATACTAGAGTGATTGAGAATTACAGACACTCAAGGTTTTTTTTCTTCGTGTGACAAAAACAAAAACAATTTTATATAAAACAGGAGAATTATTTCGATGCTTTAGATCAGGGGTGCTCAAAAGTTCCTTATGAAAGAGCAAACACCAATACATTTAAAGAAAAACTAATTTTTATGCAATTTTTTTTGTTGTGAAAACCAAAACATTCAAAGAATAAAGAAAAAAATACACACATTTTTAAACAATACCATACGATAAACAAAAACAAAATCCACATTGATGATCGCTGTCGTCAATGTTTACCAGCAAAGCATTATAAAGTGTTGTTGCTTTTCACTTGCGTGTATACAGTGAAGATCGACAAAAAAAACAAGCTAGACAAAGTTGTTTGTGTATTTCATATTGCTAGTGCTGAGTGCTGTATTGAGTATAGAAACACACAGCCTATAGCTAAGAGCATTTACAAAAACAAATGAGCACCAAGAGTATAGGGCTTGGGCACCATTGCTTTAGATTAAAATCTCTTACGATATTCATAATTAGAGAAAATAATGACAATAACAGCGGTTTAAATTCATTCATCTACTTTCGGATTCGAAAAAGTTTTCTTTCTGAGCGAATTACTCATTTTTTTTCTAAATTTTAAAAATGTCCTAGTTTTTAGATTAATTTAGTATTGAAAAGTCTCGAGATTGAACATATTTTTTTAATATTTCATGGGAATGAGACAATGTCCGGGAAATTTTGAGCGTTATTGATATCGGAGACGATAAAGCCAAGTTCGTCAGTCCATCTGTCTGTTGAAATCACATTTCTGAGGGCTCCTAATACTTAATCAACATACATTATTGATACATCAATGTATCCGCTATAGGCCAAAGTATGTTGGTATTTAAAATCCAGATAATCGGCACATAAATGGCTGAGATATAAGCTAAAGACCTCGACTACCTCAATTTGTTGTTGTTTTTACTATGTATGTATGTAGACGTAGATACGTACATATCACACATATTTGGTCAATTCACTGGTCTCTTATCATGTCCAAATATTTCACGACTCGGTGGCTCGGCTTAACCGACTTTTAGGCATTCGGCGCAGGTCTCTGCTGGTTGGTTACGTTAACACACTAAACATAGCATACAGAGTAGTATTATTTTAGGAAATTTTTTACTTGAAAGGTAATAACAATATTTTAAAACCATTGTGAAATACTAGGACATTATGACAATACGAAATGATAGAAAACCTTGTGAATTGACCAATTGTAAATAAATTATTCAAAAAAACAAAAGTTTCCAGTTCCGCACAGGAAGGTTGTACTACGACTGTTTTTCAACAACAGTTTTCTTCACCAAATTCTTTTTTTTTATCAACGATTTTTTTAATATTAATATTAAAGTATACTTGGCGAAATAAACCAATTTACTTGTTTAAATATCCTTGATTTTGCGAATGAAAAATTAATACTGAATATTTAACAGATCTTCATAAATTGGGTGTATAACTTAAGAATGTAGGATACACAACAGTTTTTGTCTTTAATAACTTATATGTCATTTTGAAAAGTACATAGCTGTCATTTATTCTCAGTTAGTTATTGAACGCCATAGTGTAAACAACAACTTTTTTGCTTTATTACTTTGATTTGAAAAAAAGTGCCGCTGAAGAATGCCGATTGTACACTGAAGATTATGGTGAATGTGTTTCATAGGTTTCAACGTGCGAGAGATGGTTTGTGCGGTTCAAAAGTGGTGATTTTGATAAGGTAGACAAAGATCGCCAAAGAACTTTTATGACCAAGAGTTGGAGGCATTACTACATGAAGATTGTTGGCGAACTCAACAAGATCTTGCAAAATCGTTGAGAGCTACTCAAACAGCTCTTTCAAAGCGAGATACCTTGAAACCGATAGAAATCGAAGGTGGCTTGCTGCTTGGACACTACATAAGATAATAATTTTTACAGCGAATCAATACCTGCGATGAAAACTGGATACATTACGCTACTACGAAGCGTAAGAGATTGTATGTGAATCCATGGTAATGCTCAGTATTATGTGGAACAAAAATTGTCATATCTAATATGAGCTGTTGAAATACTGGTAGACCATCACTGTACCGAGGCAACTTATTCGCCTGTACCGAAGCAAGTTGTTCGTTTTAAGCAAGCATTAGCCGAAAAACGCCTAGAATATGCGGCAAAACATGAAACCGTTGCCATACTTGCCTCACGCCAGTCCATACCTTGCCCCATCCGACTACTATTAGTTTCGATCGATGTAAAACGCTCTCTACGCTTCACTTCAGAACGGAGTATCCAAAATTGGCTTGATTCGTTATTATTATCGAACCTGGAGACTGTCAATGAGATTTACTTCACCCATGCAATTATTATATTCTCGAATAATTTTAGGACAGTTGGTTTCTATGAATTTCTTCTGCTTTCTATCATACCGAGGAATCTTTGATTGTTGTTCACTAGGGTTGATTATTCTGAAAAATTCAATACCTACATTTCACATCGACTCCATGGATTGAGGTCATATATTCTACGCAAAATCATCTCTGATCTTTGTTCATTTCGCTGTCGGTCGGAAAGAAATATGACAAGCAAAATTAGTACTTCTCATTGTGTCCAAAACATAAATTCCTTTGGCTCGTAAATAGACTAAAAGTGTCTTCGATGTGTAAAAGTTATCAAATAACAGGATGTGATGCACGAGGAATTAGGAATCTCCAAACATTTAAGGTAGCTTCAATGTCCAGTGTAACAAGTAAAATGTTATTATCTCCGGACCCATTGTAGATTTCAAAACGGTAGGCAAAACCATTTGAATCACAAAGCACGAACCATTTGATCCCCCTTTTATGCGGCTTATTGAGCATGTATTTTCCTTGTTTCGTTTTGGAAACATAAGTGGAATCAGCAACACTGTCATCTCTATCAATACTTTCATCTGTGCTGTCTACAGAACTCTACAGAATCGATGAACTCGTGAAATTGTTGATATTTTTCTTATAAGTAATTTTAGTAAGATCCATCTCTACACAATTGTAAAATAGGAGGATACAGATAATAGAACCATAAGCAAACAACAGTGTTTTATGAACGGAAGGTGAAAACAAGAATGTAAGAAAGGGGGAAAATTTTTACACACAAAACCTGCAAGACCATCCTGAGAAGGTCTTCACTATTTCGTTTTTAAATCAAACTTTTTATTTTTTTTTCATCTCAAATACATTTTAAAACTCTTACCGTAAAATTTCAAAGTCGATTATTTTATTCTAAATATAGTTTTTTAATAGTTAAGTTTGCGAAATAATTTTCGATGCTAGTTTGTTGACTTTTTGCACTTGCTTGATCATAGCTGACAAACGACTTGTCAGAATATATTGTGAAGTATAACAAATGTAAAAAAGTGTTGTCAAAAGGCACTTTTCACTCTTTTAAAGCGAAAAAATGTTTAATACAGCATTGGGTCTTGAGATGGTCTTACCGGTTATAGGCTTAACGTAGTTTTCAAGTTCATGAATCTACTAAAAATCTTGAACCGATTTCTATATTTCGAAACATAAAGTTTTCAAAGTTTTTGTTGTGATCTTGAATTTTAATAAGTGTAGAATCAATTTTCAAATAAAATTTTCAATGATGAACATTTCTGTTTAACTTTCTAAATTATTGGTTTTGTTTATTTAATTTTTTTTTTTATATTTCTATTTTTATAAATTATTTTTTAGATTTTAGATTGAAAATAAACTTTTTCGGTTTCGATTATTCGACAATTATTGATCGAAATAAGTTTTACTCTAAACTAAAAAATTTGTTCGATTGAGAATTTAGTTTTTCCCTCGAATATTCGAATGTCAACCCTACCGTACTACCACATTATTTTCGAGGACCAGGATGACAGTTTTTATTCTGCCCGTTTTGTATAATTCCATTGTTTAAAATTATTCTCCGTAAACTAACTTCTGAAAATTTTAGCAAAACCGATTTTGCTCAAACATGTTGATGTTTAGGTGACGTAAAATACTAAAATACAGTTTTTGGGAGCATAGAAAATATCAAAAGTGCAAAACAAGGGCCACCCTACTGTATACATATTTATCATAAATCCGTACATCCATTAAAATTCCTTATGTCTGTATGAATGTGACCTAAAAGTAAACATGTTCATTCGATCTAGGTAACTCAAAAACCAATGTTAATGTTAAAGTTAAAACCACTTAACTACTATATTAAACTCGTCCTAGTGTATGCTTTGCTTAAAATACAAAAGCAAACTGATAAAAGGAAAATATCTAATATATTTAGATAGAAAAAATGTAGAAATATAACACAGGTACAGATGCTTAATTAGAAACAAAAAATGTGAAATTCTCTAAAATAACATGTGTTTAGATTACTTTGTGAGTTGGTAGCATAGAAGTACTATAATTTAGAAATTCCATTTTCCATGCAGTCTGTCACACAGTAATTAAACTAAAGATGGTGTGTAACAAGTGGATGCTATAGTTGAAGTTGTGGCTGTTCCGTTGTGTCGAAGCAGGTAAAGTAATTTAAGGGTAATTATGGTCAGAGGATAATTTTGCTTAGATATGATTGTTATTGAAGATGCTATGAAGAAATGTAAATTAAAATTTGTTGAAAAACCAAATTGTTTAATATTATTGTTACAGGATGTTTAAAAACTAGAAACTTTTACATATTTTTGACTATATTATTAACACATTAATTGAATTTAGATATTATTAAAAAAATAGACTTCTCAATTTTCATTTATGTGGAGTCATCAAGTATGTTTTTCCATTTATAATACCCAGAAAAGTTACTATTTAAATAAAGGGTATTTCATTAAACGCTATCTCTATATGATCAAATCAAAAGGCATAACGATGTCATTATGTTGGAATATAACATCGCCGCGGCTTAGCTGCTAGACAGGCATCCGAAATGTCCAATGTTCCATGATCCTGGTGCATAAATTAGGCTGAATTTGGACTCTGGTATGGGTTTTGTTGGCTTTGAGAACCGCTGTGGTTTGTGTTTATATGCGACTTAACGGGGTCAAATCTTACGATATCGGTGTTGAGTTTCTATCACCTCCATATAAGATGACCTTGTCCTCAAACTGCTCGAGCAGAATATCCAATGTAGCATGAGCTGTGTAGAACGTAGCGTCGTCCTGTTCAAACCATTTGTCGTTGGTGTCTATATCATCCAATTCTGGCCAAAATAAGTTGGTAATCATCGACCTCTCAGTTGACGTCGTTCTCAGAGAAATATTGAGCCGCCAGCCCAAAATCTTCATCAAACAATGACGTTTTTGGGATGTATTGGACGGTCTTGGATCTCATGTGAATTGGTACACAGAGAAAACAGATTCGTGATAGCTACCAAATTCGTTGCCGATCGAATGATTCTACCTTAGTGACCGAATTTTACAGTTGTGGCTAAAGTATTTTAGATATAGTAACAAAAGTCTGGTTGCTGCAACTGAAATTCTTCGTTATCAACTTTATATCTGTTGATAGAACAGATAAATTCTATGTGTGCAACCGAATCATTCGATTGGATTCAAATTCTGTTGCTACTACGAATCTGTTTTCTCTGTGTATGGTTCCACAATTTTGTTTGTTAACGTATCCATTCATCCAGAAATGGGCTTCATTCCATAAACTGTGCTAAGCGCTGGAAAAGTTTCTTGAACAGAATTGTAACAATTGAAAGTTCCTATAAGAAGACCCTTTACTGCTTTAAATGACTCTAAATTTTTAATTTTTTTCTTTGTAAAATACAATAATTTAAATGTAATTCATTTTCAAAAATTTTTATTTTTTTTCCACACAATTATTAATGCCATAATACTCGTACATCAATATTGGTATTTGTAGTGGCATTGGTGGCAGTGGTTGGTTGGTCGGTCGTATTGTAAAACATTTCAATCAATATCATTAATATTTTAGTATCCTGTCAACGCTCCTGTTGCTTGATTGTCAGTCGTATATAAAATCTCTAGCTTTTTTTCTTTCCCATTGCTATTTTACTGCGTTCATTTTGCCTAGCGTTTTGTCATTGGAGTGGGTTGCTGAGAAAACAATAAAATAAAAAAAATGTTTGTAAATTGGAAAAAATATCTATAAATATTTAATAGATTTTTACAACTTTTATTTTATGGAGTTTTTATGAATCGACTGAAGTGTATTTTATAGATATTTTTCAACAGGTTTTAGCAACAATAAAATTTATGAGTTTATGTTTTAAAGTGAATATTGGTAATTTATAGGAAAAATTTCCTATATATTTTTTTATAGCCACTACAACAGGCTTAATGTTTAATAAGATCATAAATCAATTTTATATGTTTATGCCTAACTTTAGTATGTTGAAATGTTTAGTGTGAAATACATATTTAATAGCAACCGAACCAGAATCAATTAAGGTTGTATATACTGTATGGGGTAGGCAATGAAAAATTTAGAAATTACAAATGGCATGAACAACTTATATATAACTTTACCACTTATAGTGAAGGATATAATAATAATAATGTTTTGCAATACCCCGTTCTACAATCCAGTGCTCCATTTCAATAACTTGTGACAAGTTTTCGAATCGGAAACATTTAAAATTCTTAGAATCATTCAGTTTTTAACAAGATGATAAGCTAACTAAACACAGACCATAGGGTAGATCTAAAGGAGCAACTGAGAGTAAGCTGAGAGTAAAACAACTACTCTCTCCCAAAGTTTATATCTGACAGAACTACAAAATACATTGATTATATAGTTTGGTAGTTTGGTTGATTTGTTCCGTTGTTTGTCGGATTTTGGTAGGCTACGATAATTCTGAATATATAAGTAATTTTGAGAGCAAAATAATGAAGACCACGAAGAATTTTGTTATTCCAGAATAGTAAAATATTTCTTCAGTTTCTTTTTCAGCTATTAACATATAAGGACTGAGTTCGAAAAATTTTTAACATGCATATATGTTAATAAAAATGAAACCGTTAAACTTACAGTTTTGAATCATTTTTTATTTGATTGAAATTATTGTTACAACTTACAATAAAAACGTATTTTTATAGTTCTAGTCACTAATGATGAAATGTTGAACCTTTTTCGGAAAGCCTTCCATTATGGTTTTTATAGTGCTTAATGTCACTTTGTTCGAACAGGTTGTCCATCTTAGTTTAAAATCTAAACACTTTTGGATACCTTTTTTGAGCTCTTCAATTCTCTTTTAACAAGCCCAATATTTCTCCACTGGCCTTCGCTCCAGGCAGTTCGGAGGATTTGCTTCTCTTGATGCAAATACCACATTGTTGGTCTTTTACCACTCAAGACCATTCTTACCATAGTGACAGATGCCAAATCATGCCAAAAATAAGTGGACACATTATGAAGTCTTATGAATGGAAGCAGCCTTTTTTGTAAACATTCCTTGGTGTAAATTTCGGCATTTATAGAGCCCATTGAAACAAATGATTGGCTTCTTTTGCCGCAACTGCATATTGCTTGCCATACCAAGAACTTTTTGGGAAATTTTGTCTGCCTTTGGGTCCTAAACTTTTCTTCGACATTCCCTGACCAGGAAGTTGCGAAAAATGTGCCAGAACATACGTTTCGTATGCAGCAAGAAGATTTTTTTAACCTGACTTCAATTACCGTGCTTTGTTTTTGGCCTCTAAATTTTTAGCAGTGTTCCTGTCAGGAAATTTTTGAGCCTAGTATGTTTTTAAACCTGCTTTAACTTTTCGTACCAAATAATCCGAGTACTGAGCTAACCGAACTGCATTCCTACCGGATGTGTTGGGAGCTCTTTTGAAAATGCTTCCTATTTTTTTGGCTTAATAAATATCGTGTGAACCATTCCTTTTACCTGAACCAGGATTTCTGTCAACAAGTTCTCCCGATACTGTTTAATAACATTGGAATCAGTTTGACAGCAGACCTTTGATTGTTTGGGCAACTTTTTGTAGGACCAAGTGGGATATTGTTGAAAACACTCATTTTAATCAGATTAACAACAAATGAACATAATCGACATTAAATATAATAACTGCCATGATTTACAAAGGTAATTTGATTAAAAAAAAAATCAAATAATACTTGGGATAGAACTTTTAAGGAAAAACGTGTTAAGAATTTTACGATCTCACTCCTTACATACATTTTGTTGTTGCAAGACTTAGTTTTTTGACAACAGACTTAGGTTTTATGTCTCTCAATAACTCTTCTATGTATATTTGATTCTATGGTACAGACACAGTTTACTCTTACTCATCTCGCTGTGTTTAACAAGAGGTTTATAAATATTTCGAATAAAAAATTGCATCAGAAACAATATAGAAAAGAGATACAGGAAACAATTACAGGGTAAATTCATGCTAATATGCTGAAGTAACTACTTTTCGTCCCAGATTTTGTCAAATACATTCAATGGAAAGCTTTTTCGGAAATTCAAACTCAAATTGAGATTGTTTTCCAAAGCACTTAAGAAAAAAGAGGCATTTATTAGTTCACATAGCAAAATGTGGTTCTTAACAGCAATAGTGTAAGGGAATAAATGAACAATTGTAAGCGAGAAAACAATAGCTATGATTAAATCATAACAAAACACACACAAATCTGTGGAAAAGAACAATAAAAAATCATGTCTTCTGTAGAAGAGATTTCGGAAGCTGCACAGCGAGCGTAGAACTCATCCTCTCCCTTACAAAAGAAACTTTTTTAGTATGGTCAGTTCTCACTTGGTTAGTTATTGTTTTATATTTTTGATAATATAATTTTGTTACTATTAAAACAGTTATTTTCAGATTGAAAGTTTTTGCACAGATTTTATTTGTAATTTTTTTTAAATCAATAAAAATACACCCAAAGTATAACAAGAATACACATGTTCGAGTACCGTGTAAATTCAACATCCTCATGAGAAATGTAAATGAAACAAAATACACTACACAGAAAAAATTTAATAGTAAAAAAATGAACAAACGTTTAGTTTTTCGGAATATTTATTAGGTTTTTTGCACGTTCAGCTTTACGTTGAACGTGCGCTCAGGTTTTTACTATATAGAGTTCAGTTTGTGCAAAAGTAAACGGGCGTACAGGTTTTAACTATGTTCGTTTAATTTTCGCAATACTGAACGACAGTTAAGTTTTTTATCCGGTGCGTTCAATTTCTTCATTACTGAACATAAGCTTATTATTTTGCCAGCTGCGTTCAGAAAATTAAATAAAAGATTTTTAAATGTTTTTTAATATTAACAAAATTTATTCAATATATTCTGCAAGCATCATTCATACATAAATGTTTACATATTTGTACAACTATTTCTATAAACTCACCGAAACCTGCTCTTCCTGAGGAAATTACATGTATATATCATCGACAATTACCTTAAAAACAGATGGTGTTAACATGATGGCGTTTTCCAGGATTATATTTATTAATTTGTCTCTGTACACAGATGACTAAAAAGATATACTGCCTTCAGTAACACAATATTTTAAAATACACACTATCTTGTTTCTCTTCTTAAAAGGCTTCTTACAAAATTCATACTCGATTCCTACCTCTATATTAAACAATTATTAAATATTGAAAAGATCAATGTTAATGTATGGATGTCACTATATAAAATATGAACTACTCACTTTAATAATCAACACACAAATGAGATTCGGTCAAACTTAACACGTTGTTTTTTTAGAATCCCGTTACTTCTGTAGCCGGCAATTGTACTAATATAAAAGTTTTAAAAAAGTTAGCTAAAAATATTTTTACCACGTCTCGTTCAGATTTACTATGCTGAACGGCACTTTTTACGGTACCTATGAAGAACTTTACTGAATTTTGAACTCAGTTATGCTAAATGTGTGTTCAGCGAAGAATTATTTGGTTAATTTTAAAACTCTGAACAAAACGTTCAGGTCGCTAAGAAAAACGGTTACTTGGTCTATTGCGAGCTGAACGTCGCGTAGTAAACAACAAAAATAAGCGTTCAGATCTTGGATATTTGAATGCAACTTTAAAGGGGCGTAGTAAATGCGCCTAGTAGCATTCAGTTTAACTATTTCTAAATATTGCATTCGGATACTTTAGTTGTTTGTGTGTAGAATTTAATATTAAATTTCCGATTTATTAAACCTTAATACACATTATTTCACTATCACAAATTCTATATTTACTTACTAAGGAGTGAGATCGAAAAAACCTTATCACACTTTTTTCATTAAAACTTTTAACCAAAGTATTATTTGATTCTTTTGTAAAGCAGTCAGTTATTATGTTTAATGTCAATTATGTTCATTTGTTGTTAATTTGATTAAAATGAGTAACGTGAAAAAAGTACGTACTAAAATTATTAAATATTATCAACAAAACCCAACATGATCCTACAAAAAGTTGGCCAAACAATCAAAGGCTTGCCGTCAAACTGATTCCAATGTTATTAAATAGTACCGGGAGAACTTTTCCGTTGATAGAAAACCTGGTTCAGGTAGAAGGAATGGTCCACGTGATGTTTCTAAAGCCAATAAATAGAAAGCACTTTCAAAAGGGCTCCAACACATCCGGTAGGAAAGCAGCCCGGTTAGCTCAGTACTTAGTTATTTTACCCACCAGAAGTATTATGTTGGAGGGCTGTCGGAGGAAGGTTTATTGAAAAGCTATTGGTTTTTGGACTGTCTATGAGATGTTTTTTAGCTAACTATTTGTGGTCAACAAACACCCGTACATGTTAAACTAACTAGTTATGTAGCTGATCAAGTGACCAGTTAGGTAGCTACTAAAGTAACTGATGTTATGTAACCGGTACGTGAATATAATTCATTGACTACTTTCACAGAGTACACAGGGGTGTCAAATTTGTCGTTTCAAAAAAGCTGAAATCGTACAAAATTTTTTTGGGAAAAAGTAAAATTTTGTATTGAATTTTAAGATTTATTTTAATATCAAATTGTAAAAGTTGAACATTTTATATTTGAAGGTCTATGGGTAATGGAAATACAATTATTTTTAACACAACTTTTTTAAATTCTTTATCCCAAAATTTCCTCAAAATTTCAGCATTTGGTGTTTAGATTTTAAGAGTAGCGATAAGTGAAACACTCCAAAATAACGGCCATTTCAATTGCCAATGAAAATTTCTTATGAAATTAATTTTATACATTTTCTATAGACGTATAATAAAATACAAAATAGAATATTCAAATATTTGCTTAAATCTTCCAGTTGAAATGATTTGCTAATTGAATTTAACAAAACCAACAAACACCCACCACAAAAACAAAACATAACAAACAACATACATTTTTTTCAAATCCATAGATGTATAAAAATTCAATTATAAAATCCCACAAATCGATCATAAATTGTTAATTGTATCACAAACATAGCTAAAAATTCATTTATTTATCCACAAAAAATATTAAAATGCTAATAAAATAAAAAAATATATAATATTTAGTAGTTGCATAGAAAAAAAAGTTATAGGTACATCAGTATAAATAAATTTCGTTCTTTTTTTCTTTTTGTATTTTTGCAGCTAAACTTGATGGCGTCAAAACGTATATGCGTATGCGACGTGTACCCAATCATCTGCAGGTGAAAGTCATTAAATGGTTTGATTACCTGTGGCTGACGCAAAAATGTTCCGATGAGGAACGTGCCGTATCATGTCTTCCTGATAAACTAAAGGTAAAATATTAAAAAAAAAATTCGGTTTGAGTTTCAAAAGTGTTCAAATTGTCAATTCGATCATTTGCTGTAATAACAATAGTTTAAAAAACTGTTAATGTTTCACATTAGAGTTGTACAAAAATTTATAAACAACAAGTAAGAGTATTATATTCGGTTGGGCCGAATCTTGCATACTCACCATCAGTATGTGATGTAAGAGTTATATGGGGGGTAGACAATTATGAATGTTCAAGTCATTCCTCTCGTTTGGGCCGTATAGCCTATTCAAAAGACAGACAGACGGACGGACACAAAAATATCGTCGTCTTAGAAGGTTGCTTTTTAACCTTTTTAAAACGTTGAATTATTTCCCTAAAATAAACCGAATACTTTTAATTGCAAAAAGTAAGCAGTTTTAGTAGTTTAAAATTTGTAACAACCCTTTATTAATTCAAATGTACAACAGTCTAAATAGTCACTCAGTGTCTATATAAACGTTTATGAATTCGCAGAAATGCACACACACTTTACAATGTACAAGCTTAAATGTACAAAACAGTTGATGTTAACTCTAACAGCGCCTAAGATAAACTCAACTTACGACTGCAACCTCTGCTACTATTTATACACGTGCCATCTTTCGTGAATCTTCTACAATGCTCTTAACGGACAAACTAGTATGTTCGAATTCTCGAACTTTCGATGTCAATGTTAGCAGCTTAAACATTAAGTGTTGCCATACTTATAAACAATGCTAATATCCGCATGCTATCAACATTGTTGATAAGTAGAAGCTTCTACTGATGGACGCAGTTACAGACCGTTAAACTCAAATCGCTATTGCAAAATCGTTACAATATATATAATAATGTGGGTTTGCGGCAAATATGTTGATGTGTTATAAACGAAATGACAAAATCTATATCTATATCCCTATCTTTTTTGATTGTGAGTATAAAAGTCACAAATTACGTTGGACAAAAAATGTACGATGAGAACTTAGATCACGATCCTTGTACTTTGAAGTGTTTAATAGCACCTGGGGATGTTTTCGGTCTCCAAATAACTATGTAGATAATATGTATAATACGATACATGGATCTGTTGTAGTGAAGTTTATGGGCCCACTATATGTAAACTTAATAATAATTATAATACATGGTGATTCAGTTAGAGGTTTTTTTTTAATTCAAAATTAATTTGAGCAGAATTGGATATCGGAATCTTTATAATGAACCGAATCTCTGACATTTAATTTAAAAAGATAATTTCATTAAAATATTGGCCACGACTGTGCTGTAGGTCCAATTTTCAGCATTGCGAATTACGCGAGTAATATTATTCTTCACCCATACAATGGGCAGGAGGTGGTCTAGTTAAGCCCGTAACTTCAACAACTTGAAATCTACATTGTATTAACCAGCAGATAAATTTACCTAAAAGATAACTTGATATTAATATAGAATCAATATTTACGTATAAAAATTACCAAATATTTTCACTTCATAAGTAATTAAGCACTGATAGATATCTATTAGTTGAAATTACGGACACACAGTGGGTGATATGAAAAAAAGTGGAAATAAAATTTCCCATGGATATAGAGAAGTTGCTGAAAAGTTTTGAATTTGGACTTATAACACCAAGGGGGGACCGAGCCACAATGCCCCAAAAGTGGGACTCCTCGAGTATATCAAAAATTAAAAATGATGCCAACATTTTCTTTGCAATCCGATTTGAAAATTTTTATATATATGAAATCTACTCGACAACATCTACATAAAACATTGCTTTAGCCAAATATTATCTCTTATAGTTTACGTTATTCGCATTTGAAAAGTAAAATTTTAATTTTTTTATATTTTGCTAATAACGGATTCTTTCCTGATTTTCTTGAAATAAAAAAAAATTGTTTACAAACCTTTACTGTATTAAAAGTAAAGTACAAAAAATTTAAAAAGTAGTTTTTTCGCAATTTTTTTTTTTTTTTTTTTCGAAAAAAGTATTTACATTAATTTTAAATTATACAGAAAATATGAAAAAAATAATTAAAATTCATATTATTGCAATTTCAATTTTGGACAACATTTTCTCAAATCGCATGGCTGCTTTCAAAAAACTAAGACCTGCTTTGTATGTCCCAATATGTTCTTCAATATTGTGCAAAGGGATTTCCAAGCGTGGTGCCTTCAATAGATCCAAAAATCAAAAAAATCACAATTTTGGGATTTTTTAGACGTTTTTTTGAAAATTGTGGGATTGTCAAAAACACTTCACCAATTTCTTTTTCACTTTTGTATTTCGATCAAAAGTTTCTATATAAGTGTATAATTTTGATATTATTTTGCTTTTATAATACTTCCCGTGATGTTATCTTTCACAAAACTCTAAATACGTTAATTATCTTCTTCCTATTTTCTGTATAATTTAAAATTAAAGTAAGAACTTTTTTTCGAAAAACTCTTTTTTTTAAGTTTGAATGCCCATAACTTTTGACTCAGTAAATTTGTTGTTAATTCAAAAAAAGTTACTTCAAGAAAATCGAGAAGGAATTGGATCCGTTATTAGCAAAAAAGCAGACAAAGGTAGGTTAAAAAAATAAAATTTTACTTTCAAATGCCATATATTAGGCTAAAGCAATGTTTTTTGAAGATCTTCTCGAGTAGATTCCATATATATATAGGAATAGGTTGGCGTCATTTTTAATTTTTGATATACCCGAGGAGCCCCACTTTTGGGACATTTTGGCACGGTCCCTCCTTGGTGTTATAAGTCCAAATTCAAAACTTAAACTTATCAATACCTCCTCTATAGCCATGAGAAATTTTATTAAAATCGGGAAATTCGTTTCGAAGTTACAGATGTTTTTCACTTTTTTTCATTTCCCCCACTGTGGGACATTAAACGTATGAGTTATTTTTGCATACAACATTAAACGTAAAATAAAGTATACGCCCTGTTATTATGAACTCATGATTTGACGAACACACAGTGGTTTAGAAAGGGTTTTGTTTTTTGAACTATAAGAGATATTGTTACAAAATTTCACATGGTTGGAGCAGAGGCGTTTCTGAGTCGACTTACGTTTGGTCAGCTTCCTAGCGCCAATGGGGACCTGTGCGTAGGGCCTCAAAGTTGGTCACCTCGGGTCTCAAATTTTTTACAAAAAATCGCCAAAAATACATTTACGATCTGAATGAGCTGAAATGTTAAATATTCCGAATTATTTCCACAAAAAACGTTTATAAACCACTGTGGAACATAACAAATGATATCCCATTGCAACCCACTAAGCGACCAAAATTGGGTTTATTAATTTAGTGTAGTGACCGCTCTTTTCAACTAAGCTCACTCAAATGAGCTAGGTCGATCTTTTAGCTCATTAGTTCAGTATGTTGTATAATGATCATCTCCTTTTGTAAGTAACATACGATCAAATACATAACGAACTCACATTCGTTTTATTTTGGTTGCGCTCAACACTCACTTTTTTTAATATTTTTTTTTTTTTTTTTTTTTTTTTTGAAAGATTGAAGAAATAGCTATCTAAATTATGGAACATGTATGAGAAAACACATCTGTTTTGACCCCCTACTCAGAGACTTCATGACCGATCTTGTTGAAAAACTATGTATGAACTACTATCCAAAAGCACTAAATTTGGTGCAAATATCGGACATCGGCTACAAAAATTGGGTCACTCATATATTTGTTGAAAATACGGGCGTTAGTCACATTGCGGATGGATGCGGATTTTCGTAATACAGCTGAAAAATGTGGACGCTGTTTCGGTGACAGGAATTGTCAAACAATACTGAATAGCAACAAGCAATAGAAAGTACCCTTCACTAAACTTTAAGATCGAAATTAAAATACGTTTTTGACGAAAAAACTAAAATTCGGTTTAAAAAATATTTTACCGAACCAGGACTATAGCCGATATATTTGTGTATAAATCAAGTTTTTAAGTTATTTTGGTGCTTCGGAAAGTTGATTTCAACAGACAGATGGACATAGCGATATTGAATCCGCTAAATAAAAAATAAAAGAAACCTCTATATGAATCAAGCTATAATACTATCTAAGAGCTAAGGCGTATATTTCCAAAAATCTAAATTATCTTCAATGATAGTCATATAACTACTTAGACTCTCTGACGAGTGCAGAGTCTGCCAGGTGGGGATCTTTGTGATCCTGAAAGCCACAGAGTTTATAAAAACACACGTCGCTAAGGGGTATGTAGTGACTATTTATGTGGACAGTCAGGTGGCACTTTGAAATTTCACTTAATACATTCTAGCCAAGTGTATGACTGCAGTAGAGCTCTTCGTGAGTTATTGGTACTTTACTCAATCAGATTGTTTTGGGTAGCAGATGAACGGGCCAGACATGGCTCTGATATGGACCATGATACTAGAAAACGGGGAGTAAGACCTTCGACTTGTCACTACTACAGGCTAATATTGTAATGATTCCGTGACTTCACCAACCAATCCTGGGATAGTGGGATGGATTGTCAAGTATCCAAGAGGAGTTGGAGACAGTATGTGCACTTGCCCGAGACAACAGAGTCATAGATTTAAATGGCTAGGTAACAGATTTCTAGATGAACTTGGGAGTGTTGCTGGCTGTAAATTGAGTAACATACTAGATTTTACCAGGGGAATAGGTTGCCTATTTAAAAGATATTCTACAGGGACTTCAAATCTATAACCAATCTTTCCATTTTATGCAGATTTGGATTATTATTTCATCTTCTTGCTTTTCTCCATGTCGCCTCTTTCAGGAAGGGCATACTCTTTCTTTGTGCAAGACTCTTGAAGGTAATCATAATGAACCTTATGGTCTCCGAGTGGAAGAGCACATTGTGCACACACCTTCTAAACTAAACTTAACTATCTGAAGGGTTTGGAAAACCTCTTTCAAACTCCGCTCATAAAATTCACGCAAGATTTAAATTTGTCGTAACTTCAGCAGTAAAGTGTTGTCAGTAAAGTGTTGCAAAACTCTTTGACAGCTGAGAGTTACGCGACTGAACATTGGGGTCGTTGGATAAAAAGTGGTATTAAATTTTAATCCTCTAAACTGCTGCTTCGATTGAAAAATAATGTACGATCTACTGATGTATGATAAGTAGAGGAGGACATACGAAGTATGAAAATTATAGTTGTTACAACCTCGGTAGAATACAAGTTGAGATACAGGGTGGTAAAGTCTACCAACTCAGGTTAGAAAAACTCATTAAAGCTTGTAAGTTCTACAAATAGAGACAGATTTCAATGTAAGAAACAAAGCAAGTGGGAAAGTAAAAAAGTCCTGTTTACTTTACTACGTTTTCTTTTATACTTTATATCAATGGTGCCCAAGCCTTATACTCTTGGTGCTCATTTGTTTTTGTAAATGCTCTTAGGTATAGGCTGTGTGTTTCTATACTCAATGGAGCACTCAGCACTAGTAATATAAAATACACAAACAACATTGTCTTATTTGTTTTTTTGTCGATCTTCACTGTCTACACGAAAGTGCAAAGCAACAACACTTTCGTATGCTTTGCTGGTAAACATTGACGACAGCGATCATCAATGTAGATTTTGTTTTTGTTTATCGTATGGTATTGTTTAAAATAGTGTGTATTTTTTTTCTTTATTCTTTGTATGTTTTGGTTTTTACAACAAAAAAAAAAAAATTGCATAAAAATTAGATTTTCTTTAAATGTATTGGTGTTTGCTCTTCCATAAGGAACTGTTGGGCACCCCTGCTTTATAATATATTTTAGTTTACATTTTCAACTGCTTAAATAAATAATACATTGTTAGGCAATATTTAAAATAAAAATCGACTTCAAAATTGCTAATATGACATTTGTACATTTAAATTTCTTTTACAATTGTATTTTTGAAATAAAACCTACTTAAAATAAAAATCAACTTTAAATTTGCAAATTTAACAAGTGAACACTTAAATCCAAACAACTTTCTGTTTAATATTAATCCTTGTATGTGTTTTTTCTTCTTGATTTTCTTCCTTTTTTTTGCTGCTCAATTGCATGGTTTTAGGCTGAAATAGCAATTAACGTCCATTTAGATACACTTAAGAGAGTTGAAATTTTTCAAAATACTGAAGCTGGTTTCCTGTGTGAATTGGTCTTACGATTGCGTCCCGTACTATTTTCACCTGGCGATTATATATGTCGTAAAGGTGAGTTTGTGTTTTTGTTGGCCATGAAAAAAAAAAAAAAAAAACAGAAGAAAAAAAGAACTTTTAATTGATTTAATATGTTTTTCACTTTATTTCTGTTTCTGTTTCTTTTTTTTCAATATTCTTTGTCGGAATTGATCACCTGCTCTCGCTTATAAACTGGATATTGTGTGTGTGTGTGTGTGGAATTACTATGAAATATTCTGGGTTATCCACGAATACATAATGCAATTTATGCTGTGCTGTATATGTGCAACAAATATGTACAACTACCACTAATGCAACAACAACAACAACAAAAAATTGTATCTGAAACAAACATGGAACATCACATTTTTTCCCATATTGTCCATGTTGCTGCTGCACCATGTCTACTGAATTTACTATATTGCTTGCTGGTTGCTGTCTTTGTTGTTGTTATTTTTACATGCTGCCTGCTACTGACACATGGGACATTTAACATTCGAACAACTTAACACTCGACGGGTGTTGAATATATGAAAACGTGCATATACACATACGTGTTTATATATATATTTGCGCTTTTTTCTCTTTGAACATTGACATTTTTATTTTTTGTTTGTTTTGTTTTGGTTTCGTTTCCTTTTTTTTCCAAATTGCTATGAAAATATTGAAAAATATTTGCTCTTGCCCACGTTAACTCGTTTACAACCAACAACCTCCACAATTGGCTGAACAAAAAAATTAAAAAAAAAAAACTTTACTAACTGGAAATGAACTTAACTGAATTTCATTTGCAAAAATTTTTTTTTGCTCACACAAACCAAAACATTTTGCGAACACACCTACAACAAAAAATATAACCCCTTTTTTACAAATTGCTAAATAAATCACCTGTACATTCAACCGCAAACTGTAAAACCACTTAATAATTCATCTTACCAACATACCTTTAAATGTAATACCGCCACTACCAAACCATCACCAACGCCAACGCCATCATCCACCAACAACATCCGGTCAACCGAACTCCAACCAAAAAACAAACAACTACAACTACAAAATAACCCTTCAACATCAACTTAAACCACCCACCCACACTGTCTGCCCTACTCCAACATTCTTAAATTGATGGCAATTGAACAAACTCGCACCAAACGCCACCAAACAAAAATCCATGGATAATTGTATCTATGTATAACTGCTGCTCTTGTCCTGGCTGCCTATTTAACTGTCTGCTGCAACTGCTCTACAAATACGTTCGTATATGTCTGCTTGTTTGCCATCACCAGGTGAAGTTGGCAAAGAAATGTACATTGTTAATCGTGGACGTTTGCAAGTAGTTGCTGATAATGGCAAAACCGTAATGGCTTCATTAAAGGCAGGTTCCTATTTTGGAGAGATAAGCATATTAAATATGGGCACAGCAGGTAAAGAACTTGGTAAATATCAGTTTTAGGATGCCAGGCGGAACAATACAATACCACTAAAGAAAAACAACAAACAAAAATGAAAATAACTATTAAACTATTATTTAACAATTCACATAAATTAAAGTAAAATCAAACAATTTTTTTTTTTTAAATTAAATTATTTTTAAATGTGTATTTATTAAATTATACATGTCTCTCTCTATATGTCTTACCATTTCTCTCTCTCTCTTATCTATAACTGTATCTTTTCCTGTATGTGTGTGATATTACATGTCCTTGCTCTCTTTAAAACTGGTTTTTGCAAGTGTTTATTTAAATGTATTGGTTTTAAGTAAAATTATTTAAATTTTATCCCTTTAATTGTTCGAAATTTAGAAAAAATATTTTTAATTATAGAAAATAATTTAAATATTTAGTAGTGGTAGATATAATAAATACATAAATAAGCTTATGTCCTTGCTGTTGGAGAATATTATCATTTATAAACCATCCAGTGCCATCCATCCATTCCAAAACTGCATTTACATTTATTATTTATGAATTTGTCATTTACAATTTTATTGAATTTTTCTACACTTGTTTAAATGTTTTGTGACTTGTATTGGAACATTTTTCCACAAGTAAACATGTACATACCGTGTGATCCATATATGTATGTGAATGTAAAATACATGTGTATGCCTTATGACATTTTTGGCAATAAGAGCATGTTCTATTTTCGTGTGTTTAACAATTGGTCAATTCACAAGGTCTCTTATCAGTAATAGTGTCATAATGTCCTAATATATCACGACTCGAAGGCTCGGCTTAACCGACCCTTAGGCATTCGGCGTTGGTCTCTGTTGGTTCGTTACGATAACACGAAAGCATAGAAAGTAGTATTATTTTAGGAAATTTTTTACTTGAAAAGCAATGAAAACCATTGTGAAATATAAGGACATTATGATAATGTGACATGATAAGAACCCTTATGAATTGACCAAATGTGTATTTTAAAATAAAACACTGTGTGAGTGCAAAATAGAGAAAAATCATAAAAAAATAAGTTTCATCAAATAAAATATATATATTGTAATTTAAAAATGAATTAAATAGATATATAGTTAAAAATAATTACATATGTACGTATGAACGTGGAAATTATGAATCGTATGTATAACGTGAATTTTGACATACACATGGAATTCCATATGTATTGAATACATGTCCCAATACATATGGAATACATACCGTGTGAACCACCCCCCGCCCCCCTTATTTAAGTAAAAGTATTAATAACTTAAGAACTGTTAGTCAGATTTCATAAATGTTGATCTCATACAAAAGCTAATGAATCATGGATTTTAAAAAGCATTAAAAATCGTCCTTGAACGAATGATATATCAAATATAATATCTTCCGTTTTCCAAAGATTTTCCTTATATATGAGCAAAAGATATATAAAGTTCAGAATAGGAACACGAAGGGTTCTTGAGATAATTGATATTTAGGGATGTATTTCAGGTTTTGTATATAATGAAAGTGTCAGAAAAAACTTATACACACTATTCTAGCCAAAACTTATCCTTGGTCCAACAAATTATTCATTAAATAATTAAAAATTTTCATAAAAATCCCATACGGATTTTCAAAAAAATAGCATAAGATCTGAGTGTTCATCGTCACACTATTTGAAAGGCCATTAAACATTATAAGGAAAACTTGAGCAGGAAGAAAAAATGGTCTAACCGATGTTGATAAGGTACAAGAAGTCAAACAACTATTTGGAAGAGCACCGAACACTTCTATCATAAAAACTGCTAGTAAAATTAAATTTGGCTCTTTAGAGCCAAAGCTAATGCTTGGTATAAAGTTGTATAAAGTTCAGAAAGTTCCAGATCGCAATGCCGTAAAATACTTAGAAGCAAAAGAACGAGTGAAAAATTTTAGAAGAAATACACCTGTTGTGTGATGGATGATGAAACTTATTTACTGAAAGACTTATCACAACTTCCGGGTCAAGATTTTTGTGTGACTGATAGACGAGTCAATGTTCAAGAACAATATCGGTCAAAAAAAAAAAAAAAAATAAAAAAACAAAATTCCCCCAGAAGTTTCTTGTGTGGCAAGCCATTTGCAGTTGTGGCAAAAAATGCCAATCATTTGTGACATCAGGCACGATATACATAGAAATATATAGTACACAGAAAAAAGTAAAAAATGGTTTTAATCACCAAAATGATTGAATCTACGAAAAAAATGTTCAATTTTGCACCTATCACCAAATTGCTTATACCAATTACTCAGAATTGTAAAAATGGCAAAACAGCGATTTTTATTCCAATTAACATGTTTTTACGTTTCAATTAAAAAAATAATTGAAAAAAAATAAATTTTAAACAATCTTTTAATTGAATGAATCAACGAAGTAATTGAAAAAAAATCAATGATTTAATTGAATTAATCACTTATGTAATTGAATTCGAAAGATAAAATCAATTATATTAATAATTGTTCTGATTACAACAGTAATTGGATCATTGCTATAATTGAATTAAATTATTAATTAAGTGAATTAAACAGAGTAATTGAAATACAATTAAAATTTAATTAATTAGATGATCGAATCAAGCAATTTGTTAATTGAATTTATATTTTAAATCAATTACGCATTGATTGAATGAAGCAATATAATAATTAAATTTTTATTCAAATTCAATCAAGAAGATGATTGAATGAATCAAAATGTTAACTGAATTTTTATTCAAATTCAATTAAGAAAATTATTGAAAATATTCCACCCACTCTACTAAATTGAAACAAAAATAATTTAAAAACTATTAATTTTATTTATAAATGAGATCATTGTTATATAAGTATAAAATAATTTGATTAAAAACATGTAAATAAAAAAAATAAAATAAATAAATTCATTAATTTTAAGTTGGAAAAAGGAAATAAACTTTCATTTAAATCAAACTATGACATTATAAAGTTTATATGATATAAATAGTTTGATTTAAATTAATGTTTATCTTCTTCATCTTAGATCATTTAAATACGCTTCTTTTAATGTTTTTTAATAATTATTATTATATGTTTGATTGGAATAATTCATGTTTAATGGTACAAATTTTTGAAGATCTTTTTAATAAAGGAATTTCGTACATGCAACACTGTATGAAATTGTAAAATAAATCTGATTCTTCAGGGTATTCAATATTGAAAACAAAGAACAGTTTGAAAAGAATATCGAAAGCATTTAACACATTACAAAATTTATATCGGTAATTGTCAAAAAAGATACTAATTAATTGTATGTTGGGAAGCTGTCCAACAATTAACAGCTTTGGCTGAATACTGCGGATTTGAAGTTTGAGCAGATTAATTTTCATTTCCAATTCCTCACTAGTATCTGCTATAATAGCAAAACCATGTTGCGAATCAGCTATGGAGAATTTTTTTCTAATTTTGCTGCCACTTGGATCGGTATTAATTTTATGTGTTGGAGGAAATAAATGGTGGAGGTACCACAAAATTGCAAACTGTTTCGATTCTGTAAATATATAAAAAATAGGTTAAGAAAATAAATATTTATTTTTGAAATTTTCATATTTACCTTCATTGTGAGCATTTAGCTCCAATAATTTTTGCGACACAAAGGCAGAAGTCACTTTTGTTTTTAACAAGTACAAAATTTTATCGCCTAGCTGGGACCATCGGTCAAATAAACTCTTCGCGGCTGGAAATTTCAGTTTGAAGTCAATGTCAATCTATTTATACAAAAAATAAGAAAGTTTATTGCTGAAAACGATTGTATATTATAAATATTATATGTATACCAGTTGCCAAGCAGATGGTTTTTTATATTCCGGCCACAACTTAAAAATTTCTGATGTTTTCTTTGCATTTTTGAGTTGTTTGAACCTGAATGGTGCACATTGTCTCCAGTATATATCAAAGTCCTCGGCAGTCGTCCCTTCGTCTCTCAGGCACTTTACACTGATATCGTAATTTTCTTCAATTTCTAAAAGTAGGAAATAAAAGCTTTGATTTTAATCAGTTTTAAGTTGTGATTAGTGAAAAATCTAAATTTCAGAATAAAAAACTTAGAAAAAAATGTAAATTTACGAAAAACATATCGTTACAAACCTACCAGTTTCAATTTCACCAATTACGGGAATTTTGCATTTGAATGCTCCTTTTGCTATTCTTTTAAGATTTGCTAGTTTATTGTAAAGTTTTCCTCTTTTCCCTGTTCTGTAAAATTCCTAAAATTTTTAAATATTAAATTTTGTTTGTATATAATAAATACTTTTTATTAAGTAAATTAGTTCTTACTATTTCTTCGGATGGGAATATAGTACAGATTTCTTTTTCCAGTTCAGTACAGTCAGACAGTGAACAATCAATGCCATTTCCTTCAACATATTTAGTAATTGTGGTGATCAAAAGATTTCTTTGCAAATCGCTGAAAAGTTTAGCTATGTGAAGAGGAGTTAAAATTTTAAGTACTTCTGGTGTAATTTTTTCGTCTGAAAATTGAAAGAGAAAAGTAATATTGCAATATTATTTAATTATAATTAATTCCGATTACTTACCTTTAAATTTACTGTACATGTGGCCTATATTCCACGCTTCCAAAATGTCTCCAATATCAGTAGTATTCATTTTAGTATATATTTTTGTAATATTCCTTTGATAACTTGAACATACCTCATTGTTAATAATATAATATATATTAAACAATTCACTTATTGGTTTAAATTTTATTAGCTTTTAAGTAATTAATTAATCCGAATACAATTGCGTATTTAAACCAATTTAAATCAAAAAATGAATTTACACAATTTTAAAAAATATATTTACTGATATATTTCTACAATTATTCACTACTTTTCAATTCTAAGACACAACTTGATATGACGCCGAAATGTGATGCAATAATGTACAAGAATGTACATGCACAAAATAACACAGAGCGAAATTTCAATTGTGACCATAACCACTGTCAACAATGCGAAGTAAATGTAGTCAGCCACAAGGCGATTTTTTGATTTCAATACAATATGTAACTTCATTGTTTACAGTGGTGGTGGTCACAATTGCAATTAGACGTAACATATTTCAATAACCTCTTTGTTTTTTACTTGTTGATCACGCCACACTTAGTGTTCTCTTCTTTGATGACAAAAAAAAAAGTATGATTGTGTATGTAAGGGAGATGTTTAACATAATATATACATAAAAGCGTTACTAAGAGGAAAAAACCTAACTAATGCAACAACAAAATAGATTTTAGGCAACGCATTTTGTTGTTGTGGCACACGTATAATATGAGAGATAGTAATTGTTGTTAATATTTACATCTTTCACCTTCACCCCCTGTTCATTTTGCCAGCAACGTTTACTGTATTTTTCGTTAAGGAAAAAAATATACGTTTTTTTTACAATGTTGTCAACTTTTTAATTTTAAAAGCTCTGAACTCAAAAAAACTCTTAATTTTCTTAAAAGCACTACCAATGTTTTTATATATATAATATTTGATGTCAATGTAAAATTTTTATAAAAAATAACTCAGTTTTATCCAAATATGTAAAATCGAATAATTTGCAATATAAAACTGGTTATTATTTATATAAAAATAAAGAGTAATATCCACAAAATAATACACAAATATTTTACATTTAACTTAGCGTTTTTTTTTACGTCCATGTTAGCATTATTTTAACAAAGTTGTAAATTCAAACAATAGTGGTGATTGAATCAATTAAAATTTTAATTGAATATAGTGTAAAATGCAATTAACATGGTAATTGAAAAAAAATATTATTTTTTAATTGAATCAATTAAGAACGTAATTAAATTTAACCTAAAATTCAAACACCACCATTAATTGAAAAAAAACTAGCAATAATTTTTTCTGTGTACGCAGTGTCTACTAAAATGGCTTTTAGCTTTCTTAAAACAGCACAGAATGCCTTCAAATTTCTGGCCTGATTTTGCATTATGCCACTATGAAAAAGGGCCCTTCAGTGGTATTCAAACAATAATGTCAATATTGTACCACCCAACTGTCCATAACTTCAGCCTGTGGAAAAGTATTGGCCTCTTGTAAAAAGATAATACAAAAACAGTAAAGGTATCCCAGGACATGTCCGATTTTAAGAGTAAGTGGGCTACCTCGTTCCGTAAAAAGAGGACAAATTTATAAATACCGAGCAATATGCCAATGTTTTAATGTTTAATGAATTTGTACATTATTTGAATAAATTTACGTATTTTTAAGAATCTTCATATTGAAAAATATAAGGTTTATTTAACTTAATAAAAGTATAAGTATCGAACAGGCCGAAGTTATGGACAGTTGGGTGGTACAAAATTGACAAAATTGAAAATATGATATATGATTGGCTCATATTTTCTAACACATTTTTACTTAAGAACGATATTTTTATTCAATATATATTGGGCGCTCGACTTATAAATGCGGGATTTTTTAAAATTTTTAGCTTTTATTTTGAAACATTTTTACAATATATATATTGACCATTGTTAGCTATGATATTTTCTTATCTTTCTGGAATCATATGGATTCCGCGCCAAAAGAACAGGTCATCTTTTGAGGCCAATAACGATCAAGCCAATCTCTGTAGCGAAGTGTATGCCAGAGACAGCGTAATGCATCGATCGAAACAAATAGTTGTAGGACGAGACAAGGTCTGGACTATAACGGGAAAGGCAAAACTTTCCAACCAATTCATTATAAATAATATTTAACAGGTATTGCAACATGTGGCCGAAAGTTGTAATGATGGAATAATACGGTTTCATGTCTGGCCGCATATTCTGGTTATTTTTCGGCCAATGCTCGCTTCATACGAATCAGTTGTGTTCGCTACAAGTTCCCTGTGGTGATATTACATATTTCAGCAGCTGATATAAGAAAGGACACTTTTGGTCCCACCAAATATTTTAGCCCCATGGATATTTGGCTTTAAACGTAGTTGTTAACAAAATTTCGAGTTGAAAAATATTTTTCCCACTTTGACCAATTGTAATATCTTTGAAATATCTGTTATTGGATATCCATATTGTCTACGTTAATGCAGGGACCGTAACAATTATGACATTTATAATAAAAATCACAACATAATTGTTATTTTTTTTTTTTTTTGTCAGAAATATTTGTCAAACTTTTAATTTTATTTTTTTTTGTCAGGAATATTTGTAAGACTTTGATTTTTTTTTTTTTTTTTTTTTTTTTGTCAGAAATAATTGTTATTTTTTTTGTCAGACATATTTGTCAGACTATGATTTATATAAAAATTAATTAATGAGTTTTATTTACATGACAAAAAAATAACAATTATTTCTGACAAAAAAAAAATAAAAATCAAAAATTTAAAAAGCATGTTATTTTATGAAAATATAGTTGAAAACAATAGCGTTATTCACAATGTAGAGTACTTGGCCTGGTAATGTAGGAAAAGAGCACAATATCAAAAAACTAAAAACAAAATACATTAGAAATGGAAATGTTTGTCAATAAATAGCTTTTCTGCTTTTTTACAAGGCCAAGTACTCTACATTGTGAATACCGCTAATGAAAATGGTATACTTGACTTAACTCTCCGATATTTTCTTGTGATGGCTTTTTTCTTTGAAATTTCAAGAATAATTATTATTTTCGGTCCCTGCATTAATGACTTAGTAATCCAGATATATATAAAAAATAGGTCAAAAATCGAGGTTGTCCTGGTTTTTTCATTATATCTTAGCCATTTGTGGGCCGATTGTGCCAATTTTAAATAGCAACCGAGCCGGAAGATTTAACGATATATTGATGTATGAATCATGTGCGTAAGTTATTTGTGGGCTACGGAAAGTTGATTTCAACATACAGACGGACAGACGGACATGACTATATTGACGTCGCTATCTATAACTATGTACTTTGTAGGGTGGCAAATGGAAAATATTGAAATTAAAAACGGAATAACAGACTTATATATACCCTTGCCACTCATGGTGAAGGGTATAATGACAGATATGTACCCATCAATAGGGCATATAAGTTATTAAAAACAAAAACCGCGGTTATATTTAAACAACTATGGATAAATTAAATACAAAAACAGTTTTTATACCCTTCACTATGAGTGGCAAGGGTAAATATAAGTTTGTAATTCCGTTTGTAATTTCTACATTTTTCATTTGCGACACCATAAAGTATATATACATTGCACTCGCGGTAACGTGAACTAATTAAAACCAAGGGAGTTCATGTTAGTGAATTTGTTCACGTTAGCGATTGTCGAATTTCATGGAAAAAATATAAAATTTTATAATATAAACCTGTTTTACACGCTTGAACGTAAAGTTCTTTTATTATTATTTTCATTATTAAAATATAAAACAAAAATTATTGATTAAAATTAATTTCAAAACAAAACGAGATCACGAGAAAATATACTTTGAAATAAAATTACATAGCAAATAAAATTACTCATTCGTTCCCAAACAAAAATATTAATTTAGAGGATACAGACAGATTTTTAATATAAGGAGATTCCCTAAACTTTAAAAATCGAATTTAATGTATGTAATTCAGTGTTGTGTACATGCTTAGAAAACAATTGCAGTGAAGTAAATTGTTCACGTTATAGAGCTTTCTGAGTTTGTTCACGTTACAGAGTAGTCAATGTAAAAAAAAGCTTGTTCACGTTAGGCGGTGTTCACGTTAGACGGTGTTCACGTTACCGCGAGTGCACTGTATATTCTTGATCGTTATAGATAGCGGAGTCGATATAGCCATGTCCGTCTGTCCGTCTATCCGTCTGTCTTTCTTTCGGTTGAAATCAACTTTCCAAATCCCCTAAGTAACTTACAAACATGATTAGTACATCAATATATTGGGAATTCTTCCAATTTGAAATCGAGAAAATCGGCCAACAAATGGCAAATGGGAAAAAACTAGGACAACATCGACTTTTGGCCTATTTTTGATATATTTGGATTACTAAGTCATTAATATAGACAATATGGCTTATATAAGGCCAAAGTAATTCGGACCTACAATTGGTCAAAATCATGAAAAATATTTAAAATAAAAAAAATGTTTTTGCCCTAAAATGTTTTTCGCTAATAAATTAAAAAAAAAAAAAAAAAATAATTTTATTTACCTAAAAAAATCTTTAACCATTTTTTTAAAGTATAATTTGGTGAAGGGTATATAAAATTCGGCACAGACGAATATAGCTCAGTTACTTGTTTTAATTGAATCTTTTTTTCAAAATTTTACCCGAAACTCGAAATTTTAAATAAAATGTAAAACCTACATAAACATAAACATAATTTGGGTTTAGGGAATAGTTTTAGAGTTTTTTGGGCTTCAGAAATGTATATAAAAATATATTTTTATTGTTTTTAAGCGTTAAAAAATGCATAAAGTTAATTAAATATTTACTTTCATTTTTAGTTGATACTCAAATTAATAAAAAATTTTATTGCAATTTATATGGTTATTTATTCTGTATTTATTTGTTGAAGGCATTTTTCTATTTATTTTAATATTAATTCTGTAATTCACTATTATTAAAAATTAAAATAATATTTTTCAGTTCACATCAGTGTGTTTGTTTTCATTTAATAATCTCTGCATTTAAGTGCAGTCATAATGAGAATATAAAATAACAAACATACATACTACATACACAAATAATTATAATACAAACATTTATTGCCAAAGTCATTAACATCGTCGTTATTGTCATCATCATCATCATTTTCAGCAGCAGCGAGTGATGATGCATCACAGTCGCAATCGGACATGCACAGCCCAGCCATTTTAATAAAATTTTAATTACCATTAATAGAACATCGCAATTAAAGACGTGTGGCGTTATATATTAAACACAAATATAAACAAAAATTATGAAAATACCTACATACATACATATTTTTAATTTCCTTTTAATTTTATTTATATCACTGCATTCCCTTGGGTTTTACGACAACTCCACAGCTTTGGGCTGGCGGTTAATGAAATTTTATTGATCATTTAAAATTAAAACTGCAGAAAAAAAAACATAAATATCAATTTCAGCTCTTTAATTGGTTGAATTAGTTCAAAATAAATATTAATATACATATTTGTGTAAATGTAAATGTTAAACGAATATATCCATACCAGCAGTCAATGTATCCCTTATAGAAAGTAATTGTCATTAATGTCAGACATCACTTGGCTGACTCCAATTTATATATTTCGGGTCATTTGACACGTATGTGCTGTTTGTAGGGCTGAAAGAAGTCAATTGGTTACTTTATACATGCCATGTAATCTAGTGTAACTAAAGAGTCTCTAAGTAATCTAGAGTGAGTAATTCGTACAAACTGGTTTTATAGAAATTGTGTTGATATAACTCTCAAACAGTTTATCTTCTATTTGCATAAGTATACTGACATTTCAACCAACTACCGTATAGTCAGTTGTCACGTTATTGTCTCTAAGTAACCTAGAGTGTTGTCACTTTAGAAAATAATTATTTTACCCACCAAAAGTAATTTATTGGCGGAAGAATGTTTGTTTACATGCAATCGGTTATTGAACTGTCTTTTTGACTGACTATTAGGTCAATTAGTACCCGTACTTGTTCAAGTAACCAGTTAGCTAGTAGCTAGTAATATAACTGACTCTATGTAACCAGTATGTGAATCTAATGCATTGAATACTTTAAAGTATCATTGTAATTGAAAAGTCTAAACTGACCTACTGCTTAGGATATGTACGTGTTAAAATAACTACTCACGTAGCTAGTTATGTAAATAGTTGTCACCCTAAGTGTTAGGTAAAATCACTAGTTTGGGACAAGCTCCTAGAACTGCTGGGATGTATACAACGACATATACATATATGTATAAATAATTTTATTAACGACTGCCTTAATTTACAATGAATATGCTATATTGTATATATCTGAGAGTGTGTATTAGGATGGCCCTTAACTTGCCCTTTTTCGATTCTCGATACTCAAGACCAAATGCTTAAAATTTATGATAAATTTTAAGTTTCAAATTATGGGTCATAAAATTAACAAAATTGTATGTTGAAAAAAAAAATCCAATTCAAAATTAGTTTCCGAAAAGCCCTTCCCATTGGAACTTCACAACTTCGACAGCTCATAGTGGCAAATAAGTGAAGCTACATCTGTTAAAATTGCAGCCATTTGTTCAGTTTGTATTTCCAAATTACAATTTATACAACACGTGCGAATGTTAAAAGTGCTTTATCAAAATGATTATTCGGTTCGGGCATAAAAATTTTCAGATATCGCTTTGGCGAAGTGCTCCAAACATTATCGAGGTTTAGAAAATATAAACAAAAATATATATATTTTATTTAATACTAAAGATAGTGATAAAATACCATCGACGTAAAAACGACATTTTTAACTCTACAACAATGAGGTATTCCCATTAATGGTTTTAAGAATTAAAATCAATACTTCTAGTCTTCAATATTAAATGCATTTTAAAAATGTTAATCGCGCTATATACGAATTTTGGAAGAGAATAATAATATACTGTTTAACTAATCGATTTAAAGAGTCTTGGATATGCCTCAGCATAATTTGTTGGTATAAAAGTATCTCGGCTTCCGCTTACAAACAATCTACATCCACCTTTGTTGTGGATGCATTAAATGCCCATTTTCAGCGTATAGTATCCTAGATATATCAAGAAAACTTTTAAAAATTTTACATTTAATTGCTGGCGAACAGATTATATTGTAGAAGTTACAAACGAAATAACAATCTTATATATACGTTCTCACGAAGGTGAAAAGTATAAAAACGACAACGCCAAACAAAACGAAACACAAAAACAAAATACGCAAAGCATAGAAACCAACACTCATCCAAACATACGTTTTGTTGCTTTTTTGTCAAAGCATGCATAGAGAGGGCCATTTTGGACAAACAGAAAAAAAGTTTTACTTTTTTTAATTCTTTTTTCTAAAGTTAGAAATAAATACCTATCTAAACTATTCGGGACAAATTTTGCTAAGAACAATAGGTAATAAGTTACATGGTTATGAAAAAACACCTGTTTGGTCTAACTAATAAAGTTCTTGACCGATCTTGTTGAAAAATTGTATCTAAATTATTGTCAGAACTATCCTTGGGGCAATTTCATACCGATCGGAAGACATCGGTTTTAAATTTTGTTCACTAGACATGGAATACCCAATACGTATTAAATGAAGCATAACTATTTCAGTTGTTAACAGTTCGTCGTCCTGAAGTTATCTTCACATATATCACAAAATCAAAAAAAAATGAGTTAAGACCATTTTCTGAGGTAAAATTCTTAGATCTATCGATCTGTTTGATTTCCAGGTCTATATCTCATATAATTTCTGAGATATTTTATGGATATAAAATAAAAAGTGTATGAAATTTTGTAAATGTAAAAATCGTGTGTTATAAGTACATACATATATGATTAAAATATTTGACTAGTTGTTAAAAAATTAAATATTATTTTATTTTTATTATAATAGGCATTTCGATTTTGTTCTAAAGTTCATGAATTTTACAGCATAGAACCTGTATCGGTTATTTTTTCATAAAAGTTATGGAAAGTATAAAATAAATAGTTGTAATATAGATTTGTTTAAATTCATTTTATTGTAAATAAATTAAAGAAACAAGAACATAACAATTCAAAATATAGCACTCGATTTTAAAATTTCGTTTTAAAAATTTAGCTGAATATAACAAATTTAGATTAATAGATCAGAAAAGAATTTAACGTCATTATCTGGAAGGTATGCATATAGGCGATGAATATCTTTATTTTGATAAATATTTATTCCTATGCATGTACTTACTCCTTTTTCAATAATTCTGAATTTCTGAATTTGCCAAAACTCCCTTTCTAGCTCATTTTTTAAAACTTGATGATTGAAATTCATCTTCCTTATAGATATTTTATAGAATTTTTAAAGTGAATTTTTTGGATTGATTTTTTTCTTGAATCTAAAGGGCTATGGATTTCTTTTAATTTTAGGAATCGGTCTATTTCACTATATACAGTGTAAATCTCTTGAATTTGGAAATGTTCGGCTCTAAATAAATGTTTAACAATTGTTTTCAAGTTTCTTCTTCTTTTGTACAAAATGTCAAGGAAACCAGACATACTATTTTATTTCTGTTTTGCTGCACACAGTAGTCGCTCCAAGGAATGATATGCTCAATATTATGAAATCTTACAATACATTTTCCAAAATTTTAATAAAAGAGGATTTTTTTAAGGCCGACACAACTTGTGAAAGGGTTAACAGTCAAACAAACTGTCATACTGCGTTTACTCTGGCAAATAATTATAAGTAAGTAGATTAACGGTTGTACGACGCTGCCAAATTTACTTCGAAAATAAGTCATATATTTGCGCAACTTATAGACGACTGTATTATCGTAAAATTGCGTTCAGCGATGAGGCTCACTTTTAGCACATATGGAGTGAGACCAATCCATACCACACCCTTCAGACTCCATTACATCCAGAAATATGCACCGTTGGGTGCGGCTTACATGATGGTGGCATCATCTGACCTTATTTCAAAAATTATGCCGGAGCTCGCGTTACGGTCGTTCCTTTTTTGTGTTATTTTTTACAACTTCAAGTTCTTTTGGGTTTAAAAAAAACATACTTTAGAACTAGCCATAACCTTTACGAGAGACCACTTAATTTCTAACTATTTACTTGATATATATGTTAATTTAGCATACTGCAAGTGTAACTCATGTACGTGAAGATAATTTTGGAGAAAAAAATGAATGCAGTTTTTATCAGTACATTTTCACGTATCTGAAATAAATTAATAAATATTTCGTAAAAAGTGGTGTTTACGACAAAATGGAAAATTTAGTTTGGAGCTAAAAATGTTTATAACTTGAAAAATTTCATCCATGACTTTGTAGAATTTCAAGGACTACATCATACCTAAATATCGAACCACTTTTTTTTTTGCATTTACGTGATGATATCATCGGGTCGACGAGTTGGCTTTGCGTCTAACTTTCTTACACTGTTCAAAAATGGTGTCTTAGTAATAATGCATATTACAATATTGTTCTCCCATATATGCTGAGTTGTTCGTTTATAAAACTCTAAATCCAAAAGTTATAATTTGTTGAACGAAAATAATTCTTTTTAATTTTCAACTTTAGAAAATAATGACTAATGGAGCGTGGATTCTGAAATTTACACAAAATTGTTCGCTATTTTGTCGAAAACATAAACACTGTCGGTTTTATATATTTTAAAAGAAGAGTGCTTTTGCCGATACGCAAGCAAATTTCATTATTATTTTTATGTTAGAAAATGTTTATATTTTATATTTAAATGAAAAAAAAAAAAAAAAAAAAACTATAAGTTATTGTATTGTTTATTTCATTATTAATTTTTTTTTAAATATTGCTAACTTGTCTCAAAACTTTAAATAAATTGTGCATCCTATAAACGTTATACGATTTTCATAAAATTTTCAGCATTTAGTTATGAAATGACGGAGAATTATTTAAGTCCCAAGGTCTTCATCGCAAATTCAACTAAAAGCTAAATAAGCACCTCCCTAGTGTATATTGCAGGCGAATGTGTAACATTAATTAGTTAAATCACTCATACGCATTGAATTTCAGTCATTGAATATAATATACTATAAATGCTTAAACATTTATATATGTAAGGAAAAGAAATTGATATTTATCGAACGAATGCATTTGTTCGCTTTGTATGCCAAATAAATCTTATTGTATTTTTATTAACTCTATATCTAAATGTTAAGTTAAAGTTATTATATACATTTCAGTTTCTATATTTTGTGCATTGATTTTAAGATTTCAAGTGTAGTTAATAATTTTGTGAAATGAAGCAGATACAAGTAGTTTTATCTAAAAGAGACACCTTGTTTGTTTAACTAAAATACAAATAAATAGTTATTACAAAAATACCTTTAAAATACTTTAAAAAAAAAAAACCCTTAATTTTCCTATATTTTAGTATATTTTTTCCTTAGTATATTTGATATGAAATGTATGTATTTGTGTTTATATATTCTCTAATATCTACCTTCTATCTATTACTTTCTATCAATACAACTACCACCACCCCTTGTCCTGTCTAATTTTCTTAATAATAATTATTTAATATTGTATTGATTGTATTGCTATGCCTGGCCGTAAATATCCAAAACTGTTTGTATTTATTTCATTTTTTTAAATTTATGGAAATATTTAGTTTCATTTTATTTTCAATTTATTTAAATTCACGTATTTAATTATTATTATTTTAATGGTATTTTGATTTTTCCACATAATATTTAGTTTTTGTTTTTCACTTTAATTTTCAGTTGTTGTGTATTTTTCCCCTACATCTCCATTTAGTATTCGATGCATACAATATTTGTTTTAATTAAGCATAAAAACAAGAATCAAACATTATTGGCAAAATCAAATAAATAAATAAAAGTTTTAGAATTTTTGTGAATTTGAAAGTTTTTTTAGTTGGTCAATAGAAAAATAAAACATTTAATTAACATTTTGCACGTAGCACATACAATACACACACTTTATAAACATATTTTGAAAAAAAGCTTTAGCAGCTACAGAAAATGTATAATTTAATATGAGAGGTATAGAAGCAAAGGCTGCCATCTCTTGATCTCCATTTTATTAATTTCTGTAAAAAAGATCATCTCTAAAGATAAACTACCATATTTGTTACAATTTTTTAAGAACAATTTGTTCCAAACTTGCTGCATGTCTTCATTTAAGGAGTGAGATCGAAAAAATATTAACATATATAAATGCTAATAAAAAAAAAACCACTAAACCTACAGTTTTGATTTTTTAATTTGATTGAAATTACAAAAAATATTATTTTTATAGTTCTAATCAATAGTGATGACTTTATGAACATTTTCCAAAAACCCTTGCATTAAGGTTTCTGTCACTTTGTTCGAACAGGTAGTCCATCTCCATTTAAAATCTACCACACTTTTGGACAACTTTTTTGTGCTCTTCAATTCTATTTTAACAAGATCCCAATATCTCTCCACTGGTCTTAGCTCCAGGCAGTTTGGAGGATTTGTAAAAATACCGCATTATTGTTATTGTACCACTCAAGACATTGCTTATCATAGTGACAGGATGCCACGTCAGGCCAAAAATAAGTGGTCTTATGAATGGAAGCATTCTTTTTTGTAAGCATTCCTTGATGTAAAATTCTGTATTTATAGAGCCCTTTATAACAACTGTTTGGCTTCATTTGCCGCAACTGCATATTGCTTGCTATATCAAGAACTTTTTGGAAAATTTTCTGCTTTAAACATTTCTGCAACATTCCCTCGAGCATCACCAACATCAAAATATTGACCCAGAAGTTGCGAAAAATCTGTCAGAACATACGTTTCGTCATCCATTATGCAGCAAGAATATTTTTTTATAAAACTTGACTTCAATTTCCGTGCTCTGTTTTTGGCCTCTAAATTTTTAGCAGCGTTCCTGTCAGGAACTTTTTGAGCCTTGTATGTTTTTAAACCTGCATTGGATTTAACTTTTCGTACCAAATGGTCCGAGTACTGAACTAGCCGGACTGCTTTTCTTCCGGATGTGATGGGAGCTCTTTTGAAAATGATTTCTATTTATTGGCTTTGGAAACATCATGTGGACCATACCTTCTACATGAGCCAGGTTTTCTATCAACGGCCAAGTTCTCCCGTAACTGTTTAATAACATTGGAATCAGTTTGACGGCAGACCTTTGATTCTTTTTCCAACTTTTTGTAGGACCTACGCACTTTTTTCTCTTCAACAAATGAACATAATTGATATTAAACATAATAACTGACATACTTTTTAAAGGTAACTAGATCAAAATTATATAATACTTCGGTTAAAAGTTTTAATGAAAAACATGTGTTAAGGTTTTTTCGATTTCACTCCTTAATTCTAAAATACTTAGTAACAAAATAATATAACATATAATGTAGCAAATATGATAATCTTTAGAGATACATAAAGAAGTTTTCGAGCAAATACGATAAGAAATTTGAAAATTGTTTTGTTAGATATAACAAAATTGAAAGTGTAACGTTTTAGATAGTTTGGTTAGCTCTTAAATGAATAATACAAACACGATATTAGTTTAAGTTAAAAGCATTTATATCTAAATGAGATATCTAAAAACTATTTTTAATTAAAATGTTTAATTTTTGACCCAAAACTTGAATAATTATTAGACCAGTTTATAAAGCGGTTTTTCATTCAAAGTTTCTCTTAGTATAGCTGATGCATTTATAAATTATGTAAAATAATTTTATCTGGTAATGTTAAATATCATCGAAATCCGTAAAGTCAAATGCATCTGCAGTCTGAAGCTGCTATCTGTTTTGAGGAAATGTCTTACTATGTTAGTCTTTTAAATTATTTCGCTGTAGCATTACTTAACTAAAGCAATCTGATATCAACAATAATCAAGAGTAAATTTTAATTAAATAGAAACGGAAATTCAATTTCCAACACTAGTATTTTCTCAAAACACAAAAACGGTTTTTTTTATATCGAATTTAATTTTAATAATTTCTTCAAATTAATAGGAAAATTTAAGAAATGCCTTAAATTCAAATTGGAAGTTCAAATTATTTTTCTTTGATATTTAAACCGATGTGATTGCACCCAGAGAAAAATACACTTTGTTGTTTAACAATATTATGGTTACTGTAGTTATATATATATATGATTGCGGTAACCGTAATATGTTTAAATTACCATTCAAATAATTGCAGCAATCATATATATGATTGTGGTAATTAAATAAATATATGTTTATGATAATCATGTTCATGATGAATCATTAGATCATAATATGTTGTTCTCAGAGCATGATAACCATAATCCTAGAAGTATTACATCATAAACATTGTTGCCACAAACATATACATAATAACTACAATCATATATATGATTGCTACAAATGCGTGAATGGTAACTTAAACATATTACAGTTACCGCAATCATATACATAGTTACAACAACCATAATATTTTTAAAAAAAACTTGTAAACATTGTGAAATAGTTATGGTAAACATGTACAACTATATTTTTTCTCTGTGTGTGTTGTGTCAATAAATAGATATGTTTATTAGGGTGACTCCAAAACAAAAATTGTAGATTTTGCCAACTAAAACGAAAGTTTAATACAATCTAAAATTCAGTTTCTCAAAATGTTTTTCCTGGCTTCAATATTTGGTGAGCTGGATGAAGGGATGAAAAGGTGCTGTTTCAAGGTTTTTACAACATTTTTCATATTACTCGCAAAGACAAAAATTGAAATGTTGATATCATGTGAAATGTCTTTGTATAGCACTTTTAACACCGTATTTAGAATTATTCAAACTTTTGTAATAATTGGCAAAATTTTAAAGTTTTTTTTTTTTTTTTTTTTTTTGTATTTTCTACACATAATTATTTAAAGCAATTAGTTGAAATTAATACGCTATAAACTCCATATAAAATCATCAGAACGTTTTTTAACATTTGTCGAATTTAATCAAATTCTTTTACTTCAAATATATATTGTGTGTTAACATAAAATATTGACTTTTGCGTGCTTTACAATCGACTCTATTCGCACAAGCCCATTCGGAGATTGTCAAAAGATCTTGATTAATTCTTTCATCCACGCTTTTAAGTTTCAAATCAAAACAATTGAATTTTTACTTGAATCAAGGTTAGTTTATTATAAAAAGTAAAAAAAAAAAAATAAATCCAAACATAAAAAACTACCCCATTCCAAGGTTTTTTGTTGAATGGGATGGTTAGTTTCTTAGCCACCATGGCGGATGGCATATGATACAAATGTTCATATCATATAAATTTTGTCAAATTTATCCAATTTATAATTTTGACTAAATTTTCTGACCAAACAAACGAAAAAGCAAAAGAACACTGAATTCGATGAACAATAAACACGCTGTGCTTTTCTTATTGAATGCGTGAAAGTCTCTTAAAAATACTGTGGTTTGCCTTATTTTCAAATTGATATATATATCCAACCAGAGCAGCCTGACGGCAAAGAATTGGAAAAAACATAAACGATGACTTCAGAAAATACAATTGTTTAGCAAAATGCCAATAGATCCAATAAACTAAGTTTTAAAGACTATAGAAAAGGTGGTTAGTAAAGTGACCACTGAACCGCAAAGAGTTAAGCTTAACATTAATGTTTTGCCTCATTGCTCCAATCTCCAACAGGCTTGGTCTATAATTGAATGAATATGAATGGCAGTTATTGCAGTCATATGCAAAATAATGCCAGGAAGCCTTGCGTTACCCCTAAACTGATCATGAACTCGTTCCGCCTACAACAACTCTTATGGTCCAATCTCTGAGCAAGCTCAATATAAATCGAGAGAAGTTATTAACGATACCAAAAGCGATATTATTATCAAATGAAAACTAAACCACATTAACACAAAGTCTGGTTATGTTTTAACTAATAATTATACTGTCGGTCAAAATTATCTTTGTATGAAAACTTTCAGTATAACTATTAGTTAACACATAACCAGACTTCGTGTTAATAGGCGTAAGAAGGTTAGCAGTCTAATAGAATTTTTGTTTTCTCCCTGATTCAAAAATAAAGAGGAACAATTATTTTTAAAAATGTTTTTGAAAATCATATGTTTTGAGTCCATTCGTATGTATTTTTAACTCAGCGGGACACATATAACTTTGTTAGACTGCTGAGCTTTATAAAGGGATTTTCAACAAGAACTTTGTTTTTCAATTGTGGCAATACCAACAGCATGTAGTTTTGACATTTAGTTTTTTGACGTATTCGTAGTAGATGCATTGGCAATTGTTACAATGAATTCAATAATTAAAATCTACTATGAAACTGGCTGTAGATTCGCTCAATTCATTCAGGAATAACCCGCTGGTTTTTCTGAAAAAATAATTTTTTTACTTGTCAGGGTATGTCAACAAGCAAAATTGCCGCATTTGGGGTTCTGAAAATCCTAGAGCAATTATTGAGAAGCCCTTGCATGCTCAACATATCCGTGATGTGATTAACGAAATAGACCCGCCATTTTGCCAAAAAATTATGATAGAAACGTCATCTGTCTGCATGGTGGTGGTGGACATTTGTCAGATATAATTTTTCATTCATATTTGCCGAACTTTTCTCTTCGTAATACAATAAAAATTTTAATCATCTTCATCTAAATTTTTTGTTTTAGAAAACAAAGTTCTTGTTGAAACCCCCTTTAGGTTTTATTTGATATCGAAATTTTTATTTTATAGAATTTTTTGAAAAGTGTTTATCCTTTGAATATATAAAGTTCATTTAAAAAGAGATCTGATGAAGAAAAACTGAGTATGCAGTGTTACTATGTACGGTCTCAACTTCCACGTATATATCGATTTTTTACATATTGTGATTGTGTTGAATAGGGCTGAAAATAGATTTCAAAAAATTCAAATAGAATTTGAACAAGATTGAATTTCGAAAAATGGAAAAACCCATTTCGCTGAATTTTGATGAGGTTTATAATGTTTTAATTTAACCCAATTAATATACAGAGAATACAGATTTGTAGTAGCAACTGTATTTGTTAATTATCACACATATAATTTTTCGGTTCTATCAACAGAAAGTCAGTTCGTTTGAAGAGAAAAAAAAATAATCATAAAATCCTTAAAAAAGAAACTTTTCCTTTAATCCAGCTTGGAAGCCAGGGAAAACATTTTGAGAAATAATCTCCTCAAACAAACTAAACCTTATTTTTCCTCCATGCCAACAGGGCCAACATAGTGTACAAGTGTATGACAACAAAATCCATTAATTCATATTATTTATATAAAATACAATTTCACACATAAACTGCATGTAACATACATACATATTTAATTATTTATAATTTAATTATCATTTATCCTAATTTAATTAAATTTCAATTAAAATTTAACGAAAATTAATTATTAAAAAGCAAAATAAAAAAACTAATACCTTTTTTTCCAATCTTTCCTCCTCCTCTGCATTTTTATGATTATTTTTTCTATTATTTTTATGTTTTCCCCACCATCACCTGGTGATGTGCACAGGTAATCGCCGTACAGCATCTGTACGTTCGGTGGGCTACAGTGATTTATTTGTGCTGAGCAAAAAGGACATGTGGGACGTTCTAAAGGAATATCCGGCGGCACGCGTAAGACTTGAATCGATTGCGGTTAAACGCTTAGAGAAATACAAGAAAGCACCATTGGAAAAAGGTAATTGACCAGAGAAATCAGTGACACTAAACTCATTTAAGGCAAACATTAAATTCGCTACATCAAAATTATCAGCCACCATTTTACTGTGCGCTCTCTCTCTTACTCTCACTCTCTCTGTATCTCCAACTCAATTGCATTTCTGCATAAATTACTTAATTACGAGAAAGTATATTTTCATTTACTTTATTAATTGCACATTAAAAACAAACATTAAACATTTTAACAACATTAACATTTACAAACATAAACATTTAACAAATAATTTGAAAACCAGAAAAAAGACACGAAAAAAGAAATTTAAATTTTATTTATTTATTTGTATACGAAAAAATACAATACAGTACAATACTTTAATACAGTTGCCATGGGCCGATGCCAGTCAACGCCGGGCTTAGTGGAGAGTTGTGGCCGTACAACATTAGAGGATATGTATTTGCCACAGCCACCATTAGTGCCGCATTCTGTGCTATTGCAGCAGCAACAGCGTCAAACGCCCCACGAACAAGTACAACAGCTACAGCAGCAGCAACAGCAACATTTGCAAAACTTGGCTTATAGGTAAAAGTTATTAGAAGATCTTTGTTTCCCCTAATTCATTACTTAATAATAATTTTTATTTGTTTTATTCTTTTTACTTTCAGTCGAGCTCCTAGTCCCCGTTCTAGTCAAACCTATATTGAACGCATACAACGCACCACAGAGTCACCGGGCTCCTTGAGTCCCAGTGTGCATAGTTCAGATGATCGGCCTCGCAGCAGGACAACATCGCATCATTCAACGAGGCCACAATCACAACCAAGTAGAACAGGTAATATGGAAATATTTTTGGCAAAAATTATGATTTATATCTAAGTATGTATGTTTATTTAAAGTCACTTTTACTAAGGATTCCCAGGCTAAATTCTATCAATCACTAAGTTCGTCTTTAAATATACCTTCTTTACTTTCTGCATCACTTAGTTCAGGGAATTTTTCTTTTAAATATAAAAAACCATCATCACTATTATCTAAAGCTTTCATGAAATTTTTCATTAGCCTGAACTTTATAGGTAAAAGTGGTAAAAAAATATTATCAGGCTGGACTAAGAAGTATTTTCAATATTAGCTTGTCCTAGAGATTTTCTTTTTTTCTGAACATAATGATTTTTCCAATCTCCTCTGTTTTATATTCTATACCCAAGGCAGTCATTACGCCATAATCATTATTACTGATCATCTTGTAAAAAAAAAAACGTTTAGATATTCATTTTGATTGCGATAGTATCATATTCTTGTTTCGTGTTGTAATAAATTCCATCAAGGGGCCAACAGTTCTGTCTGTTGTTTGAACAAATTTAAGTCACGTACCATATCATTGAGAACTTTTGAATTACAGGGTTTTCCATCAAGAGGTGTTATTTTGGTATTCAAAGAAAAATGTCACTTTTGGAGATAAATGATCGGATGTTTATTTCAAAATAAAGAGGAAGTTATGCCGATAATAATGAAAAACAACATCAGCCAAATGGCCACCACGACCACGCTTACAGGACCATATCCATTTTATGAAATTTTCCATAACCAAATCGCAAAGTGGCTGCTCTATGTCCTCGATAGCCTCACGAATTCTATCTTTGAGGTTTTGAATCGATGTTGGTCTGTTGGTGTAGACCAATTCTTTCACGTGGCCCCAAAGGAAGAAGTCGCAAGGTGTTAAATCACAAGATCTCGGAGACCAATTGTGATCACCTCTTCGAGAGATAACACGGTCCTTAAACTTTTACCGTAAAAGAGCCATGGCTTCGTTGATTGTGTGGCACGTAGCGCCGTCTTGTTGAAAGTAAACGTTGTCCAGATCAATATCATCCAAAATACGGTGTAGTGACGTTTGTGGAATGCCCAATTTCATAGAAAGACGAGGAATGGACAACCTGGGTTTTCTTCAACACTTCGGGCTACAGCAGCAATATTCTCAGTTCTTCTTGAGCGACGTGCACGGGTTTTATTCTTCACATCACTAACTTGTCCCAATATCTCGAATTTTTCCACCAATTTCTGTATTGCGGTTCGACAATGCTTTAGTTTTGCGAATTGTGACTGTAAGATTTTTACCATTTTTGTAGTGAATTTTAATAATTTCAATGTGTTGTTGAAGCGTGTATCGTTCCATTTTTAGTAATGGCGTAGTTTCTACTTGTTAAATGTCAAAGAATAAAAGTGAAAGCTACCGAAATACCGGATGATTCAAAATAACACCTCTTGTTGGAAAACCCTTTAGTAGACTTAACTAATTAGACGAGAAAGTTTCTTGCAAGTCAGTATCTAATTGATCGTTTTCGATTGCTTCTGATAGCTGAACGATTCGAACTTAGAGAAGGTTTTGGTTCGATAATTTTATATTTTTTCTTCTTGGACCAGCACTCAGGGTATGACCCCTATTCATGCAACGCATTGTGTTGGGACTAGGAAAATAGGTTATGGGAGGGAGGAAAGAGGGAGTAGTGTTTGTGGACGTCCGATTTGAACTTTCCCACATTGGAAATGGCAGGAAACACTTCGGCGGGAAGTTTGTTCCACATACGTACAGTACGGCTAAAGAACGAATTTCCCCTGTAATGTGTTGTGCGGTCCACTGGCCAATCGACCACAAAGGGATGTGTTCTTGACGAAAAACGTGTATTACATAAAAATCTGCGGGTATCAGGAACTAGTTCCCTAATTTCATCAGAACACATTCCGTTGTAGTACCGATGAAACGCAGCCCACATTGCGACTGTTCTCCAGCGAATCAATAGAGTTGGATACCCTACTGTCACCAATAATCACCTTCGCCCTCTCTTGTACGCGATCGAGCAGCTCCAAAATAGACTTTGAAGCACCGGCCCATACATGGGAGTTGTATTCCATTTTCGGTCGGATATATGTGGTGTTAATAGTGAGACAACCGAGACACTTGAATGCTTCTTTCGACACTTGAAAAATGTGTTTAGACCAGCGGACGTCACATTGTATTTTCATGCCCAGAACATCAAGAGCGTCTGATTCCACAATATTTACACCATCCATAAATACAGATGAAGCAATATTGTTTGTCGTTCGTTTTTTTGAAACATGCAACACTGAGTCTTGCGGGCGTTGAAAGCGACTCTTTTCACACGACCCCATTCAGAGATTGTTACAAGGTCCCGACTAAGGGAATCATTCATGTTTTGCCTCATTGACCCAATCTCCGACAGGCTTGGTCTATAACTGAATAAATATGAATGGCAAATGTTGCTGTCATCTGCAAAAGAATAGATAGGGTTGAAAGTTTGACGTAGGAGGTCATTTAGAAAAATAAGGAATAGAGTAGGAAAAAGAACGGAGCCTTGTGGTACCCCTGAATTCAACTTGAACTCGTTTGATGAGATCCCATCTATAACAACTCGTATAGTACGATTTTTGAGAAAGCTCGATATAAATCGAGAGAAGTTATTACCGACACCAAAAGCAATAAGTTTTGATAATAGTGCACCGTGCCACACTCTATCGAACGCCTTGAAAATATCTAGAGCCACCACTTTACTTTCGTTTTGGACAGTAATTTTCAGGGTTATTAGCCTCTCCCTTTTTAGGAATTGTCGTAACATTAGCAACCTTCCAACATACAGGAAATACGCTGGCACGGTATGAAATGCTGAAAAGGTTGGCTAATGGACGAGCTGATGTCGAAGAGCACTGCTTCAAGACCAGTGCTGGTATGCCATCTGGCCCAGGAGACTTATTTACGTTGAGATCCGTTAAAACCCTTTTTACAGCACGAGCTCGAAATAATATGTTTGGCATAGTCACTAATACTCTTTCGAGTTCGGGCAGTGGTTGATCACTTTCCGATAAGTGAGAATTACTTGCGAATAATTCAGCGAAAAGGTTAGCTTTATCACACAAATGGACGGACATAGCTAGATCCTCTTAGAATTTCATGAAAACCCAAAATATATTGGGTGTATGACTTAAAAATATGGGATTTTTTAAAATGTTTAGTTTTTGCTTTCGGACGAGATAAGGTCTTGACTACAAGGCGGGTGAAGCAAAACTTACCAACCACTTCATTCTAAACGTTGTCATAATGGAATATTACGGTTTCATTCTGGACATTTTTCGGCCAATGCTCGGTTAACACGAATCAGTTGCGTTCGGTACAGGTTCCTTGTGATAGTCAGGTCAGATTTCAGCAGCTCATAATAGAATTACCTTAGCACCATATATTTGGCACTGGTGTCGATTCGGCTTCGTAATGCATCCAGTTTTCATCGCATGTAATGATTCGGTGCAAAAATGATTTTCTTTTATAGCGTTCAAGCTGCAATTCAGATACATAAAATAGTATTTCAAGGTCTCACAGCTTCAATTCGTATAGTTCCCAATTTCCCTGCTTTTGAATGAATCCTTCTGTTTGCAAATGTTTGAAATTGCTGATTGAGTAACTCTCAATTATTTTGCAAGCTCTTTTTGGGTTTGACAACAATCTTCATGGAGTAATACCTTCAATTCTTGATCTTCGTCTTTGTCTTCCTTATCAAAATTACCACTTCTGAATCGGACACAGCATCTCTCGCACGTTAAAACCGATGAAACACTTTTATCATAAGCTTCGGTGAGCAATCAGTGTGCTTCATCGGCACTTTTTTCAAATCATAGAAGTACAGCAGAACTTCACGCATATGACGCTTTGTTGGCACAAAATTCGACATTTTCGAAGCAATACAAATCTTTGTTGTTTACACAACAATGTTCAGTAACTCAGCGAAAATAAATAACAGATTTGTACCCTTCAAAATGTCATATAAGTTATTAAAGACAAAAACCGCGCTCAAAAGATACGCCATCTGATACCCAATATATACTTTTGTGGGTCTGCGATAAATATATTATAAATGTAATTTGTGTATTTCTAATAGATTCGGATAAGCGAAATATAGTATATTAATATATTCTTCAAACAATAAATTTTTCATCATTTAATAATATATTTTATATGTTTACTAATTTGTTTGTTCTTCCAGGTCATATTTGTGACTCCAGTTCGCACTTGGATTGTTATGGCACTGGCACCTCGGCCGTTAGTGTTGTGGGCGGTGGCACAACACCGTTGCTGGGCTCACACGAGGCACTAGAGGATGAAATCAAACGTTTGCGTGAACGTCTACACACAGTGGAGTCGGAAAATCAAGCTTTAAATACAAAACTATCGCAGCAGCAGTGGGATTTGGAAAATCGTTTGGCTGAAATTGAAATGCAAATCTGCGGTGTCTCTTCCACCTCAAGTCTAGATCCTGAACACGAAACGGAAGAAATGGAAAGAAATCGTGAGAGTATCATATAACACGGGAGCGAGCTGCCCCATCAGCCGATCGGTATGACGATGATGTACATATCATGCTATTCATGACCACCCAAAAATACAAAATACTACTACTAACTTAACTTAATTACTTCAACTCTTATAACTCATCTTACTCTCATCATTATCTGTCTTTCATCATATTTTTTTACCATCTACATACATACTGCATATGCATTTTCCATATGTGTGTCGTTCATTACACAAAAAAATAAGAAAAACCATACAGAATTCATTCAGAACAAATATTAAATATTTGAATTTGTTCTTCATTGTTAAATGTTTAAGTGTTGATAAAATTTTTTATACAAATATTTAGGAAAATAAGATGTAGATTTTTATTAGTTTTTATTAAAAAGAAAACTTATAACTTTTTTTTTTTTTTGCTGATAGACATGTTAAATGTATTGCCATAGATTTCATGTTTATTAATTATTTAAGCTTTCAGCTTTTTATTTTTATATTTTTAAATATTTACATATGTGCTTTTTAGAGTGATTTTTTTAAATATTTTGGAAGAGGTCTTCAATATTCAAAGATTCAGTTATGTTTGATACTACAGAATGTCAAGCAACCCAGTATTTAAGGGAGTACGGATCATAACTATGTAGAGGAAACTACAGTCCTGAATGTTTGGGCCAAATTATACTTCCTCAGGGAGATATATTCGTTTACAGACACACCTACATATAGCAAGTTAAGTCCTGCAAGAGTAGGTACAGTTGGTGACCCCTAACAAACATGTGGTATTCAAAACCGCTTATATTCATATAAAGTCTCAAAATGCACACAAGATTTGAATTTTCCGTCATTTCTGCAGTAAAGTCTTGCCAACAAAACATAACAGTTTAACAGCAGACAGTTTAGGTTTAGTTGAACAATATTTCAAAAATATTGACAGTTTGGGTGCCAAAGTTCTGCACATATTGAAACACAAATGCATTTACAACGTGTCACTGTTTGGTGCACATTTTGGCCTGAAATCTTCATTGGACCAACAGTTTTTGAAAATGAGGCTTGTCAAGGAATCCTAGTGCTCGATATAGTGACATGATAACAGAGTTCTCTGCCTAAATTGAATGATATTGATGACATGTGGTTTGAACGTGTCAGTGCCAAATGCGCATAGACCGTGATAGAATTTAGTTACTGCATATAAAATTTTTGTTGTTTACTCAATTTAGCCCATAGATCGTAATTGGTCCAATTGGATTAATTTTTATGGTGTTGTTTGAAGACAATAGTCTATGAAAACAAGTCCCTGCATTGACTTAATACTGTGTATTTTTTGATTCAATAAAAACACTTAATACACTATTTAATACACGTTTGCCTTATTAGAAAAAAATCCCAAATATTCAATCATTTATCCTTTGACCCCACATAGAATTTACCGATTTTGTTGAATGGTTCATTATACATGTATGTATTTATACCAGATAATTGAGTTTTTCCCGAAATACACAGTTTTTTAAAATAATTTTTTATCTTTGTAAGATCAACGACTGTAATCTTTAGCATATTTTTAAAAGAATTTTGTTTTTTCTTATTGGCTTCAGATGGGATCCAGCAGTCAATGGATAAATAGATATGCGGACACGCTACAATATATCGTCTATTACACATCGAAGACATTCTTTGGTTTGTTATTTTCCCACTAGATTTCATTTGATTCATATGTATAACAGTTCGTGAGTTATAGCGAGTTCAGTGCTGCTGAAGTTGATAAAACAATATAGGATTAGGACCGCTAACCATAATGCCAGAATAAAAACAAAGCGATTTGAGTATATAATATCTTTGTAAACATATACTGAGATGCGAAGAATTCTATGCTACTGCACAGGCAAGATGGACATGATCCATCCTGACATTGGTGTGAATATATCTCCGTTACTCTTCCAAGACCTATGTATAACACAGCGAAAGGCAAACTCACACCAATACAGTTTTTAAATATTGTAGTTGTATGAGTTGAGTAAAATGTTGAGAAAAAAACAAAAACAATAACTGAAATAAATAAGCATAAAAACGAAAAGCGTAACACAACCTGCTTCTATCAATGTTCATGCGAGACTAACTGGTTTTGATTGTTTTTATACAATGTGTGTGCTTGCGTACATGTGAAAACAAAAACAAGAGAGCTCATTTGAGAGCTCAATGCCTTTCGCTGGTATAACAGTTGGTGAGTTATAGAGAGTTCAGTGCTGTTGACGTTGGTAGAATAATATAGGATTAGTATCTGTAATCATAATGCGGGAATAAAAGCAAAGCGAAGTGACTTTTTAATATCTTTGTAAACATATACTGAAATGGGCAGAATTCTATGCTTCTACAGAGGCAATATGGACATGATCCATTCTGAGATTGGTGTGAATATATCTCCGCTACTCTTCCACTGTCCAATTCAAGCATCCCATGTTTCACCTTGGTGTTTTTCCACACCTTGGTATAATGCTTCACATGGTGGTATGGGGCGATACCGGTGCCTCAGGTTACACGGAACATTAAGCTAGTAAGAGTTCGTTTTAAACTCGCAGCTGACCAGAGTCTTATGTGGAGCTACGGGAAATCAGTTGCCTGAGGACTTGTCCTTGTTTATTAGTAAAGTTCCCTCGGAGAGCACGTAGTGACTGTGATTAAAAACCAAATCGGGAAGAAGATTGTTGGCTGTTACCGAAACAACAGTACCAGTAATTATATTTAGCTACATGTATTGGAATGGGTGGTGTTCGTGACATGATGATTGTTGAGTCTGGGCTCTTGATCGAGGTCAATTGTATGAGGATCGTGAAACCACAAAAATTGACTTATATTGGCTATGGACTTATATCATGCTGTTTTACCAGGCCCGGCGCTGCTCGTTTTATTAATTGTCCCATGCGTTGCTCATTAACTAGCTATGGATGGTAGGAATTAGATAGTCCGAGATCTATACAAACGAAGAGCTGACATTTATGTTTTCCTTGTAAGATGACACAATGGCGGTTTACAGACACATTTTATCAGCTCTGTGTGGAGACCACCGTGTGGTTGAGTCCCTATGTTAAACATAGACTTCTGTGCGACTCAAGCAAACATGGGATCAAAATCCAAATTACAAATTTATTGTCTCTTTGTAACAAAAACAGAGAAAATTTTATTTAAAACATTTCTAGTAGGTCAACTTAATATAAATTGACATTTTATGTTCCTAATAGAATTATTAGAATCCTTAGAATGAAAAACTTCCAAGATCGTTTAAAAACGATCACTTAGTCAGACCTCTTAAATCTTATTGAAGTTTATTGCAAAATGTTTCTGATTTTTGGCTTAATTTAGTATTAACCCTCTAATGCTTAAGCATGCCTTAAGGAACTTTTGAGTCTCTATGTCAGAAATATAGAGCGGTAAATATCGCTCGGTTGTGTTTCTTACGATAATGAATGGTCTGCTGTTGCTATTTCGACAAGGCAACTCAAATCATTTGATGCCCAGCTCTTGTTGAAGCAATCCCAGCAGTTAAGCAAGTAGTCAATGTAACCCTTATAGACAGTAATTGTCCTTAATGTCTGATCACTTGGCTGACTCAAATTTGGTTTATAACCAAAACATTTGGTTTTTTACTTTAATTGAGATTCATTTATTGTGATAAATAAAAATACAGATAAAAGTTTATAAAGAATGGGGTGGTTAGTTTATTAACCACCATGGCTAATCAGTTTGCCTAAACTTCTTGACCAAACCAATGAAATAGCTGTGTAGGTGGGACATTCTCTAATTTTATTTTATCATTTGCTATATCCCCATTTTTTGTGAAATCACCCGTATCTTCCAATCTAAAATTGGTTCCTCAGTTTGGTTCCACAACAACAGTTTGGGTAGATTTCATAGAGGTATGTCATCATACGAATCAAAATCACCATCAAATTATGACTGGAGCAACAAAGATATGTCACCGAGCACCATCAAATCGGTTTGCTTCTCATAATTCTCTTATTTGTCGCATTCAAGACTGCAGTCACATTCACCATCCGAAGGTATACCATCCAACAAAATAGCTTCAATATTAACTTTCATCCTTACAAAATAACGTAAAATTATGTAGAGAACCACATTATATTAAACCTATATCAGTCACAGTGGTTAGTAATCTAACCACTCTATTACTTACGTTATCTATCAAACAGTATAGTATAAAATATTACTTTGTTTGAACAAGACAACCAAACAAACACTACATAACAAAGTATGTAACACTGAATTCGATGAACAATTAAAAAAGCTCAGAGTATTTATTGTTCATCGAATTCACTGTTACTTTGTTATTTAGTGTGAGCTTGGTTGTCTTGTCCAAACAAAGTAATATTTTATACTATACTCTTTGATAGATCAGAATCTGGAGTGTTGTCACTTTAAGTATTTATTTTGAACTGCACTTTTTTGTGAGTAATTCGTACAGACTGTTTTTATATAAATTATGTTGATTTAATTCTCATACAGTTTATTATCTTTTTGCTTACGTATACTGATATACCATGTTACCTAGCATCAATTGTCACTTTAGTGTCTCTAAGTAACCTAGAGTGTAGTCACTCTTAACGTTTATTTTGCACTGCTATTTAGAAAGTAGTTATTTTACCCACCAGAAGTATTACATTGGAAATTTGCTGGAGGAAGGTTTGTTTCTTTTTAACTGACCATATGAGGTTAAAACAACTAGCTGTGAAGATGATCAAGTAAGGTAACTGTCTCTATATAACTGATATGTGAATCCAATTTATCAGAAAGTCTCTTTGTAAGCAAAAACTTTCAGTTGAGCCCCTGCTTAGGACAGGTACGTGTTAAAATAACGAGTGATAGGTAAAATCCCTAGTTCGGGACTGTTACTAAGAACTGCTGGGATAAGCTTCGTTTTCTGCTGCTTCACATACAATCACAAATGTGATAATATTTGTGTCTGTCCATCACTGCTCTATTCAAATTATGATCCAATCTCCATTCTATTTATCACTCTAAATAGCATGTATTTTTCATTTGTTTATCTCTGTTTTTTTTTTATATTTTGCTATATGCTTGATAGTTCTTTTCAATCATATACATACATACTTAAATGATTATCAAATATTCATTTGACAACTTAATTAAAATGTATTAATTGTATAATAAATCTCTCGTGAATGTATGAATGTTTTATTTGATTTAAATATTTCATTATTATTTTATTTTTAATACTAATTGTATGTTAAATAAAAATTAAAAACTTTTATATCTAATTGTATCACGCATACAAGTACAGCAACCAAATAAACAAACCAAAAATCAAATAATAGCTGTTCTAACCGAAAAGAAAAACAAAAACATTTGAAACTACTACAATACAAACAAACCAGAAACCCAAAAAAATTAAATCAATTCAGTCATCTATTGTTAAATGTACATACCAAAAACAAATCAATAAATAAATGTTTTCTTTTATATGCATAAATGTTTTGAACCAAAAAAAAACTAATTAAACTTTTTTTTAATATAAAATAAAATTATATATAATTGTTATATAATAAAAACAAAAAACAAAAAGAACACAAAATATTAATTCATAAATTTTTCATCATTTGCCTCATTTCATCTATAATTGCAAATAAATAAAATAAAAAAAAAACAAAAACTTGAATTGAAAACTTAAAAACAAAACCCACACCATCATTTAGGAGCAGCAGCTGCAGCAACAAATATATCTACAACAAAACGAGCTTTAATTGGTGATGACAATTCATCACCTCATTTAACGTTTAACAAATACCGACGTTTCTCAAATATGGCCACCCAAACTCCAACATCATCAACGAAAAGATTTCACTTAAATAATCCCCCCGGCTCAAATGAGGACTCACAAGATCATCTGAAATCTTCCACATGTTCCTCGCGCAGAGGTCGAAAAATTATTATGTCATCAACCGTTAGGGATACTTCAAGAGATCGGCATATGGACTTGGCAGCTAAATATTCTTCCATTTAAAGAAATTTTTATTAAAAACTAACCGAAATAAAAATCATCATTATTGTGTATATAAACTAAATAATTTATTAAATGAAACAGAAAGAATATAAGAAAAAGAAAACTTCAAAGGTAAACACGAGTATAGAATATAATTATTAGTGTCTAAAATAAAAAAAAAAAAAAAAAAAAATAAAAAATTAAAACTTTTATAAAATTGACAAAAACCCAATTGATCCGAAATATAAGTAGTAGATAATAAATAATTCACACAAGTTGTTCATCCATCACTTTTTGTACATAAAATCACTGTTCATTTTTCTAAATTTATTTAATATCAGCTGCAACGATGCATACTTTAAGGCTTTTAAAAATATATATTCTAGTAAATGTTATGCAGTATTGCCAGTTTAGCATTTTTAGAGTCTGGATTTTCTCTATAACCTTCATCATTAGTTGTAAGGGGTTATATGACATAATGTTACGTTTTCACCTTTTGAAAACGTTGGTTTATTTCCTTCAAATTAACAGGAGATTTTGAATGCAAATAAAAGCCGTTTAGTAGTTTAAAATTGTAACAACTCTTTATATATTTAACCCTCCGGCGGGTGAGAAGGTCCCAGCGGACCTTTTTAATTTTCAAACTGAAATTACACCTTGATGGTCCATGGGAAGTATACCCAAGGAAATTTTATCAGGAATCGTTTAAAGAAAAAATCAAAGCGATCCGACCAATAGTTTAGTTTCTATTGAGATTTAAATCTGTTTAGTACGGGAACGTGTGAAAAGGTCCGCTGAAATTTCAAGAAATCGTTAACTGTCTTTCGGCTTGTTTTATTGTTTGTACACATCACAAACGTGTTCCTTAAATTTTTTTCTAACATTCATTATACATGTATAATTAGTAAATAATAATAAATCAAAACAAAAAAAATGTAAAAAATATGCGTTTTCATATAAAATTCCATACAAATAGAAATAGGTCCCTGTGGACCTTGTGCTTCGATGACTCAACCGTCGAAGGTAAAATTTACAACAGCAACAGTTCAAATAGTCACTCAGTATCTTTATACACGTTTATCAATTCGCAGAAATGCACATACACATTATACTGTAAAAACTTAAATGTACAAGACAGTTGATGTTAACTCTAACATACATTGACTACTGCAACCGCAGTCACTATTTATACACACTTCCATCTTCATCCGAGTAGTCTAACGGTCAAAACTCGTATGTTCGAATTTTAGAGCTTTCGCTGTTAATGTTAGCAACTTAAGCATTTAGTGTTACCATACTTACAAACAATGCTAATAACAGCATGCTATCAACATTGTTGATAAGTAGAAGCTTCTACTGATGGACGTTTTTATAAACATGATGAATGCTACAGGCAGTCGTTACTAACAGTTACATTCAAATCGCTATTGCAAATTCGTAACAATAATATAACGGTATGACAAACATATATATATTATGTATAAGTTTTTATAACATTTTTCTTTTGCCATCCTACAAAGTAAATATATTCTGTATCTTTATGGATGGAGGTGTCGATATGATCATGTTCTTCTATCTGTTGCTTACAAACATGATTGTTACACCATTATATCCAATTTTTTACCTATTTCTGATATATATCCGGCTTAGACATTGACACACCCAATATATATATCTAATGATGGACCTTTCCAACAACGTATATAACGCCGGCAATGGGTTAAAATCGGGAAAAAAGTTGTTAAACCAATTTCTGTTTTTCACAAAGAATTCACCAACGATGTTTTCAAAAAAAAATTTTTTTGTCAACCAAAATACTTTGGTGAAGAGTATATAAGATTCGGCATACACCAATATATCTCTGTTACTTGATTATTTGTCTTTGTTTAAGAGTCTAAGTCCCCTGTGATTTTTAGTGATTTACTGGTGACATTGTCAATAGCACTACTATCATATGTACCATAGCCAATGTAACCTTCTGTTGAGATTTAACATTAGCTTGTCATTGAAAATCCAGTAGACTGTATCACTACTGGCTGGGTAGTTATTTTCCATTCCTATTGGCTACACGGCATAATAAAAAAAAAAACAAAACTATTTTCGCGTTCGTTGACAATGTCACCAGGGGGTTACTCCCTAATTCGAATCGAAAGCAAATCATTTCGAATTACAGTGTACTCTCTCATAAGCGGACACCTAAGGAACTGACAAATTTGTCCGCTTATAAGAGGTGTCCGCTTATGAGAGTATTAAATAATCCAAAAAAATTATTTTGGGACTGAAAAAAGTGTCCGTTTATGGGACGTGTCCGCTTTAGAGAGTTGTCCGCAAAGAGAGAGTACACTGTACAATGCTTTTAGCACACATTTTCGAACATTTTCGTTTTCGGATTGAGTTACGCAGTAACCGCCCAGAAATGCACTAGAACTGTTCTCTCTAACGTATCTCTACTGACGCTTAAAGTAAAGTTGTCGACATTTTAACTAGTCCAATTAACGATATGGTTCTAGGCTGACTATAGGGACTTTTGGCTTTTATTTTTTAGGAAATTTGTTAAATTTTCAAGATCTATTTTTAGTTTTGCGATATTCTTGTGTGCACTTTTAATAAAAAATTACTAAATCACGAAAACTTGTTACTTTTGAGAGGACTGCGCTTCTATTTTTGAATTTTTAGAGAGAGTACAATGAGTTCCCACACGAAACTGTTAATTCATACATTCTTGCTCGAAATAAGAAAGGAAGAGTTAAAATTTAAAACACTGTGGGATAGAACAAGGAATTCTTACGAAGATTTTGACACGAAGTAGATTCGGAAGTGGTTTGCAAATGCGTTGCCCAATTGGGAGAGTTGGCAGATTCTATCACTGGTGGTTAAATGTATAGTTTAAAGTTGCCACCATGTATCACTGAAATTTTTAAAGGTGATCACCAATCATGGCCGTCCAGTCGGGACATGTTTAAGGCCATTTATATATTTGTATGGTGTTGATTTTTGATAGTAAAAGGTGATGCATTATTGATAGTTAAAGAATCTTCACTCACTAATGAAGGTTTTCAATTACCTTGCGAAAGTTTACATGACAGATTTTATTTAAACTGGTGCCTGTGATGCGATAAAGAGACATAAGTAATTGCATTTTTTCTCTCAAAGTACATAGAAAAGATATATCTGGTTGGGAGCCTATTTTTGTTTATGCTTTGTCGTTGTGGGAAATGACAGTGAAAAATAAAATGGAAATTCCATTTGGGAAATCCCAAATTGGATGAATTTCTCACAAGTGGGTTTCAATATTTGGAAACTCTTTGGAATATTTGCGGGTACGATAGGTTTAAAGATGGAGAGATGGAGTTTAAAAATGCTAACCAAGAAAATATACCTATAGCAAGATATAACCAGAACAAAGAATACACGACATGTTTATCGAAAGTCGTGTATCCTTTTTTCGAGAGATAATTTTTCGAAAGATTGTCCTAAATTTTTGAAAAGAAAGCCAAGTTGGAAGAACTTTGCATAAATTGCTTAGATGACAGCCATAAAGTTAGCAAATGTAAAAGTAATTACAATTGTTCAAAGTGTAAAAACGGCATCATTCGTTGATTCATACAGAAGTTTCCACAACTTCTGTTGCAAATATAACTCCCACTCGAAGGAATTATAATAGCGCAAATTTGGATACTGGTTCGTTGTTTTTTTGCTACGACTTCGAAGCAGATATTGTTGGGTACTGCAATTATAAATATCATATGTCGTGCTGATGTTTTTTCAGCAAGATCAATTATAGATCCAGGCTCGAAAGCTAGTTGCATTTGCATACTTAAATTCAAGCATTTCAATTCCACTTCTACTGGCTTGTTACAAATTCTTGGTAAGATAAATGTAACAATTCGTACAATTTGTATAAAACACTAGCCATAGACAATATTAAACCGCATAACTCTTAAGCTAAATGAGTGTCCACTAGGGTGGTTCTTACAACGAACTTTTCCCAAGGTCTACAATTGCTCTTCGTCATCTAGAAATCAAATTCCGAACATTTGAGCAAAGTCGGACAACGTTTTGAGTAGAGTTTCGTGTTCTGTTTTAACCAAAACCAGATTTCGTTCTTTTCATTTTGAACTATTTTCAATGGTGTTAAATCACATAATTCCGAGGTCCAAGTCTGCTCATCGAAACGAGAGAGTGCACGATCAGAAAATGTCTCATGTTGTATTTGAATTGCTTCACGGGATGTCGAACACGTGCTAACCAGGCCCATTTTCAAAGAAGTACGGTCCAATGGTGTCTCCAACAAAAATTATCCACAAAGCTGTGGCACGGTGTTGTTCTCTAAACTCCAAATGCGGCAATATGATGTTTAGGATATTCAATAATACATTTAACGAACTCTTTTTGCTGTAGGTACTTGGTCATTAGGCTACAGTTCTTGTGTTAGTTGAACTTTGTAAATATAGAGACGCAAATCTTCAGAGGGTATAAGCTTTAGACACCTTTACTATGCACAGTGGTTTAGAAACGTTTTTTTAAATAATTAGCTATCTCGACAACTATTGGAGATATTACGAAATTTCACATGGTTGGAGCTCAGGTGTTTTTAAGTTGTTTTACAGTTGTTCAGCATCTTAGAAGTAATGAAGGCCAGTACGTGCCCTTTCAAAATTGGTCACCTCGGGTCTTAAATAATCCGAATGATCCTAGAAAAGATCTACAAAAGCGCGCTTACACATGTAGGTTATCTCTTATACTTGAAGATTTTGTTCAATCTTGATAACGTTCCTGCATCGTACGAAGGCCCTGATTAAATTAATGGGAAAATAGTCTAGTGTGAAGAAAGTGTAATTTGATGCTCATGTTACATCCAAACGTCGGGAACTGAATCTCAAAAATTCGACTATAAATATCTACTTGGAAAGCCTTGCATCAATCAAGGCTCTTAACTTCAACGTTATTAAGTCCAAATGTCTTCTCAATTGCATCCAATCACTAGCACAACATCAAGTCGAGTTGATATGGGTCCCAGAACATGAAGGCAACGGGTCGTCCCTAGACGCAACTCTTACGCAAACGGATATTCACACTCCCTTGATGACCGTATCGACATTGATTGATGAATGGGCTTTGAGTGAGACGGAACTCAGGTGGTCAAATATCATCACTTGTAGAATATCCAGATTGCTCTGGCCCAATCTGACAAAGGATAGGACCAGGACTCTTTTGTCATTTAGTTGGAATTCTATTAGGCTTCTTACTGGTATAATCACTGGGCGCTGTATGATTGGACACATGTCGGAACGTGTAGGTTACCCATGATATAGCTATTGTAGAAGTTGTTTGGATGAGGAGGAGAAGGAATCGGTACAACAGCTTCTATGTGACTGCCCAGCTTTACAAGAGCATACACTACTATATCTTGGTAGAGCTCTTTCCATGATTTGGACTGTTTCATAGATGTGTCACGAGTAAATATGATCAGATTTATTAGCTGGTTCTAACGGGGACAACAGGAATCACATAGTCAAGGAAATCAGGGAAGGAAACTATTCTTCATTTATGTGTGAATATTCAGGATAAGGGAATAATAATTCTAAAGGTACCACAATGGGCCACAAGGCCTCCGAGTGAACTCGCTAACTTGCGAGTAAACCACGTAACCTAACCTACATCAAAGCGGCTCATTAGTTGTTCAAAGAACATTTCTTATTTCGCAAAAAAAAAAAAAAATTAACAAGCAAACTAAATTATTCCAAACAATTTTCTCAATATCTGTCTTAGTATGCGTAAAATAATTGTCAAAAATTTCCACTTTCACCTTTTCTGCACTCAGTTTTGGGAACATTTTTGATAGAAAAAGGAAACAATTCCCATTTTTGCAAAGACTTTTAATAAAATGTTTTATAAGTACTAATTTTGTAAGCAACGGAATCAAATTTATACGATTCCGTGATAGGCGGATTTATCACGTTTTGATATCCTGGATTTACAACTTCTCGAGTAGTGCAATCCCTTTTAACCCAGTGTTGATCTTTAGCTTTATTATACCCTTCACCATAAGTTTGTCATTCCGTTTGTAATTTCTACATTTTTCATTTGCGACTTCACAAAGTATATATATTCTGGATCGTTATAGATAGCGAAGGCTATATAGCCATGTCCGTCTTTCCATCTGTATGTTGAAATCAACTTTCCGTAGCCCCCAAATAACTCACAAACATAGCTGATACATCAATATATTGGGAATTCTTCCGGTTCAGTCGATATTTAAAATCGAGAAAATCGGCCTACCAATGGCTGGGATATAAGGAAAAAACCGGGACAACCTCATTTTTTGGATTATTTTTGATCTATATCTGTATTACTAAGTCATTATTATAGACAATATGGATATCTAATGATAGATATTTCAAAGTTCATTACAACTATGTATATAAGGCTGTATTAATTTAACAATAGGTCAAAATCGGTAAAAATATTTTGTAACCCGAATTTTTGTTTTACCAAAAAAAATTTTTTGTCATGAATTTTTTTTTAAAAATTAGGAAAAAAAATTAAAAAAAAATTTTGAAAAAAATTAAAAATTTTTTTTTTTTAAATTTTGAAGAAAAAATTAATTTTTTTTACCTAAAAATATTTAAAATTTTTATTTTAAAGTATAATTTGGTGAAGGGTAAATAAGATTCGGCACAGCCGAATATAGCTCTGTTTTCTGTTTTTAAGTCAACATGGTGGTTACTTTGTGTCATCGTTGAATCGAAAAAAACCGGAACAACCTCGATTTTTGGCCTATTTTTGATCTATATCTGTATTACTAAGTCATTAATATAGACAATATGGATATTTGATTATAAATATTTCAAAGTCCATTGCAACGATGTATATAAGGCTATAGTAATTTGGACATGCAATGGGTCAAAATCGGGAAAAATATTTTTTAACCCGAATTTTTTTTTACCAAAAAAAATTTGAAAAAAATTAAAAAAAAATTTTTGAAAAAATTAAAAAAAAATTTTTGGAAAAAAATTAAAAAAAAAAAATTTTGAAAAAAATTAAAAAAAAATTTTTTTTTTAAATTTTGAAGAAAAAATTATTTTTTTTTACCTAAAAATATTTAAAATTTTTATTTTAAAATATAATTTGGTGAAGGGTAAATAAGATTCGGCACAGCCGAATGTGGTTACTTTGTGTCATCGTTGAATTGACTCAGAAAAGTCGATCGTTATACTTTGAGGTAGATGAAAGTCTAATATTTTTGGGCGTTACAAACATCAGCATAAAAAAATGAAAATATCTGACTTTGCTTCTATACTGTCCGTTTTGGTGATCTTGTTCAAAGCACAAGAATATGATTTTCCAAGTTTTTCAGTTTTTTCTTCAAAGGAATCATAAATAATTATGTCAGCATATAAAGATTATTAAAAGTGCATCATTGAATGGAAGAAATGAACTTTTCTTTTCAGATTTTGATTAAATTCACATTAAATCTTGTTGATACCTTAAAGTTTCAATGCATAATTGTAAATGTTTAATACATAAATTTATATGATTTCTCATTTTATCATTTCACAACAAACGAACAACAAAATAATTAAAAATTAATTCCATTATGAGAATGAAAAACAGACATAATCCTTTATACAGAAATGAGGTAAAAAACAACGTATCGTAATGGAATTTTAAATTTAGTAAAAATATTTAGAATAAAAAACTAATTTTGGGAAAACTAATTAATGTATTTAATTAAATGTATATGTATAGTGGAAACGATTTACTTTATAATTACAAATAAAAATAAATATTTAATATTTAAATAACAAAAAAAAAAAATAAAACAAAAATATATAAGTATATACATTAAAAAGAAAAAGATTTTTAAATAAGAAAAGAACTGCCAATAAAGAAAAAAACTAATTCTAAAAATAAAATCATAGTTACAAAACAATTAATAAAAAAATAAATGTTACTTGGAAAACAAACAAAAAAATAATAAAAAAAACTGTAATAGTAATAGAAATAATTATAAAAAGGCTCGATACAGAGAAGACCAATTAAAACTCAAAAGTTTAATTATCAAAAACAAATATTAAAATGAAAAAAAAAAAAAACAATTTTTTGTCTAAAAGTATAATAAAACAATTTAATAATAAAAAATTAAAAATTGTTAGGAAAAAAACATTGGTAAAAATATTTAAGAAAGTTTTTGCAAAATACTAAAACAAAAGTCTTTTATAAGAAGACCTAATTATTTAAATTATTTAAGCATCATTAACCAATAATTATTTTTTAATTATAATTATTAAAAACATATTTAAACATTAAAAAGGCAAAAACCTAATTAGTTTCTTAATTATAACAATAATTTTTTTTATTAAAGAAAAATCACAGATTTTTTTACGTTAAAGTTTGCATAAATTTTATATATTATTAAAGAAAAAAAGAAAGAAAGAAAAAAAAAAACAAGAGATTTTGTTAAATTTGTGTAATAAATAATATTTATTAAGTAATAATTATTTATAAATGTATATTAATTTTTAATAAAATTTAAGCCCTTTACATTATTTTTCTTTTTAACATTATATTTTCTTTAAAACACATAAAATGAAAACTTATTAGCAAAAGGGGTTTCAATGTAATTGTAATAAAATAATTAAAAACCAAACAAATGTTATAAAATATTTATAAAAAATAAAAACATAAATAAATAAAACAATTTAGTTATTAATTAAAAGTAAAAAAAACAAACAAACAAAAAAGAAAAACCAAATATGAAAAGGAACATTTTCTCAAAAGCAACGCAATTAGTTAGCTTAATCAATCTATTATATTTATTATTATTACTTATTATTATGATTAATTAACATAAAAACAGGAAAAAAATTAAACTTAAAACATTATTAAATCATATTTAGTAAAAAGCTTTGCTTAAACATTTAGTTTATTTTCAAATTAGTATCCTTATAATGAATTAATGAATGAATGAATGAATGAAGATAATATCAACTTGAAACTCTATTGCTAAAACAAAACCGAAAATTTATACAAAAAATAAAGAACAAAATTAAAATTTTTTTGAATTTAGTTGTACAATTATTTCTAAAGTTAGTTCATATTTAACTATTGTATCATTCTTAAATTTTGGGAGTAAATAAAGAAAATTCATATGTTTGTATACGAAATTTTCAAGAAAACACCTGTGCCTGTGTTTGAATCAAATATTTCCTTCTACGAACTTCAAAATATACGTTTAAAAAACAGCGTATAAACCAAGCTTTTCGTAATTTTTGTTCTTGCCTCTACGTTCTCTCACGTACTGAATAAAGCCAGACATGTTCAATTCTGCATTTTCATCTAAATGATTTTTGTAAAAACTTGTTTCTTGTAAACAGTGCACAAAGTGAAAGAGCATTCAAAAACTATTATCTATTTTATGCCCTTCACCATGAGTGGCAAGGAAATATATATAAGTTTGTCATTCCGTTTGTAATTTCTAAATTTTTCCTTTGCGACCCCACAAGTATATATATTCTGGATCGTTATAGATAGCGAAGTCGATATATACATGTCCGTCTGTCCATCTGTATGTTGAAAACAATTTTCCGTAACCCCCAAATAACTTACAACCATGATTCATACAGCAAATATCGGGAATTTTTCCGGCTCGGTTGCTATTTAAAATCAAGAAAATCGGCCTACAAATGGCTGAGATATAAGGAAAAAACTGGGACAACCTCGATTTTTGATCTATATCTGGATTACTAAGTCGTTAATATAGACAATATGGATATCTAATGATAGAAATTTCAAAGTTCATTGCAACGATGTTAATAAGGCTATAATATTAAGTTGGCCATACAATGGGTCAAAATCGGGAAAAATATTTTTTAACCCGAATTTTTTATTTACCAAAAAAAAATTTTTTTCAATAATAAAATTTTAAATAAAATTATTAAAAAATTAAAAAAAAATTTTAAAAATAAATTTCGAAAAAATTTTTTTTTTTTTTATTTTTGAAAAACAATTTTTATAAAAAAATTTTATTTTAAATTTTGAAAAAAAAAAAATTATTTTGTTTATCTAAAAATATTTATAATTTTTATTTTTAAGTATAATTTGCTGAAGGCTATATAAGATTCGGCATAGCCGAATATAGCTGTCTTACTTGTTAAGTTTAAACTTGCCTATATAGTATTATGGGTTTATTCACTTAAAAATTAGTTTTTATATTAAAAGCAGTTTTCAAGAAAAGCTTTACTCGTATTAATATATGCAAACAAATATTTCACATTATTATGTATACCCTTAAGCATGTGTATAATAAAATTTTCATTCCGTTTGTAATTTCTACATTTTTCATTGGCGACCTCATAAAATATATTCTGTATCGTTATATATAACGAAGTCGATATAGCCATCTCCGCCTGTCTGTTGAAATCAACTTACATGATTGATACATCAATATAGCCGCTATGGTCCAAATTAGGTTGCTATTTAAAATCCGCCCATAAATGACTGAGATATTAGCAAAACACCGTGACTATCGCTATTTTTTACAAACATTTTTTTCTCCAAATTTTTTCTCATCAAATTTTTTCTCACCAAATATATTTTTACCATATAATTTTTAATATTTATCTTAAACTTTACTTTGGTTAAGGGTATAAACAATTCAGTGCAGCCGAATATAGCACTCATACATGTTTTCACAAAAACGCCTAACTTAAAAACCTATTTTATATGTAAAGCATGAGCTTCATTGCCAAACAACGCTTCTTAGAAAGGAATTTATTTTTCTCCAAAACATAAACACATAATTAAAATTGTTGGGAAAAGTTTACTTAGTGAATAAAGTTATTTTAGAAAATATATAAGATTTCCTCTAAAAATAATGTTTTTCAAAGGAAACTCTTTTGTAAAAAGAGTTTGTTATCAAAATAACTGTATTCCAAAAAATTAAAAAAAATTATTCGAAACAAAATTTTGATTAAAAACAAGTAAGAGAGCTATATTCGGGTGTATCGAATCTTATATACCCTTTATCAAAGTATACTTTACAATAAGATTTAACATGTTTTATGTTAAATTTCTTTTTTATTAAATTAGAAAAAAAAAAAATTTTTAATTTTTTTGCTGAAAATATTTTATTTGTGAAAAAAAAAAAAAATATTATATAAAAAATTTTTTTGCTGAAAATGAAGATTGAACAAATTTTTTGTTAAAAATTTTAATTTTTTTTCTAAAAATATTTAATTTTTTTACAAAAAATTGTTTTGGTGAAAAAATATTTTTCCTGATTTTGACCCATTATAGGTCCGAATTACTATATACGTCGTTAGAAAGGTCTTTGCAATACTTATCATTAGACTTAGTAATCCAGATATAGAAAAATAGGCAAAAAATCGAGGTAGTCCGTTTGTGGGTCGATTATCTCGATTTCAAATAGGATGAATCATTTGTGTAGGTTGTTTGTGGGCTACGGAAAGTTAATTACAACAGACAGACGGTTATGGCTATATCGAATACGATATCTATAACGATCCATAATATATAATTTGTATGAGGTCTCAAATGAAAAATGTAGAAATTTCAAACGGAATTACAAACTGCCACTCATGGTGTAGCGTATAAAAAAGTTAAGTATTTCACAGAAAAAACTATTTCCTAAATAGTTTCGATTGAAATATTTATCACATATTGAACTGGTTTCAATTATTTCATTATTAAATCAAGTATTCATGTGCTCGAAGACAACATTTTCTAATGAATTTTTTAATGTGTTCATATCATTATTTAAGTGTCATTTATCGTAACAAGATAGTTCGATCGACAGCTATATTTTTGAACATTCAATTTAAATACAAATTAATTTTTAATAGTTTCACTTTGAATGAAGGTGCAGTAGATTAATATAATTGTGATAATTTTCAAGCTACTGGAAAATTAGTAATAACCGTCACGTAACGTGCGTCGTAAAATGTTCTCGGCTTTTTATGAAAATGGCAAATTTTTGTTCATGCCTATAAGTTATATTAGAATTCCCTTTCATTCATCTTTCTTTTAGGAATAAGATTTTGTGTCCTTTATTATTCAAAATTCGTTAAAATTACGAAAAAACACTTCAACTTTTAAAATTCTTCCAATTTTTGTAACGTGCGTGACAAAACTTTGCGATCAATTATTTCGCAACAAATGGCAATTAAAAGGTAATATGTTATGACATTTGGTATACGTTGAAGGATTCTTATTTGAAAAACCAAAAATTTTCATATTTAAATATGAAAACGTGTACAAATGAAACGTTCGTCCCGCAAGATTTGGCCATATGTACATTAGGGTGACAGCCAATTTTTTTTAAATATCAAAGTGTACCGGATGGAATATTGTGACACTAGGTCTAAAAATTAAGTGCTGAAAATTTGAGCCAAATCGGACAACGATTTCGGGACATGTCAGATATATGCAACATTTTACGATTTATATGAAATTAATTTGTGAAACTTCTTAACTTTCTGCATTATCTTACAGAAATATGTAGATTTATTTATGTTAATGAAAATTAAAATAAATAAAATCTTTTTGAGATTTGGGTCAAATTGACCCATTATCAGTTTTTGTAAAAATGTTGCTACTAAATAAGTAATACTTCTGTAATTGAATGCAAAATAATTGAAATGTGCACGTAATTGTTTTTGAAATGAGATAGAAATGACAAATTTTTTTTTTATAAAATGTTAAAGTTATTAAAAATTACAATAGGAAACAAAAATATGAAAAAATTATGTTAATACTTCCTCTACTTTTTCAGTACCTGCAATTTAAATTTTGCGATTTTCGGGAAAAACAAATTTGTTGGTCATATTTTTGCGAATGATACCAATTTCCTTACTGTTATGAATTTTAAGTAAAACCTATGCAGAATCTAATAGGCCAAATAATTCTAAATATACTCTAAAAGTTTTACTAAAATCGGGCAACGTTAACCCTCAGCCATATTTGGAATTTCTTATGGAAATATAGCGAAATGTTACATAGTTTTGGTCCGATTTTAATGAAGCTTGAAAAAAATATAACATAAGGTCCGGCATTTACAATAACAGCACAAAAATTGTGATTAACCCTTAAAGCACTTTTAATGACATAATATTGACATATTTTTTTCATATTTTTATTTCTTACTAGCTTGACCCGGTGCGCTTCGCTACCCCAGTCGTAGTAAACAAAATATGTAAGGATTTTATATTTATGTTTCCCGCTGTTTATCCCTTTCTGGTCCAAGTATTGAAAAAAGTTATAGCCTATTGACGCTTCCAAGTAAGGATCTATCTACGTTCCAAATTTCAATGAAATCGGTTCAGCGGTTTAGGCGTGATGCACAAACAAACAAACTTACAAAGACATTTATATATTTATATAGATTAAGATTATAATAGGAATGATAAAAAAAATGTTGGGTCATTTTGACCCAAAGGAGGTATTGGGTTAATCTCCAAAAGATTTGTTTTACTATAATTTTATTAATATAAATAAATCTATATATTTCTGTAACATAATGCAAAAAGTTAAGGAGTTCCACAAATTTATTTCATATAAATTGTAAAATGTGGCATATATACATCTAACCTTTAAATTCGATGCGCGTCCCGAAATCATTGTCCGATTTGGCTCAAATTTTCAGCACGTAACCTATAGACATAGTTTTATAATATTCCGGTCGGCACCTTTCAAAATTCGAACAACATTTTTTTCCATACAACTGATTTTCACTCTAATGTACATTGAATATTCGCCATATATTTATTAACTTAAGAGAACTTAATTTCCTTATATTTGAAATTAATTAAAAATATACACACACAAATATTTTAAAATGAAACACGTTTAGAATATTTCATATTTTTTTCAAAATTTAACAAATAGTAAAAAATTGTATGTTATTATGGGCAACTTCTTAACTATATGACAAAATTTAACAAAATTTTCGATACATATAAAAAACAAAAAGCATTGAACAAAGTGAAAAAAAAGCATTGAACAAAGTGAAAAATCTTTTGAAAACGCTTTTAAATTGCATTTAGTTGTTTGAAATTTACTTATTAAATTATATTTCCATTTTCATCATTATTAAAAATCGGACTAATAATAGTAAAATTTAGTTTTCAAAAGCTTTAGTAACCTGTTCAAAAACATTCACAGAGAAATCGGTCGATCACTTAGTTAAGTCAAGCACCTCAGAATACAAATGAACAACTGAACAAAAAAATCAAGCTGGTTAATTTATTTGTTGTGAACTAAAATTTCCAATCAGTAAAATAATCCTTTATGTCCAATTCTATAAGGGACAATATAATTTTAAATGTAAAAAAAGTTGTTTTTAAAACTAAATATAGATTAGAGACAGTTAGAGAAATTTATCTGGAACTGCATATTTTGATAGATGTCCAACTCGCAGACCACTCAGCGACATAAAGGCTATTAAAGGTAAAGACCTAAGCTTTCTTTTGAGCAAAAACAAAAAATAAAAAAGGGTAGATTTTGCTACCTTTTGAGAAAAAAGGGCGCATATTGAAAAGAAAAAATCAAGAATTTTTTATTTATTTTTCGCAAGATTGAAGAAATAGCTATCTAAACTATTTGGGACAAATTTTGCAATAATAACAATAGGTAATTTGTTAAATGGATGGGAAATAACAGCTGTTTGGTCAGAGTTTTTGATCGATCTTGTTAAAAAATTGTGTCTTACTACTATTACTACACGCAGAGAAAAAATATAGTTGTGTATGTTTACAGTAACCATTTTTACATTTTTAAAAGTTTTTTAACAATATTATAGTCATAGTAGATAGTACATGATTGTGGTAACCATAATATGGTTAACTTAATTGTATCGATCATATATATGGTTACAGTAAACAAGTATATGTTTGTGACAACCATTGTTATGATGAATCTTTATATCATAATATGTTGTTCTCAGATTATGATATCAATTATCCGAGATCAACATAGTAAAACCTTAATCATAAACATGGTTGCCACAAACATATACTTGTTTACTGTATTCTGGGACTCAGTAAATGCAACATTTAAATAATTTGTTTAGTTATTTGCAACTTTTGCATTAATGAAATGATACTTATATGAATACTTATCTTTCAACAATATAAAAAGAGATACATTTAAAGAAATTAAAAAAAAAAAATTTATAAAAATTTGATCATTGGCACAATAACACAAAATGAAATATTGATCGTATTTGTTTAAAATAAACTTCCTAAATTAGTTAATCATTAATTTTGCTTCACAACTAAAATAATTCCATAAAATATTCTTAAAAATTAAAATGAAAAAATCTTTAAATATAATGAGCTAAATTATTTTTAAACAACAACAAAAAAATGCTAGAAATTTAATATTTTGTTATCTGATACTTTTTAGTTCTTCAATTTTTTTTTTTTTTTTTGAAAATAATCACATCGATTTGGTTGTGTTTTATTGTAAATGAGAAAGATATATAAATTAATTATATTAATTCAGTTAAAGCATACATTTTTAGCTAAAAGCGCTTATTTAAAACATTTTCTTTTTTTCTCAGAAAAATTTTAATAAATCTTAGTTGCACAGATTTAATCTATTAAAAAATAAAATAAAACATAAAACCCTGAAATATTTTTTTCCTGCATCACTACATACTTAAAAACAAATTTAAAATGAAAAAAAAAAAATCTAAAAAAAAACATGTAATTTCTATGAAATAAATTATGTAAAAACAAAACTTGAAATACTAAAATGAAATAAAACAAGGAGAAAAATTAATAATGAAATTAAAAACAAACTTTAAATAATATTTGAAAATAAAGATGAAAAAAAAAAAAAAGAAAACAAAATTAAAGATAAATAAAATGATTAATAAAAATATATAAATACAGAGTTTCTATTTTCATTATAAATAAGTTAGGGACGATATATTCGGCTAAGACGAATTTGATTTGTTTTACTTTGCTGTAAATGAAAAATATTGCTTTTTAAATAAAGGGTTTTCCAACAAGAGGTCTTATTTTGTTATCCAAAGTAAAATTGAATTTTTTGAGATAAATTGTCGGATGGCCATCAGCCAAATGTCCGCCACGACCACACATATAATTTTTATGACATTTTCCATAACCAAATCGCAAAGTGGCAGCCCTATGTCCTCGATAGCCTCACAAATTCTATCTTTGAGGTCTTGTCGACAGCTGGGCTGTTGGCGTAGACATTATCTTTCACGTGGCTCCAAAGAAAGAAGTCGCAAGTTGTTAATTCACAAGATCTCAGTGGCCAATTGTGATCACCTCTTCGAGAGATAACACGGTCCGGAAACTTTTCCCGTAAAAGAGCATTGGTTTCGTTGCTTGTGTGGCACGTAGCGCCATCCTGATGAAAGTAAACATTGTCTAGATCAATATCATCCAACTCCGATCAAAATACGGTGTAATAACGTTTGTGGAATGCCCAATTCCAAAGAACGATGAGGAATGGACAAACCTGGGTTTTCTTCAACACTTTAAGCTAGATCAGTAATATTCTCAGGTGTTCTTGAACGACGTGCACAGGTTTTATTCTTTACATCACTAACTGTTAGGACAGCTCGAATTTATCCACAAATTTCTGTATTGCGGTCCGACAAGGTGTTTCACGAAGACCCAATAATGCTTTAGTTTTGCGAACTGTGATTGCAAGATTTTTACCGTTTTTGTAGTGAATTTTTATAATTTCAATGGGTTGTTGAAGCATGTATCGTTCCATTTTTATACTCTTCACCTTCGTGAGAAGGGTATATATAAGTTTGCAATTTCCACAATATAATTTTCCGACCCTATAAAGTATATATATTCTGGATCCTTATAGATAGCGGAGTCGATCTAGCAATGTCCGTCTGTCCGTCTGTCTGTTGAAATCAATTGTCTGAAGACCCCAGATATCTTCGGGATCCAAATTTTCAATAGTTCTGTCAGACATGTTTTCGAGAAGATTCCTATTTAAAATCAGCAAAATCCGTCCATAAATAACGGAAATATGAGCAAAAATCCGGGACAACCTTTATTTTTGGCCTATTTTTGATCTATATCTCGATTACTAAGTCATAAATATAGACAATATGGATATCTAATGATAGATATTTCAAAGTCCATTGTATCGATGTATAAATTAAAAAAAAAAAAATTTTAAATTAATTTTTTTTTTTTTTTTTAAAAAATTGGAAAAAACTTAAAAAACCAATTTCGAAAAAAAAAATTTTAAAAATATTAAAAAAAAAAAAATTTATTTTATTTTAAAGTATAATTATTAATAAAAGTATAATATAGCTCTCTTACTTGTTAACAATGGCGTGGTTTCTACATGTCAAATGTCAAAGCTACTACTTGTCAAATGTAAAGCTTCAAAAGTGACAGCTACCGAAATACCGGGTGATTCAAAATAACACCTCTTGTTGGAAAACCCTTTATATATACTTCTCCCACTGCGCCTGTCCGCGTCGTTGTAGTTCAATAGGCATCTACTAAGTTTGAAGACTCTCACTATAATAATTCTTTATATATGTTATATTTAATATTTCTTGCTATGGGGGTACGGCTCCTCCTGCTCTTATAGAAATATTAAGTAGCCTATAGCTCATTTCGGATATACAGGAAGATAGTGACAACTACATACAAACACATTAATTTTTCTAACTTTCATATTCAAAAATTTTGCACAAAATATGTGACCTTCGTTCAGAAAAATCTCTCTGGTACGGACGAGCGATAACTGGTGGATATACAATTGGGTATAGGAGATGGTTTGGACTAGAGAGTGTGTAAAAATGTTTTTGACTCGGTTTAAAGGTAAGAAGTTATTATTACAGTGTGTTTGAAATATACGGTTTTAGAAATAGTTCGTAAACCTTTGCAGATATCTTTAAGACATTTTACGTAGCCTGAGGTGAGGTGTTTTACTAAAGTTAGTTACCTTAGGTTCACAAAATTTAAAACCATTTCAGAATTTTTAGATATTTTATGGAATTTTTAGTTTTACTAAATAAGATGTTTTTTTTTTTCTTTATTTTTATCTTTTATTTTTTTAAATTTCTACAAAAATCATGTAAGCCCCCATACACTATTTACATTGGCATATAAAAACAACAAAACAAAGAAAGAAGCGGCTTATAAAACAAAATAAACACTTGCCAAATTGAAAGGTAAACAAATACACAACACAAAGGAAAAAAACTTCACACCAGCATGAAGCAGCCAGCGAGTAAAAAAACCCAAGAAAACTGAAAAGAAAATCAAAACAAATTCAAGAAAATAAACAAAGAAGAATATAGACAAGAAAGAAAATAAAAAAAATAAACAAAAAGTAAAAAAAACAAAAATGATTCCCAACTCTTTGCAAAACATATAACAATTGAACAATTTAGACGCTGACAGCAAACTTAGCAGCACCAACAACAGCGCCAGCTACATACAAAACAACTTCAAGCCATAAATGACATCATGAGATATTTAAGAGATAAATGTAGACAAGAAGGCAAAAGCTTGGCTTGTAAAAAAGCTTTATTTTAAACAATGGCCGGATGAATATGCAGATGGCTCTCAATAGCTGTAGCAGTAGACGAATGTAACTAAACCAGTTAAGATGTATTTAAGCGGAATATAACTATAGAACTACATATTGAAATACAACAAGAGACAAAAGCTAAAAAAAGCAAATAATTAAAAAGTATTAAAAAATTGCAAAGAAATATTTGTGTAAAATATCTTGCCGTCTCTATTAACAAAATATTTGTTAAACATAATAATAATTAATAACAAAAAATAAAGAAAAAAAACTTAAAATATCTAAAAAATTACTAAACATACATAGGTATTTAACAAGTTTCAATTTCATTACAATTAATGGAAAAAATTGTTCATAGTGCTTTTAAAGAGAGTGCAAATAAATTAACAACAGAAAAATGTTAAATGAAAATAAAACCAATAAAATGTAACTGCGTTTTAAATGAATTTTGCACGCGTTATAGTTTTCTGAAATCATTTTTAGACTTCTGTATATAAAAAAAAAATAAAATATTTTATACATACATATAAATAAATTACACCATTTACCTGTGGAATAATTGAGTAAGAGAACGTAAATGTAAAAGTAATATAATGGAAGAATATTAACAAATGAGAACTCAACAATTAAAAGTAGCATATATGCGGCTAAACCAAATCTATTCCCTTCAACAGAGCACAGTACACGCAGAGAAAAAATATAGCTTTGCATGTTTACAGTAACCATTTCCACATTTGTAAAAGTTTTTTAACAATATTATAGTCACAGCAACTATTTAGATGATTGTGTTAACCATAATATAGTTAACTTACGATTCACATGATTGTATCAATCATATACATGGTTACAGTAAACAAGTATATGTTTGTGACAATCATTTTTATGCTTAAGGTTTTACCATATTATGCTGCTCTCTGCTAATTGATATCATAATCTGAGAACAACATATTATGATAAAAAGATTTATCATAACAATGGTTGTCACGAACATATACTTGTTTACTGTAACCATGTATACGATTGATACAATCATGTGAATCGTAAGTTAACTATATTATGGTTAACACAATAATCTTAATAGTTGCTGTGACTATAATATTGTTAAACATATTTTAGAAATGTTGAAATGATTACTGTAAATATACACAACTATATTTTTTCTCTGTGTGTAGGTTCCACTGCAAAATAATTGGTAAGACATATATAAATTCTGTGCTGATTTCTTTTAAACTTGAAACATCAATGCATGATGTCTCTGACGAGCTTTAAGGACAGAGGTGTCAAAGTTGTCCACCTAAAATATAAAAATTTCACAAAAATTCACATTAGGATGGACTTTATTCTGCGGTTAATAGATTTTCTATGCTCTCAAGGTCTAAAATTGTTCTCAATCATCTAGAAACTAAGTGCTGAAATGTTGAGCAAAATCGGGTAACGTTTAGAGGTTGCACATTTTACTTGAAGTTTCGAGTTTTGGAGTAAAGTAGCAATATTTTCAAAAAGGTTAAAAAAAAATTAATATAAGATTATTTCTTTGGATTTCTAATTTACTTATTATTTTGTTATTTAAGATTTCTATGACATTGTTAAGCCTTTTGTATCTGGAATCAAATTTGTTAAAAACATAAAACTTAACTTATGTTATTAAAGATAAATTTGTGCACTCTATAAAAACAATATAATAAATTTTTTATTTGGACTTCATTAACCCATTATAACCAGAGGTCAAAATTACAGCTTTTCAAATATTTTCACATATTAATTACACAATTAATAATGTTATACTTATTACGAAATTGACAAGTTAACTGAGTGTTAAAACAATTTTTTTAAATACTAACAAGTAAAAAAGTATAGTCATTCATGCCCGACCATGTAATACCCTACACATAGTAAATGAGCAAAACCTTTTTCTTTTAAAATTTCAATATTTTGCTTTTGTGAGTGATTTTCTAAAGTGCGCCTTTATGGAATCTATGAAATTAGATCGCTTGATTTATTTCTATACCAAATTTCTTTCGGTTAAATTTTATTTGATTCATGCTCGCTAAACTGATTATCGGAAATGAGACTTATATAGGCGCTATAACCAATTTTGGACCCTTAATACCAATACTTATTAAAGTTGTATGCTCGTTAAAGTAATTTTCGGAAAATAACCTTTCGTGGAAGCTATGCACAGTGGTTTAGAAACCTTTTTTTTTTTTTTGTTTTTTTTTTTTGAATAATTCGTTATCGCGGAAACTATTAAAGATACTTATTATTACAAAATTTAACATGGTTGGAACTGATATGTTTTTGAGTTTACTTACGTTTGTTCAGCTTTCTAGCGCCATTGGGGGCTAGTGCGTAGCCCCTCACAATTGGTCAACTCGGGTCTCAAATTTAAAAAAAAAAAAATCGCGAAAAATCTATTTACGATCCAAATGAACTGAAATTTTAAATATAAATAGTCCTTGAGAAGATATACTAAAAAATACTCTAACACGTGTAGGTTATGGGATAAAGAAAAAGGGAGTAGTGTTTGTGGACATTCGATTTGAACTTTCCCACATTGGAAATGGAAGGAAACACTTCAGCGGGAAGCTTATTCCACATACGTACAGTACGGCTAAAGAACGAATTTTCCCTGTAGTGTGTTGTCACTGGCCAATCGACCACAAAGTGATGTGTTCTTGATAAAAAAACGTGAATTACGTAAAAATCTGTGGTATCAGGAACAAGTTCCCTAATTTCGTCAGAACACATTCCATTGTAGTACCGATAGATCAGTGAAAAGCAGCCCACATGGCGACGATGCTCAAGCGAATCAATAGAGTTGGACACCCTACTGTCACGAATAATCACCTTCGCTCTGTCCTCTACGCGCTCGAGCAGCTCCAAAATAGACTTTGATATAGGTGGTGTAAATAGTGAGGAGATCAGATGGAGTGAAGTAAAAACCGAGACACTTGAATGCTTCTTTCGACACTTGAAAAATGTGTTTAGACCAGCGAACATCACATTGTATTTTTACGCCCAGAACATCAAGAGCGTCTAATTCCACAATATTTACACCATCCATAAATACAGATGAAGTAACACAGTCTGTCGTTCGTTTTTGTGTCAACATGCAACACTCAAACAAGCGACTCTATTCGCACAACCCCATTCAGAGATTGAAGAGATATTCAGGTTTATTGATTTATTTTTTTTTTTTTAATTTTGATGGTTTTTTAGATATATATTTTTTATTTTTTCCCAAAAAAGCCCATATATTTTTTCTTATGTATAACAAAATTTTCTTCGGGACTATATACAATTGTTATTGATCCGGAAAGATAACTTAATGGAAAACCTAACACCTCCCAGGCCTATCCAGACTTGGCCGATTTGTAAAAAATATTTTAGATATGAGTAAAAAATTCTAAAAAGGCAAAGCACCGATCCTCAAAATGCTCCATATTTGTATAACCCTATATGCTACTTATATACTTACAAAGTTTTTTCACTATCACACAATAAATAACGTCACCTTAAGCACTTTTATAAAAAAACTCAGTTTTTGTGACACATTTTCCCCCTTTTAGGAATTTTTGTATTTGAAAATAAAAAATGTCAAAACTTATAATGCCATTAATTTAAGTACATTTGAGTCTATATTGGTTCCAAGTTTTGTTATGATACCTTTAACCGTTAAAATGTTTCATTAATTTAAATTTTATATGTTTCTTCGTGGAAAATCACCATATTATAGTTTTTTTAGTTTTTGAGGTAAATGAAGTCTCAAAAATTTATAAAATTATTTAATTTTACTAACACATTAACCTTCAAGTTCTAGGGGTTTTATTTGTATCCACCATTTATATAAAAATGCTTTATTTAGTTCACAGAAGTTCCACAAACCTTGCCTCCTTTAACAAATTAGTACGTTTTTTCTTATACAGTCAGAGTCGAAATTCAGTATTAAGCACGCATTTTCATATAAGAAACTAAATATTTTAATTAGTGAAAGAACTATATAAGTTTGAATAATTTTAAATTAAATCTAGACTTTAATCTTTTATTATTTTAAAAAAGTTTGAAAACTAAAATTGATTTCATGGAAAATTTATGGGAAAAAGTACCTAAAAACAAAAATTAGTATACAGTTGAAAATAAAAAGTTAATTTTTTTTTATGGTCCTCCATTCAGCTTAATTACGGCCTCTAGTCACCTTTTCATGGAGTTTACAAGATATTCAGTTATATCTTTAGTAATTTCCTTCCCACTCTTCCTTTAAAGAGGGTGCGGAGTTCGGCCTTAGATGAAATGTTTTGTTTTCCAATATTCCGGTCTAAAATTTCCCACAGGTGATCTACTGGATTAAGGTCTGAAGATTGCGGAGGTGAATTTAAATGCTTAAGCACGTTATACAATAGCCACTCCTTTGGGTCATTGTCTTGCTGAAAGTCCCATGGAGTTATAAGACCTAAATTTTCAGCACTTACTTTCAAATTGTCCTTTAAAATTTCTAAGTACTTTGTCTCGGCTATTCTATGTACTTTCAATAAATGCCAAATTGCTAGGTCCTGCAGCTGACATACAGCCCACACCATTGCCATGTTTTACGATAGCACTAAGGTTTTGTGAAAGCAGCACTAAGGTTTTATGAAAGCGTTTATTTGAATTGAAAATTAGCTTTTTAATATTTTTAAATTTTGTTAAAACTATGTAGAATTTGGAATATGCTTTATGAATTTTCTGTTTTTTTTTTTTTTTTTTTTTTTTTTTTTGTATCAAGTTTTATATTTTATATTTAAATATCTATGTATAAATAAAATACAAAAACTATGTTTAACTCTTATTTCACCTGCAAGAAAAAAAAACATACATTGTTTACCCTCATGTGTTGTTTTCCACACATACAGTGTTTAATTTTTTTTAATAGTCCAAATACTGATTTAACATTAAAAACATATTTATCTTTATATTTTTGTTTATCTTCAACAAATTTTACACAATCATTTTGCAATACACCTTTTTGGTAGAAGCAGCACATTTGCCAACACAAAATGTTGTTCCTTGGTTTTTGCTTTAAATATATTTTATTAAACTATTCTAATAATAATTTTTACTCGTTTTTCGTTCGAATAATTAAAAAAAAAGCTCGTGTAATAAAAAAAATTATGAACTTTTATTCGATTTAAATGTGGTGTATGACTTAAAAGTGCGGGATCTTTTTAAATTTCTAAATTTTATTTTGAAACATTTGTACAATACAAATTTATTCAAAGTATTGGCCATTGTGGACATATAAATTCCACGCCACAAGCATGAATCAAGCCAATATCAGATACCCAGTTCGTTCGAAACAAATAGTACAGGTCAACAGCAAAAAAAAAAAGGCTTGAATAACCACTATATACATTTGATGCACCATGGATTGGAGAAAATGTTTTCAAAATTCAAACAATCGAAGGAAGAACATTAACTACTCAATTTTATATATATCAAACAAAAACCATAAATTATGTGAAAATGAGTGAATTCACTTAATTGTGAATAAATTCAAAAGGAATCAATTGATTTTTATGATTGATACCTTATTTTCTTCCTAGTACACGTCTCTTCGCGGGAAAGTAATAAATCTGAACGATTTCTGCAGTTTTTGATTTTTCGTGAGTTTCTTAAAACGAAAAATGCTATTTTCACGTAAAAAATATTTTTTTTTGCTTAAATTCGTTATTATAACTCCGAAACTGCTGAGCCGATTGAAACACAATATATGAACGGATTTAAGGTTATGTAAGTCTCAACTTTTCTAAGTTTATTCTAATAACATCGGACAAACCCTTTTTGAGTTATCATTAATTATGTGGAGACACGTCTAAAAAGACTTAAAATATTACTTAAACATTTTTTTTTAAATAAAAAAACCTCCCCAAAGAATTTAAAATTTGAACCATATTTGTACTATTAGAACCACAATACATCATAATTGTGTAGTGGTTTAAAAAGCCTTTAACATTTTTTTGATTTTGTTGTCTTGTGTAGTAGTTGGACTATAAAGTGGGTGAGGCAAAACTTCCCAACCACTTCACTATAAATACTTTTTAACAGGTATTGCAACATGTGGCGGAGCCTTGTCATGATGGAATATTACGGTTTCATGTCTGTCCGCATATTTTGGGCGTTTTTCGGCCAATGCTCGCTTCAAACGAAACAGCTGCGTTCGGTTCAGGTTCCCTGAGACGGTCTGGTCAGATTGTTGCAGCTCATAATAGATAGGAACCTTTTGCTCCCACCAAATAACTTAGCGCCATGGATATTTGGCTTTAGTTCGGCTAGTTGGGCGGACCTCACATGCGATCTCTTACTCTTTGGGTTATCGTAATTGATCCATTTTTCATCGTAAGCAATGATCCGGTGTATAAATTATTTTCTTTTATAGCGTTCAAGCATTATTTCATTGTCTCTCGACTTCATATGGTACCCAATTTCCCTTTTTCAATAGTAAAAATTCTGGAACAGAAAAAGTTAAATTCTTTGAGTGGTGAATATCGATCATTGTTTAAAATTGTCAATAAAATTTACAAAAGTCGTAAATGGTGTAATCTCCATTACTTAACTGTATGTATTAGTGGGCTTATACGCATCAGAGTACAAGTACCTATGATGTCTTTATATGTGTGCCATTCGCAAATTACTCTTTTAACTGAATTTTTTCACTCAAGCTATTAAGATAATAGATTTGCTGTTTTCAAACAGCTAAAAAATATCTTTAAAAATAACTAAAATATCAAGGTCAATTAAGTTAAGAGAGACTGTAAATTTTAAGTTTACAAATACCTATATTTTGAACTAAAAACGTGTCTACACAAAAAACAAATTACAGCTGAGTGCAGAAGTTACTCTGACGTTATGCAATTTTCTAAACTACTGTTCTAAAGTCAAAAAGAGAATTGAGATTGTTTAAAACAAACTGGGTACCAACTAAACTTTTTTTTTAATTAGTTTTTAATTATATTGTAAACAAATATAGTTATATTGTAGTTGTTGTTGTTGATGTTGTGCTTTTAATTTATCATAAATAATGTCTAAAGTTCATAGCGGTTTTAGTTGTGGTTGTTGTTACAGTTTTCTGGTACGGTTTTAAGTTTATTTTTTTTTTTGTTTTGATTTTCAGCTGCTGTTCTAGATAGTTTTTTTTTTTTCTTCAATTCTTCTTTTTTTGTTTGTTAATGTTCCTACAAATATCTATGATTTTGTATTTTTTAAATAATTAAAATTTTTTTCTTTCTTTTTTTTGATGTTTTTACCTTTTGCTGTAGGCATTGTTGCATTGTACAGCTTTAGAGTGGCATATATGTATAACGACGAACATATTAACATTAGTTCAAAAAAGACTTAATGACACTAAAACAAAAGATTTAAGAATTATACACAACCCATATGTATTAAGCACTTTATGAGTTATTCTAACAATTTATATCATACTCTTATTCTGGGTTACTTAAAGTAACTTGTTTATCTGAAATATTATAAAATAAACTGTAATTGAAAATTGTTTTTGTGAAAGCATAAATGGAAACGTTTACGCCTTCCTAAGTAGTTTTGCTTTGAATGATGTACATTTTACTAAGAAAATAGTTTGGGTTTAATGATCAATTAATGTGAGACACGTGGGCATACTAAGCTACCAAAATTGATACAAGATGCAAGGTGCGCTAGATAACTGGTGCCTTAGGATAGTTGATTTAACCCATCTTCCGTACAGACTTTCATCGTTGATCGACTCCACGATCTATAATAGAATCTTGAGTTTATTTTATACTTTTTTCGATTTATCATGTTCCCAGGAAACCAATTTGTTCTCCGTCATCTAAAATAATGGTGAAAATTTTAGCAAAATCAAATAACGTTTAGAGGTTACACATTATATTTGAAGATTCTCGTAAACTAAACACATTAACAAAAAAGAACCATTTTTTGCTACATATCGATAGGTATTGATCTAAAAGACGCCTTCTGCAAATACCTTTAGATCAGCCTTACAAAGAAAAAACGTTAGAAATACGACTTTAAAGCTCCGCAACGCTGCACAAAGAATGAATGTTTTAATGACCAAGACTATTCCTAGTCTACTCCGTATGAAAACGACTTTATTTACCTTGATGACTTGCTGGTTTGCACTAAAGATTTCAAAACTCATATTGGTATACTGCAAGAGATGGCAAAATGTTTAGAAAGTGCTCATTATGCTATTAATACCGAGAAGAACCGTCTTTGCCAAAAAGAGATAAAATATCTACGATACATCGTAGGGCAAGGATGTTTAAAGCCTGACAAGACTAAGGTTAAAGCAGTAATGGATTTTCCATTATCTAAAAGTCCCAGACTGATAAGGAGGTATGAAGGCTTAACTGGGTGGTATCGCCAACTTATCCCCAACTTCGCCGACCTAGCAGAACCACTTACTAATTGTATAAAGAAGGTAACAGAATTTTATTTAACACTGGACGTGAAAGCAGCATCTATTAAGCTAAAGAAATTTTTAAACATTCACTCCAGTGCTTATTCAACCCGATTTTAATCGCCCATTTACCACACAGTGCAATGCTTCTCATGCACTGTGGTTCCAAATCAAAATCTAGGTGGAAAAAACTATAGAAATCGGTATCTTCGGAATTTGGAAAAGCGAAGTTTTTCGGAAGCTGACAATACAAATGGGTTGCACATTTCGTTTTCTCGACAGAAGCGCCAGAAGTTCAAAAAAATGTTGAATCACATTTTTGTTAATTTTTTTAATATTTTACTGCTTTACTAAATTACATATATCTCAATTGTTTTACAATATAGAAATTTATACTTCAAAACATAGATAAACATTGATACAGGCTTTTATTAAGTGTATATCTTATATTTATGGCCCTCTCCATTTTCCTGTTATAGTCTATTAAACATGGGTATCATATATACTGATATTTTTTTTTTCTAATAATATTATATAGCTTGCCAAAAAACATGAAGAAACTTCTGGGAAATGTCTTTGTACAAAAATTGTAACCGCCAGCACCCGCCGAAAAACTTTTTTTAATTTTAGCGGAATGGAATCTTTAGAAATATTTTATTTTATTATTGCTTCTTATATATCTAGACCCTACTGTTACTTGAAAAAAATTTATATTGATCTTTTAAACATTTGTTTTGGAATCGGAGACACCAATTCTATATAAAAAGAGCGCCAAATAATTTTGTCCACCTGGATTTTGATTTGGAACCGCAGTGTCATGTATGCGTGGGTGGTGTGCTCACGCAGACAGATGACGAAGGTAAAGAACATCCAATAGCGTACGTGTCATAAAAATTTATCGAAAACCAGATAAATTACACGGTTATGGAGCTGTAGTGTCCCGCCGCGAGCATGCATCTCAAACGATTGCATCCATATGTGGAAGGTCTCGCATTCAAGATAGTAACAGATCACTGTAGTATGAGCTGGTTGATGTTCCAGAAAGATTGATCCGGCCGTCTGGGGCATTGGAGTTTATAACTATAGATTTTGGATTTTGAAATGGAAAGTAGGAAAGGTATAGCGACCAGGATAGACGTCAATGACTTAAAATCTCCATTTTTCAATTCACTTGCCTTTATAAAGCTACAAACGCATATCTTTAGAAAGTCACGAAATTTTTCCGGAAACTATAGTTTCTAGAGCTTATATTTACCAAAAGCTAAAGAATCAAAAGGGTTAATATATCGAGGATATGTCATTTGGTGATTGTATTTACCTAAAGAACTTCGAAAAATGATTCAATGTCATGCCACGTAAAGTCATCGAATAAGGTTTTGGAAAAAGGTTTTTTTCAGCATCAAAACAAAAACTGATTCAAAGTGTATTCGATGCAGTGATTCTAACTGTATACTTTTTTCAATATCAAATGTAGTTTTCGAGAAATTTCGGGGGTAAAAAAATCAAAAAAAAAGGATTTTTTATCATTTTATATGTAAAGGGTTTTCCAACGAGAGGTGATATTTTGATATTCACAGAAAAATGGTATTTTTTGAGATACATGATCGGATGTTTATTTCATAATAAAGCGGAAGGTATGCAGGTTAATATGAAGGTTAATAATGAAAAACAACATCAGCCAAATGGCCACCACGACCACGCTTACAGGACCATATCCTTTTCATGAAATTTTCCATAACCAAAACGCAAAGTGCCTGCTCTATGTCCTCGATAGCATCACGAATTCTACCTTTGAGGTCTTGAATCGACGCTGGGCTGTTGGCGTAGACGTTATCTTTCACGTGGCCCCAAGGGAAGAAGTCGAAAGGTGTTAAATCGAGAGATAACACAGTCCACAAAAAAAAAAAAAAAATGAAAGTAGATTCTAACCTACATGTAGAAAAAAAAAGGTAAACCATTATTGGTGTTACCAGTGCACATATAATACAAAACCACTAATGGTATTCCGGCTCAAATAGCTTTTCTTTATTTCTGTAATAAATGAAGAGCACAATAAGGGCCACCCAAGTTTAGATTATAAAGTTTCATATCCCATATCTTCTCTAAAGTTTTCCTACATAGTGCCTATTGCATTAAAATTTCAGCATTACGTTGCTATGGAAGCTCAAAGTCTAAAATTATGCCAAATAGTTTCCATTTAAAGTTATTTTTTTTATTAATTACTAAAGATTTGGTTATTTATTGCAATTTATTGCTATAAACTATTTTGAAATCGACATTTATTACTGACACATACAAACGCCATTTAAGTTTTCATCTCATAATTATTAAACAAACAGGTGGGTGAAGATTTGGTTAGCATTCCCAAACTCGAAACAAAACTTGATACATTAATTTTTGCCAAAAAATTCAAAAGAATAAAAAATAAATAAATTTATTAAAAAAAATACAAAACCACATCAACAATGTTACTAAAATTCACACCTACTTATTAAATTAAAAAACAAAAAAAAAAACTAAAGAAGGTGAAAGAAATACAAACTTGTAAATGTTACACCCACATTCGAATCATAATGAAAACATCAAATCATTCATAAAAAATAGATATTTCATATCAACATTTATTCCAAGAATATTTTATATTTACTCATACTTAAGTAAGTGCTAGGCTTAAACATTATAGTAAACTATAAATAAAATCTCATTCATTGAAAAAAAAAAGAATAAAATAAAAATCATAACGTATAAGAAAATAATATTTTTACTATAGATTTCTTAATGTTTAGCAACCTACATACTCATGCTGCACAGTGGGGTCAATCGCAAAAAAAAAGTGGTAATAAATGTGAGTCTTCTAAACTTGAAATTTTACATGTGTTTTGTTACAAAAATAAAAGCACATACAACTTTTTGAAAATGAGTGAATTCACTTAATTGTGTATAAATTCGAAAATGATCAGTAGATTTTCATGATCGATATCTTATTTTGTTCCTATTACATGTGACTTTGCTATAAAGCTATTTATCTGAACAATTTCTGCCGATTTCGATTTTTCATGATTTTTCTAAAACAAAAAAAATTGCTATTTCACGTAAAAAAATTTTTTTTTTTCTTCAAATTGTTATTATAACTCCGAAAGTACTGAGCCCATGGAAACCCAATATATAAGTCAAAATTTTTGCATAGCATGCGGAAAATGTTTTAAAAATTTAATCAATCGAAAGAAGAACACTAACTACTCAATTTCATGTTTATCAACCAAAAAACTAAAATTTTGTGAAAATGAGCAATTCACTTAATTGTGAATAAATCGATTTTTATGATCAGTATCTCATTTTGTTGCTCTTATATGTGGCTTTCTGATTTAGTAATAAACTTGAACAATTTCTGCAGTTTTCGATTTTTCATGATTTTTTTAAAACAGAAATATTTGCTATTTTCACGTAAAAAATATATTTTTTGCTTTAATTTGTTATTATAACTCCAAAACTACTGAGCCGAATAAAACGCAATATATATGACATAATTTGTACATAGTATGGGAAAAATCTTTTCAAAATTCAATCAATTGAAAGAAGAGCATTAACTACACAGTTTTATTCGCATCACTTTAGCTCCGCCAATATTAATCTTAAGACCAGCGTTCTTAGCCAACTCTATAAAACGTTGCAATTGCATGTTCATATCGGTGTATCGGAAGAAGGCCAATATCATCTGCATACTCAAGATCATTTAACCCATTTAGAAGTCCCCACCCAATACCTTTATTATCCGATATAACATGGCTCATGACAATGTCCAACACAATGTTAAATAAATGTGGTAACATCACAACATTAATTTCTCTGCTCAGTTTGCTTTCGTCCTGAATACGAGAGCTTGCTTTTTCGAAGTCAATGAATATTGGATATGGAGGAGACCACCATTCGACCGACTATTCCACTATTATTCTCAGTGTATTGATATGATCAATACATGATTTGTTTGGACAAAAGCCAGCTTGTTGCCTTCTGAGTGTTATTTTGAATCTTTTAACATGATCAATACATGATTTGTTTGGACAAAAGCCAGCTTGTTGCCTTCTGAGTGTTATAGTATCAAAGATTCTTTTGGTTATTTTGGTCACTATACTGAGAGCCAGTTGTTATTGTTAGTTAAGTTCTTTTAGATCTTCAGGCATACATTCATTTATCCAGATTTGTGCACTAGTTTCAGGATCTATTTTGAGAAGTTCTAAAGATATGTTATCATTTCCTGGACTTTTGTTGTTCTTGAGCGTCTTAATGGCAGATATAAAATCAGATACTCTTGGGATAGTAGTGGATAAATTATATATTTTCAGAAAAAAAATATAGTTGTGCTCGTTTACTGTAAACATTTCAACATTTTTACCAATATTATAGTCATAGTAACTATTTATATGATTGTGGTAACAATAATATGGTTAATTTACAATTCACATGATTGTATCAACCATATATATGGTTACAGTAAACAAGTATATGTTTGTGACAACCATTGTTATGATGAATAATTTTATCATACTTAATATGTTGTTCTCAGATTATGATATCCATAAGCCGAGAGCAACATAATATGGTAAGTCCTTCATCATATAAATGGTTGTCACAAACATATACTTGTTTACTGTAACCATATATATGGTTGATACAATCATGTGAATTTTAAATTTGCCATATTGTGGTTACCACAATCATATAAATTGTTACTGTGACTATAATATTGTTAAAAAACTTATAAAAATGTTGAAATGGTTACATTAAACATGCACAGCTATATTTTTTTTTCTGCATATGGGTGGTGCAGTTACATATCGCGTTAGTTCCTCTAAAGAGAGTCAACTCAATAATTTTCAATATTCACTTTTTGCAAGAAATCGATGTACAGTGGTCATATCTACCCACTGTAAAAATCTTGCATCATTTTCTCTACTCTTTCGCTAAAAAATACAGTTGCATCCGTCTTCAACTTTCATTGTAATGTTTAAAAAAAACAGTTTTATGACTCTACTGCAAATGTCTAAATTATGAGTTGACTCTCTTTAGAGGAACCAGTTCGATATGCTAGTAGACTCATCATAGTTTTGTATCGGGGATAGCATTGAGGAATAATAATCGGCCCAGACATCACGGTGTTCGTCTCTAGACGTTATGATCATTTCTAAGTGGTTTTCCAAATACGATAAGGAAATTAAATTTGTGACTAACCTGGTAGAATACAAGGTGAGATACATGGTGTCAGTAGCCTGTAACTTGTACAAATATAGACAGAAACAAAGTTTTTGTAAAGAAAGTACAAAGGTAAGGAAATTCCAGTAAATTAAACTAAGTTCTCTTATAAAGGGTTTTCCAACAAAAGGTGTTATTTTGAATCACCCGGTATTTCGGTAGCTCAAATCACCCGGTATTTCGGTAGCTAGAAACTACGCCATTACTAAAAATGAAACGATATACGCTTCAACAACGCATTGAAGTTATTAAAATTCACTACAAAAATGGTGAAAATCTTGCAGTCACAGTATGCAAAACTAAAACATTTTTCTGGTCGTCGTGAAGCACTTTGTCGGACCGCAATACAGAAATTGGTGGAATAATTCGAGCTGTTGGGACAAGTTAGTGATGTGAAGAATAAAACCCGTGCAAGTTGCTCAAGAACAACTTTTGAATATTGCTGCTGTAGCCCAAAGTGTTGAAGAAAATCCAGGTTTGTCCATTCCTCATCGTTCTTTGGAATTGGGCATTCCACAAACGTCATTACACCGTATTATGGATGATATTGATCTGGACAACGTTTACTTTCAACAAACAACGAAACCATTGCTCTTTTACGGGAAAAGTTTCCGGACCGTGTTATCTCTCGCAGGGGTGATCACAATTGTCCCCCGAGATCTTGTGATTTAACACCTTGCGACTTCTTCCTTTGGGGCCACGTGAAAGATAAGGTCTTTGCCAACAGCCCAGCGTCAATTCAAGACCTCAAAGATAGAATTCGTGAGGCTATCGAGGACATAGGGCAGCCACTTTGCGATTTGGTTATGGAAAATTTCATGAAAAGGATATGATTCTGTAAGCGTGGTTGTGGTGGCCATTTAGCTGATGTTGTTTTTCATTATTAACGACATACCGTCCTCTTTATTATGAAATAAATACCCGATCATTTATCTCAAAAAATGTAATTTTTCTTTGAATGCCAAAATAACAGCTCTTGTTGGAACACCCTGTATTTTAAAAGATATTTATATATAAATTTGGGACATTTTTTTAACACGACTTTATTTTCTTTTTCGCAATTATCTTTGGTAATTCAACTCATTTTTTAAAAACATAAACTTATTTCTAAATTCCGAAATAATAAGTATTGTCAATATCCCAATTCTCCTAAGCCAAGTCAAACATTATAAATGAGTTTGAAAAATTTTAAATTTTTAACAAAAACTATAAAACATAAATAAACTGGAGTTTCTTTATCCTCCCACTTGCTTTACAATATTGAAATCTGTCTACATTTGTAAAAAGTTACAAGCTGTACAAAGATTTCCTAATCAAGGTGCTCAACTTTGACACCCTGTATATAACCTTGTATTCGTACAGAGTGATCACAAGTATAATTTCCTCCTCTACGATTCGTCCATACAGCATTTTGCAATCAGACCACTAGTTTAAAAGATTCAGATTTATTACTACTATTTTACGATTCACTCCACAGTGCGCTGCAGCGCGTTGTAGCAAAGTTTTTGTTGTTTAAAAAAACTAGTTTCTTGTTTAAATCTTTTGTTTTCACAGCACTTCATGCACATACAACAACAACAACTACTACTACCCAGTCACTCACTCACTCATGCAGCAATTATTTGATTGTTGTTTACTTTTTTTGTTTAATTTCTTATTCTTGCTTTTAAATTGAAAGAATTCTAAACAATTTGATTGGTTTTACAACCAACTTAAATTAGTTTTCAACACTTTATTTTTTGTGTTATTTACTTTCAAAATTGTTGAATCTATTTTGATCGTTTTTCTTTTTTTAAAGTAAAAGTGCAAATCATTTTAAGCTATCTAGAAATCATTATATTTATAGATGTTCCCATGATATAAAAATGAAGAGTTTTTATTAATGTATTGTTTATTTGGAAACGTAATTCTATGTGATTAATTAAATGCATTTGGAAAATCATGTTGAAATTCAGTTCGAGTGCAGTTTCATATTTCTTTTAAACTTTTGTTATTACTAATTTTACTTAGCAATTGTATAGATTGATTTGAGAATTTTTAATTATTAAGGTGGGGTGTTATCGCTTTATCTTCAATAAATTATAAACGAATTAGGTTTATACCCATAAACATAGATTTATAATTAGATATAAAATTCATTTGTCCAAAACCTAAGTCACTCAACTCTATGTGTATTTAAAATGCTCACAACAAATGCTATGAATGAAAATTAATATATAAAATCTTCTAAAATTAAAATCTTCTAAAATAACGATAAACTGATGTGGTTTTAACCACCAAAGTGTTATGCAGTGGTAAAATCGTGAAACCAATTTTTAAACAAATTTTAATTGTTTCAAATTTTTACCAGAAAATGGACGCGCCATCGTAAAATCAAAGAAAAAACTTGATTTTGATAAACATAATTTAAGAGCACCATATCACGATAAGATTTATGATTGTAGTCCAAACATAATATTGGGCGTTTGATTTAAAAATGCGGGATTTGCAATAGAAGGCGGTTTTTGTTTTTAATAACTCATATGTAATTCTGAAGAGTACATATCTCTCATTTATTCGCACTTAGATATTAATTATTACTGTGTAAACAACAACGTTTTTGTTGCTTCAAAAATGTCGATTTTTTGCCAACAAAGCGTCACCTGCGAGAAGTTTTGCTTTACTTCTTAAACTTGATAGGATTGCCGCTGAAGCACACCTATTGCTCACCAAAGCTTATGGTAAATTTGTGTCATCAGTTTCAACGTACGTGAGATGCTTTGTTCGGTTCAGAAGTGGAGAATCTAAAACGGAAAACAAAGATCAAAATTTGGAGGCATTACTCCATGAGCTTGAAACATCATTGGAAGTTACTCAGTCAGCAATTTCAAAACGTGTTCAAGCAGCAGGATTTATCTAAAAGCAGAGAAATTGGGTTCCATATGAACTAAAGACGAGAGACATTCAAAGACGATTTTGAATGTCCAAAATAATGACTGACTGCTATAAAAGAAAATCAGTTTTGCACCGAATCATAACTTGCGATGATAAATGGATCAATTATGATAACGCGATGCGTATGTGATGCCCGGCCAAACAGACAAATTCACACCAAAGCCAAATACCTATGGCGCTAAGGTAATGCTATGTATTTGGAGGTATCAAAAGTGTCCTATCTATTATCAGCTGTTGAATTCTGGCCATACCATATGAAATATTTTTGAAGAAGGGAGTTTTAAAGTGGGATATTTTTGAATCTAGTTGAGATATTGAATTGAAATTTTTTTGTAAGACCAAAAATTAACTTGTCTAAAGAAACAAAATTAGTTCGAAATAAATGTGGATCAAATTGTTCCTAATATTTGCAATCCTATTAAAATTTTGATACAATTTTTAGTTTTAGAAACTCAGTAATATACAATAAATTTATTTATTGACAAAACTCAATGAAATTTTCAACGTTTTTTAAGCTTGTCATTCTAAATAACAAAGTATAAAAGAACTTGTCAAAAGGTCAACGGCCATCCCGCAATTCCTAAAAAATTGGAGAGCAAATTACAAAAATTTTATTTTTTACAATTTTGCCCTTTGGAGCTAGGAAAATACTTTGGGAACAAATAGGGATCATATCAAGGTTTCCAAAGCTGCTTTCCGCTTTATGATCCCTGCTTTGGGATTTTAGAACATGAGGCCCAAATTTGAAATTTTGATAAAAAATAGGTCAAATTTCTAAGAGCGTCTTTTATACTAAAATATTCTCCGTAAAGATACCTTACGGAAACACATGAAATTGTTATATGTTCTCTAATAAAGTTTTTTTTTTTTTTTAATAAAAAAAGAGTGAGGTAACCTTTTTGTCCAAAAAACTGCAAAAATTTAGTATTTTTTGAATTTATAAATTTAAAATCGTTTATTTTTGAATTCACAATTGATATTGACCTGAAATCTTTTGTGTGTTATTGGTAATTTAGTTATCTAACTAACAAAAGAAATTCGAGTCCATTTGGTCCAAAACCAAGACCTATATTTTTAAAAAAGCGGAAAAAGGTATGGCAAAATTTAAAAAGTTCAATTTTGAAACGCCTATAACTCGGAAATTATAAGATCTAAATAGCACATTTAATCATAGTTTTTCAAGACCTGGCCAAGCGCTTTCCAAAATAATATAAATCTTTAAAATCAGCTGGGAAACAAAAAAATGGCGCGTGTTTCAAAATCTTACCCAAAAGTACCCAACTTTGAGCACCCATAGCGCCGCCCCTGGAGTATTTGTAGGATCCATTTTAATGACTTAAACTCAAATACTCCTTCGCTATGCACACGTCATATTTTATCCAGATCGGACCAGCCGTTTAGAAATGCCAGATTTATTTTCAAAAAATTTTGATTCTGCCCCACTGTGCACTTTTTTGACAGGGTGCCAAATCAGGCCAAAAATAAGTGGACACATTATGAAGTCTTACGAAGTCTTTTTTGTAATCATTCCTTGATTTAAATTTCGGTATTTGTAGAGACCGTTGTAACAAATAATTGAAGTCTTTTGTCGCAACTGCATATTGCTTGCCATACCAAGAAATTTTTGGGAAATTTTGTTTGCTTTTGGGTTCCAAACTTTTCTTCAACATTCCCTCGATCATCAGCAACATACAATTTTTGACCAGGAAAATGCGAAATATCTGCCAGAACATACGTTTCGTCATCCATTATGCAGCAGGAGTATTTTTTTTTATAAAATTTGACTTCAATTTCCGTGCTCTGTCTTTGGCCTCTAAATTTTTAGCAGCGTTCCTGTCAGAATCTTTTTGTGCCTTGTATGTTTTTAAACCTGCATTAGCTTTTACTTTTCGTACCAAATAGTCCGAGCAATGAGCTAACCGGGCTGCTTTCCTACCGGATGTGTTGAGAGCTCTTTTGAAAATGCTTTCTATTTATTGGCTTTAGAAACATCTTGTGGACCAGTCCTTCTACCCTAAACAGGTTTTCTATCAATGGACAAGTTCTCCCGTTACTATTTAATAACATTGGAAACAGTTTGACGGCAGACCTTTGATTGCTTGGCCAACTTTTTGTAGGACCAAGATGGGTTTTGTTAAAAATATTTAATAATTTTAGTAAGCACTTTTTTCTGGTCACTCATTTTAATCAGATTAACAACAAATGAACATAATTGACATTAAACATAATAACTGACATGTTTTACAAAGGTAACTTGATAAAAAAGAAAAATCAAATAATACTTGGGTTTAACGTTTTAATGAAAAACGTGTGTTAAGAATTTTACGATCTCACTCTTTATTCTTTGTTACTGAATAGGCTGGCGAAATGTAGTGCAAATGATTGCTATTTAACTACCACTTTATCAGCCACAGCGAACTAGTTTGTTGTACAAGTAGTAATGTAGCTAATGTAAGGTTTCCAATTGGCACTTTCAAACTGCTGGGTAATGTCAAGTTACCTTTTACCTATACAGCCTCAAGTAAAACCGGTCAACAGTTGATATATACAAGGTGGCGCAAAAGTAATACTCCTATCAGAAAATGCTATAAATTTTGCGAGGCCCCTAATGTCAGTTCTGTTTTGACATTTGTGTAGTAAACACATGCGAAATACACGTTAATAAACAATGTTACGCTACACTGCTCCAGAACGCGGAATATTGCTGACTATTTATTTGACCAATAATCGGCAAAATTTATAGCATTTTCTGATAGGAGGATTACTTTTGCGCCACCTGTTATAAGGATAGTCTATTATCTCCAACCTAATAAGAGTCAATGTCTTCTCAATTGCATTTATTGCTTGGCACAGCATGGACATCACCTTTTTGAGTTAGTTTGGGATAGAGGACTGGCTTTACTGCAGCGTATACTAAAAATTCTTGGTACGGGCTTCTTTCCTGATCTAGATTATCGCACACATATGCCACCAAGATTTTCCCCTATTACTATTATTGTAAATGACCGTAAGTCTCTCATGGAGGAAGACTTCTCTGATTTGCAACAACTTTTTTTTACATTTTCAATCTCTAGAACAAAATCCATGACCCTGGTTAAGATATATTAAATTGCAGCAATAACCAAATAAACTTTAATAAAAAAAAATAACAAAACTTTAAATTTAGCATTAAACAAACAATGAAAAATATAAAAATAAAAGAAGCAACAAAAGAAACGAGATATAAACAAAAGCTAAGTTTAACAAACGGAAATCCGTCTCAATAACATGTTTAAATAAAAATACAAAAATCAAACAAAAACACAAAATCCCTCAAAACTAAAAATTAATCTAAAGAAATTAAAACTTGTTTCACTAAAACATAAAAAAATCATAAATACATATTTCAGTAATTTGTCACTTTCAATATTTGACTTAAAAAGAATATAGGTTTATTTTCGTAGTCTGAAACATAGAAAAACGTAGAGCGGAAACCAGAAAAAGAACTGGAACATAAAAATTTCTCAAAATGATTACACATACGAGTGTTTTTTTTTTTTTTTTTGATTATACATAGCTTTTTTTACCAATAAATTTTCACCACTTAGTTAGGTTTCTAAAAACTGAGTTAGGTCTTTGACAGCAGAGCTTCCGCTCTATGTCTATTCTCTATAGTCTAAAATAACTTAAAATAAATACTGAAATCATAAATTACGTAAATCACTGAATAATTTAAATGACAATTACACTGCAGCATTTTTGTTTAAACACAAATACAATAAGTAGCAAACAATCAACCTTTAATAAATAAATAAAAGTAAGACGGCAATAAAAAACTAAATTAAAAAAAAAAAAAAAAATCACTTAAAAATTGTCACATCCCCTCCCCCTGCTGCACCTCTAGACAATTATTTAAACAAAATTAATTGTCGGTTATGGAAATTTAAATAAATTTTTTTTGTCTCCTTGTTTCAACATCACTACTTGACAGTACATTTATTCAAAACGAATTTGTAATGATCAAAACAGAAACAAAAAAAACAAATAATAGGTTTATAAATACAAAACATTTCATTACCTGCCAAACCGCATTTGTTTACATTTTGAATATTTTAATTTTTTATTGTTTTCATCTTTTGTTTTATGATCTCATTAAAAATAATAGTTAAAAGCTAAAATCAAATTGCAAATAATAATAATAGTAATAATAATAATAATGTTAATAAAAAACAATATAAACTGAATTAAATGTTTAGTAATTTAGGACTTATTTAATCATTTTATTTATTAATATTATTTCTACTACATATTTAATGCATTTGTCATTGACAATGAACTTTTTGTTTTATATTCATATATTTGAAATTATTGACATAAAAGCAAACTGTTATTTATTATGGGTACTAAGGGGAGTCTAATAGCTACATTCACATCACGAACGATCTGCAACAACAATAATTACTAGATAATTTAAGTGTTTGTTGTTTTTTTGTAGCAAATGCAATAAATATACAAACGTAATTACAGCGTCAAACTGCAGGTCGTACAAAAGCCAGTATAGCTAAAAGCTACTAGCTTTCAGTTCACAAATACCTGACTTATTTAAATCCAATTTTAAATTCATGAGTTACAGATTTATCAGAAATACTTTATAGCATACTAGCTGCAACCGATTCGCGTTGCTGGTCCTTAGAAAACATCTGTTTTATATTGTACCTTGATCTCGATTTTAATATACTGTGTCGGAAAGAACTAAAGCACGGACTCTCCCGACCTTACTTCGCACTCAAAACACTTAGTATCTGTAGCCAGATTACGGCGCATGAGGTGGTCATATGATAAAGTTGTAGCAAATATCTATAAGAACAGTATCATGCTATACCTTAAAAAAAATGAAACGAATGTATTTAAGACAAATAAGGACTGAGATCGAAAAAACCTTAACACACGTTTTTCATTAAAACTTTTAACCCAAGTATGGTTTGTTCTCTTTTTTTTTTTTTGTTTTTTTGATCACGTTACCTTTATAAAGCATGTCAGTTATTATGTTTAATGTCAATTATGTTCATTTGTTGTCAATCTGATTGAAATGAGTGACCAGAAAAAAGTGCATACTAAAATTATTAAATATTTTCAACAAAACCCAACTTGGTCCTACAATAAGTTGGCCAAGCAATCAAAGGTCTGCAGTCAAAATGTTTCCAATGTTATTAACCAGTATCGGGAGAACTTGTCCGTTGATAGAAAACTTGGTTCATGTAGAAGGAATGGTCCACATGATGTTTCTAAAGCCAATAAATAGAAAGCATTTTTAAAAGAGCTCCCAACACACCCGGAAGGAAAGTCAGGTTAGCTCAGTACTCGAACTATTTTGTACGAAAAATTAAAGCCAATGCAGGTTAAAAAACACACAAGGCTCACAAAGTTCTTGACAAGAACTCTGTTAAAAATTTAGAGGCCAAAGACAGAGCACGGAAATTGAAGTCAAATTTTCTAAAAAAAATATATACCTGCTGCATAATGGATGAATAAACGTACATATGGAAAATGTTTCGCAGCTTCCGGGTCAATCTTTTTATGTTGCTGATGCTCGAGGGAATGTTGTAGAAAGGTTTAAGACCCAAGAATAGAAAATGTCCCAAAAAGTTCTTGGTATGGCAATATGCAGTTGCGGCAAAAGAAGCCAGAAATTTTTTTACAAAGGGCTCAATGAATATTTAAATTTACATCAAGGAATATTTACAAAAGAGCATGCTTCCATTCATAAGACTTCTTAATGTGTCCACTTATTTTTGGCCTGATTTGGCATCCTGTCACCATGATAAGCAAGGGGTTGAGTGGTACAAGAACAGTAATGTGGTATTTGTACCAAGCGAGGCAAATCCTCCAAACTGCCTGGAGCTAAGGCCAGTGGAGAGAATTGAAGAGCACAAAAAAGGTGTCCAAAAGTGTGGTAGACTTTAAACGAAGATGGATACGATTTCTAACAAATTGATAGAAAGCTCTATAAAGCTTTTAAAACAAGGGTTTCCGGAAAAGGTTCATATATTTATCAATATTGATTAGAACTATAAAAATAATATTTTTTGTAAATTGTAATAATAGTTTCAATCAAATAAAAAAACATCAAAACTGTAAGTTTAGTGGTTGAATTTGTATTGGTGTGCCAACTCAGGAGCCCCATACAATTGATTGTGTGAAAAACATGAATTTTCCAAATGTAAGCCAGCAATAGTCAACGATAGGCCTTGCGCTTTATTAATGGTTATAGCAAAGGCAAGACGAAACGGGAACTGGAGCCGCTTGAATTCAAATGGTAAGTCGTTGGAAATTATCGGTATGCGTGGAATTACTATGGCTTCGCCTTTGAATCTGCCGCCGATGATTGTTGCCTTAATTAAATTTGGAGAATATTTTTTGACGGTCAATCTTGTGCAAAATTTTGACGTGCTTAAGTTGCGAAGAAGCATTATCGGTGATACAACCTTCAATGTGGTGGCATTCCGGCTGGTTCCAATGAATACAAAAATTCGTTTCTTTGTTCATTACTGTGTCAATCGATTTGTATTTCATTGTTTCGCCAGGCAGTTTCAACTGATTTTGTTCATTGAGCTTGTAGACAACATAATTTTTTGGTGCCAAAATTGCAAGTTCCCACAGCCAATCCGAATTTTTGTAGTTGGTTATGAGCCTTGGGAATACCTTGTCGGCAACGGCTTGAATATTCATTTACATATGGCAGAAGTTCGGCGGGAAAGAAAATTTCATTTGTAATGGGATCAATTGAAATTTTTCCATTTCCGATATCCAACAATTGTTTTGAGAATATTTCGGTAGAACACACGCATGTTCGTCGATAGCGTTAGACATCTGTAGCTTCATATCCAGTGAATTAAATTTGAGGGAACTTCGCATCATAATGTAGAAAAGGGAGCAATGATCCAATTCTGTGGTACATTTGGCCTTGAACATTAAAGTTGGGCATGAAGCCGACGTTCTTTACTTCATCAGTTGCCCCGAAGGACGTAATATGAATGCATGAGTTGTACTTTCGCATATATTGAATGAAGTGCTTGCAAATCGGAGTGGCACCGTAAATGTATCTTAGAAACTGCTAAGGCGGCTCAATAATTGGTGGCAGAACATCTTTACCGTTCGAACAGCACATTAACGGGTATTCCTTAGGGACCTTGAAAATGCTGCAATGTAAGCAAAGTTTGTTCATTGTACCAATCAGTACGTCCTTGTGATTCCTGTAGTCATCATCCTTATTGTAATGATATGACGACAACTTTAAATTGATTATTTCTCTTGATTTAGCCATTCAGGTGCCATTGGCTTCTAATCTTTCGCTATACTGTTGGGGTCTATCTGCAGCTCTTGATGAAGATGCACTGCGACGCATTTGCTGAAGCCGTGATTCGCGTTCTCTTTCCGTTTATACGGCTCTTGATGTAGATGCCTTTTCACGATTTTCCACAAGACGTAATTCGAGTTCTCTTTTTAGACCTAGATGCCCTTACCCGATTTTCCTGAAGACGTGATTCGCGTTCCGCAGCTTTTGAACTACTCTTCTTATCACTGATCTTCCGTAATTTGGTTATGTGTTTATCAATGCCTATTTTTTTGATGGCATTTTTGTAAAATTTCACTTAAAATAATTTGTAAACCAATTTTATTCTTGCATCAAAAATTCCAAACAGTAACAAACTTACTAATTTGATTTAACTTATAGCTTTTTAAGTGATCAACACAAAACTGCAATTAACGTAATTCAAATGCAGTCAGTGAAAATCAATTTTCTGAAGACCCCAGATATCTTCGGGATCCAAATCTTCAATAATTCTGTCAAACATGCTTTCGAGAACTTTCCTATTTAAAATCAGCAAAATCCGTCCATAAATAATGGATATCAGCAAGAATTCGAGACAAACTCTATTTTTAGCCAATTTTTTATCTATATATCGATTACTAAGTCATAAATATAGATAATATGTATATTTAATGATAGATATTTCAAAGTCCATTGCAATGATGTATATAAGGCTATAGTAAGTTGGACCTACAATGGGTCAAAATCGGAAAAAATATTTTTTAACCCGAATTTTTATTCATAAAACACATTTTTTTGTCATACATTTTTTCACTAATAAATTAAAAAAATAAATTGGAAAAAAAATTTAAAAAATTATTTCGAAAAAAAAAATTTTTTTTTCTAATTTATTTTAAAGTATTATTTGGTGAAGGGTATATAAGATTCAACCGAGCCGAATATAGCTCTCTTACTTGTTTTTTTTTTAATTTACTAGTGAAAAAAAATATATGACAAAAAAATTCGGGTTAAAAAATATATTTGCTGATTTTGGCCCATTGTAGGTTCAAATTACTATAGCCTTATATATATTGTTGCAATGTACTATGAAATATCTATCATTAGATATCCATATTGTCTATTAATGACTTAGTAATCCAGATATAGATCAAAAATAGGCCAAAAATCGAGGTTGGTCCGGTTCTTTCCTTACATCTCTGCCATTTGTGGGCCGATTTTCTCGATTTTAAATAGCAACCGAGCCGGAAGAATTAACTAAAGTGGTAATGTAGGATATCTAGTGAAGAATTTCAGTTTCCTCTTGGCTATAATATTTTATACCTACCAAATTTGTAATTCGGTTTGATTTGCAATTCTGTTTGGAACACATCAAATTATTTGTTGCAGACTTACATTACTTAGTTTATATTTTCTGGGTTCTCATCAGATTCTAAGATGATCTTGCTATGTGTGATACGATAGGGCCCAAACAAAAGGAGCTAACTGGCCAGTAATATAATCTGTTGATTAGGTATGTTTGGTATTGAAAATGGGGAATATTGATGCATGATTCCACCTTGCCCCCGTACAAATGTCCCTCCGGAATACTGTTTGAGCAGTCATAAATATGTTGATTATGCAGCAATCATGATAAAATTTTTAACAAATTCTCAAATTTTACTGTAAAGTCCCTCTCAGAAAATGACTTTAACATTTATAGTTGTCTTAGTTATTAATAGTAATTAATTTCGTGAGTTAGTTATAAACAAGTTTAATATGAACATAAATCTTTCTACGAACTTTTGTGGTGATCGGTCCAAAATTGTCCCTACCCCCCATATAACACCTATATCAGAAAAATATTTTACTGTCAATTAATAATTTATACTGGTATATAATGATATTAACATAAATTTCGGCATAAGTCATTGAAAGTTTTAAATTCTGTACAGTTCGTACCATAACTGAAACAAGTCCCCATAGATGTACAAGATTCGGCACAGCCGAATATAACACTCTTACTAGTTTTATACTAAATCACTACATTTCTCCCAAACATTTTTTTTGAAAATTTATTTTGTTAAACAAAAAACACAAAACATTTATTTATTTATTTAATTAAGAATAGTTTACGTTTGTTCTACATTTTGTGTATGACTTAAGGCTACTTTTGTACTAAAATATATTTAGCAGTTGTTTTTAAACAAAAACAAATTGCTAAAACAATATAAAAGCCAAATAATAGCAGCAACAACAAATTAAAAACAGCAATAACTAAGTTATTAGAATCATAACACAAAAGTAACCTTCTCCATTAACTGACATTACAACTTCCTACATACTTTTTTTGTTGTTTTTTGTTTTGTTTTATTTTGGTCTTAAACAATTTCTTGAAGAAAAAAATAAAATAAAACAATAAAAATGAAATATTTGTTTAACTCTCTCGCTCAGACGCACACACACACTCACACACAAGTATACTAAAATGCGATTGCGTAAAAGCTTCACATGCACGAGAGTAAAAACTGGAGAACAAGAGAAATAAACTGAGAGTGTCTGGGAGTGTAGTTAAGTGAATAATTTACGGCGAATTGGTAAGAGATTGTGGTAGAAGTTGGCTTAAATCAACATTATTTTGTATTATTTTCAACTATAAGGCGAATTTGAGTAAAAATATGATTTATGGAATTGAAGAAAAAACAAAAAAAAAAAAAAAAAAAAACAAATTCTTGTTATTACTTCAAGTCGCCCCATCATCTTAACGAAAAATTAAAAAAAATAAAACAACTACTGACGTCATTTTAAACTAAAAATACTGAAAAAGTTGTGTACTTTTTAAGCGCGGTTTAGTGTGTGTTTTTTTTTTATACGTTTTTGACGGCTTTTTTTTTATTATTTTCTGTTAAAAGTCTGACTGACTGTAGGTAGAATTTGCGTTTCGTGTGTATGTATAAGTGTATGTTTGTATGCATGAGATTTTGAACGATTGCAAAATTGAAAACAAGACCCACCTGAATTTTTTCAGTCTGAATAAAACGATCGATGTGTAAGCACGAATTAGAAACAAAAATAAAGAAAAAAATATTTATTTAAAACTCAAACGAAATTGAAACTTGCTAAATTCATATATATAAAAAAGAAAAAATAAGTTGTTTAAAAATAAAACGAGCCACAAAATTGTGTATAAAACCCTGAAAAGTGTTAATTAAAAGCAAAAGATTACGCAAAACGAAATTATTAATAACATATTTTGTAAATTATTATTTAAATAGCAAAACATGTTTATAAATTTGCTGTAAAAAAAAGAAGAAATAAGAAAAATCCTTAAGAAATTTTAACTAAAAAGTGTTATTAAAATACTAAAAAAAAGAATATAAATTAAAAAAAAAAAAAAAATTTAATAAAAATAAAACTTAAACACCATGGTTGGCACCATGGAAGTAAAAGATTTGAAAGGCGCTAAAATAACACATGCCGGTCTTTTGAAACACAACACGGATGGTTCGGTGGAAACACAAAAAATCACACATGCCGGCCTAGTGGCACGCAGTCCCGAGGGCACGGCCGCCAAGGGCATGAATATACGCGGCAATGAGGACTTATGGGTGGAAATACAAGCCAATACATTTCGCAATTGGGTAAATGAACATTTACGTTCAACCGGAATGCAGGTAAGTTTTAGTCATAGAAGAATAATGACAAAAATAATTGAATTTAATAATTTTCATTCAAAAAAATTAAACAGCATTTAATTAGTTACCATTTTAGCACACACCCTGCTTAAATAGTCAAACAACTCATTAGTATTCAGCTGTATGTGTTAGTTAACTTTTAAATTGAATGAATTTTATAAATTCACAATATGTGCTTGATTTTAATTGAAGGAAAGCATCATTCATATGAATTTCATTTAAAATGATTTCATTTTAAATAAAATTTCTTTTAAGTATGTAGTTATTTAAAACTGTCAAGAAACAAATGTTTTAAGAAATTAATAGTCTCAGAGCAGGTATTAGAGAATTAAAACATTGTAGACTTTATGGTAGTTGTGTTAAAATTTACTAGAAGACGACTATGTAAGACAGCGATGATAAATGCAAATTTTCAATATTGTACCAAGTTGAGTAAAAAGTGTACTTTTTTACACGAATTGTTCTCAAGTGAGACAAAACCTTGTAATTATTCTCATACCCAACACCAAAAAAATGGTGGGTACATTAATTTTGTCACTTTGTTTGTAATACTTTGAAATATTGGTCGCTAACCCACAAATTCTAAGACTATATAGATATGCCTGTGTGATTATCTGTTGAAGGCACAATAAAGCCTAGAGTGAAGGGCCTAACAGTAAGAAATTTCCTTTAAATATTCTCTGTTGATCAGAAAAATTAGGTATTGAAAATTGGGAAATAGCTCCAGCCAAAAGGATGACGCACAGTGGCTCCTGTATAACAAGTGAGGTTGCAAAAATCAAAAATTGCATGTGCCCCTACAAAATAATGAATAAGTCAATTTTACAGGAAATTGTCCTACGATTTCAAATATGCTACTCTTATTATAATCAGATTTTTGACTCAAAAGATATAGCCCTTCAAAGTTAACTGATTTTCAGTGTTCAAAAAAACAGACTATTTTTTAGGTAATTTGGTTCGCTTTCAGATACAGCATCATGAAAACTAGGTTACAAATCGTCATTCTTTCTGATTCTATTGATAGATATATTTATAATAATAAAAAAATTATGCAGTGTGCTTTGTGTTTGACCAGGTAAATCGATATTTACCAACTGTCCAACCCATAACTAGGGACCTGAAAGGCGTAGAACCCTTTTCAAAATTTCATTTCATATATTGATCTATTATCTTTTAGATTATCTCACTTTTTGTTTATCTCATTTTGGTTTAAAAGTTATGATATTTGCAAAGAAAAAACTCAAATGGCTCCACTGTGCGACGTTTAAAAAGAATTAAAACGCATTAAGGCCTAAAGTAGAATAACTAGAAAATGAAATTTTACATAAATACACAGGGAAAACAGATTCGTGATAGCAACCGAATTTGTTGCCAATCGAATGATTCTACCTTAGTGACCGAATTTTACAGTTGTGGCTACAAAATGTTAAAAGGAGTAACAAAAGTTTGGTTGCTTCAACCGAAATTCTTCTTTATCAACTGATTTTCTGTTTATAGAACAGAAAAATTCTATGTGTGCAATCAAATCATTCGATTGGCAACAAATTCGATTGCTATAACGAATCTGGTTTCTTTGTGTAGTTATTGCTAACAGCTAATTGTCCAAAAATTAACAAAATATGATAAATTTTTCCCAAATATTCTGTGTCGATCAAATGTGGATGGTTCTGAAAATGGACAAAATCGATCCAACCAAAAAAATGTAGAACAACATATCCGCTCGTCCCCATAACACTTTAGGGCCTATTTTGCACTTTTAAGACATTTGATGACCTCAATTTCTACAATTATTCTCCGTCATCCAAAACAAATGTGCTGGTAGTTTGAGCAAATCCCTTAACAATTTATTTGAATTTTTATGTTAAAAAAAATGTATTATTTACCAAATATGAATTTAAAAATACTTTTTGTATTTAATTTACCAATAGATGTTTAAATATAAGCTTTTTTAATTGCTTACATAACTCAAATCCCAAATTATACATTTAAATGTTTCTTGAACGAAATTCTAATAGAACCTAACTAAATAAGGATCAAAAACCCAAATTTTAATAGTTGCAGCTATTGTAGATTAGGGTGGGGACCGCTTTGAAATTGGCGGATTTCGGGGAAATTTAGTTTTTTGTTGAAAATGTGTTACAAATTTCAAATGGGTTACTACTTTACATGTTTGTAATTTTACATATGTAAAACACTGCTAACCCTATGAAATAAATGAAATTTGTTTACTATTGTATTGGGTGTATTACCTTTTTAGCTTTTTTTTAACATTTGTACAATATAAATTTATGCAAACAATTGACCATTGTAAGCTATGACATTTTCCCATCTTTCTGGCAACATATGGGTTCCGAGCCAAAAGAACTGCTCATCTTATGAGGCCAAGAACGAATGAAGCCAATATCGGATACTCTGTTTCAAAGTGAAGCGTATGCCAAAGAGAGCGTTCTGCATCTATCGACACAAATAATAGTCGGACGGAGCATGGTCTGAACTATAAAACTTGAGAGGCAAAACTTTCCAAAACTTGCTTTTCATCGCAAGTAATGATTCGGTGCAAAAATTATGTTCTTTTATATCGTTTATGCATCACTTCGGACATGCATAATCGTCTTTCAAGGTCTCTCGGCTTCAATTCGTATGGTACTCAATTTCTCTGCTTTTGGATGAAACCTGCTGCTTGGAAACGCTTTGAAGATTCTCTTACTGATTTTGCAAGCTCTTGTTGAGTTTGACAACATTCTTCAAACCGTGTTCAAAAGATACGCCATCTATTGTAAATCCCGCATTTTGAAGTCATACAACCAATACGATTTTGCTAAAATTTTCAGCATTTGTTGTTTAGATGAGCAAGAACATTTTTACAACTTGGAAGTTGGGCCATCTAGTGTTTACTTTAAAAAAACGCACAAAGATAGTAAAGGATACCAATATTCCCATATATATTTTTTTTAAGAAATTTTAAAATTTCTGTTTTATGTATTTTTATTTTGTGCATTGAAATCGGAGATGAAAAATCTGAAAATAGTTATTTTATCCTAGGTTATCCTAGATTATCCCATGTTACTAACAGGAAAACCGTAAATAAGCTCATAAAAAATCTATATAATTTTTAAAGCTAAAATATATATTTTGTTTGAAAATCAATAAAATTTAATTTAAAAAGAATATTTTAATAATGAAAAATTAGAAAAACAGTGTAATTTGTATATCCTTCACCAAGTTTGCCATTCCGCTTGTAATTTCTACATTTTTCACTTACAACCCTACAAATTATATATATTCTGGATCGTTATAGATAGAGAAGTCGATATAGTCATGTCCGTTTGTATGTTGAAATTAACTTTCCGTAGCCTCCAAAAATAACTTACATACATCAATACGTCGGGAATTCTTCCGACTCGGTTGCTATTTAAAATCGACACAATCGGCCTACAAATGGCAGGGCAACCTCGATTTTTGACCTAAGCCATTAATAGACAATATGGATATACAATAATAGATATTTCAAAGATCTTTGCATCGGCGTATATAAGGCCAAAGTAAGTCGGACCTACAACAATTGGTCAAAATCAGGAAAAATATTTTTACCTCAAATTTTTTTCTCACCTCATTTTTTTTTTTTTAAATTTTTTTCACAAATAAATTTTAAAAAAAGTTTTAAAAAAAAATTAAAAAAAAATATTGAAAAAATATTGAAAAAATTTTGAAAATGTTTTTTTTTAAATTTTGTTTAAATAAAAATATTAAAAATTGTTTGCCATAAAATTTGTTTGGATAATAAATTAAAAAAATATAAAAAAAATTTTTTTTAATTTTTATTTAATTAAAAATATGTATTTAAAATTTTTATTTTAATATATAATTTGGTAAATGGGTATATATGATTCGCCACAGCCGAATATATCTCTGTTACTTGTTTAAAGTAATGAGGACGATTTTTTAAATGTTTGCTTTAATGTAGATTTGAAAACTTCAATAACTAACCTCCATTTATTATCCACTTCCTATTTGAGCTTAATTCATGAAAATCTGAATTCAGAATTAAAAAATGTCAGCCATTTATTCCATAAATCTATTTCCAACATCTAATTATATAGCTTTACTCAAAGTCTTTTATTTAAATAGAATTTATTCCTCGTTGAACTAATTCATAACAGAATTCATTCAACCTTTAAATGATTAAAGTTTTGTTAATTTAAATCTAATACAATTTTATTTAAGAAAATTGTTTTACTCTCAATAATTTACGAAATGAATTGAGAGATTGTGATCAAGATTTTGTAATAGACTACACGATAGTGTGCTAGACTATCAATCTAGGGGTTGCGGGTTCGATTCCCGCCAGAGACTCTGGGTGTATCTGCAGACAAGCAAAACGCTTCGCAGTTTGTTTAAAAAAAAAAAATGCAGATAATGAAAATTTGAATGATTCGATAAGAAATTAATTCCTTATTGTATCACAAGGAATGAATCATAAAGAATGATCTCTTAAAGAAATTAATTTAATAAATTTGAAGTATAAAGTATTTAAGACATACAATTTAATTTGATTTCGAAAATGTAAAATTAATGCAAAGTTATTGTTTAAAGCACGCAATCGTATATTTCCAGTTTCCCTGCTTATTAATAACAGTAGTAAACACAAAAAGTGAAAACCAATTTACTTACATATGCAGATAGAAATCTAATTATCACATCCTCTTTGTAAACAAATAAACAAAATTATTTTAAAAATATTTAAAAAAACAACTATTTAAATTCAGTAAAGAGACAGACCTAACAGTTTATCAGCTACTCCCATCTAAATAAAATGCAAACTATACATATACTTTCCAATATTTTTTTTTGACCCAGTTCTAAAGCCCAGTTAAATTTAAAAAAAAAAAAAAAAAATCAAATTTCAATCATTTTCAACAGCTTCCCATAGAATGCCAAAAATACACGAAACATGACAACAACTACATTGTTTGTTTAAATTTAAAAACAACACTTTTAGCACTTAAAAAGTCGTTTCATTAAAAATTCCAAAGGTTTTATTTACCAAAAAATTCACGTACATGGTTAAATATTACACCATTTCTCTACGTTTAAACAAATTTGCGACTAGAGTATTAAATATGGATTCTATAGGAGAAATGTAGAAATCCCTAGACAAGGTATAAATGTCAAAATAAACAAGTAAGAGAGCTATATTCGGCTGTGGCGAATTGTATATAGCCTTCACTAAAATAATTTTTAAGATAAAGATTTAAAATATTTGTTTGCTTTTGTATTTTTATACCCTACACCACCATAGTGGGGAGGGTATAATGCGTTTGTGCTGATGTTTGTAACAGCCACCTTAAAGTATACCGATCGACTCAGAATCACTTTCTGTGTCGATTAAACGATATCCGTCCTGCACAGGTTGCAATTTTGAAAATACATTTACATCAAACTTGGTACATACATATATTTCCCAAGAACGAAGCCTATTGAAACTGTCTGAAATCGTGTCATTACTTCACTGTCCTCCCAAATCAAAAATAGGTCAATAATCATGGTAGTCGTGGTTTCTTGTTTATATCCCAGCCATTGGTGAGACGATTTTCTCTATTTTAAAGTTATTTAAGGTATGTAGCCCTTAAATAACTTACATACAGTTGATTTCAACATACAGACGGACAAAGGTACATGGCTACGTTAACTACGCTATCTATAACGATCCAGAATATATACACTTTATGGGTTCTCAAATGAAAAATTTAAAAATTACAAACTGAATGACAAACTTATATATCCCTGCCACTCATGGTGAAGGGTATTAAAAAATAAAAAGAATTTAATCATGCATATTATCGCCCGCAGTGATTCTATACACACCTATATTTTTGTTTTTATTAAATTTAATTTCGCATTTATGCAAAGCATACAGTAACAGAAACAGCAGCAGTAACAAAAACATTGTCATGGAAACAGAAAAATTATCTGTTTATACATTTGAAACAGACAGACAGAGCATGTATGATGTTTTTATTACTACTACTGCTTGCAGTAATGATTTTGATGTCGCCGTTTGCCAAGTTGTGTGTCTGTCTGTCTATCTAAACGTTTGTATTCCATCATTACAAACATCAATAGTAGTTAGCCGTATATAATGTTTTTTCAACTAAAACTAACTTTTAATTCACCTGTTATTAGAGGAGGTGATGTTATATTTTCAACAAAAAAAAAAAAAATGTCATGACAATGGTTCATTAAATTTCTATGGAAAATAAAAATACCTACAAAATGCTCAAATAGTTTTTATATATTTAAGTTTTGATTTATTTTAAGCATTGGCTGTTGTTTTTGCTAGTTAGTCAAGCATTAAGTATAGCAAAATTTTGTTGCACACAATGTGAAGCAAATGGGGTTGCGATTTCAATTATACAGCGCACATTGGTTTCAAATGTGTTCAAAAGTGGCGCTTAATTGAAATTTAAGAATTTCGTTTTTTCATATATTACTTACACACAGAAAACAGATTCGTGATAGCAAGCGAATTTATTGCCAATCGAATGATTCTACTTTAGTGACCGAATTTTACAGTTGTAGCCACAAAATTTTAAAAGGGATAACAAAAGTTTGGTTGCTTTAACCGAAATTCTTAATTGCCAACTGACTTTTTGTTGATAGAACCGAAAAATTCTATTTGTGCAACCGAATCATTCGATTGGCAACAAATTCGGTTGCTATCACGAATCTGTTTTCTCTGTGTAGTAATATTGGCTAAAACTAGATAAAAATCTACATCACACAAGTTGATGTTAGCTAACTATTGCCGTTTTCATATAAAATGGTAAAACTTGAAATTTAATACAAAAAAGTTCCTATTTTTATACCCATCACCAAAAAGATGGGGATTATAATGAGTTTGTCATTCAAAATATTAGTCGTATAACCAAAAATTACATATACAGAGAAAACAGATTCGTAATAGCACCCGAAGTTGTTGCCAATCGAATGATTCTGACTTAGTGGCCAAATTTTACAGTTGTGGCTACAAAACTTGAGAAAGGGTAACAAAAGTTTGGATGCTTCAACCGAACTTTTGTTCGAAAAATTCTATGTGTGCAACCGAATCATTCGATTGGCAACAATTTCGGTTGCTCTTACTATGAATCTGTTTTCTCTGTGTACTTATATATTATGAGTCCTTATAAAATTCCAAAACGATATAGCTATGTCCGTCTATCTGTTTGCCCAAATATAATTTGTTGATCAGAAATATTTGGTGTTGAAAATAGGCAAAATCAGTCTTATATATATAACCAGAGTTATGGACCAAAATGTGAGACAACCTCCAAAAATTTTATATTTTCTAATATATTTTGGTATTTTCTTTTGAAAATGGCAACAATCAAACCCCACACAAATCACTACCCGGAATAGCAGTGTCTATACAAAATTCTTCAAACATAAATTCTATGTAAAAAGAAATCACAAAACGAAATTCTTTTTGGATCGGTCTATATTTGACCATAGCTACTATATAAAGGGTTTTCCAACAAGATGTGTTATTTTGAATCACCCGGTATTTCGGTAGCTGTCACTTTTAAAGCTTTTATTCTTTGACATTTGACAAGAAGAAACTACGCCATTACTAAAAATGGAACGATACATGCTTCAACAATGCATTGAAATTATTAAAATTCACTACAAAAATGGTGAAATTCTTGCAGTCACAGCTCGCAAAACTAAAGCATTTTTGAGTGGTCGTGGAGCACCTTGTCGGACCGCAATACAGAAATTGGTGGACAAAATCGAGCTGTTGGGACAAGTTAGAATAAAACCCGTGCAAGTCGCTCAAGAACAACTGAGAATATTGCTGCTGTAGTCCAAAGTGTTGAAGAATACCCAAGTTTGTCGATTCCTCGTCGTTCTTTGCAATTGGGCATTCCACAAACGTCATTACACCGTATTTTGGATGATATTGATCTGGACAATGTTTACTTTCAACAAGACGGCGCTACGTGCCACACAAGCAACGAAACCATTGCTCTTTTACGGGAAAAGTTTCCGCATCGTGTTACCTCTCGAAGAGGTGATCACAGTTGGCCACCGAGATCTTGTGATTTAACACCTTGCGACTTCTTCCTTTGAGTCGACGTGAAAGATTAGGTCTACGCCAACAGCCCAGCGTCGATTCAAGACCTCAAGGACAGAATTCGTGAGGCTATCGAGGACATAGGGCAGCCACTTTGCGATTTGGTTATGGAAAATGTCATGAAAAGGATATGGTCCTGTAAGCATTGTCGTGGTGGCCATTTGGCCTTCCTCTTTATTATGAAATAAACATCCGATCATTTAACCCAAAAAATTATATTTTTCTTTGAATACCAAAGTAACACCTCTTGTTGGAAAATCCTGTATAGTCCTCTTTCTTTTGGGTGTATGACTTAAAAATGCGGGATTTTTGTTAAATTTTTTAGCTTTTATTTTGAATCATTTGTACAATATAAATTTATTCAAAGTATCGGCCATTGTTAGCTATGACCTTTTCCCATCTTTCTGGCAACACATGGATTCCGACCCAAAAGAACTGCTCATCTTTTGAAGCCAATATCGGATACTCTGATCCAAAGGTTTGGATGATTGGAAAGGTGAGGCAAAAATTCCCAGGCACTTTATTCTTAATACTTTTTAACATGTATGTGGCCGAGCGTTGTCATGATGAAATATTACAGTTTCATGTATGGCAGCATGTTTTGGGCGTTTTTCAGTAAAGGTTCCCTGTGATGGTCTGGTCACTTTTCAGTAGCTCATAATAGATAGGACGCCTTTAATCCCACCAAATACTATGAAATTACCTTGACTTCCTGGATATTTGGCTTTGGTGTCGATTCGGCTGAATGACCGGCTTCACATACGAACTCTTAGGCTTTGGGTTATCGTAATGGATCCATTTTTCATCACAAGTAATGATTCGATGCAAAACTGATTTTCTTGTATAAAGTTCAAGCTTAATTTCGGAGATCCAAACTTGTATTTCAAGGTCTATCGGCGTCAGTTCGTATAGTGCTCAATTTGCCTGCTTTTTGATGAATCCTGCTGCTTGCAGACGATTTGAAATTGCTGTTTGAGTCGCTTTCAATGATTGTTCAAGCTCTTGTTGAGTTTGACAACAATCTTCATGGAGTAATCCCTCCAATTCTTGGTCTTTTTTGGCCTGGGCGATCTTTGTCTTCCATGTCAAAATCACCACTTTTGGACCGCACAAACCATCTCTCGCACTTTTAACCCGATGAAACACAGCTTTGGTGGGCAATCGGTGTGTTTCAGCGGCACATTTTTTCAAATAAAAGAAGTAAGGCAAAACTTCCTGCATATAATGCTGTGTTGTCACAAAATTCGACTGAAAGACAAAATCCAATTTTTTTAATATTTTTTTGTATGAATTACGGTTTTTGTGAATTAATCATCACTTTGGACACATTTGAACCCACTGTGCATAGATACTAAGTATGTTTAAGTATTTGTTTTTTTTAAGAAATTGTAATATTTGCAATAATTTTTACGCCAAATTGTACAAAAGATTACGATAATTGAAATTCGAATTTAAAAAAATAACACTCTCGCATTCCTAAATGTTGAAAATTTAATGGCGTTTTCTTTTCTGGCATAAATTATGCCTTTATTCTGCCTTTTACCCTTCTTTGTGTTCTTTGCTGAAAAAAATGAAGTTTTGTAAGTGTATAACGTGATCCTTTCAAATAAAGTTGCCCTAAAACCCCGAAGATATGCTACATGTTTCACCCTCAATTTTATCAAAGGGTTAGGAAGGCACCACAGCTTTTCTTGTTATTGTTTTTGAATTTGTGTTAATGTAATAGTTTTTGTATTTTTTGATTTAAAGTATTAAAATGGAAGCAAAAACTATAGTTTTAAAATATTTAGAAGCTGTATAAATGGTAAAGTTCTTTTTATGATATATTATAATAATTACTTTGTGTTTTTTCGAGAGAATAACTAATATAGCTTCTGGCCAAGTCCATTTATGGACCGATCCATTCTTTATCAAGAAATGGACATATTTGCAATAATGAAAATTTAAAAGAAACAAAGTTCTTTAGACTAAATCCACTTAAAAAAAATCTTATTCAAATAAATCCTGACGAAGAAAATGTTTAAGTTTTTGAAAAAATATTTAATTTTCAAAATTCTTAAACTTCAAAAATTGTATGGAAATTGTTACAAAATTTGGTATATACGTAAAAAAAGAGTTAAACTCTCATTATAATCTTCAATATTTCAATTCTTTACACAAACAAATCTAAAAAATTTCAATGAAAATCTATAAAAAAATGTCTTAAAATTTTTTGGAAAATTTTGTTAGATTTTCAAAATACTCAAACTTCAAAGATTGTACGAAAATTGCTATAAAACTTAGTACACACATAAAGTAAGAGTTAGACTCTCATTATAATCTTCAATATTCCAATTCCTTACACAAACAAATCTAAATGAATTCAACGAAAATGTCAAAATTTTTTAAAAATTTTCTTAGATTTTCAAAATTCTTAAACTTCAAAAATTCTATCACAATTGCTATAAAACTTAGTAAACATATAAAGTAAGAGTTAGACTCTCACTATAATCTTCAATATTCCAATTCCGTACACAAACAAATCTAAATAATTTCAATAAAATCCGCTAAAAAAATGTCGTTAAATTTTTTGGAAAATTTTGTTAGATTTTCAAAATACTCAAACTTCAAAGATTGTACGACAATTGCTATCAAACTTAGTACACACATAAAGTAAGAGTTAAACTCTCATTATAATCTTCAATATTCCAATTCCTTACACAATTAAATCTAAATGATTTCAACAAAAATCTCAAAAAAAATTGTCTTTAAATTTTTTGGAAAATTTTGTTATATTTTCAAAATACTCAAATTTCAAAGATTGTACGACAATTGCTATAAAATTTAGTACACACATAAAGTAAGAGTTAAACTTTCATTATAATCTTCAATATTCTAATTCCTTACACCAACAAATCTAAATGAATTCACCGAAAATCTCTTAAAAAAATGTCCTCAAAATTTTTGGAAAATTTTGTTAGATTTTCAAAATACTCAAACTTCTAAAAATTCTATGACAATTGCAATAAAATTTAGTACAAACATAAAGTAAGAGCTAAACTCTTATTATAATCTTCAATATTCCAATTCCTTACACAATTAAATCTAAATGATTTCAATGAAAATCTATAAAAAAAAAAGTCCTCAATTTTTTTGGAAAATTTTATTAGATTTTCAAAATACTCAAACTTCAAAAATTCTATGACAATTGCTATAAAACTTAGTACACACATAAAGTAAGAGCTAAACTATCATTATAATCTTCAATATTCCAATTCCTTGCACAAACAAATCAAAATGATTTCAAGAAAAATCTATAAAAAAAATGTCCTCAAAATTTTTTTAGATTTTCAAAATGCTCAAACTGCAAATATTGTATGTCAATTGTTACAAAATTTTGTGTACTAATAGGGCAAGAGTTAAGCTTTCGTTATTGATATGAATGTTCAAATTCCTTTTACAAACATTTCGTGAAGATTTCAACAAAAATCGCTTAAATAAAATATTTCAAGTTTTTATTAAATTTTAAAAATTGTTAACAATATCATTCTCTCCATATTAATCTTATATTCTCTTATTAAAGGAAATAACTTGCTTTTGACCATATATGAGCCGTATATGGTGGACCTGATTTTGAAAATCTGATTCGTATACATAAACAACAAATTCATCTGAAGTAATTATTAAAAATAAAATTAAAAAAAAAAATTACTAATTTCAATCACCACAGCCACAGTCTACCTGTCTACCCATATATTTATATAATTTTAATTAGCAAATCATAGCAGTATTTCCTTATTTAAAAGCAGTAGGCTTTAAAGCAAAATATTTAAAAAATGTGTTGTAATTAATTTTTCTTTTTTTTTAACTTAAAATTCCATAAATTATAAGAAAAAACTGTTGCCATACCACACAATATTTGTATAGAACAAAAATTAGTACAAATATGTTTGTAAAACTAAATAAACTAGATTTTTTTTTTCCACGTAAATTTTTCTTTCAAACGAAATAAAAGCAAAAGTGGGCAACATATTTCTAAAGACAAGCTAACAAAACAGAAAAAAAAAGAATCATGCTTTTGCACAAACCGGAAAAGAGATTAAAAAATGTTAGTAGGTTGTATTTTATAATCGTAAAATTATAAACGACGTAATAAACTATGAAATTATATGAATAAGTTAACAGAGTTTGAAGAGATGAAACAGGTTGAAGTATATTTAGCAAAGACTTTGAAATATTTTGTTTACATATGTATATTGTATGTTGAAAAATTTTGGTTCTAAGTTTAAAGGCAGTAAGTAACTGTTCAGTTCCAACATTTTATGGAGAGACTAAAGGCAAAAGTTGTAACTACCGCTAGCATTGTTATTTTATAACTTTCCAAAAGTAGTTTAGTAAGGACTTGCCGTTTGTACTACAATGACTTATGTAGCTGCTCAATGATGCATGATTTATTATGGAACTTGCACCGATTGTAGTTTTTAAACTCCTGGTTTGATTAAAAACAAATTTGAAAGATTTCAGGAAATTAATCTTTTAACCAACCTGTTTGAATACAAAATAAGCAACAGGGTGCCAAATATTGTCGTCAGTTACCTTATATTACTGCTATTTCAAGTAAAAAGACACAAATGAAGTCCTCATTGCGTAAGCAGGGACGAGATCTTACACCGCATCAAAGAACTTAGATATATATGGATATTCTTATGAAAATACTGGAAAGTATTAAGCTAGATCATACTCTGCATAAAACGATTGATTTAAATATGTTATATTAGCATCAATATGGAAATAAATCAAATGAGACTGCTCTACATTTTAGATAATACACAATTGGTCAATTCATAAGGTCTGATTTCAGATGCTATAATTTTGCCGTAATCGAGTCTGGGTGTTAATAAGGAGGTATGATTTTGGGTTAAGTACCCGATTGCACATGGGCCGCTTTTTTAACACTGTAGTTTGGAATATGGATTATGACTCAGGCCAAAAAAACAGTACATGAGCTATTAGTGTTTTAGGACTTATTTTGAATTACATTATGTTTTGCCTTAATACTTTAAAACCCCATTTGAAAATCTGGCTTTTAGTTATTTCAAAATGTTAACAGAAAATCAATCGAAACAAATAGTAGTCAGATGGGGCACTGACTGGACTATAAAACTTACCAACCACTTCATTCTAAATACTTTTAAACAGGCAACATGTGGCCGAGCGTTGTCAACATGAAATATAACGGTTTCATGCCTGGCAATAGTCAAAAATGAAAATCTTCGGCCAAAAATTAATATCGTTTGTTGTTATTGTGAATGTATGTTTGTGTAAGATGTTCGTGTTGTAAGCAAAAGTTCGGGTTTTTTGTTTGTATGCACATAGCTACCACCCAGCAGTTAAGCATGTAGTCAATGTATCCCTTATAGACAGTAATCGTCACAAATGTCTTATCACTTGGCTGACTCCAATTAATATATTTTGGTAATTTGACACGTATGTGCTCTTTGTAGTGCAGAGAGAAGACAATTGGTTACTTTATACATCCCAGGTAATCTAGCGTGAAGATAATTGTCACTTAAGTGTCTCTAAGTAATCTGGAGTGTAGTCACTTAAACGTTTTGTGAGTAATTCGTTCAAACTAGTTTTATACAAATTGTCTTGATATAATTCTCATACAGTTAATTCTAATTTTTGCTTAAGCATACTGATATCCCATGTAAGATAGCTGAAGTCAATAGTCACATTAGTGTCTCTTAGTAACCTATAGTGAAGTCACTTTAAACATTTATTTTGTATCGCACTTTAGAAAGTAGATTTTTTACCCACCAAAAGCAATTCATTGACGAGTTGTCGAAGAAAGGTTTGTTTTCAAGCTATCGTTTATTGGACTACCTATGATGTCTTTTTAGCTGACTATTTGAGGTCAATTAGCATCCGTACATGTTTAAATAACTAGTTATGTAGCTGATCAAGTTACCAGTTAGATAGCTAGTAAGGTAACTGACGCTATTTAACAAGTATGTGAATCCAATGGGTTGACTACTTAGGACCAGCTATTAGACAGTGTCGTTGTAGTCAAAAAGGGTCAATTGACCCCCTGCTTAGGACATGCAAGTGTTTAAATAAGTAGTCACGTAGCTATTGTAGTAACTAGTTCCCACCCTAAATGATGGGTAAAATCACTATTTCGGGACTGTCTCCTAGAACTGCTGGGCATCGTTTTTCTCACACATTGTTTCCAAGCGTTGCCGTACTATTTACTTGATATAAAAACGAATTCTAAGAAAACAGATTTACAACTTTTTCCACAAAACAACAACAAGACACTATGTTTATTTCTTGTATTTTTGGTATTATGGCAGAAGAATTTCTTTTTTGACTTCTTCTATTGCTTCCTCAACTGCTACTTAATTGCTACTTCTTCTACTACGTCAACTGCTACCATATTGATACCTTACTGCTACTTCTAAATAATATAAATCAAAACTCGATGTAGAGCAGTAGCAATGATTTGTTTTTTAATGCTACTTCTCCATTTACAATTCATGTTTCTATTCATGAAGGTACTTTTAATCGCTAAAATTAAAAATATCCCCAAAATTCCCCAAATATTGGTTTTCTTGAAATATTCACGAAAAATAAACTGCATATTAAATAAATTGGACAATAACTGTTCGAATTAATTGTTATAACATTAAGAAGGTTCCTTGAAACCAAAATTCTTATGAATTTGTCAAAGTTTCTTTTCAAAATATTCATACCAATTGGTTGAACATTTTTTTCCACTGCATCTCGTAACACATCGTTTCAAATCTTATATAAAATTAGTAGTGGTATATTTTATAACCATAAACACATTTGAGAATAATCAATTGTAAATTCAATTGGAAGTCATCAAAATTTGTGTTGATCTGTACATAAAATTCGACAATTAGAAAGCTTTTAGAAAATACTGCTTTTATTTAAAGATTATATCATTTTAAATGTTATGATACGTACAAGGTGGCTCAAAAGTAATCACCCAATGTTCTTTTGCTGTAATTTTTTTTTATAAAAAACTTTTTTCACAAGCATAACAAAAGTTATTCATAAAAAAAAGAAAATACACCAAAAGAACATTGAGAGATTACTTTTGCCCCACCTTGTACATTCAATAGCATTAAGCATCTCTATTTTCTATTCACGCAACATGAAAAAAGTTCACTTATTGGTAACTTATTGCTATTATCGATAATAAAACAACCTTAACCTAATTACTTTATCCCCATAAAATCCCCGAAATATTTTCAAATATCCCCAATAAAATCCCCAGTCCCCAAACGAAATTTTCTGTCCCCAAAAATCTTACAAATTCCCCATCTTTGGGGACAAATCCCCAAGCCTGGCAAGCCTGTTTGAAGGTAGCAGTAGTTTTAGAAAAAACAACAAAACAAAAATAGATAAATTTTACTGCTACCGCTATTGAACATTTTTTGAAGCAGTAGTTTTAGCAATAGTTAAAAATGTTTTAGTTATCGTAGCTTTTTAAACACTGGTTTTTCGGTCAATGCTCGAATCAGTTGTGTTCCCTCTGATAGTCTGGTCAGATTTCAGCAGCTCATAATAAATAGAACCCAAATACAAAGCATTTCCTTAGCACAATGGTTATTTTGATTTGGTGTCAATTCGTCTGTTTGGTCGGGCTTCACGGACGATCTCTTATCGTAATAGATCAAAAACTTTCCGGTTTTGAATGAATCTTGCTGCTCGCAAACGTTTTGAAATTGCTGCATGAGTAGTTCCCAATGATTTTGCAAGCTCTTGTTGAGTTTGACAACAATCTTCAAGGAGTAGTGCCTTCAATTCTTGTTCATCAAATTTTTAGGTTGGCCTGGGCACTAGTACTCTTACTTGTTAGATCTACAGCTGTTTTTCTTGATTCATTATTTTACACATATTTGTAGGTAGATTGTAATTAATTTAATTTATAAGCAATTTAATGATATTGACAATTATGTTTCTATAAATTTGTTTTAAATTTTAAAATCTCAATGATCGCCTACTTTAAGTTCGTTAAATATAACTCTACAGGCTTAATAGTATATCAGAAAGAATATATAAATTAAATCTTGAAAATTATGATTAAATAATAATAAGGCAAGAATACAAAAATGACGTAACTATTTAAATATTTCATTGAAATTTTTTTGTAATTTAAATGAAATTTACACATTTCCAGAAACACAAAAAAAAATGTCATTAAAATATTTGTATTTTTAAGTTTTGTTTTATTAAGAAATTAAAGATGTGACTACATTCGTTTATTTAAACAAATTAAATAAATCATTAAAAATACAAAAATATAAATACAAGCAGAGTATACGTGAAGGTATATGTAGTTGTGAGTATATGTTTGTTTGTTTTTTACTTAAGTAGATTTTTATTTATATATTTCCAATTTATTTCATACGACTTTTATATAAAATGTAAACAGAGTTTAGTTTTTTTTTTTAACAATTTAATTTCAATTGTATTAAATCTTGACCTTGGCATTCGCATCGCCATAATAGGAAAGTTCACATTTTCAATGTAAACTTTTTTTTTGTTCGTTAGTTCGTTCGTTTTTTCATTCATTATTATTTTTTTTAAAATGATTTATTTTATTTTGTCAATATTCTCATGTGTATGATTTAATAGTGACAATTGTCGTTGGTGTGTGTCAGTTTTGGTCAGGGGTTTAATGTCTGTTTCGATCAAGTTTAACTTAAGTATAGAGTTTAAACAATTTCAACTAATTGCCGGTTTACGAACGTACGTAGGTTCATATGTATTTAGTACGTTTTTTATATAATAATTAATTGTTTCAAATTGTTGTGGTCTTTTTTATTTTTTGTTTGTGTGTGAATTTAAGCTAAATTACTAAAGTATTTGTTATTTGTTTTAACAAAATGTTTTTCATATGATTCACATTTTTTGTATGGAATTGTTTTTTTTAATTTAATTTAATGTAATTCTGGGAAAAAGTTACATGTTTTGTTTAATATTTTTTCATGTATCAGTGTAAGCAAATGTAAACAAATTGAGCTTAATGTTGTGTTTTGCTTTAAACAATATTTTTATTACAATAAAATTTTTTGTGTATTTTAAAATTAATGTAAAATAATGTTTTATTTTGGCAATCAGAATTAACACTTAAAACACTTTACATACAACCTATTTTGCTTCGTTCTCATAACTATTTATAGCTATTGAGCAAAAATAAAAGAAATTTTGTTATGTATTTGAAGAATTGAGAAAAAATAAAAGTTTTCGAAGTACCTACACACCTTACATAGATTCTTAAATGGAAAAGTGATATATATTAGCGGGATTAACTATAGATGGCGTATCTTTTGAACACGGCTTTTGTTTTTAATAACTTATATGTCATTTTGAAGGATACATATCTGTCATTTAGTCTCACATAGTTATTGAACATTATAGTGTAAACAACAAAGCTTTTTTTGCTTCGAAAATGTCGAACTTTGTGACAATAAAGCGTCACGTGCGGGAATTTTGCTTTACTTCTTTAATTAATTTGCTCACCACAGCTTATTTTATTGGTTTCAACGTGCGAGAGAAGTGCGGTTCAGAAGTAGTGATTTTGACACAGATCGCCCAGGCCAGCCAAAAAACCTTGAATACTAAGAATTTAAGGCATTAATCCATTTAGATTGTTCTCAAGCTCAACAAGAGCTTGCATTGGGAGCTACTCAGTCTGCCATTTCAAAACGTTTGCCAGCAGCAGGCTTCATCCAAAAGAAGGGAATTGACCTTGAAAGATGATTTTGCATGTTGGAAATAATGCTTGAACGCTATAAAAGAAAATCATTTTTGCACCGAATCATTGCTTGCGATGAAAAATGGATCCATTATGATAATCCGAAGCATAAGTGATCATATACAAAGCCCAGCCAACCAGCCGAATCGACACTAAAGCCAAATATCTATGGCGCTAAATTAATTCTCTGTATTTGGTGGGAGCAAAAGTGTCATATATATTATGAACTACTGAAATCTGACCATACCATCAACGGGAACTTGAAGCGAAAGCAACTGATTCGTTTGAAGCGAGAATTGGCCTTAAAACGCCCAGAATATGTTGCAATACCAGCAAAGACAAAACAGATTCATGATAGCAACCGAATTTGTTGCCAATCGAATGATTCGGTTGCAAACATAGAATCTGCAGAGAGTCAGGTTAAAAAGAAGAATTTCGGTTGTAGCAGCCAAACTTTTGTTTCCCGTTCTAAAATTTTGTAGCCAAAATTGTAAAATTCGGTCACTAAGATAGAATCATTGGATTGGCAACAAATTCGGTTGCTATCACGAATCTGTTTACTCTGTGTGTTAAAAACTATTTAGAATGAAGTCTTATAATACAGACGTTGCCCCGTCCGACTACTATTTGTTTCGTTCGAAGCAGAACGCTCTCTGTCTCTCTCTAGGACACGCTTCTCCTTAGAACAGAGTATCCGATATTGGATTGATTCGTTCTTGGCCTCAAAAGATGAGCAGTTCTTTTGGTTCGGAATCCATATATTACCAGAAAGATGGGAAAAGGCTAAAAGTGGCCAATACTTTGAAAAATTTTTCAAAATAAAAGCTAAAATTTTTTAAAAAAATCCTGCATTTTTAAGTCGTAGGTTAGGTTAGGTTTCCAGGCAGCCGCGAATTGAAGAATAGAAGAACAGCTCACGTGGGTCCAAGCAATGGTCCCTTTGTGTTATCTGAAAGTAGAAAGTCAGAAAAATAGGGACAGATAGAAATGAAAAGAGAGAAAGGGAAGATTGAAAAGTTTAGAAGAAGATGTTCAAAGAAAGAGAAAAGGAGGAGATTTTCAAAATTGCGTACCAATGAGTTAGCGGTTATTAGGTTGCTCTAGAGAGATTCCCATGCCTGGTCTTTTTTAACCAATTATTACTCCTTATAAGGACATTAATGCCTTCAAGCCTCATATTCGAGAGCTCAGAAAGACTATTTATGGAACGATGTCCCAGAAACCGTAAGCTTAGAACTCCTAATGCCGGACAGTGACAAATAAGATGAAAAATGGTATCATACTCCTCCTCGTTTTGACAACTTCTACAGAAGTCGTTATAGGGCAAGCCAAGTCTCCTCGCGTGGTTGCCAACAGTGCAGTGTCCAGTAATGACCGCTACTACGCCACTCAATTGTGAGGGTGTCAACCCAAGAAGATATGTTGTTTGTCCACGATTCAGTTGAGGCAATATCGTTTTGGTTAAAGGGTTCACAACCCTATCTTGTCTGGGAGAGCTCATAATAGAAGTTACTAATTTGTAGGTTGTATTTGGATAACGGAATCCCACATAAGAAATCTATATTTCCGTCAGGTAACATGGCGGCTTTTTTCAGCAAATCATCAGCAACGCAGTTGCCTGTAGTATCTTCGTGTCCCCGTACCCACTTGAGTACGACTGTTGAATGACTCGCCATCCGGCATTCCTGAACCAAATTAGATGTCGTGTATACACCTGTTAGAGATTTTATTACGGCTTGACTGTCAGTATATATATGAATATCCCTGCCTGATATCTTGTCGTAACTGAGCCAGTTAGCCGCCCTTTTGATGGCTGATATTTCAGCCTGAAGTCATACACTCAATATTGTTTTAAGAATTCTTTCTACTGTTTTTTATGCGAACAAGTATACTTCTAGCTTGAGAAAATTTTTTTATTTCAATAACATTTCTACTTTTGTGAACTGACTTTCTATTGGTAGAACCGAGTCATTCGATTGTCAACACATTGGATCATAACAAAAGAACTGTTTTCTCTGTATAGAAATAATGCTGTAACCTCAAAGATTACGATATTTGAAAGATATTATAGATCTCAAAAGCACTACTTCTGAATGAAATTTTGACTGATCACAACCAATTTCAATAGACTTCGTCTTTGTGCCAAGTTTTATTAAATTAGCTTCAAAATTACAAGGTGCACTACGATTACAAGATATACATGGACAGGCAGACCGACAGACATGTTGTAAAGTGCTATACATTAGGCTGGCCTTATTTTGGACCTTTTCGACTTTCGAATATCCCAAGATCAAATGCCAGAGTTTACATTTTAAAATTTTTTTTTAAAAAGAAATTTCTAAACAATAAAAAATTTATAATCGATTCTAATAAACGCAAGATGAGGATTAAAAAGGATTAATCACTATATAGATTTGATGCATCATGGCTACCTAAGTACAAAAATTTTAAAATTTTTCAATTCTATGGATAGATTTTTTTTTAAATTTTTAAGTAAACTTCACTCAGTCCAATGTATTAAAATAAACTTAGAAAAGTTCAGATTTCAGTACTTTCGAAGTTATAACAAATTAAAGCAAAAAATATATTTTTTACTTGAAAATAGCAATTTTTTTGTTTTAAAAAAATCATGAAAAATAGAAAACGGCAGAAATTTTTCAGATTTATTGCTTTGTTGCATAGCCACATATAATAGCAACATAATGAGATATGAGAAAATAAAAATCGATTGATTTTTTTTTTCAAATTTATTCAAAATTAAGTGAATTCGCTCAGTTTCACAAAATTTTAGTTTTTTGTTTGATATACATAAAATTGAGCAGTTAATGTTCTTCTTTCGATTGATTGAATTTTGAAAACATTTTTCTTAAGCTATGTACAAATTATCACATATATATTGCGTTTCAAACGGCTCAGTAGTTTCTGAGTTATAATAACAAATTAAAGCAAAAAATATATTTTTTTACGTGAAAATATAAAATTTTTTTGTTTTTAAAAAAATTATGAAAAATCGAAAACGCCAGAAATTGTTCAGGTTAATTACTTTACCACAAAGCCACATATAATAGCAACAAAACAAGATATTGGTCATAAATATCGATTGATTATTTTCGAATTTATTCACAATTAAGTGAATTCGCTCATTTTCACAAAATTTTAGTTTTTTGTTTGATATACATAAAATTGAGTAGTTAATGTTCTTCATTCGATTGATTGAATTTTGAAAACATTTTCCTTAAGCTATGTACAAATTATCACATATATATTGCGTTTTAATAGGTTCTGTAGTTTCTGAGTTATAATAACAAATTAATGCAAAAAATATATTTTTTACGTAAAAATATAAAATTTTTTTGTTTTAAAAAAATTATGAAAAATTGAAAACGGTAGAAATTGTTAAAATTTATTGCTTTTCCGTAAAAAGTCATGTAATAGCAACAAAACAAGATATTGGTCATAAATATCGATTGATTGTTTTTGCATTTATTCATAATTAAGTGAATTCGCCCACATTCACACAGAACTTAATATCTGAGAGGTCGACCAACATATGTCAAAAAATTTTATATAATCCAGTGAATAAACAAAACTATATTTATCTTCTAAAAACATAAACAGAAAACCACTGTTGACCAGTGTAGTTCAACCATAAATAAACCCTTGTAACTTAATACATTCTCTGTTCAAATTTCTACAATTTAAAGCCACTTGTTTTTAAAACAAAAACTGATTTATTATCACTTTGTTTTGTGTCATTTTTTTTTTTTTACTTTTGTACAAATTTACGGTCAAAACTTCTTGTTATTTTGGTACGTTTATTTTTAGAAGAAAATGTCAAAGTTCTTTAGCTCAACATATACAAAAAAAAAAAAAAAAAAAAAAAAAAAAAAACACAAAAACATGCATGAGTATAAGAACAACTTGCCATATTGTTTATAATTATTATTATTATTATAATAATTTGAATCTTGCAAACAATAAACACCACAAGCATAGTAAGTCTAGAGGAAAAAATAACAAAACTTGTTCTATTTCTTAACCCAAAAATAACACAGCAAAAGATACATAAACTATTTTAAGTTTTTGTTATGTTACTTACTTATTTTTGGCTACAATATTCCACAGAAAAACTAAGGCAAAACCAACATATATACAAGTGGAACAAAAAAAGTATTTGAAAAATATTATCAACAAAAAGTTGACAAAACTTTAGTTTAAATAAAAGTACATACGTATTTAGTACATTTATGTTAGGGTGGACTTATTTCACTATTTGAATTTTCACTGCTCTCAAGGTCTAAAATTATTCTTCAAACCAAATGTTTAAAATTTATCAAAATTGGCTTAATAATTTTTACTATTTTCTGCTTTTTACCCCTAGTGGGTTCGAATTTCCAAAAAGTACCAAAAACGAATATGCTAAGTATTCGGTGGCATAAAAAATGCAGGATTTTTTCAAAATTTTAGCTTTTATTTTGAAACATTTGTAGAATGTCAATGTATTCAAAGTATTGGCCATTGTTAGCTATGACCTTTTCCCATCTTTCTGGCAACATAAGGATTTTGAGCCAAAGAACTGCTCATCTTTTGAGGACAAGAACGAATCAAGCCAATTTCGGATACTCTGTTCCAAAGTGAAGCATATCCCAGAAAGTGAATTCTGCATCGATCAAAACAAATAGTAGTCGGACGCTCGGTCTGGACTATAAAGCGGGTGAGGCAACACTTCCCAACCACTTTATTCTCAATAATATCTAATCTGGCCAATCGTTGTCATGATATTACGGTTTCATGTCTGGCCCCATATTCCGGGCGTTGTTAGGCCAATGATTGCTTTAAACGATTCAGTTGCATTCGGTACTGGTCAGATTGCAGCAGCTCATATTACGACCCTTTTGCTCCCACCATATACAGAGCATTACCTTAGAGTCATGGATATTTGGCTTTGGTGTCGATTAGGCTTGTTGGCCGGACTACACTTCGGATTATTCTAAGGGATCTATTTTTCATCGCAAGTGATGATTCGATGCAAGAATTATTTTCTTTTATATCGTTCAAGCATCATTTCCAACATGCAAAATTGTCTTTTAATGTCTCTCAGCTTCAATTCGTATGGTACCAAATTTCCCTGCTTTTGGATAAATTCTGCTGCTGCAAATGTTTTTATTGCTGCTTGAGAAGCTACATAAACAATCTTTATGTAGTAATGCCTCCAAATCTTGGTCTTCAAACTTTTTGGCTGGCCTGGGCGATCTTTGTCTTCCGTGTCAAAATCACCGCTTCTGAAAAAAACAAACCATCAAACGTTCAAACCGATGGAACGCATTCACCATAAAGTTTGGTCAGCAATCGGTGTGCTTCAGTGGCACTTTTAATACCCTGCACCGCCATACTAGAGAGAGTATATTGAGTTTGTGCTGATGTTTATAACATCCAAAAATATAAGTCTAACACCCACCGTAAAACACACATTTTCATTTATAAAGCTAAATATTTTAATTGGGGCTGTACGTCAGCTGCAGGACCTAGCAATCTTGTATTTATTGAAAGTACAATGAACAGCCGAGACTAGTTAAATATTTGAAAGCAAGTGCTGAAAATTTAGGTCTTCTAACTCCATGGGTCCTTTAGCAAGACAATGACCAGAAGCACACAGCCATTACAACATCTTGTAAACTCCACGAAAAGGCGACTAGAGGACGTAATTAAACTGTATACTTAATATTTTTTTTCTTGGACTAGCACTCAGGGGATGACCCTTACTCATGCAAAGCATTGTGTTGGAACTAGGAAAATAGGTTATGGGAGGGAGGATAGTGGGAGTAGTGTTTGTGGACATTTGATTTGAATTGTCTATATTGAAAGTGACAGGAAAGGCTTCGGGAGGAAGCTTATTCCACTCACGGACAGTACGGCTAAAGAACGAATTTTCTCTGTAATGTGTTGTGCGATCCACTGTTCAGTCCACAACGAATTGGTGAGCCCCTGCCGAAGAAAGTGTATTGCGTAAAAAACTACGGGTTTCGGTAACAAGTTCCCTAATTTCAGCAGAGCACATATCATTGTAGTATAGGTAGAACAGTGAAACACAACCCACATTGCGACGATGTTCCAGTAAGTCAATATAGCGGGATATCCTACTGTCACCGATAAGCACCTTCACCCTCTCCTGTACGCGGTCGAGTAACTCCAAAATAGACTTCGAAGCACCGGCCCACACATGAGAGTTGTATTCCATTTTCGGTCGGATATAAGTGGTGTAAATAGTAATGAGATCAGATGGAGTGAAATATGTCTTACACCGTTTTAGAAAACCGAGGCACTTGAATGCTTCTTTCGACACTCGAAAAATGTGTTTTGTCCAGCGGATATCGCATTGAATATTCATGCCTAGAGCATAAAGAGCTTCTGGTTCCTTAATTAGTTTGAAGAAGTAATTTTAACAAATTTATGATCGAAAATTTTCTCGAAATAAGCAAATTTAAAATCGATCCTCAATAAGCCATATAAGGGTTTTTAATCCTCATTTAGTGGTTATTAAAATCAAAAAGTAATTTTTTTGAATTCCTTTAAAAAAAAAATTTGTAAATTTGTGGTTAAATATTTTAGAAATTATTAGTATAATTTTAGACCCGGGGCCTATTTCACTAAACTACAATTCTACAGGTTACAATCATAAGTCTAATTCTTACAAGTGCTGAAGAGTTGTGTTTTATTAAAATTTTTACAACACTTGTAGCTTTTTGCACTTGTAAACTACAATTACAATTTATATTAATTATTACTCAAAATCCTAAAATATCCATGTTATCCATGCAAACAAAGCGGTATTAATTGCAGTTACTACGCTTTTTACTACTCTGCTCAAAATAGCTTCGCTTACACCATGCAAGTCACTTATTCAGTAGTTCCTATTCAGCGTAAGGTTAACAGCAGAAGGACTTCTATAAATTTGTCCCGTTTTAGCCTGAAACACTAATGATACTCCAACGTGGATTTCAGAACTTCATATTCCAGGCGTGGTCTAAAGAGTCGTCTTCTTAATGCGATTTCATTATCGCTTTCATCACTGGAATCGTATAAAAGGTTCATATCTCATAAGGACTGAGATCGAAAAATTCTTAACATACATAAATGTTAATAAAAACAAGGAAGAGAGATATATTCGGCTGGGCCGAATCTTATATACCCTTCACCAAACTATACTTCAAAATAAAAATTTTAAATATTTTTAGGTAAACAAAAATTTTTTTTTTTCCAGTTGTTTTTTTAATTTTTTGGAAAAATTTTTTTTCGAATTTTTTTTTTAAATTTTTTATATAAATTTTTTTTTTATTTTTTTTAAATTTAAAATTTTTTAAATTTAAAATATATTTTTTTTAATATTTAGCGAAAAAAACTTTTGGTGAAAACAAAAATCTGGTTAAAATTTTTTTTCCCGATTTTGACCCATTGTAGGTCCAACTTATTATGGTCTTATATACGTCGTTGCAAAGGTCTTTGAAATATCTATCATTAGATAGCCATATTGTCTATATTAATGACCTAGTAATCCAGATATAGAACAAAAAATATGTAAAAAATCGAGATTGTCCTGGTTTTTTCCTTATATCTCAGCCATTTGTGGACCGATTTTGCTGATTTTAAATAGCAAACTTTTCGAAAGCATGTCTGACAGAATTATTGAAGATTTGGATCCCGAAGATATCTGGGGTCTTCAGAAAACTGATTTCAACAGACAGACAGACGGACATGGCTTAATCGACTCAGCTATCTATAAGGATCCAGAATATATATACTTTATAGGGTCGGAAAATTATATTGTGGAAATTACAAACGGAATGACAAATTTACATATACCCTTCTCACGAAGGTGAAGGGTATAATGAAACCACTAAACTACATTTTTTATATTTTTTTATTTGATTGAAATTATTATTGCAATTTATAAAAAATAATATTTTTATAGTTCTAATCAATAGTGATGGATTTATGAACCTTTTTTTCAGAAATCCTTCCATTAAGGTTTTTATAGAGCTTTCTGTCACTTTCTTCGAACTGGTAGTCCATATTCGATTAAAATCTACCACGCTTTTGGATACCTTTTTGGTGCTCTTAAATTCTCTTTGAACAAGATCCCAATATCTCTCCACTGGCCTTAGCTCCAGTCAATTTGGAGGATTTACCTCTCTTGGTACCAAATACCACATTATTGTTCTTTTACCACTCAAGACCTTGCTTATCAAAGTGACGGATGCCAAATCAGGCCAAAAATAAGTGGACACATTAAGAAGTCTTATGAATGGAAGAATTCTCTTTTGTTAACATTCCTTGATGTAAATTTCGGTATTTATAGAGCCCTTTGTAACAAATGTTTGGCCTTTTTGTCGCAACTGCATATTGTTTGTCATGCAAAGAACTTTTTGGGAAATTTTTCCTAAACTTTTCTACAACATTCCCTCGAACATCAGCAAAATAAATATATTGACCCGGAAGCTGCGAAAAATTTTCCATACGTACTTTTCGTCATCACAATTTTACAGACAAAAACTCTTTTTGAACTTGTAGCTTAGTGAAATAGGCCCCTGGGAGCATCCAAAATTCAAAAAGTGCTAAAGAGTTTCACCCTAATAAGTATATGTATGTAAATACTCATAAGTCTCTACATAAAGCAAGTACTTGCTGTAATCTATGAAAATTACTTAAACTACTAAACACTTGACTGTAGACTACAAGTTTGACTAGGTCTAAGATGTAAAGTACAGACATACATATTTACCTATATACATATTTATTTTAAGAGATGAACACAAATTTAGTTATGTTTTATTGCAGTGTTTTTATTTTATTTTATATGTAAAAAAAAACTAAACGAGAGTGAAATGAATTTTAATTGAGGCCAACGCACTAAAACACACCAAACAACAGAAACAACCACAATAACTTTAATAACGTTTATAACTGCTACAACTTTTGGTCACCATAATGCCAGCCAACGTCAAATTAATTTTATTTTTTTTTTTGCTGTTTTTTATTTTCATCTTAATTATAGCGGCTGCTATCTTTCTATTATATTTTCTTGCTGCTTTTTTTTTTGTTTTATAACAAACAAAGTCTTTTATAACACATTATAGTTTATTAATATTTATAATAAATATATTTTGTTGTTTTGCCTTTTTTGCATTTTAACTTTATTACAGTTGGTAGCAGAGATGGTCAGTTGTGGGGATTTGTAACTGCCCTAGGGGCGAATGAAAGTAACAGAAATTATGTCACATGACAACAAAGAAAGATAGGGTATAACATGTTAGTAAAGAGTCTTTCTACCAACTCTGACAGTTGGTAGCGGCCATATTGTTGATTATACGGATATAGCGTTTTACAGCACTTGCAAATGATAAAAATGAAAAACTTTGATTCTTCTTGTGGATTATTTTTACTTGGTTTTTTCATTTTTTTTACATCAAGTCGAGAATATGATGTCATGTAAAAGAACTCGGCAAAAAGAACTCGTTGATCATTGCTCTGTAGCGCTCACAATTCACAGTAACCGTTTGACCCGCGACGTCTTCGAAGAAAAAGGTCCGATGACTCCTCCAGGGAAAAAAGCACACCATACAGTGACTTTGAGCGGGTGTAATGGCTCTTCGTGGGTTACACGCCGATTTTCAGTGCACCAGAAGCGTAAATATTGCTTATTTACGTACCCGCTAAGATGGAAATGGGCCTCATCACTCATGATTATTTTTGATGAAAAATCATCTTCCTCTTGGTGGTGATTAAGGATGGCTTGAGCGTATGTTAGACGCGCTTGGCGGTCAGCAGCTAACAGCTGATGCACCGTCTGGACTTTGTACGGAAAGATCTTTAAAGCTTGTACCAAAATTCGCTGTAAAGACCGTCGACTGATACCCATTTGCGTGGCACGTCGTCTGGTCTATGTCGACGGCGCTTCCATGACATCCTCGGCTACAGCAGCAATATTCTCTGCAGTACGGCTACTCCGGAGTCTGCCACGCCTGGCAGCATCTCGTGCTGTGCCACTCTCTTCGAGGCGAGCGGCTAAACGCCGCAGTCTTTCACCAGTAGGCGTTGGACGGCCAGGAAATCTGCGACGAAATTCACGTTGTGCCAAAGTCAAATAAATAGTCAGCAATATTCCGCGTTCTGGAGCAGTGTAGCGTAACATTGTTTATTAACGTGTATTTCGCATGTGTTTACTACACAAATGTCAAAACAGAACTGACATTAGGGGCCAATCGCAAAATTTATAGCATTTTCTGATAGGAGGATTACTTTTGCGCCACCTTGTACTTCCGACTAAGACCCAAAGTATTTTAATTTAGGCTGTTAGGCTGCAATGGAGTGTTTCGGTTCCAGAATTGTCTCCATAGTCGATGTTTATTAAACTGATTCAAACTACTTAATAATTGCTAGAATTTGCCAGCAAATTCTTATGCGTTGACTTCTCAGAATTCTAAATAACTTTCACTTACAATTAAGTCCATTGCTAATTGACAGCAAGCCAACTTTCCCACCTCTGCATTAGACACCACCCAAATATAGTAAGACAAACTTGTGTGCATTATTTTGCCAAGACTTTGATTTTAATTTGTGTCTAAGGAAAACCAAAAAAAAAAAAATAAAAGTAAAACGACAAAATCAATGAAACAAACTCGTACAAACTCATAGCAACCTACAAAATATTTGCACACATGAATGAAATACTATTTCAAATGTATTATTTTAGTGTTGTTGTTGGCCATTGAATCTGTATAAAAAAACTTCAGTTTATTTTGTTTTTTTTTTCACACAAAATAAACATATGAGTTTAGATAAACTTGGGTATGTAAAACTTGGTTTAAAGAAATTTGACTATACTACTTTTTTTATTGTTGGCTTCAAAACAACTTGGCAACATTTTGTCTAGCTGCACATAACATTTAGGCATACAGGCGGTCATACACAAGAGCAGGCGGTTATAGGGGAATAGAGACTTCGATATAAACGACCACACATATATGTTTTGTATATATTATACTACTTTTTTCTAAAAAAAAAAATAAATAAAAATGTATTGCATATACGGACTGTAAAAGCCAGTCATAGCATGAGATTATTTAGTTAAACAAACTTTACTTCCTAAATAATGTAGTTTTCTAGTTATTTTCCTTAATATTTTTAATAAAACACTTTTAAACATACATGGATTTTCTTGTTTGGAAAATAAGTATTTGAAAAAAAAAAACAAAAAAAATCGAACAATTAATAAATAGTTTTACTTTCGTCAATTTATTTTAACATACTGTATATTTTTTTTGCTGTAGAAAATTTACAGGCAATTTACATGCTTAAGCAAATAAACTACATAATATTTTACAGATGTTGGGTAATTTATTGAATGAAACAAAAAAAAAATTGTTTTTTTTTTTGCATCTAGCAAATATTTAGTTAATCGCATTAAAAGTTATATGAAAATTAATTAACTAAAACATGTAAAGTAATTAATGTAGTATTTTATATGACAAATTTAGTGATATTCAGTGGTAAAAGTTCCTAAAATTTTAAGATTTTTGCAAAATTATTTTTTGGAAAAAATGTTGCCTTTTTTCTGCCCCTTGCTAATAAAATATTATTCCTTAAGGTTCTATAACATTTAGCTATAGAAAATTTGCAAATTGTTACACAGATGCAACAAAAAATGTTGCTCTATTCTTGCCCCTTACTTACAAAATCGTACTATAAAAGACATCCTTAGCAAATTGCCCTATTTCTGCCCTCATTTTCAAAAAAAGCTAATATCTAAAGTAAGTACTTTAAGGAATATCACTTGCTAATTAAAGGTAAAAGACCTTTGCAATGCTGTGTAAATTTTTTTGAAAATATATCTATATTTTGTCAGATAAGAAGTAACACAAATCTTATATACCCTCCACCTTTGATTTGGATGCATTAATTGCCCACTTTCACCGTATAGCTTAGTACCCTGTTCATATTTGCGAAAAATTATAGTTTTTTCATGCGAAAAATTTTATATGCAAAAAATGATCAGCTGTTGGTTTTAATTTCGTGCGAAAAAAGTGCTGCTTATGTTATTTCGTGTAGAATAATAAGGTTGCCAGATGTATCTCACATGTTTTTCACAATAAGAACAGAGTACTGTTTTGTGAAATTATTTCGCATTTATTTCATTCCAAATATTTTATATGTAGTTTGACAGCATGGCATCCTAAATATATCAAAAAAACTTTTAAAACTTTTTTAGAACAACAGATTATAGAACAGAGTGTAGAAGTTACACAGATTGTGAAGTTAACAGATTGTAGATGTTACAGACGAACAGATTATATTGTAGAAGTTACAAACGAAATAACAATCTTATATATACCCTTCTCACGATGGTGAAGGGTATAAAAATAACAACGCCAAACGAAACGAAACACTAAAAACAAAATACGCAAAGCAATGAAACCAATACACATCCAAACATACGTTTTGTTACTTTTTTGTCAAAGCATGCAATAAATTGTCTTTTTTTTGATAAAATTTTCAGAGGTTGTCTCGGATTTTTGTTCATATCTCCGTTATTTATGTACGGAATTTGCTGATTTTAAATAGGAAACTTCTGGAAAGCATGTCTGACAGAATTATTGAAGATTTGGATACCGAAGCTATCTGGGGTCTTCAGAAAATTGATTTCAACAGACAGACAGACAGACAGACAGACAGACAGACAGACAGACAGACAGACAGACAGACAGGCAGGCAGGCAGGCAGGCAGGCAGACAGGCAGACAGACACACAGACAGACAGACTTTATAGGAACGGAAAATTATATTGAGGAAATTACAAACGGAATGACAAACTTATATATATCCATCTCACGAAGGTAAAGGGTATAAAAAGGGTATTTCATTAAGTAAGAGCTGCCTACTGTAAATTTTAATTAAACAAAGTGTGTGTGAAATTTTGTATTCGCTTGAAAGGCCAATCGATGCTATTATTTATGGAATATATCATCGTGCAAATGTCCTTTGCTGGGTAGATCGCATTCGAAATGTCAAATTTTCCACGACTCCGGCGTTGACCGATGATATGGGTTATGTTGGCTTTTAGTACCGCTGTGCTTTGTGGCTTATTCGCATAGAACTGCGACTTAAAAAAAATCCACAAGAAAAACTATAACTTGGTAAAATCTCAGGATCTTGGTGGTCAGTTCACATGACCTCCACGTGAGATGACCATGCCCTCAAATCTCTCGTGCAGATTGTGTGATGTGGCATGAGCTGTGTAGCACGTATCATCGATTTATAGTACTTTTCGTTGACGGCGATGGACTGGTCAAAATCGTTCTAAAATAAATATGGAACGATGCCTTCGCCAACCCAAAATTCATATCCAAACAGTGACTTTTTTGGGATGAATTAGGCGCTCTTGGATCTCATGTGGATTGGTAAAGTCCCTAATCCGATAGTTTTGTTCATCCACAAATGGATGATTTGATGAAAATTAGGTTCAGTTTCCATTTAATTTGCAATCCAAAATTGTATCATTTCCATTTGTTGTTGAATGCTATATACGACCATTCAATCAAATTGTAAATTTTTTTAATTCTTTTCTTTATCTATTGAGCTAGCCCATATTCATTGTAAATAACTTTAAGGAGATACTACATATGCTCAGCTGCTATATTTTAAAAATACTTTGTTGCAAAGAGGCAACATTTTTAGCCAGAAAAGAAAATTCGTTTATATATCTGACCGCTCCGTCCCACATTGGTTGAGATTCATAGAACGAGCGGCTAAAAATAGAAGACATTCGAATATGCATTTTTTATTCGAATTAAGAAAAAAATGGCAAAATCATAATGATCCGCCCCCTTTTACGCCCACCTCCCATACAAAGTGAAAATTAAATTTTGACCTACGGCATTGTTTTTTGGTACATAGCTTTTTTAAACACTCAGAATCATGTGAAATTTGTAAAATATACGCCCACTTCCCATAAAAGTTGTATTGAAAAAGTGGCATAACTCCTTTGATTTTCAATTTTCAAAAAAATAAATATTATAATTGTAGAATGGGCTCCTGAAAATATACACCTGATCAGCCCACTTTTACGCCCATCTCCCATAGAAAAAACGTGAATAAGTAATTTAAGCATAGTTTTCTAATAATTTTTTAACATCATTATCGTACTTTAATTTTTATGATTGGCAGCTTTGAGCGAAATCTATTTATAAATGGGTCTGCAGGCAATAAAAGATTATGAATTACGTATTCATTAGTGGCTACACGTCCAATTCTTCGCTGATGTAATCTATAGGATATATAGTCCTTATTCCTCGCTTCCTGAGCTTCCTCGGACAGCACCTGATACAAATAATCAATTAAAATGTAAAAAATAAAAATTAAATCATTGAAGGGCCTTTAGATAGAGACATACTATTGGCAGAATAGCTTCTCAACTAGTATGTATAGTACATTATGTAATAATTTTAAACAGTAAAGATGGCAACAACACCATGCATGAACAAAAATTCATGTTTTGTTACTTTATCACTTTATAGTTTTTACTGTCTTTTTTTTAGAAAAGAGCAGGTAGGAGCAGCTGAATTTTTTTTTTAACTTTTATCTGAGACTTCAATTTGACATCTTTCGTTAAACAGCGCTCTACAGCGCTAAAAAGATGCAGTTCACTGAAGTTGATGAACATTAAAATTTTGATGTTATTTATATTTTGTTCTACGAAATTTTTTATATGACTTTTTTTCCAACTTTTTTTAATGCAAATCTCATCTATGATAATTGTCATTTACAAAAATATACAACAAAGTCAAATGATAAGTTTACTCTGATTGTACCAAAAGATTGAATATACAATAAATTTGCATGCCATTTTAAACAAGCGAATATATATGAACTTCGAGCGTGCCTGTCCAAACAAATAATAAATATATCACCCTAATATTACGGAACCATAATACTCAGATATCTGACAACAAAATACCAAAAAATTATCCTAATCGGCGAACATGAAAAAAATTAATTTCGACCACTCTTGAAATAATGTGCTTCCTTGCCTCCGAATCCTTAAGTACATATAATGTATTGCAGAGTATTATAAATATACCTAAAGCCGTTTTCTTTGCAGAAAAAAAAATGTAATTTTTCAGCACCGTTTTTACTCAATCGTAAAAATGATACTAAAAACTTTCTAAAATCTTTAGATTTTATTATTTTTTGAAATCTGCCAATGCAGTTTTTTCCTTATTTGGTAAGGCTTTTAATGATGAAACATATACAGTTTAAATGAAATGCGTTGGCGGCTTATAGTAAGTAATTTTTTGGTAGTCAGCACGTTGTGCTTATAAGGGCAATGTAGCAATGTATCAATAATGGATGTTTATTTTTAATAAATGTTTAAATGCTTCAAAATGACAGTCACTTCGAATTAACTTTTCAAACAAACTGAAAAGCAATTGATGAAAAATGTACTGGTTTTTGGGGTGATCACTTGGATTTAACCTCATTCTGTTAACATTTTAAATCTTTATGCATGTGGTTAAGAACACAATAATCGAGAGAGGACTAGGAAAGTTTATGATCGAAATTATCACCTTCCCAGAAATCGAAAATTACACACGTAAATTATAAATATGTGACCCAAAATTAAATTTTCTCGAACTCCACCAATTTCAAATTTCATTTTGCATTTAAATTTTGTTTTAATTTCTTGAAATTTCGTTAACAAACAATATCAAAATATGTATACATTTTAAGATTTTTCATACCCCCCACCACAAAATATTCATCTGAGAGTCCCAGACTGAGACGCAACAAAGTATATATATTATTGATCTTTATGCAATTCTAAGTCGATTGAGCCATGTCCGTCTGTCTGTCCGTCTGTGTGACTATGTAAAACACTCTCACGTCCTACATACACAAACAAACTTAATAACCTTTCCAAAAAATGTTTATTATTGTGCTGCTTACCACGGTATTGAAAATCAGCAAAATTGGTATAGTAGAACCAAAGTTATGGACCAAAATATGAGACAACCTAAAAAAAATTTATAATTTTCACATATTTATTTGTTAACTGTGTAAATATATTGCATTTAATACCATTAAATGTTACACTCGTTATTTATATTTATATTTGACCATAGCCCCCATATAAAGTTCACTTCCAAAAATCACTTAAACACGCATAAATATCTTATGAATATTGCTGTTAAGTTGAAATTCGACACAAATAATCCTCATGTACACATAAGTCGCTGCACCGAAAAATCGTCTAAAAAATATCAATATCAAACTAAAATTTTACACAGATCCGTAATTTATATTTAGAAATCATACTGCAGGGTTTTGTGAATATCGGTACATATTTGACCATAGCTCCCATATCAGGTCCACTTTCAAAAATCTATTTAAGTACTAATAAATATCTTATACATATCTTTATCATACTAAAATTCGACACAAATAATACTCATTTAGATAGAAATCACTGTAAGAAATTTGGCCCATAATTAGTCGTAGCTCCCAGAACCATTTCCGAAAAAGATATTAACCTTAATAAATATCTAAAACATATCGATACCAAAAAATACCTAAAAATTATTTATGCAGGTGGTAATTAAGATTCGGCAAAGCCGGATATACCATTCTAACTTGTTAATTATTCATAATGTCGAGTTCTTGTATCTTAATTGCGATTGTTCTAATCAAAAATCTGACAATTGTAATTCAAATCATAATTCAGTGGCTTTAATTAAAATAAAGTTAATGCATATAATAATTACACTAAACATTTTATCTTGATATTCAAAGTGTATCACGATCGCTATCGAAAGTTTTTGATTGCTCGTTTTCTGTACTCCGCGATCGTTGTAATTGGCGGCTTTAGCTAAAAAAAAAAATAACTGCACGTAATAACCTGGCTAAACATTTACTTTTCCTTTGCAAAGTATGTCGCGTTCACTATCGTAAAAGTAACTTTTTCAAAAACAAATACTTTTAATATTTTAATATGTATATTTGATGGGTTAAACCTGCAAGCAAACATAAAAAAGGTAAAAAAAAGTATCATCAGTAATCTTAGTTAAATAAATAAAGATGTTACAGCCCTATATATACCTATAAATTAGGTCTAAACAATAAAATACGAAACATTTGTTCTAATTAATTGCACTAATACTTTTTACAAAAGTGATTGAGACATGTCGCGTGCTAAATCATTGTAAAAAAACGAGATCAAATACAACTATCAACAGAAAGACACATTAAAAAACTTTAGTTTAAAAAAATTCGCTTCATTTTGGAGATTGCTGATTTTTGATATGCGGTCGAGTTCTATTGTTTGTCGCGTTTTTGAAAACAACAAAAAAATTAAATTGATTGAAAAAAATGAAATTATTTAGAAGATTCACAAGGTATCCTGTCATAATATTTCACGACTCGGTTTATCCGGCTCTTAGACTTTCGGCGCCGTTCTCTGATGGTTGGTTATGACAGCACAATAAACATGACATACAGAATCGTATTATTTTAGGACATTTTTTCTTGAAAGGCAAAACAAATATTTCTAAACCATTGTGAAATATTAGAACAATATTACATGTGAATCCACTAATTGTGTCGCCATTTTTAAGATTTTTTTTTAAATTTGTCACTGCAAAAGCTAAACCAATGTCGCGTTCTTGACCATGGAAATGCCCATATATATATAGATATATTTAATATACTAAATATGACTTCATACGTTATTTGTACTAATGATTTTATTTTTATGGAACTTACAACCGTTTGTTGATTTAACAACTTTTTGTTGCTATAGTTGTTGAAAAAAAACGCGGTCAAATGCACATGTATTAACTATATACATTGCGAAATACAAATACAATGAACTACTACGTGGGTGTAAATATTTAATATTTATTCGTACATGCTGTTATTTTTGGATGAACAACAAAAAAAAACACTAAACATGTATCTAATTGGAATATTGATATAAAGTAAATAATGCTTAAATTAATTATAATTTATGCATATGAAGTATATGAGAGAAGAATAGCAGTTTAGTAAAAGAATTCTTACAAAAACTCAGTTGGATATTTTTTTGTTTGCAATAGTTTCAAATATTTTTAAACAAGTGAATGCAGTAATTAAAAATTGCTAAGTATTACTAATAACAGTGATTTAATTACAATCATTATTAAAAGTGTTTTGGAAACTTTGGAGAAAACAGCGGGGAATTTATTTTAGATTTTTATCATATACCTGAACCACCTGCACATCAAATCATATCTGCAATTTATGTGTACAAAATAAAAGCTTATTAAGTAAATAAGCTAAGTCCAGTTTTTATAATTTACATAACAAAAATTTAGAATTTATATTATTTTCTCTTATTGTTACGATGTGTCATGAAAAAGAGCTAAGTCCATTTTTTCAACGTTTCACATCAAAACTCAAATTTTCCATTCACTTAAATCCTATTGACTATAGCCAACATACTAGATATATAAAAACCAGCCAATTTGCTATAAACACTGTGCTACATAACTAACATATTGAATTTAAAAATGGACTTAGCTCATTGCCACACTAAGTTTATTAAACATTATTATTGCAATATAATAAAGATGATTAAAATTCTATTAACAAATAGCAACAATTCATAATTGTTTCATGCCATACGAGTGTCATAATAAATTAATTTCATTGAAATGTGTCATGTCAACAGCATAAAAACACTAAAAATACATTCTCACGCCAGTATGTAGATTACACAGCCCAGCTGGCCCCAACCCAGCAAACACAATTAACTGATGAGAATTGAGAAAAAGTTTAAAGTTTTTTAGAAATAAAAATTTTTATAAAGAAATAACTCAGTAAACCTACACAAAATAATTTATTTTAGGTATGTACTTTGAAAACGTAGCTTTTTAGATGCAGTAGTGCTGAGTGGGGCAGAAACAATATATTTATACCCTTTACCTTGAGTGCCAAGGGTATATATAAGTTTGTCATTCCGTTTGTAATTTCTACATTTTTCATTTGCGATCCCATAAAGTATACATATTCTGGATCGTTATAGATAGCGAAGTCGATATAGCCATGTACGTCTGTATGTTTAAATCAACCTTCCGTAGCCCCCAAATAACTTACAAACATAATTGATACATAAATATATCGGGAATTCTTCTGGCTCGGTCGCTGTTTAAAATCGAGAAAATCCGCCCATAAATGGCTGAGATATAAGGAAAAAACCGGGACAACCTCGATGTTTGGCCTATTTTTTATCATTAATATAGACAATATGGATATCTAATGATAGATATTTCAAAGTCCATTGCAAGGATTTATATAAGGCTATAGGACCTACAATGGGTCAAAAATGGGAAAATTATTTTTTAACCCCAATATTATTTTTTACCACAAACAATTTTTTTTATAATTATTTTTTTACAATAATTTAAAAAAAAAAAAAATTAAAAAATTTAAAAAAAAATTTTGAAAAAAACAATTTCGAAAAAAAATTTTAAAACAATTTTGAAAAAAAAAAAAAATTTAAATATTAAAAAACAATTGTAAAAAAAAAAAAATAATTTAATTTTGTTTACCTAAAAATATTTAAAATTTGTATTTTAAAGTATAATTTGGCGAAGGGTATATAAGATTCGGCACAGCCGAATATAGCTCTGTTACTTGTTTTTATTAAAAAAATAAAAAAAAAATTTTGAAACAAAAATTTAAAAATAACAATTTGGAAAAAAAAAAAATTGAAAACAATTTAGAATATCTTTTTATTTTAAAGTATAATTTTGTGAAGGGTATATAAAATTCGGAACAGCCGAATATAGCACTCTTACTGAAATGAAATTTCACATATCCATAGTAGGAAGGTATTCGTTTTTTACTTGGTCCATGATTCTTTAGGAGGAGCGCTGTTGAGTCTCAGAGATATGTCTCAAACGATTCGAAGCTGTGCTCATGTCAAGAAAAAATATTTCTGAAAAAATTATTAAACTATTTGGCCAAATTTTCACCGCTATACTCATGTTTTTTTAAACGTTCCTGCCCGTTTCATGTCGGGCAGGATATCCTGTTTTTTTTCGGCCAATGATCGCTTCAAATCAATCAGATGCATTCGGTACAGGTTCCCTATGATAGTCTGGCCAGACTTCAGCAGCTCGTAATACATAGGACCCTTTCGCTCCCACCAAATACAGATCATTACCTTAGCGCCATGGATATTTTAATTTGATGTCGATTTGGCTGGTTGTCCGGGCTTCACATACGAGCTCATGCTCCATTTTTCATCGCAAGTAATGATTTGGTACAAAAATAGCGTTTAAGCCGCATTTCTGACATACAAAATCGTCTTTAAAGTTCTCTCAGCTTCAATTCGTATGATACCCTGCTTGCAAACGTTTTGAAATTGCTGATTGAGTAGCTCCCAATGATATTTCAATGATTGTTGACAAACACATATCTTATGAAAAAAGTACAATACCAAAAGTAAATACAGTTTGTGCCCTTTAAGGAATCGAATTTCAAAAAAGTACCAAATTTATTTTTTGTATGTTTTGACCAGAATACAATCGAATTAAAATTTATTTCTATGTTTATTGGTTTAAAAGGTATATATGGTGCCAAAATATAGTTTTTACCCGATTTCTCCCCTAATAGGTTCGAATTTTAAAAAAGTACCAAACACCTATTTGAAATGGATGAAGGAAGATACCATTTAAACACTCATTGTATCTGTATTAGTTTAGAAGACATAAGGTTACCGAATTTAACCGTTTTTCACCCTCTAATCTTTCGAATTTCCAAAAATCCCTTCTTAATAAATCTACATAGGTCCAAAATTTCAAGTCTCTACCTTTCAGCGATGTTGAATCAGTCAGTCATGCAGTAACGTTACTCTTTTGTACATATACGTTGGTGGGTTGGTGGGTAAGTCCGCGACTTTTTGAATTTCCCGGCTCTTAATTGAAAAGGCAACACTGCTACTGTCAATAAGCGTTATCAGTTGACTCCTGTCAAAATTTGAACAAGCTGCACTATTTAGTTTGTGTTTGCCAGCCATTGATAGCAGACTACCTCGTGACTTGAGAAGAAATTGGATAAAGTGAATTTCGTCGGCAAAAAAATAATGCTCAAATAAAGGGTAAGCTATTTCAATGGTGGTTTACTAAATTTCGTTTTGGCCGTACAAGCACGGAAGATACCCTATTCTTCTGATATTCTTCCCCGAGTGACTGTATCTTGTTTCCAAACCTGAAGAAATATCTTGGCGGAAAGAGATTTGACTCCAATGATGAAATCATCTCACAATTAGAAATACCTTATCTAATTTTTGGAAGAGATAAAAAAATAGTAGGAATAGACAAAGGAGACTATGTTGTAAAATAAAAAAAAATTATATCCAAAAACCTGTGTTTCATTCAAAAAGGCACGGGCTTTTTGACCCATGCTCGTAGATTTAGGAAAACGTTTGTTCATTAATATATATCAATGAGTATTCTCGAAATTCCAAAAAGGAAAATCCAAATTTTCGTATTTTTTTGGAATTTTGCCTATAAAGTCCTCATTTGGTCCTTGGCTGGTAAAATAATAAAATTAATGATTTGGAATACATCACGGTATATATCATTTTAAAATCCTGGCTTTGAAATTTTAGAACAGTTAACCAAAATTGAAAGATTTCGATAGCCAAAATAAGTTAAATTCAAGAGGGCCCGTTAAAGACATTTTTTTGACACTAATACTATTTTAAAAATATGTATCTATATTGGATGTCTGTAATGCCCAATTTCAGACCCCACATTGCCTCTCTTGGGGAAAGTTGAGGGCCCATAGACCCTAGCTTTAGAATTCAGCCTAAAAAAAGTTTAATCATATAATTACCTAATATATATTATTTATAAACAAGTTTACAATGTTTGTTTGATTAGTATTTATTAGCTTTACGTGGTTTGGGTTGGGCCTATAAACTATTTCAATTCCCTCCCTACCGTTAAACTAGTTACTAGTGTAATATAGTTTTAGTACTAAAAAAAAAAACTAAAAATAAATAATTATAATAATTGTTGCAAATATTTAACGAATGTACTCTGATGGCACAGTAATATAACAATAATAATAGAAAAATGATGTGATAAAGTTATAGTAACCACATAACTTTCCATTACAGTTAAATATTTATTTTTGTACATTTTTTTGTTAATATTATTTTTTTAATTCCAACCATGTATGTTTATGTTATACTTTCAAATGAATAAAACATTAATTTATGTTAGTGTTGCACTCATTGTATTGTACAAAAAAAAAAAAAAAACATTATAGAGTAAAAAGAAATTGTTATAAAAAATACATACTATACAGCTAGTGCATAAAACAAAACCAAATATAGGTTCACATGACTTAAAAAAATTTACAATTTTTTTTAACATTATTTATTTAATATTTTTCTTTTCCCCCAACAAATTCTCACATATAAAAAATAGCTTGGAAAATAGTTGTTTCTTTTTTTAAAAAAAAAACTAGCAACATTGATTATAATGATTTCCTTGTACAAATAATGTCATTATAGAAATATTTTATAATTAATTAAGTCATAATAACTTACAATTAAATTACGAATTAAAAAAAAATTATTTTTAATTATGGTTATAAGGTAAAGAAAATTGTTAAAACATTTCTTATACTATTAAAAGTGTTAAAATTTCGTTTGAAATTGAAAGACCAAATTACATAAATGTTAGTAATAATTTGTGAATTTTAATTATATTGAAAAAATCAGTGTTGGGTACTCATAGTCCCCAGGGACCGAACATGATCGTTTTTTTACCTTCAAACAACACAAATGTCAACAAAGTTCTATCAATAACAAGTCGGCTGTGCCGGATCTCAATAAATACTTATACCGATTTTTGTATTATAACATTTTCTGAGCAAATTTTTTGCAATTTTCAATAACAAATTCTTTATGGAAACACACCCCCCCCCCTTGGAGAATGAATAAACATCTTGGTGACGCTCCACACCTTGATGTTATCCCGCAAGGGGAAGTATGGAGCGAAACCGCGGCTCCGAGGTGCACGGCCTCATTCCTGGTAAGAAATTAATTTATTAAATTCGCAGCTGACTAGAGTCTTATCTAGTGCCACGGGGATCCTATGGCACCAGGAATTCAGTCCTGTAGGATCATTGGTGAGGTCACTTCGGTGAGCAAGAGGTGTCTGTGGTTTAAAACCCAAAGCGGGTAGAAGATCGTTGGTTAAGGGACTGATATTTGGGCTAGTGACAAATTTCGGACCACCAAATGTATCTTACTTCGCTAGGCCTTTCCAAATTTAACCAATTTTTTATCGAAATTTTTTATTTAGGCTAAGTGTTCTAAAATCCTTAAGCTGTGATTCCAGAACGAGCAACATTTATATATGAATCCTACATATTATTATTCTACCAGGATGTTTTTTTTTTTTTGGAAATTGCTTTTTCTAAATCATATATCTGTTTCCACCTTTACATTTTCTAACACAACGTTGGTACAGCAACGTAATTAAAATTATATTATATTTATGAATTCTTTAATTTCAAGCATTTATATTAAATATGGAGTATTTTTCAAATATCGGAGACAATTTTACTCCGACTTTAACTAAAATTTAAACCTTTGTTTAGAAGTGTTCGTTGCGATCACAGAAAAAATTTGTAATAAATATTTTGTTCGAGTCCAAAAATAGGTGAAATTAAAGTTGAATATTCTACAAATTTTGCATATCATAGAAAAGAAAACAAAATTTTTCAATCAGACCTTACCCTGTCCAAATCAGTAAAACCTTGGTATACAGGTTGCTCAAAAGTTTTAAATTCACTTTGGCTTGTCTTTCAGTGAGGTTAAAATTTCCTCAATTTCGAGGAAATCAGCCCACGACTTCCTACATTTTTTCACATATTTTCACGAAAATTTTTTTCACCAAATTTTCACTAAAAATAAAGTGTGCCTCAGTAAGAATGCATTTTTGAGATAGTTATGATTTTTTATTGAATTGTAAAAAAGACATGTTCCGATTAAGTATGGAATAAAATAACCGCCAAATGGTACCTACGGCTCTGATGGCAGGCCATTATTCTTTTAATTTTTCACCAAAATTTTGTTTCCACCAATTTATTTTTCACGAAACTATGTTCTAAACCTAATTGACTCTTGCTTATTATACCCTTCACCATGAGTGGCAAGGGTATATATAAGTTTGTCATTCCGTTTGTAATTTCTACATTTTTCATTTGCGACCCCACAAAGTATTTACCTATATTCCGGACCGTTATAGCGAAGTCGATATAGCTGTATGTAGAAGAAATAAGCCCCCAAATATCTTACAAACATAATTGATACATCAATATAATGGGAATTCTTCCGGCTCGGTCGATATTTAAAATCGAGAAAATCGGCCCGCAAATAGGTGAGATATAAGGGACAACCTCGATTTTTGGCCTATTTTTGATCTATATCTGGATTACTAAGTTATGAATATAGACAATATGGATATCTAATGAAAGATATTTTAAAGTCAATTGCAACGATGTATATAATTTGGACCTAAAATGAGTCAAAATCGGGAAAAAAAAATTTTAAACCGAATTTTTTTTTACCAAAAAAATTTTTTTTCATTAATAAATTTCCAAAAAATTTTGAAAAAAATTAAAAAAAAAAAAATTTTAAAAAATTAAAAAAAAAAAATTTAAAGAAAAATTTGGAAAATAAAAGTTGAAAATAATTTTGAAAAAAAAAATGTTTTCTTTTAAAATTTTGAAAAATTATTTTTTTTTTAATTTTTGAAAAACAGTTTTGAAAAAAAAATTTAATTTTGTTTTCCTAAAAATATTTAAAATTTTTATTTTAAAGTATAATTTGGTGAAAGGCATAGAATAATATATCCATAGAAGCGTTACTGAGAGGGAGAAAACTTAAGTCTGTTGTCAAAAACCTAAGTCGTGAGAATGTATTATGTACATAGTTTTGAGGTTGTATTAGTGCCTTTTTAATTTTCACCAGACACACAGAGTTCTATAAAAATGTTTAAATTTACATTTATTAAAATTTTCTTCTATTTTCAATACCAAAAATTGAAACTCTGTTCTATAAATAAAATCCTACCACAGATAAATTTAAGTGTCAAAAATTAATAAAAAATAAATTTTTTCATTTGACCAAAATAAACGTGTTTCGGAAATAAAAGTGTCCTGCAAGTATTATAAAAATTCGTAAACAATTTTATAGAAGTGTAATAAAGTGGTTCGGTCTATATTTACTCGGAAAATCAAAGTTAAAATTTAAAGTATTTTGATGTGTTTAATTCTCTCACAAATATGTTAAATTCACATATCACAAGTACGTGTAAAGAGAGTAATTATTAGTACTCTCAGCTGACTCTCAGTTGCGCCTATAGTTGTACCCTATGGTGAAAGGTATATAAAGTCCGGCACAGCCGAATATAGCTCTCTTACTTGTTTTTTCATTCGTACTGTTTAAAGGGGGGTCACACAGCATGTATTGCATATGTATTGGGACATGTATTCGATACATATGGAATTCCATGTGTAGGCCAAAATTAACTATTCATAATTTCCACGTTCACACGTACATATGTAATTGCGTGTGACATAACCTCTATTAGTTTATATAATTTTCGTTTTTAACTATATATATATATTTAATACACTTTTAAATCACAATAAATATATTTAATTTGATGAAACTTATTTTGTTATGATTTTTGCACTAACAAAATACACACTGTTAAACACACGAAAATAGAGCATGCTCTAATTGCCAAAAATGTCATAAGGCACACACATGTATTTTACGTACACAAAGTTTCATATGGATCACACGGTATGTACATGTTTACATGTGGAAAAATGTCCCAATACATGCCACAAAACACATGCAATACATACCGTGTGACCCCCCTGTTACCGGTAAATAACCAATCAACATCGCCCCGTGGAGGCTATCAGTGTTGACCACAAAGAATGAACAATTTTAAAGATTAATATAAAACTAAGATTATTAAAATTGCACAATTAGTTATCAAAATGTTCACAAAAACGTCAAATATATCCTACATATCGTTACAACAGATTTCCCAAAAAAAAAAAAACAATATCTTGTGCTGTATAGTAGTTTTTCAAACATAAAAATGCCTGCAGTTATACAGTTTATAGTATTCAAAATATAATTATAATAAACTTAAATTTACACAACTAAAATATTTCATTATCCTGCCTACACTGTAACCTTATACATGACTAAATAGTGAATATAACAAATTACTTTACTTCGCATTACAATAATTTATTTACATTTTAGATAAAATTGTTCAAATGTTAGTTCTGCGAGTACGTTAGTTAGTTAGTTTGTTCGTCATAACATACACACAAACACACATTTTCATATTTATTCAATAATATTCAACTTTTGTAAGTAAGAATTTTCGTTTTGCCAACTATTAGTAAAATTTACTATTCAAATCATGTTGGGCGAATTTCTTTACATTTCTATTCACACTCACTTAGTCACAAGTTTACTTATGTATGCACATTCAGAAATTTGTTTTTGCCTATTTACTTTGTAGCCGATATTTGTATTTGTTTTACGCACACAAACATACATAGAACACACACATTTTTATAACAATTACATGTGTAAGTATTAACTAAAATTCTTAAATATACATGAATATAGGAAAAGAAGGTAAAAAAAAACTATAAACTACTTTACAACGAAAATACAAGTTTAGTTAGTCCTTTTCTAGTTTTCTCTTTTAGAATTTAAATGTTCCTAATAGTGAGCACAGTTGATGAATGAAATCTATGAGCAAATTCACAATAAACAAAAGTGAAGTTATATTTTTAAATTCATAATTTGGAATACCCTAATATGCTATACTAACGTGTATTTTACGCATGTATTAACATAACTAATTCATACATATGAAAGGCAATTTCATTACCGCACGTTATGGGTGTTTCCATGAGATTGTTATTCTTGAGATTTTAAATACCTTGAAGTATCGCAAATATAGTGAGTACAAACCTCACAGTAGTGGCAATGAGACAATATTTTTCCCTAATGTTTAATTACTGCGCTAACTCCAATTTATTTATTTTTTAGTTACTTAGCACTCTTTGTTCTGCAAAGAGAGGTCTTTAGATAATTTTTCACATTCTTAATAATGTCTCATATATTCAGTTTCCCAAACTAATGTATAGTGTATTTTGCTTATATTTTCATTTTACTTCAATAAGTAACCAGTGGTGAACTCCTACTTCGGCGACAGTCACTGGAACTATTGTGAAGCCATTGATAGGAGGGATTCAAAAGAGTGCGTTGTGTTTGTCATTTCGAGAATAGTTACAGAAATGTTTCAGAAAAGTATCAAGCAAAAACTAGATCAAAAAGTCTTTTCGTCAAATGGGAATTTGAATTTTTTTTCCTGTAGATTGTTATTTTTCAGTGATGCAACGTTGAATTTCCTCCTTCAATGCATAGGTGGTTGTAGGCTTTTTTGTCATACATTTTTTTTTCACCAGTAAATTTAAAAAAAAAAAATTTAAAAATTATAGAAAAACTATTTCGAAAAAAAAATTTTTTAAATTTTGAAAAACAATTTTGAAAAAAAAAACAATTTTGTTTACTTAAAAATATTTGAAATTTTTATTTTAAAGTATAATTTGATGAAGGGTATATAAGATTCGGCATAGCCGAATACAGCTTTCTTACTTGTTTTACAAGAGCCCAATATCTTTTCACAGGCCGAATATATGGACAGTTGGGTGGATATGCCTCCTGTGGTACAAAATTGACATAATTGTTTGAAGACCACTCAAGGTACTTTATTCATAGTGGCATGATGCCAAATCGGGACAGAAATATGAAAGCACTCTAGGCACTCCGCAATATATATTTCTATGTTTATCGTGCCTGATATCACAAATGATTGGCTTCTTTTGCCACAACTGCAAATGGCTTGCTACAAAAGAAACGTCTTGAGGAAATTTGTTTGTTTTTTTGTACGGCATTGTTCTTGAACATTACCTCACCATCAGCCATATAAAAATATTTTTATAAAATTTTACCTCAATTTTTTTCGCTTCTTCTTTTACTTCTAAGTTCTTTGGCGCATTGCGATCTGGAACTTTCTGAACTTTAAAAGACTTCAATCCAGCATTAGCTTTGGCTCAGAGCATTTAACTTTGTGAGCTCTGATACAAGCGTTCGGTACTCTTCGAAAGAGTTGTTCTACATATTTTGCCTTACCAATATATGTTGGATATTCTTTTATTCCTGATCCAGGGTTTCTTTTAATTTTCAAGTGTTACTTATACTTTTATATAATGTATTGGCTTTTGAAACAGTAAGATGATGAACCTTCTGATCTTTTGGAATTTTTTTTTTAAGTTTTAAATATTTTTTCACTTAGTTTTTTTCACCGAAATAACTGTTGAAAATTGATGATTTAGAAAAGATAATATCTGACATATTTTTAAAAGCTTACATGATTAAAAAAAATAATAATTTGTTGGACCAAGGATAAGTTTTGGCTGGAGAAGTGTGTATAAGTTTTTTCTGACTCACTCTTTATCATAGTTAGTTAGATCGCATCAATCAGCAAGTCATCAGTATCAATATCATTCAATTTACATAGAAATAGTTATCATTTCATATGACGATATCGAGCACCTGTTACAATCACTGAAAGAATTTTGAAATAATTTTTGTCCAATGATGCCTCCAGTCCAAAATCCGAACCAAACAGTAACACGTTGTGGATGCATTTGTTTTCCGACAGTCACATGTGGGTTCTCTGAAACCCAAATGCAACAATTTTGAAAATTAAGCCATCAAGGTAAAAATATACTTCTTTGTTTAACATGATTTTGCTCGAAACATTTACTGTCAAACTTCCTTTACATTTAAAATATTGTCCCGGCCAAAATATTGTTACGAATTTGCAATAGCGATTTGAATTTAACGCTATGTAACGACTGCCTGCAGCATTCATCATGTCTATAAACATGTCCATCAACAATGTTGATAGCATGCGGTTATTATAAGTATGGCAACACTCAATGTCTAGGCTGCTAACATTGCCATCGAAAGCTCTATAATTCGAACATACTAGTTTGTCCGTTAAGAGCATTGTAGAAGATTCACGAAAGATGGCGTGTATATAAGTAGTGGCAGTCGTGAGTGAGTTCATCATTGGCCCTATTAGAGTTAAAATAAACTGTCGTGTAGATGTGAGTTTGTACATTATAAAATGTGTGTGCATTTCTGCGAATTGATAAACGTGTGTAAAGACACTGAGTAACTATTTAGACTGTTGTTGTTGTACATTTTAACTAAATAAAGAGTTGTTACAATTTTAAACTACTTTATTTGCAATCAAAAGTATCCGGTTTATTTAAAGGAAATAAACCAAAGTTTTAAAAAGGTTAAAACGTAACAATATGAATCATGACATGACCACAAAAGCCAAGACGAAAGAAACCGATCACTACACAAAACTTCGATAACTTCGATCTAGTGCCCAAAATAACTACAAATGAATAATCGAAAAATGTTTAACATACATATATGTTAATCAAAACGAAACCACTAAACCTACAGTTTAATTTTTTTTATATGATTGAAATTAATATTACAATTTACAAAAAAAAAATATTTTTATGGTTTTAATCACTACTGAAGAAATTTTGAACCTTTTTCGGAAACCCTTCCAAATAAAGGTTTTAATAGTGCTTTCTGTCTTTTGTGCTCTTCAATTCTCTTTTAACAAGAGCCCAATATCTCTCCACTGGCCTTAGCTCCGGGCAGTTTGGAGGACTTGCCTCTCTTGGTACAAATACCACATTATTGTTCTTGTACCACTCAAGGGCTTGTTTTCCATAGTGACAGGATGCCAAATCAGGCCAAAAATTATGTGTCTTATGAATGGAAGCAGCCTTTTTGTAAACATTCCTTGATGTAAATTTCGGTATTTATAGAGTCCTTTGTAACAAATGTTTGGCTTCTTTTGCCGCAACTGCATATTGCTTGCCATACCAAGAACTTTTTGGGAAATTTTGTCTGCTTTTGGGTAATAAACTTTTCTTCAAAATTCCCTTGAGCATCAGCAACATAAAATGTTTGACCAGGAAGTTGTGAAAAATCTGCCAGAACATACGTTTCGTCCATTCCATTATGCAGCAAGAATAATTTTTTATAAAACTTGACTTCAATTTCCGTGCTCTGTTTTTGGCCTCTAAATTTTAAGCAGCGTTCCAGTCAGGAACTTTTTGAGACTTGTATGTTTTTGAACTTGCATTGGCTTTATCTTTTTGTACCAAATAGTCCGAGCACTGAGCTAATCGAGCTGCTGTCCTACTGGACGTGTTGGGAGCTCTTTTAAAAATGCTTTCTATTTTGTTGGCTTTAGAAACATTATGTGGACCATTCATTCTACCTAAACCAGGTTTACTATCAACAAACAAGTTCTCCCGATACTGTTTAATAACATTGGTAACAGTTTGACGGCAGACCTATGAATACTTGGCCAACTTTTTGTAGGACCAAGTTGGGTTTTGTTGAAAATATTTAATAATTTTAGTGCGCACTTTTTTCTGGTCACTCATTTTAATCAGATTAACAACAAATGAATATAATTGACATAAAACACAATAACTGACATGTTTTACAAAGGTAACTTGATCAAAAAAAAAAAAAAAAAAAAAAAAAAACAATAATACTTGGGTTAAAAGTTTTAATGATAAACGTATTTACGATCTCACTCCTTTAAGATTTTAGAATCCTGTATCACCACACCAATAATCTTAGCTACAAAACCTGTGGATTTCTCTCTTTCAATTACTTTAAACTTTAAAGTCCTTTCAAAATAGCATCACTGTTGATACTTTAAATACAACCCCTAGTAATTATATGGAGAGAGCTCTCAATGAAACAAAAAAATGCTTCGACATAAAAATTATTCTGAAATTTATATTGATTTCTCTGCCTAAGGTATTCAGGATTTTAAATTTCTTAAAATAATCATTGTGGACCGAACTTCTAAAGATCACGAACGAAGGTATGTTGTGTTTATACACAACACCATTCAATTAAATGGAAACATCCATATCAGTAAATGTGATAAACATGTAATTTAACGTTTGTTTAAGCGCTTGCTATTTGAAGTTGCCATTATTATAACTAAAATATAAACACATTTCAACAAAAATATTAAAATATTTGTTTATGCCGAACCTTTGTTATTCCGTCTGTAATTTTGCAATGTATTGTATATAGATTTTGGATAATCGATATCGATATAGCCATGACTGTCTGGCTATTGAAATCAGCTTTGCAAAGCCCCAAATAAATTATAACCATGTAATTCGGTTTTAGTTCTGGTTCTGTTGTTATTTAAAATAACCCCAAACATGGCTGAGGATATAAGCAAAAAATCACGAGTAACCAGATTTGTATACTTGTGTATGTTCGAGTCATTTATATAACGCCATAGATATTCGAAGTGACAATGAGTCAAAATAGGAAAAATATTTTTATCCCGAATTTTTTAGACCAAATATTTTTTCACCAATCATTTTTTTGATTTGACTTACAAAATAATGCATTAGGAAAGCAGTTACAATTAAAAAAGTTTTTTGCTGGGAGACTAAACTATTCAGAAAATATTAACTTGAATACGAATAATTGCATTTTGAAAACTTTTTGTTTTGTCTGATAAAACCTTTAAAACTTGCAACAAACCATAAAAGAAAAATTAATAGAAATAAATAAATTTCCATCTCTGCTTTTAGGTCCATGACTGGGCTACAGATTTCTGTGATGGCACTTGCCTGTGTGCCCTGGTGGAAAGTCTACAGACACGCCCCTTGAAGCCCTCCTGGAATCGTCGTCCGGCCAATCAACATCATTATTTGGAAAATGCCACCACAGCTTTGAGTGCCATCGAGAAAGATCACATTAAATTGGTGAATATTGGCAATGTAGATATTGTCAATGGCAATGTCAAGCTAATACTGGGTCTTATCTGGTCCTTGATTGTGCGCTATCAAATCGGTCGCAGCAAGTTCCCGCCACGTAAATTAATGTTGGCCTGGCTACAAGCGGCCCTGCCCGAGTGTAAGATAACAAATTTAACCACCGACTGGAATAGTGGTGTAAATTTGGCTGCTTTGTTGGACTATTGTAAGCCGGGCTTGTATCCTCACTGGCGCTCTATGGCTCCTAGTCAAAGTGTAAGCAATTGTACACATGCCATGAATTTGGCCCAGAGTGAGTTTGGTGTGCCCAAGGTATTGGAGCCAGAATATTTGGCCTCACCCTGGTTGGATGAGCTGTCGGGCATGACTTATTTGTCTTACTTTATGAAACCGGGTGGTCCCGGTTACAATGCCACCATGAGATGGGTTAATACCCAAGTTAGGGAACCGGTGAAAAATTTTACGGTGAGTATTTGTTGTGGAAAAATAAAAATGTTCTTTATTTGTATAACATTTTAATAATTACAGACCGATTGGAATGATGGCCGTGTGATGTGTGAAATTATTAAGGGCTTAGGTGGCCCGGCTCCTGCACCGGAAAAACTCAGCACGGATCCTTTCCATTATGAGAACAATGTACGCAAGGCCATAGATGCTGGTGCCAAATTGGGCATCCAGCCGGTATTGACAGCTAAGGATATGGCCAATCCCGAGGTGGAACATTTGGGCATAATGGCTTATGCTGCCCATTTACAGTGGGTGCCACCACGTCCGCCGCTTTCGGATTTGGTTAATGTGTTTCTGGAAAGTACTTCGGGTAGAGTGGGAGAACAGGTAACACACACAATTTATTTTTGTTACATAATTATTGTACTCAATTTTCATACTATTTGTTTGCTTTTAGACCCATTTCCGCATAGATGTTATGTCGCGGGAAATTAGCTTGAGCAGTGTTAGAGCCCTGGTGGTATCACCTTCGGGTAATGCCCAACACATTAAATTGAATGCCCATGGAGAGGGCGTGTATGTACCTGATAAGTATGGCATGCATGAAATTGTAGTGGAGATTGGCGATGACAGTTTGGGTGGTCATTTCTTCCGTGTTCTGCCACGTTTTATACAAGTAGCTCCACCCGGTATGGCTCCCTGTGCTCTAGGCAGTTTAGTAGAGGTGTTGGTAAATGCTACCGGTGCTCCCAAGACCGAGGATATTCTAGTAACAGCTGTTTCACCTACGGGCATATCACACAATTGTCCTTTGAAGAAAGTCGAAGAGGGTCATAGTGCCATATTTAAACCGGATGAGGCGGGTATTTGGGAAATTGCAATTACCTACCAGGGACGACATATACAAGGTGGACCCTTCACCTGTGCCGTGTTTGATGCCTCCGGCGTATCAGTACATGGCCTAGATGGAGCTATGCCTTTGAGAGCTCATTCCTTTGAGGTGGATGCTCGCGGTGTGGGTGTCAATGGAGAGCTGCATGTTGACATTGTCCATGATAAACGTTCGCTGGTGTGTTCGGTGGAGAAAATCGTTGATAATAAATATCGTGTCACCTTTATGCCACGTCAGAATGGCAAATATCGTGTTTATGTGTATTTTAATGGCTATGACGTCAAGGGTTCACCGTTCATTATGCGTGTTGGCACTAAAGGACGTTCTGGCAAGACACGTAGCAGTCCATTGCACGACAACAAACATCGTTCAGAGAGTCCCTCAATGCACTATACAGCAACAACGTCCACCAGGCACAATGATTACCGTAATGCGGCCACATCATCACTGTCCCGCAGAGATTTACTTAATCACAATCACAATACAGCTCAGGCAGCAGCATCTGGAACAACAATTTCCACAACAAATATTGGCGCCAACGAACGTCAACGTTCGTATTCACCACAATATTCACCCAAGCAGGATACCACGGATTATCGCACAAGTTCCAGTTACTATAAAAGGGAAAGTGAGGTAAGTCTTAATATTTATATGTATATAACCACAAATATATGTATATGTACATAAGTAGATATATGTAGTACATACATTCAAGAGAAGATGCAGGAATGTATGTATGGCATGTTATTTAAGCACGTTGCCTGGCTAAAGGCAATGTGTGGCAAGTGGGGGTAGTAGCAAGCATTTGACTGGTCTGGGTATATGAATATGTTGAGTTAATTGAATTTGCGTGTTGCATGTTAATATGTAAATGGTAGCAGAATTTCAAGTAAATTACATACATATATTTATATTTTTATTTTCGTATTTTCTTAATTTTCTTTGGTTGACTTTATGTGCATGTTAAATTAAAGTTTAATTTCCCGGTGAACAAATAATAAATATTTTCTTTTTATTGAAATTAATGGTTGCACATTTTGGTGATGGCGCAATAATGAATTGATTAACATAAGTAATAATATTTTTTCACATACATATATACATACATATTTTATAAGTACTAGGCTATATACAAAATTAAAACAAAATTTCAATTACTCTTTCGGTATGAAGACAACGTTTTGGTGGCCCTTATTTAATTGCTTTGATTGTTCCCCATTCTATAAATATACATAGAACGGAAAGTAGGAAAAAAACTCAAACAAGTTACACATACGAGTGTTTTGTTTTTGTTTTCACATAGTTTCTTTACCAATACATTGCCACCACTTAGGTTTTTGACAACTGAGTTAGGTGTTTGACAGAGAGATTCCAGAACTCACAGCCGACTCACAGAATAAAGTGATTTTGTTACAACACCCCCCTCCACCATCAAAATAAACCTTCGTTTATTATAGCATGTCTCCCAAAACATTTTGAAAAAAAAAATTTTTTTTTGGATTTTTCAAAATATTTATATTTTCTCCCAAAGCAACACATATAATATTGGGTATCATCTTCCAGTCGCATACAACTTTATAATTGTCATGTACAAGATTTAACTATGATATGAGTTTTCCAACAAAAGGTGTTATTTTGGTATTCAATGGAAAAACTGTATTTTTTTGAGATAAATTATCGGATGTTTATTTCATAACGAAGAGGAAGATATGCCGTTAATAATGAAAAACAACATCAGCCAAATGGTCACCACGACCACGCTTATAGGACCATATCTTTATCATGAAATTTTCCATAATCAACTAACAAAGTGGCTGCCCTATGTCCTCGATAGCCTCTCGAATTCTATTTTTGAGATCTTGAATCGACGCTGGGCTGTATCTTTCATGTGGCCCCAAAGGGAGAAGTTGCAAAGTGTTAAATCACAAGATCATGGTGGCCAATTGTGATCACCTCTTCAAGAGATAACACGATCCGGAATCTTTTCCTGTAAAAGGGCAATGGTTTCGTTGCTTGTGTGGCACGTAGCGCGGTCTTGTTGAAAGTAAATGTTGTCCAGATCAATATCATTCAACTCCGACCATAAGATACGGTGCAATGATGTTTGTGGAATGCCCAATTCCAAAGAACGACGAGGAATGGAAAAACCTGGGATTTCTTCAACACTTTGGGCTACAGCAGCAATATTCTCAGTTGTTCTTGAGCGACGTGCACGAGTTTTATTCTTCTCATCACTAACTTATCCCAACAGCTCGAATTTTTCCACCAGTTTCTGTATTGCTATCCGACAAGGTACTTTACGACGAGAGAAAAATGCTTTAGTTTTGCGAACTGTGAGTGCAAAATCTTTACCATTTTTTAATAATTTCAATGCGTTGTTGAAGGGTGTATCATTTCATTTTTAGTAAAGGCGTAGTTTCTACTTGTCAACGAATAAAACCTTCGAAAGTGACAGCTACCAAAATACCGTGTGATTCGAAATAAAAACTCTTGTTGGAAAACCCTTTATAAACAAATTTTATTGAGGGAAGGAACAAACAAAGTTAAAATAGACATTATTTTTGTTGGTGGTAGTTCCAGAAACAATTTTTATCAATTTGACTTGGGTGTCAAATTGTTTGCAATGCTTGCACCTTTTTTTTTGGCTTTACTCTCCACCCAAACAAGAAACTGATCGTCAGCATCGAACTGAACAGCAGCTCTTTTCCCAACACCTGATATGCCAGGCTGTAGTGATAAAGGTTCACCGAGATTTGAAACATATGGTCGTCCTACAGACCGTATATTTTTGATGAAAACAAGTCAGATATACACAAATCTGGAAGCTGTAAAAGCAGTTCTTTAATATATATTGTTGGAAGCATTGGTCTTATCGGCCTGCAGACGTTTGTATAAAAAGAATGCATTTGTAAAGACCATGCCTGCCAAATGGTAGAACAAACTAATCATAATATTGCGAGTCTTAGCTCAAATATGGTTTCGACCTTGGAGACCATCCATGAGATCTACTCCACCCATGCGATCATTGTATTCTCGAATAATTTGAGGGCAGTTGATTTCGATGAATTTCTTCAGCTTTCTATCATACCGAGGAACCTTTGATTGTTGTTGACATATTTGTTATCCTTTCATAATACAGTGTATTCTACGCAAAATCATCTCTGCTCTTTGTTCATTTTGCAAAGCAAATAATGATCAACAAGAAATATGACAAAAAATGTAGTACCTCTAATTGTGCCCAAACGATAAATTGCTCTGGATTGTAAATCGACTAACAGCGGCTTCGATTTGTAAAAGTTATCAAAATACAGGATGTGATGTATGATATTAGGAATCTCCAAACATTTAAGGTAGCTCCAATGTCCGGTATAACCGGTAAAATAATATTATCTTCGGACCCAATGTAGATTTAAAAATGATAGACAAAACCGTTTGAATCACAAAGTACAAACAATTTGACCCCCCTTTTTATGCGGCTTATTGGGCATGTATTGTCGGAAATGGTGTTTCGTCTTTGGAACATAAGTGGAATCAGCAACACTGTCATCGCTATCAATACTTTCATTTGTGCTGTCAAATTGTTCATCAGACATTTGCTCCAAATTGATCGTATAAGAACATTTAGTTATATCCACCATTAACACAATAGTAAAATAAAAGGATGTACATAATAAAACCATAAGCAAACAATAGAGTTCCATGAACTAAAATTTAAAACAACAATGTAAGAGAGGAGGACATTTTTGTACACACAAACCTTGAGGAGGCCTTCATTATTGCGTTTTTAAATCAAACCTTTTTTTCACTTCAAATTCGTTTAAAAACTTAAATATAAAATGTCATCTACTTACCGTAAAATTTTTAAGTCAATCATTTTATTCTAAATGTTGTTTTTTATAGTTAAATTTGTAAAATAATTTTGTCGAAAAAATTTAAAAAAATGTTGTCTGAAAAATGTTTAATACAGCACTGGGGCCCTATTAGAGGGTTAATAAATAGTTTGTTAATTTTATTTTCAATATTTATGATAATTCGCTTCACGAACATATTATATGAGTTGTATTGAGAGAAAATACAAATATTAAAAAAAAAAAAGAACTAACAAAAAACTTTTTTGAAAATGGTGCAGCAAACAAACGGCTATCACTAGACCCAAAATACAAATCAAGGTTTAATATGATGGGGGTAACAAAATCACTTTTTTCCTCTCTTACAATTAGAGCGACTCACTTTATAGAGTCGCTCTAATTGTATATAAGATGCTTCCAATTGAATTTCATACATTTCAAATTATATGTCAGAAGTTTCCATTTGTATTTCTGAAATTTCTAATTGTATTTCAGAAACATCCATTTGAATTTCTGAATTTCAGAAATTCGCACTTCAGAAATTTTTGAAACACAATTAGAAATTTCAGAAATAGAAATGGAAAATTCTGAAATATAATTTGAAATGTCTGAAATTGGGGGTAGAACCAAAATGTTTATATATCCAGGGACCTCATAAGATTCTAAGACGATCTAGCATGTGCGCCAGTCTATTCGTCAATTCGTCTGCATGTCTGTTAAAAACACGATAGGGCAAAATCGAAAGGAGCAGAAAATGACTTGAACATTCATAATTGTCTTATAATAATCAATATCGTAATGAAATTGTTCAGAAATTGGACATAAAGAAATATGTAATAAAATATTTACAAAAACAAAAACGCATTTTTCAACTTCAAAGCCTAAGAGGCAAGAGTAAACATTATTCGATTTCACTTAATCTTTCCTAGTAGATCTGTTACATAAAGTTCCACAATAATTCCCAAAAAAATGCAAATCGCCATACAAAACCAGTCTAATAATCTGACGAAGAAAAATGTTTCTGATATGACCGATCTTAACTCTTTCAGCCACGCTATTTTGTGTATAAGTTTAAAATCAAACAATTGCATTTTTACTTTAACCAAGATTAGTTTAATATAAAAAGTAAGAAAAAAAATAAATCAAAACATGAAAAAACCACCCCATTCCAAGGTTATTTGTGAAGTGGTTAGTTTACTAACCACCGTGGCGGTTGGCATTAAAAATAACTATGACTAACTATTTTTTTTTTGAAATCGAATATTTTTGTCTAAATTTTCTGACCAAACAACCGAAATATCAAAGTAATACCGAATTCGATGAACAATAAACACTCCGTGCTTTTTTTTTAATATTAAAAAAACTGATTTTACAATATTTTCAAATTAATATATTTATCACCCTGACGGCAAAGTTTTGCAAAAAATCATAAACGATGACTTCAAAAAAAAGAATTGTTTAGCAAAATGGCAATAGATGCTATTAAACTATGTTTTAAAGACTATAGAAAATGTGGTTAGTAAAGTAACCACCCAACCACAAAGAGTTAAAGCAAGATCAAGAAATATGTATCATCTAAACTACTCCAGCAAAAACTACGTAATAACTTCCAATTACTTTTTAATGACTACTACATACCGTCTGCATTACATAGAAGTAGTCGTATAATAACTTGTTTATTATCTGTTACATAACTTTCTATATTCTAGTGATTTGCATAAGCATATTCTGTTTTTCCTGATAACGACTTCTGTGAGCACTAACTATCAAGGAGTTATTTAAGTCATTACTTAGCTTAGTGATCCATTAACACCAATGTGTTAAAATAATGAGTTAAAATGCTTTTGTGTAAGTAGTGAAGTTCCAGAACTTCTTAGTATTAAAAGAAAAAGCTCCATAACTATTTTACAATGGAAGTAAACTCTGTGTAGCAAGATACTGTCTACGTTCTCTATTATTACACATTTCATGCGATCAATCATAATGTGTAGCGTTTTCAAACATTTTGCTTACTTCTTTATCTCAATCTCTTTTCAAAGTTATTGAACTTTCAAACTAGCTTATACACAAATTAACAATTTTAATTACTAACTTCACATAACAGCTGTACGTAGAAAATCCAGTTATAATCTTTTAACCAAAAAATATAATAAAAAAAACCCCCACACAATCTTACCAATACAACTACTCACAATATTATCAATGACACTTAATCGTCAGCACAAACATCATTATACAAATTCAAAATTTAATTTTATTACACCAAAAAACAAAACAAGCAAAAAAAAAAAAAAACCATTCATCTACACATTTTAGGAAAAATTGGCAACATCACCGCCGCCACCACCGGCACCACAACCACCACCATTACGTGAACGCGAACGTGAACGCGAATACAATGACTCACCGACTACCAAATACTTGAACTCCGCTGACTTGTATAACGTCACTACGTCCAGACGTGACTCAAAAACCTCAAATGCTTCATCGTCCAAGAATGACTACTATTACGACAAGGAGAATGAACTGTATAGTGGACGGAAAAATGAACGTGATTTGAAATTGGCGCCACCACGAGCTGATCGTGAAGACCTGTACGATGAACAAAGCCACAGACACTCATACAGCAACAGCAATCATCATCATCATCATCAGCAGCAACAGCAACAAATACGCACAAATACCGCAACACGAGGCTCTGTCTCGTACAGTACGAGATTGAGTCCCATAATGTCCAGTCCCACACATGATGTAACTAAAACTATATATATTTTTTAGATTTCTTTTATTTTTAGCAATCTGTTTATGTTTTTTTATTTTTGTAATTATTTTTTTTGTACTTAATTGAAACTAATTTTGATTTTTGCTAACACTTTCTATTTTTTATTTAACATCATTTGTATGTGTTATTTATGTGTTAGTTTTATGAAGCATGCTATAATTTCAAAAAGAAAAACAATCCAAATTACTAACTTTTTTAATATTTTGGCTTAAATTTTATTTATTTATTAAAACCTCAGATAAGATCTAGTGAAATACGTACTCATAGTCCTCTGACTATAAAAACTTCGATACCTTATGAAACCACTACGCGTACTTTGAGCGCCAGTCCCAGACATATGTCGGCCTCACCGGTACAACGGTATTCGCCCAACAGTGCCTACATAACAACGGCCACACATCGCATGAGTCCCAGCTCAACTTTGAATAAGGTGGGTATTTCACTTTAACATCAAAATATATAAAAATATATGTAAACTAATTTATCTTGTTTCCCCTAAAGAATGGCTTTGAATCGCGTACGGTGGAGAAATCTTCGAGTTATAAAACTACTTCGAATTTTGTCAACGATTCTAATATACGTGCCAGTCCTTCACTTTATGGCACAGCTGAACGCTTAAGACGCACCGCTTCACCCGAGCCACGCATAGATCATTCATCAAATGTACGTGTCTCTTCGATTAAGCCCGCTTCGGCTAGACGTGATAGCTGGGATGTTATCAATAAAACCAAACACATGTTATCACACAATTCACTGGAATCATTGGCCAATATGACCGAATCACAATTGAATACAGATCTAAGTTATGCCCGACCCGATATCGATAATGAAACACATCGTAATACACAATATAATAAATTCGCCTTAAACGAACAAAAATATCACAGTGATAGAAGAGGTTCTAGGGACTCGGTAGATGAGAGCGAACGCTACAAGTAAGTTTTATTTTATTTTTTATCTGAAAAATACCCAAAATAAATATATATTTCTATAAAATGTTTCCCTTAGACCCAGTGCCATCACTGTCAAGTCACAATCGAACAACTCGTATACCGACAAAACTGGCGGTTTTACACGCACCGTCAAAGAATCCAGCCAACAGATTGTTACCGAAAGTTCTTCGGCCGCCAATGCTGGATATAGTTCTCTGTCTCGATTTCGCCCCATAGAAAGTACTTTGACGGGTGTTACCGGTGCCCGGGCTATACGCGTACAGGACATACCGAATGGTGCCATTGGCCGTCCGGTTGAATTTGAAATTGATGGCTCCAAAGCTGGTTCGGGTAATTTGGAAATATTGGTTAATGGTGGTCGTGTCACATCGTCGGTGCGCTCATTGGGCGGCCAACGTTTTGTGGCCAGCTTCACGCCCCATGAACCCGGCATACATACAGTGCAGATTACATTCAATGGAGAGACGGTACCAGGTGAGTTTAAATATTAATGTATCTAGAGCAAGGGTGCCCAAGCCCGATACTCTTGGTGCTCATTTGTTTCTGTAAATGCTCTTAGCTATAGGCTGTGTGTTTCTATACTCAATACAGCACTCAGCACTAGCAATATGAAATACACAAACAACTTTGTCTTGTTAGTTTTTGTGTCGTTCTTCACTGTATACACGCAAGTGCAAAGCAACAACACTTTCGTATGCTTTGCTGGTAAACATTGTCGACAGCGATCATCAATGTAGATTTTGTTTTTGTTTATTTTATGGTATCGTTTGAAAAAGTGTGTATTTTTTTCATTGTTCTTCGTATGTTGTGGTTTTTACAACAAAAAATATTGAATAAAAATTAGTTTTTCTTTAAATGTGTTGGTGTTTGCTCTTCCATAAGGAACTTTTGGGCACCCCTGATCTAGAGCATACTTAAGTTATTTGTTTTTTAATAGAATGTGAACGGTTTAATAAAAAACTGAAATGTATTCCCAGTTGTAAGTGCAACATATATGGACTAGATTAAATCAAAACGTTAGCTTAGTGTGCAAATTTGCTAAATCCATTTTCATAAATTTTACAGGAGATACAAAAAAACTTTATAAAATTCTTTGTTTTAAATATCTTTGAAATCTATTAATGCAGTTTTATTATTTATCTGGTATGATTTATAATGATAACACAGGGCAACAAAATAGAAAAAAAATTTTAGGCTTTTTAAACGACTACACAATTTGTTTGTATTGTGGTTCCAGTAGTACAAAAATGGTCCAAATTTAAATTCTATGGAGAGGTTTTTTTTAAATTTTGTTTAACTGAAATTTTAGAAGTTTGTCCACATAATTAATGATAACTCAAAAACGGTTAGTCCGATATTCTTAAAATAAACTTAAAAAAAATTTATATTTACGTGGCCTTTAATCCTTTTATATATTGAATTTTAATCGGCTCAGTATTTTCGGAGTTATAATAACAAATCGAAGCAAAAAAAATATTTTTTACGTGAAAATAGAAAATTTTATTGTTTTAAAAATATCATAAAAAATCGAAAGCGGCAGAAATTGTTCAGATTTATTACTTTATTGCAAAGCTACATGTAATAGAAATGAAATGACATATCGATCATAAAAATCTATGGATTGGTTTTGAATTTATTCACAATTAGGTGAATTCACTAATTTTCACAAAATTTTAGTTTTTTGTTAGATATACATAAAATTGACTAGTTGGTGTTCTTCTTTCGATTGATATAATATTGAAAACATTTTCCCCTTGCTATGTGCAAATTTTCGCATATATATTGCGTTTCAATCGACTCAGTAGTTTCGGAGTTATAATAAAAAATTTAAGCAAAAAATATATTTTTTAAGTGAAAATTGCAAATTTTTTGTTTTAAAAAAATCATGAAAAATCGAAAACTGCAGAAATTGTTCAGATTTATAGCTTTGTCACAAAGCCACATATAATGGGAACTAAATGAGATATCGACCATAAAAATCAATGGATCTTTTTCGAATTCATTCACAATTAAGTGAATTCGCTCATTTTCACAAAATTTTAGTTTTTTGTTTGATATACATAAAATTGAGTAGTTGATGTTCTTCTTTCGATTGATTGAATTTTAAAAACATTTTTCCCATAGTATGCACAAATTTTCATATATATATTGCGTTTCAATCGGCTTAGTAGTTTCGGAGCTATAATAACAAATTGAAGCAAAAAAATATTTTTTTACATGAAAATAGCAAATGTTTTTGTATAAAAAAAAATCATGAAAAATCGAAAACGGCATAAGTTATTCAGGTTTATTACTTTATCACAAAAACACGTATAATAGCAATAAAATGAATTATTGGACATAAAAATCGATTGATTCGTTTCGCATTTATTCACAATTAAGTGAATTCGCTCCTTTTCACAAAATTTTAGTTTTTTGTTAGATATGCATAAAATTGAGTACTTAGTGTTCTTCTTTCGGTTGATTTAATTTTAAAAACATTTTTTCCAAACTATGTACAAATTTTCATAAATATATTGCTTTTCAATCGGCATAGTACTTTCGGAGTTATTAAAACAAATTTAAGCAAAAAATAAATTTTTTTCATGAAAATTGCAAATTTTTTGTTTTAAAAAAATTATGAAAAATCGAAAACGGCAGAAATTGTTCAAATGTATTGCTTTGTCGCAAAGCCACATGTAATAGAAACAAAATGAGATATCGATCATAAGAATCGATGAAGTCGTTTCGAATTTATTCAAAATTAAGTGAATTCGCTCATTTTCACAAAATATTATGTGCTTACAAGGGTGTATTTTGAGTGGAAATTTTACATGTGTTTTGTTATTGTAACAAAAACAAATGAGCTGATATTTAAAACATAAATAATACTTTTAAAGATTTACATATACGCATATATATATGTGTAAGTTATCTCTATTAGTTCAAGAGATATTTAGGTTTATTTATTTATTTTGCTCGATCTTTTTTTGGTTTTTTAGATATGCGGAGCCTACGGAGGGTTAACATTTTTTTGAAATTCATCTAAATTGGCGATGAAATTCTAAATAAAATGAAAACAACTTGCTAACAGTTATTTCGTCCTTAAAAAAAGTTACACGCATCCAAAGTTGGAACATGTAAAAAAGAGCCGTATTTTTTACGTTTTTTTTTTCTCAAAAAAGTCGCTATATTTTTTTATAGAAAAATTGCCTTCGGGAATATATACAATTTGTATATGATCCGGAAGAAGAACTTAATTCAAAACAGTGTATAGTAAAATTTGGCTCACTTAAGCGGACATAGTCCACCCCAAAGCTATCCAAACTTGGGCAATTTTTAAAAATAATTTTAGGTTTGAGTAAAAAATTCTTAAAACGCAAAACGCCGATCCTCGAAAAAGCTCCATATTGATATAACCCTATATGATGTTTAACTACGAACGAATTTTGTTTACTGTCACACAGAAAATGTCTTCACAGTGGGCGCTTTTCTACAAAAACTAAGTTTTTGGATCACATTTTCCCCGTTTTAGCAATTTCGTTATTTAAAAGCGAATAATGGCAACAATTATAATGCTATTTAGTTAAGGATATTTTGGTCTATATTAATTTCAAATTTTGTTATGATATCTTTTACCGTTAAAATTTTCCATTAATTTAAATTTTGTATTTTTCTTCATGGAAAATCACCATATTATAATTTTTTTAGTTTTTAAGGTAAATGACGTTCGAAAAATTCATAAAATTATTAAATTTCACTAAAATGTCAATCTTCTAGTCCTAACGTTTTCACCAAGACCAAATACTTATATAAAAAGCTTATATTTACTCTTCAGAACCTCCACAAACCATGTCCCCTCTCAAAAATTTTAACGTTTTTCATATATTGCATTATATACATAAGCATCATTATGTGTTAGAGAAAAATACCAGTTCTAGTAAGTTGAAGGTTTATTATATAGCTCTACACTTTATTTCCGGAATCCCATTTTTTTCATGCCTTAAATCTGAATTTAATATATATAGGTATGTAATTTATTAAATAATTAGTATCTTAATAATTATTCCTTCCACAACTTACAACTTTATGAGATTAAATACAATCCACTTCCTACTACTATTCGGCCAGACACCTGTAAACTCTTACATTTGTACACACTTAGCGAAGAACACAACCAAACACATAGGCAATGCTTCTCAAACTATATCATAATATGTACTTTCATTATCAAAAAACACAACCACATTTAGTAGATACTTTTGTATGTATCTACAAAATATTTTTGAATGAAATTAAAATAGTATCTACTCGCACCATTCATTCCATTGTTATCTTATGGCCATACAACTTATACAACACTAAATGAATTTCTCTAAAGTTTACAAACACACAAAGCAGATAACAAAAAATAGTGGAAGAAAAACGTACGTATAGATACGAAACATAAGAATAATAGAATGAAAGAATTATAAAAGAAAACACACGAGAGAATTTTAAGATACACAAACCACTAATTGCAAAAACAACAGGTGTGTGAGCAAACACATTAATGGAAAGATAATATGAGGTTTGTTTTTTGAGACATGAGATAGAGACCCAAGCATGACTTTAAGAGTTATGAGAAGATACTTTGGGAAAGTTTGCTATTGTAAGGGGAAGATTAAAAAAAAACGCTTAGTTTGTATAAAAAAATCATCTAATCTTAACATAAAAATTTTATTTTACTTGAGAAAATATATTTTGTATCTATTATAGAAATGTCAATTCTAAAATATTTAAACAATTTTCAAAAAATTAAGCCTGAAAAATAATTTAATTCGATTATTTGTGGATAACTTTTATTCAACAGAACAGAAAAATTGTATTTCAATCGCGATTTTGTTTAATTTTTTTATTCGAATAATTTGTATTCGAATGACAAGCCTATAATGATATTGACGATTATTGATGTTTTTTCACAAATAAAACATTGTTAAATTTAACTCGAACAAAATTTGTATCAACGGTTATTCGAATAATAGAACATGTTTGACAGAAATGAAAATTATTTATATAGACGATTTTAATAAGTTAATTTAAGTATTCGAATAACCGCTAGAAAATAACTTATTCGATTACTTGATAATTATAAATCAAATTTTTATCTTAACTGAAGAATTGTTTTTTAGTATAAAAAAAAAATTGTTAATTATGTATTCGCATAATTTTTATTCGAATGACAACTGAACTAAACTGAAAAATTGTATTTAATTGGAGATTTTGTTTAATTGTTGAATTATTCGAATAATTTTTATTTGAGTGAAAACCATATATGTATGTATGAAAACCATGAAATATATTAATGATTTGATTCAACTAAAACATTGTTTAATTTAACTCGAACAAAATTGTTTTTAACGATTATTCGAATAATCGGAAATAATCGCGGAGAAATTAAACTTATTTATATAGACTATTGAAAAAATAAGTTTATTAAAGTATTCGAATAACCGACTAAAACTAAAATTTATTCGAATATTCGATTACTCAATTGTTTTATCCTAACTAAAGAAATGTATTTTAGTCGAGATAAAAATATGTTAATTAAGTATTCGGATTTTTATTCCACAATTATTCGAATAATTTTTACTCGAATGAACACTAAACTAAACTGAAAAATTGTATTTCATACGAGATTTTTTTAATTGTTGTATAATTCGAAAAAAATTTATTCGAATAATAATTATTTTGAAAATATTGTCTCAACTGAAAATTTGTATTTCATTCGAGATTTTTTAATTGCTGAATTATTGGAAAAATTTTAATTCGATTGAGAATCTTATAACAATATTGAAAAATATTGATGTTTAAAACATAATTTAATTTAACTTGAACCAAATTGTTAACAACGATTTTTCGAATAATCGGAAGTCTTGGCGAGAAATTAAAATTATTTATATAGACTATTTTAAAAAATGTTAGCCTGAAAATAAATTTATTAAAGTATTCGAATAACCGCTAGAAAATAAATTTATTCGAGTATTCGATTCTCGAATAGTATAAATTTTATATTCGGATAATTTTTATTTCACAATTATTATTTTTTATATTTATTTCTTCAACAACCTAGCCTATTGGGCATAACCGGTTATAAATTTCTACTTAAAAATTTGGCGAATAATTTTTATTCAAATGACAATTTAACTAAACTGAAAATTTGTGTTTCATAAGAGATTTTTATTCAAATAAAAAATATATTAAACTGAAAAATTTTATTTCAGTCGAGATGTTTATTAATTGTTGAATTATTCGAATAATTTTTATTCGAATGGCAAGCCATAATAATTTTGACAAATATTGATGTTATGACTAAACCGAGATATTTCATTTAAAATCAGTAAAATTGGCCTAAAAAAATATAAAAATAAAAAAATGTGTATTTTAAAGTATTCGAATAACCCCTACATAATAAATTTATTCAAATGTTCTATTACTCGATTGTTATAAATCGATTATATTATCTTAACTGAAGAATTATAATTTAATCGAGCAAAAATTCGTTAATTATGTTTTCGGATAATTTTTATTCCTCAATTATTCGAATAATTTTTATTCGAATGACAATTTAACTAAACTGAAAATTAGTATTTCATTCGAGATTTGTTTTAATTGTTGATTTATTCGAATAATTTTAATTCGAGTGAAAACCATATATGGACACCCTGAAAAATATTGATGATTTTTTGATTCAACTACATCATTATTTAATTTAACTCGAAGAACATTTTTATCACCGATTATTTGAATAATCGAAAATAAGTTTAATAAATTTCAGTTACTCGAATATTATAAGTCGATTTTTTTATCTTAACAAAAGAATTATATTTTAGTAGAGAAAAAATTCGTTAATTATGTATTCGGATAATTTTTATTCCACAATTATTCGAATGTTTTGTATTCAAATGGCAATTTAACTAAACTGAAAATTTTTATTTCATTCGAGATTATTTCTTTTAAATGTTGTATTATTCGAATAATTTTTATTCGAATGGCAAGCTATAATAATTTTGACAAATATTTACCATTTCATTTCAAATCAGTAAAATTGGCCTAAAAAAACCCTTTAAAAAAGTGTTAGCCTGAAAATATATTTAAAAAAAATGTATTTGAATAACCGGTAGAAAAAAAAATCATTCGATTTTTTTATTTTAGCTGAAGAATTGTGTTTTAGTCAAGGAAAACATTCATTAATTATGTATTCGGATAATTTTTATTCGAATTATTTTTATTCGAATAATTTTTAATCGAATGACAAGTGAGCTAAACTGAAAACATTTACTTCATTTGAGATACTTTTTTAATTGTTGTATTATTCGAAAAACTTTTATTCGAATAATTATTTTGACAAATATTGACGCAACCGAAACATATTATTTAAAATCTGTAAAATTGTTCTAAAAACACACATTTTAAAAAGCGTTAGCCTGAAAATAAGTTTATTAAAGTATTCGAATAATTGCTAGAAAATAAATTTATTCGAATATTCGGTTACTCGTTAATTATAAATCGAGTTTTTTATCTTAACTGAAGAGTAGTATTTTAGCCGAGAAAAACAATTCACAAATATAGACTTTTGTTAAACTTCTAATGCTTAAGCATGCCTCAAGGCACTCACCGCAAAAATGCCAATAAATACAAATATAACAGATTTTTCATTTCAAAAGCACTTGTAACAGTTTCTAAGAAACGTACTTAAATATTTTAAAAAGCCTTGAAAAGTCTTAGAAGCTCTTTTCTTTCCTATTTACTGCACTTTTTACAAACTAAATGCATTAACAATCAAAAAAATAAAGGAACGTTGATTGAAGTGTTTGAAAGTTTCCCGATTGCAATCATATTTTTTTTCTTAAAAACTATACTTATATTTTATATATTGGAGTCAAGATTTACGTAAAAAAAGGTAAGCTACTTTTTAGAGACGTGATTAATTGATGAGTGCCTTCAGGCACTATTGGGCGTTGCAGACTAGTTTTGCTGCTTTAGTTTTTCCCTCATATAGCAAAATGTGTTTGGTTTTCTTTGATTTGCAATTTTTTACATAAAATTTTTAGAAATGGCTGGTCGAGTGAACAAACGTTTCAAATTATCTGATTTGAGTGATAAACAATTATAAAAGTAGTTTTTTTCATAAAAATTTACAAACTATACTAACTAAAACACGACTATGTTTCAATCTCTCAAGCCTCAAGGGTGCCTTAAGGCACTCAGGTAAACCTTTTGATTGTACAAACTTTTAAATGTTTTTTTTTTTTTAAATCAGATGCCCAAATTTACCATAAACAAATTATTACCAACGCTTTTCGTCATTTTTTTAGAAACTAGCATTAGAGGGTTAATTCCCAGCGTGTTGTAAATTTAAAGTCTTAGCCACTGTTCTTTCAATAAAGTGAATTCAGAGGCTATTTCTCGATATTTTACCCCAAATTTATACACAAAAATCAACTTTTGGAAACTTCCAGGAAACATATAGAATTGGGTTTCTAATTTCCTAGACTTTTTTCATTTGCTGAAAATATTAACAAATAATTTATACGAACAAAGTTATATTTAAGACATTTATCAGGGGTCTATGTAAAATTATGGTTCGATGTTAATCAATTTCAATAAGTTTCATCTCTGGCATATATTAAATTTTGTTTTAATATCTATAAAATTGCAAGCTGCACTTGGAGCACAAGATTTACATGAACAGCCAAACACTCAAACGCAATGATGCATATTGTTAAATCCACTCAGAAAGTGATTCTGAGTCAACAAGTATAACTGAATAATATAATATGTGTAGGGTATAATGAGTATTATTTATTAAAATGACACGATCGTAAAAACTCTATTTCCAAAACCTACTTAATTTCCAAACCACAATCGCTACATCATCATTATTGCTACAGTTGTAAATAGATAAATTCTCTCTTTGTCTCTCTCTCTTACTCGCTCTCTGTATCTGTATCATTTGAGAGCAGCAGCAGATGAGTATGTATAAAGTTGAGGTGTTTCTTGTTTATATCCATAAATATTCATTGTATTTCAACTATATTGGCCTGCTAAACAAGGCTTAAAGCCAAGAGCCGGCAGTCTGAGTTCGCGTTTTAAACAAAACTGACACGTCAACGGAAAGAAACAATTTGAAAACTAGACACGATATTTTCATAATTAATTTATTTTGCTTTCTGTGTGTTTTTGTTGTTTTGTATCTACATACATACAAAGTGAAAATCTTTAGTTTTTTTTTTTTATTGTGTTTTTATAAAATACATGTATAATCGATCACAGTGCATACCAAGCAATTTAAGAAATTTATAAAAAAAATAAATAATAAAATTTACAATATTTAAAACAAAATAAAGTAAAGATGATCTTTAAATCATAGAAAATTTATAGTTATATACGAGTATATAAATAAATCTATTCTAAAAAAGTGATTAATTGCATTAACGCGTAGTGCAATAAATAAATGAAATGTAATTAAAAGTAACAACAAATATAATGAAATCAATAAGATGCTAACAAAATAATGAATTAAAATAAATAAAACTAAATTATTCATAAAATTTATAGAAAAGTGAAAAGAAATAAAAATATAAATAAAATAATTTAAATGCAAATTATAGCACTTTTTAAAGCAGCTTATTACAATGAAAAAAATTACATATTTCTTTCTTCAAATTCGTAAAATTAACATTAAATTCTTGGAGCATGAGCACATAATTATAATAATTCACATAAAATACAACAACTAAAGACAACCACAAAAAAATATTGGTGTTACTAGTTTTTTCTTCACCCAAAATAAATAAATATCTAGATATTTTTTTTACCAAATATGCAAATGTTGCCAACACTAGTCAACTTCTTTTAAATGTTAAGAAACTGTGTGTTTTAGAGCTTTTTCGTTGAAAAATGCTGTCTTAGTCGTTTCATTTTTTTGTTTGGTATTTGTATCTCGCCTTAATCGAATATGATGTTGAAAACCAGTTTAATGAACTTTTTTTTTTAGTTTTTAGTTTAAAAATATTTATATTTTTTGTTGTGTTTTTTTATCTCCACTCCAATACAAGTATTACTTTTGGTGTTTTGAAAAAAAAAAAAAAAACTATGAAAATTGTTTTTAGGTTGGCGTGTTTAAGTAGACAAATGCTTTATTTGTTAATAAAATAATCATTTGTAGTTTGTATTTATTCAATTAATTAGCTCTTGAACTTGATTAAATAGTGACAATTTATACGAATATGTACGTATTTAAAGGCATCAGCTGAAATTCCATTCAAACACTTAGTGTCAAAAGAAAATTTTTAATCTTGATTTATGTGTTCTTTATGAAATCTTTTAAGAATTATTGCTCAAATGGTAATATAAATAAACCCAGCGGGAAAAAGATACTGTAAAGAGGACGTCCTAAAGACCTTATTTAGCAGACACAAGGACATCCAGCTCCATTAAAAAATCGTTTCAATGTTACACAGGGTGTCATTGGTAGCCAAAGCCTTGCATACTCGCTTCTGTTACAGCGATGATAGAAAGACATATTAGAAGGTCTGTAAGGAGACCTTCACCGTAATGCCTCAAAGAATATCTATATAGGAGCCTAATTGAACGCGAAGTTTACAACATTAAATTCTATTAAATACTAAATATTTTAGAAGATTTTGTTCCTTCCTCTGGTTTTATGTAACGTCTTATAATAAAGAGAGCAAAATACATATAGGAATAACTGCAAAACCAAGCAATGCAGATTTGAATGTGTAAAGGTTTTTAGAAGGAAAAGCAATGCCCATCTAGAACGTCTTCTAAGAGAGGAATGAGTGTCGGAACTTATGGAATGTTAAAAGAAGTCTTTTAGAAGGCCCACAAAGTGAAGCCCTAGCAATTTTTCCAGCTGGGAATATATCTTAACATACACATTTAAAATTTAATAAATTTACTTTCAAGCAATGATATTTTAGTGAAATAAGAGCAAAACAAAGTAAGAAAATTTGAAAATAAGAATATTTTGAGAGTTTTGTATGTTGATTCTAGGGAATTCAGAAACTTATTTGTCTCAAATTCTTCCTTGATACCGAAATTTTTATGAGCATTGAAAACATTACATTGTTTTATGGGAGAAAGCTTTCTAAGGAGGCTAACAGAAATTAAAAACTGATTCTTGCATAATTTAGTAGAATGAATTAATTCAATTATAGCTTAATTTAGAATTGAACAAGTACGAGAGCTATATTCGGCTGTGCCCAATCGTATATACCCTTCACCAAATTATACTTTAAAATAAAAGTAAAAAATTATTTTTTTTAATTTTTACAATTTTAAAATTTTTTTTTTTTTTAATTTAAAAATTTTAATTTTAATTTATTAGTGAAAAAAATGTATGTCAACAAAATGTTTTTTTTTTTTTTTTTTTTAAAAAAATTCGGGTTAAAAAATATTTTTCCCGATTTTTACCCATTGTAGGTCCAACTTATTATAGCTTTATACACATCGTTGCAAAGGACTTTGAAATATCTATCATTAGATATCCAAATTGTCTATATTTATGACTTAGTAATCGAGAATAGATCAAAAATAGGCCTAAAATAGAGGTTGTCTCGTATTTTTGCTCATATCTTCGTTATTTATGGACGGATATTGCTGATTTTAAATAGGAAACTTTCTGAAATAAGCTGAGATCTATAGTAGACCTATTAAAAAATGAGGGAACGATTTCTTTGTACATAAAATATAGATTGTCAAGATAAAAGCATTAAAGTGATTCAAATCTGGACCGATCAAAATGGAACCTATGGAACCTATTTGTGCCGAATTTTAATAACTGACGATGTCATTTGTGTGGCGACTAGGTGATATAATGAACTGATTTTAAACAATTTTAATAGGTTTTGACCTTGGGTTTGAAAAGTGCTTTTTAATAAGTAAAAATGGACAATCGAGTTGAGAGGGCCTTTGAACTATATTTCATTTTATATGCATATTGTATATGTAGAGAACTAAGTATTCGAGATATATTCGAAAATATCTCCAAACATCGAGATCGTGGCAGTAACTTCCGCCTGAAGAGCCGTACAGAAGTTAGGTAGCCTGAAGTAGGATTTTATCACAAAGTTATTAATAAAGAGACCTCCACTGATCCTTCTGCCCCTTCTGAGTCATCGTCAGGGGGGAAGAGTCTGCTGCCATAAATCCCTAATCGGGATAATAATATGGAAATGCCTATCGTAAAAAGGTTTTGCGATACAGTAATCGACATTACTATGTATGTATCCATAGTAATTCAGTATCTCAGAGTATCCATGGTTCTTACCACACCACGAACAGAGTTGATAGTCATTTGTATCGCCATCAAATCAACTGGCAACCAGTTTAAAATAGTGAAAAGTGCCTTAGTATTTGCGACTGTCCTTAGAACTCGTTCAACGACCTTCCGGTGAGTAGCATTATCCAAGGCGTGCCATCATACAAATACTTCATAGAACAGGATAGGTTTAACAACTGAATGAATATCATATTGATACCCATCGGCATAATAACCCAGTTACTACCAATTGCCCTTTTACATCTGTAGATGGCTACGTAGGCCTTATTAATCCTGTTCTGAATGTTTAGATTCCAGGTTAATCTTTTATCTAGAATAATGCCAAGTTACTTTACATTATCCCTGATTTCAAGACTGATTCCATTCAGTCTAGGTGGTCTAAAGTCATTGGTCTTGTACCTCCTAGTGAAAAGAAGCAATTCCGTTTCCTGGGGGTTCACACTCACTCAGTGTACTTAAGCCGATTCCATACAACTAAGTAGATATTGTATCCAGAAATTTACCAGTACCCCGTTTCTGTAACTATTTGTGAGAAGTTCTCACATCGAGAAATGTGAAACAAAAAATTCCATCGTTTCTCGATTTGGGAGAAAAAAGTGTTTCTGTAACTTAAAGTGAGAGGAGCCAGCACTAATTACGATTTTATTGGAAATTTCCAATCAAGCTGTCAAAAACATAAAGAAGAAAATAAAAATAAACAAATCAATTTATATTAAAAAAAAAAAAAAAAATTAAAAGTAAAATTATAATTTTTTTAAAAAATAAATAATTTAATAGTGATCAGAAATGTAGACTAATTTATTAATAGAGGCAGAGCAACATGATCGTAGAAATATGTTGCGAATTTATCGTCAAAAATTCAGGAATACAACTGATCCATTTACTATTCCGGAGCAACGTTTTAAAGACCTCTATAGGTTAAGCAAGGAAAATAATTAACATTAATTTAAGTTTTAATTAAAAATAAAATCTTACCTTTTTTTTATTTTTTGTATTCATATTATATCTTTGGAAAAAATTTGTTTTCGCACCGTTTTTAAATGTGAGTTGTTTTGACAGTTCATGTGAGAAACTTTTCACAAAATTTTCTTACAGAAACACTTCGACGCACAAATTTCCAATAAGTTACGTCAAAAAACTTAAATGACAGATAGTTCTCACAAAATGAAATTACAGAAACACTTACATGTGAGATATGAAATCGTGTTTCAATTCACGTTGTTTTTTATTCAATTTCACTGTTTCATGCGAGAAATTTCTCGATGCGAGAGTTACAGAAACGAGGTACAGATATTAATACCATAACGTCGTCAGCATACGCAAATGTTTTGATCCTTCTGCTGTCCATCTTGACCAACAGGGTATTCATAGTGATATTCAACAAAAGTGATGATAGTACACCTACCTGCGGGATTTCACGATTGGCTACTTTTGAAACACTAATGCCACCTAAGGTAGCACATATGACTCTAGAACCGGGTATCTTTGCGACTATTCAACGTACACATAGAACAATCCCCAGTTCGTCTATCGCAGATAGAATGGCATCGGGCCTGAAATTGTTAAAAGCTCCCGTATCAAGGAAGGCTCCAGTATCAAGGAAGGCAACAAGTTAGTACTCCTTATGTGATAGCGACTCTTCAATCAAGCCATAATGAATGTAGTGCAGTTTCCACAGATCTGCCCTTCGCATAGACATGTTGGGATTTAGAGGTTAGTTCCGTCGGAATGGTCATTCTTAGGTATACGTCAATAACCCTTTCTAATGTTTTCAGCAGAAAGGAAGCAAGACTAATTGGTCTGTAATCCTTTGGTTAAGTATTTGTCGCCTTACCTCCTTTTGCAATAGGTCCATCTGATACACGCTGTGTATATATTAGTGAGCCATGGTACAACTAATTATTCATTCTTCTTAAGATCTGCAGGAATGATGCTCTCGGCTATTTGATATCATAATCTGAGAACAACATATTATGATATAAAGATTCATCATAACAATGGTTGTCACAAACATGTACTTGTTTACTGTAACCAAACATATACTTGTTTACTGTAACCATATATATGATTGATACAATCATGTGAATCGTAAGTTAACCATATTATGGTTATCACAATCATGTAAATAGTTACTGTGACTATAATATTGTTAAACAACTTTTAAAAATGTGGAAATGATTACTATGAACATGCTCAACTATATTTTTTCTCTGCGTGCTGGGAAATGAGTGTCAAGTCATTACTATTCAGTGTCCATTTACCCCAGGGTTTCTGAATATAGCTTGGTACAATCGGTGAGATTGATAGAATTTTATGTAATTGGTTAGTCTCAGAGGATCCTTCCACGATCCTCGATTAAAGATGTCCAAGTAAAGCGGTATTGAATAGAGTCGTATATGTTTATTAGCAAACAAAATTTCATATTTCACTCTTATGTTCTTATGATGATATATCTATCTATTGAATGAATATTGTGGATATAGCAAATGTAATGATGTAAAATTAAACATTGTGTTACTTCTATGTTACTTAAATAATAAGAAACTAGTAATGCAATTGAATTCGAAGCTAGCTAATTATATACATAGCTAGTAAAAAGATAAATGATTGCAAAATTTAGCATTAAATAAAAATGCCACTTTCAAGTAGTTAGCTCATTTAGATAGCGCCCTTTTGATGGTTGTGAGTCTGACAGACTGTCTGTTCTACCTAAATTAATGTGCATTCAAAAATCCCACACATGATGGCAAAAAAATGTTTGTTTGACATTTTAATTGCAATGATTTACATTTATTCCCATACAATTTAATTTGAGTGATGTGTGAATATTTCATAGTAAACAAACATATTTATTTTTTTAATTATTTAGATGTGAGGAACATGAGGTCTATTTAAAACTTTATAGTCATACTTACATATATTTTCTTATCTTTAACCGGAAAATATAAATTAAATAAAATAAAAAATTACCTTACAACATCTTTCCTGTAATTAATGTATGCACTTATTTGACTGCAAGAAAATATATTCCCACAATATTTTTAAGTTAAAACATTAACAGTAAACTATTTTTAGGCTTAGTATAAGAAATAGAGTTTAGGATATTAAAATTTGGAAATAGATTTTTAGCAAACATTTCTTCTTTCTACTTTCCATTTTGCTGGTATTTCGATTTCTTTTATCTAAATCTTTTAGTTTGTCTTTGGGTTTTTACAAGATTTACAGGTAGTAGTTTTAACTTGTTTGTGTTTGCTATTTGTCGCTATTGTTGCTTGTTCAAATAAATTGTCTTGAATTACAAAATCTCATATATCATCAGTAAAAAACATTTAAAATGTATGTACATGCCTGAGTAATTGTTGAGGCAGGTTGGCATTTTTTTCTTACATTTCAAAAATTGTGTGTATGGGCTATGAAACAGGTAGAAAAGGAATGTTACAGAATAATGTATACTAATTATTAGAGGTTGATGGAATATTAAATTCTTTTGCTAAATATTTGTCCAAATATTTCTCTCAGGATGAAAAATCAAAAACGGTAGAAATTGTTCATGCTTATTGCTTTATCGCAAAGCCACATATAATAGCTATAAAATGAGATATCGGTCTTAAAAATCTATTAATTATTTTCGAATTTATTCACAATTAAGTGAATTCGCTCATTTTCACAAAATTTTAGTTTTTGGTGTGATATACATAAAATTGAGTAGTTACTGTTCTTCTTTCGATTGATTGAATTTGGAAAACATTTTCCCCATGCTATGTACTCATTTTGGCATATATTTGTGTTTCAATCGGCTCAGTAGTTTCGGAGTTATAATAACAAATTGAAGCATAAAATATATTTTTTACGTGAAAATAGCTAATTTTTTTGTTATTAAAAAATCATGAAATATCGAAAACGGCAGAAATGGTTCAGATTTATTACTTTATCGCAAAGCCACATATAATAGCTATAAAATGAGATATAGATTTAAAATCTCTATTAATTATTTTTGAATTTATTCACAATTAAGTGAATTCGCTCATTTTCACAAAATTTTAGTTTTTTATTTGATATACATAAAATTGAGTAGTTAATGTTCTTCTTTCGATTGACTGAATATTAAAAACATTTTCCCTATGATATGTACAAATTTTCACATATACATTGCGTTTCAATCGGCTGAGTAGTTTCGGAGTTATAACAACAAATTTATGAAAAAAATATATTTTTTACGTGAAAACAGCTAATTTTTTTTTTGTTTAAAAAACCATGAAAAATCAAAAACTGCAGAAATTGTTCAAGTTTATTACTTTTTCGCAAATCCACATATAATAGCAACATAATGAAATATCGACCTTAAAAATCTATTAATTCATTTTGAATTTATTCACAATTAAGTGAATTCGCTCATTTTCACAAAATTTTTGATTTTTGTTTGATATACATAAAATTGAGTAGTTGGTGTTCTTCTTTCGATTGATTGATTTTTTAAAACATTTTTCACATGCTATGTGGAAAATTTCACATATATATTGCGTTTCAATCGGCTCAGTAGTTTCGGAGTTATAATAACAAATTGAAACAAAAAATGTATTTTTTAAGTGAAAATAGCATTTATTTTTTGTTTAAAAAAAATCATGAAAAATCGAAAATGGCAGAAATTGTTCAGATATAATGCTTTATCGCAAAGCCACATGTAATGGAAACAATATGAGATTTTGGCCATAAAAATCTATTAATTATTTTCGAACTTATTCACAATTAAGTGAATTCGCTCATTTCCACAAAATTTTAGTTTATTGTTTGATATACATAAAATTGAGTGGTTAGTGTTCTTCTTTCGATTGATTGCATTTTGAAAACGTTTTCCCCATGCTTTGTAGAAATTTTCAGGTATATATTGCGTTTCAATCGACTGAGTAGTTTCTGAGTTATAATAACAAATTGAAACAAAAAATTTATTTTTAGTGAAAATACCAAATTTTTTTTGTTTAAAAAAAATCATGAAAAATCGAAAACGGCAGAAATTGTTCAGATGTAATGCTTTATTGCAAAGCCACATGTAATAGGAACAAAATGAGATATCGATCATAAAAATCGATGGATTCTTTTCGAATTTATTCAGAATTAATTGAATTCGCCCATTTTCACAAAACTGTTTATGGGTTTTGTTGGCTTTGAGGACCATTGTGGTTTGTGGCTTGTTCGCATAGACTTAATGCGACCTAAGAACATCCCATAAGAAAAAGCATAACCAGATCAAATAGCACGATGTCGGTTGCCATATATGATATCCACATAAGATGTCTATGCCCTCAAATCGCTAATGCCAAATGTCCAATGTGGCATGAGCTGTGTGGCCGTCCTGTAGAAATTAAATGTCGTTGGTGTCCATACCATCCAATTCAGTTCAAAATAAGTTGGTAATCATATAACATATAATGCCGCCTATTCAAAAACTAAGTATACCAAATTTATCGTTTGCACATGTTGTTGAACCCTATATCCAACCATGGTTATTTAGCAAAACAAACTGAATAAATAAAAAACAATTTCACAGATGCATCTTCAATATCTATCAACTGTCAAAGTTCTGAATTCCCTATTGAAAGACCCTCTATTAAAAAGTTCAATTAACTCCAAAATACACCTATTTTCAATATTTGCATTTCAATAAACTCCACACGTTAAGTAAATATTTATTTAAAAATATATTTGCAAATATTTTTAAAATTAAATATTTGTTCAGGCAATAAAAAATACTCTTCTATAATATGAAATAAATCGCATGTCATGTCGATGAAACATGAATGTGGAGCTGGCTGGAATAAATATATGGTATGTGGTTTTAAGTGTTGCTTACTTAGCGTGTTTCCCGCTAGATTTAGCGCTTTTTAACCACATTCTGAGAGTTAAAGTTTTATTCGAAAAAAGTGCTGGTTTGGGCTTTTTGACTATTAGATTCAAATGTTTCTTAAATTTTACAAAATTATAAAATTTTGGCTACGTTTCTGATCAATAATTAAAAGTATGTTTGCTTTTACACGCAGAAATTATTCTTGAAGCAGGTCTTTTCAATTCTCTTTTAAAATTGCCAGTTTTTTTACACACAGAAAGTCTGTGTTCAATTTTGATGTCCAAACCTTATATGACGACATAATGAGGATGAAATAACAAAAGACAATTGAAGTAACTTCCTCTCTTCTTTCCTCTCTCTCCTATAAACTCAGACTTGCTTCAAGAAAAATTGCTGTATGTTAAACCATAATAAGTGGTCGACGGCAAATATAATGCTCAACTGGAAACCTTTCGGAACTATTTTGGATATTTCTTCACATAAATACACGATACCAACCAAATAAGACTGATTCATATTAGACCGCCAGAACCAGAAGCTAACCTATCGAAAAAGATCGTGTATCGTGATCTAAACCCAATTCCTAAACTTTCGCCAAAAGTAACTTACTTAGTTTAAAATTCTTCTATACAGCTACTGACATCCCAAATACTTTTGCTCGGTGCCTGCTTTTTTTATAACTATTTGGCATCACTCCTGCTTATAAGCAGTAGTAGATTTGTTGAAAAAAAAAAACAGTCTGCGCTTTTTTCTCTATATTTAAATTGATGCTTTTACGATTACTAATAAAATGAGAGTGAAATTTCGTTTTATAGAAAAAGAAGAATAAACAAACGTGTTTATTTAACACATGAATACAAACAAAAAAACTAACTAACTAAGCAATAAAAGAAATATTTGAATAGAAATTTTGTTCAAAAATTATCAAACAAAAGAATTTTTTTTTTTTTTGTTTTCATTCCAACTTGTTTTCAATACTTGTATGAGTAATATGTTTATATAATAGACCATTTAGTATAAAATTGTTATAATATTTATATGAAATATTAAACTATGGAAAATACTAAGTTATATCACAGCTGTTCTTAAGAATTTTTATTTCCTTAATTATCTTAATTATAAGTTTTGTTAAGTCTATACAAATTTGTGTTTTCAAATGTTAAGCGATTTGGAAAACTAAAGAAAGTCACACATTCTTGTGTATGATCTAATCAATATTTAAATGTTGTTTCTAAGTAAAATCCAAAAAAAAAAACTTTCTCCATTCTTGCTTAAAGTAAATATCTTGCTGAATCTTGAATACCCTACACACCCAGAATTACACACGTCTCAACACTGATGCTCAGTTACACATTCCCCAACACATAACCCCTATAGACAGTAATTGTCACTAATGTCTGTTCACTTGGCTGACTCCAATTCATATATTTTGGTTCATTGGACACGACAATTGGAGAGAAGACAATTGGTTACTTTATACGTCCCAGGTAATCAAGCGTGAAGACAAATGTCACTTAATTTTTATTTTTGCTTACGTATACTGATATCCCATGTGACATAGCATGAATTCAATAGTCACTTTAGTATCTCTTAGTAACCTATAGTGGAGTCACTTTAAACTTTTATTTTGTACTGCACTTCAGAAAGTAGTTATTTGACCCACCAGAAGCAATCAATTGGAGAGTTGTCGGAGGAAGGTTTGTTTATAAGATATCGCTTACTGGACTGCCTATCATATGTCAATTGACCCCCTGCTTAGGACATGTACGTGTTAAAATAACTAGTCACGTAGCTATTGAAGTTACTAGTTCCCACCATAAATGATGGGTAAAATCACTAGTTCGGGACTGTCTCCTAGAACTGTTGGTTAAATTCTATGGAGAGGTTTTATTTAAAAAAATTTTTAAGTAAAATTGTAAATTTTGTTAGACGTTTCTCCACATAATTAATGATATCTTAAAAAGGGTAATTCCGATATTATTAAAATAAACTTAGAAAAGTTGAGATTTACATAACCTTTAATCCGCTTATATATTGCGTTTCAATCGGCACAGTAGTTTTAGAGTTATAATAACAAATTTAAGCAAAAAAAATATTTTTTAAGTGAAACAGCAATTTTTTTTTGTTTTAAAAAAATCATTAAAAATTGAAAACGGCAAAAAGTGTTCAGGTTTATTACTTTATCGCAAAGCCACATATAATACAAACAAAACGAGATATTGACCACAAAAATCGATTGATGCGTATTGCATTTATTCACAATTAAGTAAATTCGCTCATTTTCACAAAATTTTAGTTTTTTGTTTGATATACATAAAATTAGTAGTTAGTGTTATTCTTTCGATTGTTTGAGTTCTGAAAATATTTTTCTTAAGCTATATACAAATTCTCACATATATATTGCGTTTCAATCAGCTCAGTAGTTTCGGAGTTATAATAACAAATTGAAGCAAAAAGTATATATTTTAGGTGAAAATTAAAAATTTGTTTGTTTTAAAAAATCATGAAAAATCGAAAACGGCAGAAATTGTTCAGGCTTATTACTTTAGCATAAAGCCACATATAATAGCAACAAAATGAGATATCGATCTTAAAAATCTATTAATCCCTTTTGAATTTATTCACAATTAAGTGAATTCGCTCATTTTCACAAAATTTTAGTTTTTTGTTTGATATACATAAAATTAAGTAGTTAATGTTCTTCTTTCGATTGATTGAATTATTAAAAATTTTTCCTCAAGCTATGTACAAATTTTCACACATATACTGCGTTTCAATCGGCTCAGTAGTTTCGGAGTTATAATAGCAAATGGAAGCAAAAAATATATTTTTTACGTGTAAATAGCAAATTTTTTTGTTTTAAAAAAATCATGAAAAATCGAAAACTGCAGAAATTGTTCAGGTTTATTCTTTTATCGCAAAGCTACATATAATAGCAATAAAAAGAGATATCGATCTTAAAAATCCATTACTCCCTTTAGAATTTATTCAAAATTAAGTGAATTCGCTCATTTTCACAAAGTTTTAGTTTTTTGTTTGATATACATAAAAATGAGTAGTTAATATTATTCTTTCGATTAATTGAATTTCTAAAACATTTTTCACAAGCTATGTACAAATTTTTACATATATACTGTGTTTCAATCGGCTAAGTAGTTTCGGAGTTATAATAACAAATTTAAGCAAAAAGTATATATTTTAGGTGAAAATTGCAAATTTTTTTGTTTTCAAAAAATCATGAAAAATCGAAAGCGGCAGGAATTGTTCAGGTTTATTATTTTATCACAAAGCCACTATAATAGCAACAAAACGAGATATCGGTCTTGAAAATCTATTAATTAATTTTGAATTTATTCACAATTAAGTGAATTCGCTCATTTTCACAAAATTTTAGTTTTTTGTTTGATATACATTACATAGAGTAGTTAATGTACTTCTTTCGAATGATTGAATATTGAAAACATTTTCCTTATGCTATGTAAAAATTTTCACATATATACTGCGTTTCAATCGGCTCAGTAGTTTCGGAGTCATAATAACAAATTTAAGCAAAAAATACATTTTTTTACGTGAAAATAGTAAATTTTTTGTTTTAAAAAAAATCATGAAAAATCGAAAACGGCAGACATTTATCAGGTTTACCACTTTGTCGCAAAGCCACATGTAATAGCAACAAAATGAGGTACTAGTCATAAAAATCGATGGATTATTTTTGAATTTATTCACAATTAAGTGAATTCGCTCATTTTCACAAAATTGTATGTGCTTACATTTAACAACATTTAACTCATGTAAGTAATAGCGTAGTTTCTACTTGCCAAATGTCAAAGAATAAAAGCTTCAAAAGTGACAGCTACCGAAATACCGGGTGTTTCAAAATAACACCTCTTTATATTCTGGATCGTTGTAGATAGCGAAGTCTATATAGCCATGTCCGTCCGACCGTCTGTATGTTGAAATCAATATATCAGGCATTCTCCCGGCAGCAAAGGAAAACCCCGGATTATTAAGTCATTAATATAGACAATATGGATATCCAATAATAGATATTTCAATGACCTTTGCAACATATAACGGACCTACAATGGGTCAAAATCGGGAAAAATATTTTTTACCTCGAATTTTTTTTTTTCGTCAAAATCAAATTTTTTTAATTTTTTTCACTAATAAATTTAAAATTTTTTTTTAAAAAATTCAAAAAATTAATTAAAAAAAAAAAAATTCATATATAAATTAAAAAAAACATTCTTTTAAATTTCTTTACCTAAAAATGTTTAACATTTTTATTTTAAAATACAATTTGGTGAAGGGTATATAAGATGCGGCACAACCGAATATAGCTCTCTTACTTGTTCCATTTTCATTAAGTATGTGCAGGTATTTACGTGAAAAATATTTTATTAAAATTATGTGCTGCCATGTAAACAAAAAATTACAAATAAAATACAAATGTTAATCAAAAGTATGATGAAAATATATGCGTTTTTTATAAATAAAATAAATTATATGTAATAAATTTATATATACACATAAAAATAATAAAATAAAACCAACCGCCAAGTGCTAAATATTTGCATAAAAATGTCAATTTAATAAAAAATTAATTTTAAAACCAAACACAAATAAATTAATATAACTGATTATAAATATGTATGACATATAATAAAATGATAATTTTGACCTTGTTAAATAAATAAGTAATAATAACAAATCTACGAACAACACATCATTAAAATGTCATTTAAAATACAACCAAAAATATTAAAAAAAAAAAATAACTCATAGTAACGGTTTTATGAACATGTTACTTTAAATAAATATATTAATTAAAAATTTCAATCGTTTTTTCAAGCTTAAAGCTGTTAAGCCGTTAAATAATTAAAAAAAAATAATATATAAGAAGATTTAGAAAAATATAGTTTTTTGTTGAATTTCTTCAAAATTAAAATAAAATAGTTAAAAAAAAGTTAAATTTTTTTTCTTCAAAAATAACCGCTAAACGTTCCTCGGCCGTTGTGATTGTTTATTACACTCATTCTTCGTTACGATACAAAAGAATTTCAACGATTTCCTGCTGACCCTAACCACAACATTACTTCTACAGGATTCCTTAAGTTACCAGCATTGTTATCATCATCTCATCGTTGCTCCGTTATCTTTTTTTTCCCTCTCTCTCTCTTACACACACTCATTAAATTGCACTTGAAGTTGTTTGTTGTTTGCGTCATTGTTTGTAACATAAACAAACAAACAATAACAAAACCGGAAATACACGTATACTCTCACACTCTTTATCATAAATTACAAACTTGCATTGATTGTAAAGAGTGGCTGCATACGTGTGTGTGTTTGTGTGATTGCTAAAATACCACTAATACTATTACAACAACTACTACGGCCACTGCATTAAACTATTGAGTGTACGTATAAAAAAAAGAGGTGTGTATGAATTAAATTTGTTTGTTTTATTTATTTAAAAAAAAAAATGGAATTTTACTCTTTTCCCCACCCTCCCCTGTGTTTTCTTTTTTTTTTTTTTTTGTTTTTTGCATTAAATCTACTACAAATACGTGTTAATGTATGTATTTTCTTATTAAGCGTGGAGATTTTTCTTAAACTTGTAAGTTTTCTTGTAAAAATGTGTTCATTGTAGTTGATTTTTGCTGCTTCATGCACAGAACTTGTTTAAATGTTTGTTTTTTTTTTCATAGGTTTGTTTGTTTGCAATTCAGTGGTAAAATTGCATTTAACAGTTTTACTACACACTTTTTGTAAGCTGCAAGCAAATGATTGGGGAGACCAGCCACTAGGTTGTTCACTGTTACCTCTAAGCTACTGTCATCCATGAAAAACATTACCGAAATAACTACAATTACCGTCACCGAAATGATCGCAAATACCGTTATTCTAAAAATCATTTAAAATTTTGAAAATACATATCTTTAGTTTAGGGTGCAAACATGATAAGTCTCTTTTCACAAATTTTACAGCAGACGCATAAAACGTTTTAAAATTCGTTGTTTTAAATATTATTAAAATCTGTTCATGCAGTTTTATTACTAACTAACTGACCACCCCGGCTTCGCTCAGTAGCTGTTTACTAATGATTTGTATTTCATCTATATATATTTAAATTGTGTAGTGAAAAGGAGGCAGTGTTGTTAGCTCTTCAAGTTTCTTCAAAAATGTTACTTTTTAATAAAAATGAGAAGTGAAAAGAAGGCAGTAAAATTTAGTACTCTGAATTTTCTTAAAATTTGCTCATACTTCAAACTTAGTTCTTCAAGTTTCTCCTAAAAATTTTTCGTATTAAGAAAAATGATAAGTGAAAAGGAGGCAATATATTAAAAACTTTAAATTTCCGAGTTTTACCAGGAAGTTTTGACTTTTTTATACCCTTCACCATGAGTGGCAAGGGTATATATAAGTTTGTCATGCCGTTTGTAATTTCTACATTTTTCGTTTGCGACACCACAAAGAATATATATTCTAGATCGATATAGATAGCGAAAACGATATAGCCATGTCCGTCTGTATGTCGAAATCAATTTTCCATAACCCCCAAATAACTTACAAAAATAATTGATACATCAATATATCGAGAATTCTTCCGGCTCGGTTGCTATTTAAAATGGAGAAAATCGGCCCACAAGTGGCTGAGATACAAGGATACAAGCAAAAGTAAACTTCCATCACTTTGAACAAAACTTCCGGCGATAGCTTCTCACATTCTTGACGGATATTGTCTTTAAGAGCTGCAAGAGTCTGAGGCTTGTTGACATAAACCCGCGACTTCAAAAGGCCCCACAAAAAGAAGTATGTAGCGGTCAAATCAGGCGATCTTGCTGGCCAGTGCAAATCGCCAAAACGGGAGATTAGGCGCCCGGGAAATGCATCCTTCAGCATATCGGTTGTGGCACGTGCAGTGTGTGCCGTTGCACCGTCCTGTTGGAACCACATGTTTTCCAATCCCAATTCATCAAGCTGCGGCAAAAAGAACTCGTTGATCATTGCTCTGTATCGCTCACCATTCACAGTAACCGTTTGGCCCGCCAAGTCTTCAAAGGTCCGATGACTCCTCCAGCGAAAACAGCACACCATACAGTGACTTTGAGCGGGTGTAATGGCTCTTCGTGGGTTACACGCGGATTTTCAGTGCCCCAGAAGCGTAAATTTTGCTTATTTACGTACCCGCTAAGATGGAAATGGGCCTCATCACTCATGATTATTTTTGATGAAAACTCATCTTCCTCTTGGTGGTGATTAAGGATAGCTTGAGCGTATGTTAGACGAGATTGGCGGTCAGCAGCTAACAGCTGATGCATCGTCTGGACTTTGTACGGAAACATCTTCAAATCTTGTACCAAAATTCGTTGTAAAGACCGTCGACTGATACCCATTTGCGTGGCACGTCGTCTGGTCGATGTCGACGGCGCTTCCATGACATCCTTGGCTACAGCAGCAATATTCTCTGCAGAACGGCTACTCCGGGGTCTGCCACGCCTGGCAGCATCTCGTGTTATGCCAGTCTTTTCGAGTCGAGCGGCTAAACGTCGCAGTGTTTCACCAGTAGGCGTTGGACGGCCAGGAAATCTGCGACGAAATTCACGTTGTGCCAAAGTCACCGACCGATTATTGGTCAAATAAATAGTCAGCAATATTCCGCGTTCTGGAGCAGTGTAGCGTAACATTGTTTATTAACGTGTATTTTGCATGTGTTTACTACACAAATGTCAAAACAGAACTGACATTAGGGGCCAATCGCAAAATTTATAGCATTTTCTGATAGGAGGATTATTTTTGCGCCTTCTTGTATATAGAAGATTTGGTATGATATAATGATCAATAATCACAGCTTAGAGAAGGTGCGTGGACAAATTTTTTTTGGTCTTTTATATAGTATACCGATAAGAATCACTTTCTGAGTCGATTTAACGATGTCCGTCTGTCAGTCCATCTAAAAGCTTGTCCATATAAAGCTTGGCACAAGTATGTTTTTTCGTCTCAAGAACCTAGCACCCATACAAATGTCCTCTTGAAATAAGATATTTACATAAACTGCTCCACAAATAAGTTGTATAAAAGTTTTTGAATTAACAGTTTGAAAAATAAACTTTAGTGCATTGAGTTATGAATTTTTTAAAAGCAAAAATTTTAAATTAGCGTAAAAATTCACCAATTTTTTTTATTGGATCATTTTGGTTGCAAGAGCATAAAATGATTAATATCGATTTTATGCACTTCCAAACTCATTTTCAATCCTAATGACATAGTTCCATCAAAATTCACCAATAAATACATTACATGCTACTGTATTCTATTGAGAAATCCCAATTTTTCGAAAAATTGACCTTTGTAACCTTTACAAAAAATGTCATAACTCATTTGCAAACACATCAAATGTAGCATAGCGTATAAGTAACTGTTTTGCATTTCTATGATAAGTGCCTTAATATCTGGTCACCCCATAGCATCATGTGAGTAACCACGGCAAAATGTTAAAATCGTTTCCATTTTTTTTCTTTTCCAAGAAAATACCGTTGTCTAGCACAGAAAATATTGTGGTTACAAAAACACTTTAAAATATGCAATAATAGTGTAGGCATTTGCAGCATTTGCAACACATCAAATGTAGCATAGCGTATTCTAAGTAACTGTTTTGCATTTCTATGACCAAAGTGTAACAATTATTTTTTTTTTATTATTTTTTCTTTTATCTGTTTGTGAACGCACATACAGTGGTACGCATTTTGAAATGCATATTTATGATTTATTTGGTTGGCGTTATTTCTACTTATTTTATTTTATGTTTATGTTCGTAATGACCTTAATACATAAATACCAAAAGAAATAGGTGGCATGAAATGTAAATAAAGTTGGATTTAGATGAAGTTGTACATGGCTATAAATAAGCAATGAACTTTGTTAGAATTTAGCTTACGAGTAACAAGTGTGCTATTTAGAATATGGGAAAAAGTTTAAAATGTGAAAAGATAAGAAAATCTACATATCGTTGACTTGCTGGCAAAAAGGCCTAAATGTTATTGTTTAACAACTTTTCAAGAGAGACAAAAAACCAAAGTTGGCTACCGATTCGAAACGGTTAAAAGTTAACGGTAACAGTAGTTTTGACTTATCTCGGTAACGGTATTTTAATGATAACGGTAATTTTAGCCTGAATTAAATTATTAAAAAACTATCATTTGTATTTTTATAATTTAAAATTATTTATTGAATATCGGTAAGAGTATTTAGAGGTAACGTTTTTTTAGCGATAACGGTAATTGCAGATATTTCGATAACGGTTACTTACTGGTAAGCTAAATGGTATTTCAAGGGTAACGGTAGCCACTCTTGAAAAAAAAATTTTCTTTTTGTACACCTATGAAAGCCTTAGAAATTTACCCAAGCTCCCGTCATCACCTCATCTTCATCTTAAAATCAAATGGTGGAAATATGAGCCACATTAGATAACGTTTAGACGAAAGCACAGTTTATATGAAGTTTCAAGTTTTGGGTCAAAGAAGCAATATTTAAAAAATTAAGTGTTGAAAAATTCAAAATTTTATATATTAAAAATTTTTTAATAGAAATTTCAAAAAAATAAAAATATATACTTGGTTCTAATAAAGTCTAATTGATAGCGAAATCGAATGAAAGATTTCGTTCGCATTCTAAATGAAAGAAAACTGATTTTGGTTTCCGATTGAAATCTTTCATTCGATATTATGAAACTGGCTATAAGGATTAACAAGTAAGAGTGTTGTTTTCGGCTGTGCTGAATCTTTATACCCACTACAAATATAATACGGGCACTGATTGTTGTACGATTGGTATAAAAACATTTATCTGAATCACCCAATTGGTTAGTTTTATATTTCTATTACTAGCAAATATCTGTAATAAATTTCGCATTACTAGATTCATGCATTTAAATGTTATCGGGATCCTGATAGCGATATTTGTAAGAGATTTATGCTTATTTAAGTGATTTTAGAAAGTGGACTATATATAGGGGCTATGGTCAAATATGGAAAGCTCCAAAATTTCATTTTGTGATTTATTTCGACACAGAAGTTATGTTTGCTAAATTTTGTATGAATACTTCTATTACATACGCATTTATGTACCATAGATCTATATTCCGGGAAGAAATTTTTTTGGGTGCTGGGAGAAATCATAGACCGATTCCTTCCGTTCTTAACAGAAGAAATGTACGATATAATCAGCAATATATTTAAAGAAAATAGCAAAATATTTTTGAAAAAATATACAGCAGGTTGTGTCAAATTTTGTTGCATAACACTGGTTCTACGTGACCGTTTTTTTACATTATCAATAGCAAACATTTCCGATTTAAAAAAACAATTAAAACAAAATAATATTTTGGGGAAATTTTCATTTCCCAACGTCTTTCAGACAGATGCACAAACGAACAGACATAGCTATATCGTCTAAAAATGATCAAGAATATTTATAATTTTTGGTTCTACGAAAAACATTTCGATATGTTACAAACGGAATGACAAAGTCAATGGACTCCGCAAAATTTTGGTGGTGGGTATAGAAATACATACTTAACAGTTGTGCCTAATTTGAAATTGGCGGATATCGAGGAAATCTAAAATAATTTCTTTCCTTTTTAAAACGTTGGTTTATTTCCTTTTAATAAACCGGATACTTTTGACAGCAACTAAAAAGCAGTTTTAGTAGTTTAAAATTTGTAACAACTCTTTATTTATTAAAATGTACAACAACAGCAGTCTAAATGGTCACTCAGTTTCTATTTACACGTTTATCAATTCGCAGAAATGCACACACACTTTATAATATACAAGACAGTTGATGTTAACTCTAATAGCGCCTATGATCAACTCAACTCACGATGCAACCTCTGTCACTGTTTATACACACGCCATCTTTCGTTAATCTTCTATAATGATCTTAACGGACAAACTAGAACATTTGAATTCTAGAGCTTTCGATGTTAATGTTAGCAGCTTAAACATTTAGTGTTGCCATACTTACAAACAATGCTAATAACCGCATGTTATCAACATTGTTGATAAGTAGAAGCTTCTACTGATGGACGTGTTTATAAACATGATGAATGTTGCAGGCAGTTGTTACAGACCGTTAAATTCAAATCGCTATTGCAAATTCGTAACAATATTTTCTAATATTTAATATCAGATGGCTTATTTACGATTTTGTAATTTAAAATTTTTAGGACACTGTTAAAAACCTAATGTTTTTAGATTATCGAAAATCCAAAAAGTGCAAAATAAGGATCCCTAATGTACATGAGTTAGCAATCGACAAATAGGTCATAAATATGTTAAAAAAGGTGTTGCCCGATTTTGCCGATTTTAAATAGCAATCGCACCAGGACTATTCCCGATATATTGATGTATTAATCACTTTTTTAAGTTATTTGGGATCTTCGGAAAGTTGATTTCAGCAGACCGACGCGTCGCGACGCATAGAACAAGTGAGGTTGCAAAAATCAAAAATTTCATGTGGCCCTAAAGAATATTGAATAAACATATTTTACTGGAAATCGTTCAACGATTCCAACGATTGGTTCAGGAGATATAGCCCTACAAAGTTGAGTGATTTTCAGTGTTCAAAAAAAACAGGTCATTTTTGGGAAATTTAATCCGTTTTCAGATACAGTATCTCAAAAACTAGGTAACGGATAGTCGTTCTTTTTGATTTTTTTAATGGAAATATTTGTTAAGAGAATAATAAAAGAAATGTACTGTTTGCTTTATTTTTGTCCAGGTAAATCGATATTTACTAAACTATCAATTTTTTCAATATTTCTTAACTTTTATGGAAAATAAAAAAACTGTAAATTTATATATTTAATTAATGCAAAAATTCCCAACTGCCCGTCCTTGCCCCTTTTTTCGGTAGAGGAAAAAAGACATGGTTCTAAAAATGCGTTGCATATATTTTTGGACAATTTATGACATATAACTGTGAAAACCCATTAGATATACCTACTTTTACCTAAAGTTTCAACATTTGATTTTCTGAGTGTTTTTCTAAATCACAACCTCTAAATTATTCACTTTTAGTCATTTTGTCGAGTTTCGCTTACATTTGTGCCGTCTACCCCTGAAGACTCCATTGTGTTCTGCCTCTGGTGGCTATGAGTGCCGGCCACTGCTTTGAAATCACCTGTAATTAAATTCAAACAAAAATTTTAATTTCAAGCCTATAAAATCTCTGTTATATCCACTAGCTCAAACTCTATAAAAAAAGCTGTAAGAGAATGTTGAATTAGTTTGTGAACAAAACAGAAAAAAAACACCCATTCACATAATTACATGTCTCTACAATTATGGCCATTATAAAATGATGTGTTTATTTGGAAATAAAAGAAAATAAATCAAATAAGTTAAGGAATGTAATAGCAGCAAAAAACTTTAAGAGTTAACAACACTTTTCCTTTTTTTGTAATTTGTCTGCAGCTTTTTATCAAACAATTTTACTTTTTCTTTAAACAATTATTAGCTTTTTTTGCTGGTGGATATCAAAGATTGCAAGTTATTGACTGACACTTGTTAAAAATTAAAAAGGCAACAACAAATTTAATAAGCAATTATTTATGCTATTTTTTTACCGGGCAATTTTAAGTATATTTTTATTGACAAGTTTTTGTTACTTTTCATCAAACTTTTGTATGTTTTGTTATTAAGACATAATAGAAAAAAAGTTTTTTAAAAAGAAATTAAATTTTAGAAAGTGGAAAATAGTAATTTTTATAAAAAAAAGTTAATTTTTAATTGTAAAAGATTGAATGGGAAAAAGTCTAACAAAAAAAAGTAAATAGTTAAGAAATTTCTCAACAAACATTTCCATCAAATTCTGCAAATTCATACATTAAAAGATTAAGTTATAGATTTTAAAATACAGATAAAAAAAACATAATTTTGCTGCAAAATTTTTTTTTTTATTTTCAGAGTAATTTCACAATGTTGAAATCCTGCTTTAAAACTCTTACTTCCAACAATTATTCATTTCTACATATTTAATTACACATTACATTATCAGCAAGTATTTTCCAAAAATCACTTTATATGTAACCTGTTTATAGGCTACGCCTTTTGGCAACAAGTGATCTACTTCTCCACTTAAATTTTTGAACAAAAAAATGTGTGTATGTTTATAATTTAATGATGATCTCTTATGTCATACAATAAAATGTTAAAATTTTATTTTCATTTCGTTGTTTAATCACAAAAACCTTTAACCGCATTTATTTAAGCCATGTTAACTGATCATACAGACAACAATGAGCCACAAAACAAAAGATGTATTTTGTTGATAACAAAAAGCCACAACAACGAACAAAATAAAACAAATTTATATCAAAAAAAAAATCATAATAATAACAATAGTGCATGACAAAAAAAAAAAACACTTTCTACGCTTGTTTTCATTATTTTTTTGTTTAAATATAAAAAAAATAGTTGTTATCAGCAGCAAAAAAATCTGTTTTAAGTTAAATAAGTTTTTAGTTGATGATTTCAAATAAGTAAGAGTTTTGAGTTTCATTTAGGCAAATAAAAATTACTCTATAGTAAACAAATCTGTTTTAAGTTAATGATTGTGATAACGAACATTTGATCTTAAAGACAATAGTAGAAATGATATTTTAACTACAAGTCACCAGTTTGTTATTTTATTAAATTCTTCTTCAAATATAAATAAGTCGGGCATGCTCAACCATATGATTCTCTACACCTGCTTCGAGTGTATGGATCCTCGATCCTCGAATCAAAATTTAGCACTGCAATCGTATTTAAAACTCAAAACTCAAAACTCATTTAAGACAATTTTTACATCTTTATTCTTGAACTGGGAACTGTTCCTTGCTTGGACACACAGACGCAACGACGGACATTCTTAAATGGACAATGAAAAAGTTACATATACTTAAAGAGGGATATTATTATGTTTAGGGGTTAAAAATATCATCACAAATGATAAAATCTGATCACGTGGATGACTCCATGTGCTCAGCCACGTTTGTGCTCTTTGTACACGCAGAGACAAAATATAGTTGTGGATGCTTACAGTAACCATTTCAACAATTTTAAAAGTTTTTTAACAATATTATAGTCACAGTAACTATTTATATCATTGTGGTAAATATAATTTGGTTAATTTACGCTTTAGATGATTGCATCAATCATATTATGGTTACAGTAAACAAGTATATGTTTGTGACAACCATTTTTATGATTAAGGTCTTACCATATTATGTTGCTCTTGGATAATTGATATCATAATCTGAGAACAACATATTACGATATAAAGATTCATCATAACAGTGGTTGTCACAAACATATACTTGTTTACTGTAACCAAACATATACTTGTTTACTGTGTCGATCATCTCAATCATGTTAATCGTTAGTTAACCATATTATTTTTTCCACAATCATGTAAATAGTTACTGTGACTATAATATTGTTAAAAAACTTTTACAAATTTTGAAATGGTTACTGTAAACATGCACAACTATATTTTATCTCTGCGTGTAGTGCTGAGAGAAGTCAATTGGTTACTTTATATATTCCAGGTAAACTAGTGTGAAGGCAATTGTCACTTAAGTGTCTCTAAGTAATCTAGAGTGTAGTCACTTTAAACGTTTTGTGAGTAGATCGTACAAATTGGTTTTATACAAAATTGTGTTGATATAATTCTTATGCAGTTTGTTTTCTTTTTACTTAAGTATATTTACATTCCATGTAACCTAGCGTGAAGTTAATTGTCACTTAAGTATCTCTAAGTAACCGAAGTGTATCCACTTTAAATGTTTACTTTTAACAGCACTTTAAAAAGTAATTTTTTACCCACCTGAAAGGAGTAACCTATTGGAGAGTTGTCGGAGGAAGAATTATTTACACGCAATCGGTTATTCAACTGTCTATGAGATGTCTTTTTAACTGACTATTTGAGGTCAATTAGCTTCCGCTTGCACCCTTACATGTTAAAATATAATCAAGTAACCAGTTAGGTAGCTAGTAAGGTAACTGACTCTATGTAACCGTAGTGTGAATCCAATGCGTTGACTACTTTGGACAGGCTAATTGTTATCCAAAAGAGGAAATTGACACCTGCTTAGGACATGCACGTGTTAAAATAACTAGTCTCGTAGCTAGTTATGTAACTATTTGTCACCTACCCAATATAATGATGTATGACATAGAATAAAAGCATAGAACGGAAGGAGAGAGCAATAAAATGGAAAAAAGTACTCTATTTTCACACATACAGATCATACAATAACAAAAAACATGCAATACATTCTCATGAATTTGGTTTTTTACAACAGACATAGGTTTTTGGCTCTCAGTTACCTATCTAGTTGTTATCTATGGTGTAGGATATAATCACTGTAAGAGCAAAATTATTATGTTCAACTTAGCCATAGCTGATCGAAATTCAATAGAGCTCACGAAGATCGCCAATCACTATTTTGTATTCGAAGAAATCGAAGAACAAACGGCTAAAGAAACATGATTTAATTTTGCAGTCGTACTCATGATATACTGTTTTTTAATGCATAAAATCGACTTCTCCCATTCCCTTGTTGTAAAGGTGGTTAATCTAGGAACAATCTATATCTATCTTGAGTTAAAATACCACAGTTGCGAAAAAAGGCTTGAGGGCACCGTAAATTCCACGATGGTCCAACTATTTGACTACTCAAATACTATCCTATGTATAATAACTAATATCGCCTTGTTTCATATATTTTTGTCAGCCGGAAATTGCTTGGACATTAGCATTCTCTTAATACGCGATGTTTCGCTTGACATTTTGGTGCAGAATAAGCAACAATTTTCGGCTCCTAAAGACTCACGAAGACCGTGTTCAACCAACGGTTTTTACCAAGAGCTGAGGTCAACATTACACAGGTAACCAGTTTCCGACTCACATAAGCACCAATGCGACCTCATAAAGCGGAGTCGTCCATCTGTCTGTTGAAATCAGCTTCCCGAAGCTACCAAATAACTTACAAACTTGGTTGATATGTCAATATGTTGTGTATAGTCCTGGATTGGTTGGTATTTAAAATAGAGCAAATCGGTCTACAAATTTCACAAAATTTGTAGTTTTTTAGCAAAATTTTTCAGCATTGTGAGCATACCAAATTTGTAAATTGAAAAATAAGGGAAACTTTATGACTATCCCAACAGTAGTCAATATATCCCTTTTAGACGGTATTGTTCACTATTGTCTAATTACTTAGCTTACACCAAGCTATTTATATTTGACACGTATGTACTTCTTGTTACCCAGAGAGAAGTCGTTTGGTTACTTTATACATTGCTGGTAATATATCGTGAAGTCGATTGTCAAAGTAGGGTCACACATGGCAAATATTTACTCAAAAAAGCGTAACCACTTTTTTTAGCACAAATTTGTTTGACGTTGTTTACTCTTACGAGTGTTTTGTAAGATCAAACAGAGTCAAATAAAATAAAACTAAATATTACTTTAGAATGATCCTAAATAAGATAAGTTTTTGAAATAAATAAATGCATTCAAATGCATTTTATTTAGTGGTTACGTCTTTGTCGTCAAATATTTGCCATGTGTGACCGTACCTTCACTTTAGTGTATCTAACACCTAGTAACACGAAGTCTGGTTATGTATTAACTAATAGTTATACTGACAGTTTTTATACAAACATAATTTAACGACAGCCGGTTTTTATTAGCTCTTTTAGGCCCATAAATTGGTAATTTTGTGATACCATAAAGGATTATATTCAGATCCTCAAAACGAATAAACAAATCCATCTTCCTAATATCCACCCTCGATAGAGCAGCTAAACCGTGCATAAAAGGATTACCTATTGTCAGAGTCCCCGTTAGATCATAATAAAGACAGAGGAGGTGTTCAAACCTTTCCTCTTCGTCTTCGTCATGACAACTTCTACAGAAGTCATTATAAGGAGTGTTCTGTCCACTAGCATGCGAACCAATTAAGCAATGCCCTGCAAGCACAGCTATCAAAATTCTTATCCGAACCCGTGATAGCCCCTTAAGGGACATTGACCTATGATGGTCGTTAATGGGCCATGTAAGCCTCGATACTTAGCAATTTGTCAAACTAGACCATCTGAGCTGAGCAGACTCAAAAAATTTGAGCTGTATAAGTGATTTACAACAAAATCATCGATTTCGTCGACTTGCAGACGTGAGTCTGATTTGGGCAGCTCATCCGCGATACTATTGTCGGGTACACCAGAATGATCCGGCACCCAGAGAAACTCCAGCTCAGAATGTCACGCAATCTTGTTAAGAGAACCCGGCATTCATGTACCAATCTGGATGCAGAATATACACCAGAGAGGGATTTAATACCAGGTTTACTGTCAGTACAAATTCGTATATTCACACCAAATAACCTGTAGCACTTCAGTCAGTGTACCACTCTTATGATGGCTGAACTCTTAGCTTGCATTACACTACATGTAGCCTGAAACACACCCCCTTCTGAAAACAAGGAATATAGAAGCCGTTGATGCAGACTTTAAAAAATATTTTCCTAGAAGAAGGTAATCCACCCGTAATCTATACAGAAAAGCGTCTGTCAATAAAGGGTAAGGGTGTGCAATAGTCAATGTTTGCCGGTACATAAAGACCATCATGCTCCACAGTACTGAGCTTAACCACCGAATTTAGGTCCATGAGATCAATCGCAACATAACAAATAAAGCACGAGATCATTAGTGCAAAGATTCGCAGGATTCTCTCAATCATTCCTAGAATTTATTGGATACAGCAGAAGTAATCTATTGGAAAGTTAATTGTCACTAAATGTAATTTTGAGTTTAGTCTTCCTAATCTATTTCTAGAATTCAATTCTGTTTTTTTGGATGAAACGATTTTTTTTAATTCCTGGTGAATTAAGTATATGAATCATTCATTTACAGTTCTGCTTTGTAATAATTTGTAAAATTTATTAATTTTTCAACATTTTAATTACACTTGCCAATAATGATTTGTTTTTTTTTGTAATTATTTCTCTATTTTATTTAACTTGACTTCCTTATTGTCTATAAATTATACTTGGCAACAATGATTTCCTTTCACAACCACTCAACATTAAAGATTTAAACGTTTATAATTGCAACCTGACATGGTATTTTTTCTAATAAATTTTCTTTAGCCATAATTTTCAACTCTGTGGTAATATTTTTTTTTAGTAGTTTTTCATTTATTTGTAAATACCACCAACTTAATAAGGCCATTTATTGAACAGCATATAAGTATAAAAAATAAACATAAAAAACCATTTAACGTTCACATCACATTAAATCGATTTGGATGACATGAAAACGTAAAATGTGTGATAATTTACATGTAAAAAATTATGTATATTTATTCAGTTACACTTATTTAGTGTTACCGAAATGAAAACCCGTTACAACGGTTTTTCAACCGCCATAACTTCGTTTACGTTTTTTTTTTTTTTTGCAGTGTGTTCAGCTGCTTTGGTTGGGTCTTTCTTTTGGATGGTTTTCTTTGGCAACGAGTTTTTTTTTTTTGTCTCTTCAAGTAGACTTGTTATAGAAAATAAAACGCAAAAAAGAAAAAGAAGTTGTAAGTCAGGTGTGTCTGTGTTGTTTATATGTTGTGAGAGCTTTTACTTTATTTTGTTTTTATAATTTTACAAAAATGTTTAAGTGTAATAAACTTTGGTCAATGTTGTTTTGGTAACATAGACCAATATATAGTTGGTTTGAGCTTATATAGGAGAATTTTTGTAAAAACAGTACTTTGGAGCTAATGAGCTTAGATTATAATTTGATGTACAGCTTTTTTCCTCTAATGAAAACAATATCAAACGCATATTTGGGACTTTTTGGAAATTCTAACTGTTTGGGTGTAAACACTTTATAAATTTTATAAGCCCGATAGAGTTACGAAAGCTGTCACTTTTTGACATTTATAATCATTTTAATTTGGCAAATCATCATGAATAGTTTGAAGCATGAGTAACGCTAGCAAATTATCTAAATTAACTTTGAAAATCAGCCATCGATTCGAGCAACTTGTAGACGACTGTTTTCAGCGATGAGGCTCATTTTTGTCTTACCCTATAGACTTCATTAAATCCTTTTGCTGCGGTTTACACACTGGTGACATCAGCGGACCTTATTTTATTTAAGATTAGGCCGAAGCTGACGTTACGATCAATGGAGTTTTTTTCCGAACCATGATCAATGATTTTTTGTTTGAAAATATGGATGAAATTGAGATGTGGTTTCAACAGGATGGCGCTACGTGTCATACGGTGACCGCAACGATTGATTTATTAAAGTCAGAATTTGGTGATAACTTGATTTCGGGAAATGTACCTGTCAATTCGAATTCGAGGTTGTGCGATTTGACAACTCTCGATTATTTTCTGTGGGGCCATAGGAAGTCACAGGTACATGCTGATAAACCAGCAACATCTGAGGTCATGGAGGCCATCATTGTTCATGTTATTCGTGACCAACGGCCAACAATGCACGAGGAAATGGCCCACAATTGGATGTACAGAATGCGCTTCGTCAAGAATAAAATAAATATTTGTGATTAAAATTAAATTTCTTTGTTATTTTTTCAATTTTAAGTACTACTGTGCTTAAAAATCATCCTTTATATATAGATCTACACGCAGAGAAAAAATATAGTTGTGCATGTTTACAGTAACCATTTCCACATTTTTAAAATTTTTTTTAACAATATTATAGTCACAGTAGGTATTTACATGATTGTGGTAACAATAATATGGTTAACTTACGATTATCATGATTGTATCAACCATATATAAGGTTACAGTAAACAAGTATTTGTTTGTGACAACCATTTTGACCATATTATGTTGCTCATATTATGATGTAAAGATTCAACATAACAATGGTTGTCACAAACATATACTTGTTTACTGTAACCATATATAAAAAATGGGAAATTGTCTTTTATTATAAATCACTGAGAGCTTTGAAGCAAAACTTTCCATCGGTTTCAATGTGCCACAGATGGTTTGTTCGGTTCAGAAGTGGTGATATTGACACGGAAGACAAAGTTTGCTCAGGCCAGCCAAACAAAATTTTAGGACCAAGAATTAGTGGCATTACTCCGTGATGATTGTTGTCAAACTCAACAAGAGTTTGCAATTTCAATGGGAGCTACTCAAGCAGCAATTTCAAAACATTTGCAAGCAGCAGGATTCTTTCAAAAGCAGGGAAATTGTGTACCATACGAACTGAAGTTGAGAGACCTTGAAAAATGATTTTGCTTGTCCGAAATTGTGCTTAAATGCTATAAAAGAAAATAGTTTTTGCAACGAATTATTACTTGCCATGAAAAATGGATTCAATACGATAACCCGAAACGTAGGAGATCGTATGAGAGGCCCGACCAACCAGCCGAAATGACGACAAAGCCAAATATCCATGGCGGTCAGGTAATGCTCTGTATTTGGTGGGAGCAAAAGGGTCCTATCTATCATGAGCTGCTATAACCATCACAGAGAACATGTACCGAACGCAACTGATTCGTTTGAAGTGAGCATTAGCCGAAACATGCCCAGAATATGCAGCCAGTCATGAAACCATAATATTCCATCATGCCAACGCTCGGTCAAATATTGCAATACCTGTTAAAAAACTATTTAGAAAGAAGTAGTTGGGAAGTTTTACTTCAATCTTTTTATAGTCCAGACCTTGCTCTTTTGAACACTATTTGTGTCGATCAACGGAGAAAGCTCTCTCTGGGATACATTTAACCTAAGAACAAAGTATCCGAAATTGGCTTGATTCGTTTTTGGCCTCAAAAGATGAGCAGTTCTTTTGGCTCGGAATCCATATATTGCCAGAAAGATGGGAAAACTTCATAGCTAATAATGCCCAATATTTTGAATAAATTTATATTGTACAAATGTTTCAAAATAAAAGCTAAATGTTTGAAAAAATCCCGACAACAAATAATCAAATTTTTAAGTCTCTCACCAAATAAAAAATTTTTTCTGATTAACCCTCCTTATCCTTAGCATGAATCAAGGCACTTATCGCAAAAATGCCAATAAATGCAAATACAAGGTGGCGCAAAAGTAATCCTCCTATCAGAAAATGCTATAAATTTTGCGATTGGCCAATAATGTCAGTTCTGTTTTGACATTTGTGTAGTAAACACATGCGAAATACACGTTAATAAACAATGTTACGCTACACTGCTCCAGAACGCGAAATATTGCTGACTATTTATTTGACCGATAATCGGCAAAATTTATAGCATTTTCTGATAGGAGGATTATTTTTGCGCCACCTAGTATAACTGATTTTTCATTTCAAAAACTCTTGCAATAAGGACTGGGATCGAAAATTTCTTAACATACATATATTTTCAAAATAAAATATTTTTATAGTTCTAATTACTAGTGATGAAATTCTGAACCTTTTTCGAAACACCCTTCCATTATGGTTTTTATAGTGATTTCTGTCACTTTGTTTGAACAAGTTGTCCATCTCCGTTTAAAATCTACCACACTTTTGGACACCTTTTTGTGCTCTTCAATTCTCTTTTAACAACAGCCCAATATCTCTCCACTGGCCTTAGGTCCGGGCAGTTTGGAGAATTTGCCTCTTTTGGTATGAATACCACATTATTATTCATTTACCAATCAAAATCTTTCTTACTATAGTGACAGGGTGTCAAGTCAGGCCAAAAATAAGTGGAAACACTAAGAAGTCTTATGAATAGAAGCATCCTATTTTGTAAACATTCCTTGATGTAAATTTCGCTATTTATAAAGCTCTTTGTAACAAATGTTTGACTTTTTTGCCACAACTGCATATTGCTTGCCATACCAAGAAGTTTTTGGGAAATTTTGTTTGCTTTTGTGTCCTAAACCTTTCTTCAACATTCCCTCGAGCATCAGCTCAACATCAAAATTTTGACCCGGAAGCTGCGAAAAATCTGCCAGAACATATGTTTCGTCATCCATTATGCAGCAGGAATATTTTTTTCTATTAAATTTGTCTTCAATTTCCGTGCTCTGTTCTTGGCCTCCAAATTTTTAGTAGCGTTCCTGTCAGGAACTTTTTGAGCCTTGTATGTTTTTGAACCAGCATTGCCTTTAACTTTTCGTACCAAATAGTCCGAGCACTGAGCTAACCGGGCTGCTTTCCTACCGGATGTATTGGGAGCTCTTTTAAAAATGCTTTCTACTTTTTTGGCTTAATAAACATCATGTGAACCATTCTTTCTACCTGTACCAGGTTTTCTATCAACGGACAAGTTCTCCCTGTACTGTTGAATAACATTGGAAACATTTTGACTGCAGACCTTTGAATGCTTCGCCAACTTTTTGTAGGACCTAGTCGGAATTTGTTGAAAATATTTAATAATTTTAATACGCACTCTTTTTTGGTCACTCATTTTAATCAGATTAACAACAAATCAACATAATTGACATTAAACATAATAACTGACATGCTTTACAAAGGTAACTGATCAAAAAAAAAAAAATCAAATAATTTTTGGGTTAAAAGTTTTAATGAAAAACATGTATTAAGAATTTTTCGATCTCAGTCCTTAGTTGCTAAAAAACGTACTTAAATATTTTAAAAAGCTTTCAAAGTTTTTGAAATGAAAAATCAGTGATATTTGCATTTATTGGCATTTTGCCGATGAGTGCCTTGAGGCATGCTTAAGCATTAGAGGGTTAAAGTAATACTCAAACAAGGAGAAACATTAAGGAACTTTTCTAGAAACAAAAAATCATGAATAAAATCAAGAATTTTTTAAGCTGAAGCAATCCAAATGTGGAAATGTGCTAATTGTAAAACGTTTTGAAAACTTTGTTAGTGATCGCAGCTATAAAAACTATAACCTTCAAACAGGTACCAACCTAATGAAAAATATTCAACCAGTATCTATTTGAGCCACAACTTTTAGATCATTGTTTACTCACACATTTACACACTACTGTCAAAGTAATTGACACACTTTTTTGTAATTTAAACCTATTTTTTTCCCCAAAATACACAAGAAATAAAAATGCCAAATAAAAATTAATACATGTTAACAAAAACAGTAAAGAAAAATAAGAAAAAAAAAATTATTTAAATGTCAAATTTATTTTTGTTAATTTTAAGCCACAAATAGAGGAAATAAACATATTTTTTGTATTTTCGGTTTATTGTTTGGTTTCTTTTTTTTTTAGGTTTGTTAACACACATATAACGAAAATGGTCAAAATAAACAGTTGCATTTATTGTGTTAAAGCCAAAACTTTAAATATAAATATAAACAAAAAAAGTTTAGACACATATACTTAGATTACAATAATAAAAAATGGGTTTTCTTTATAAACTTATACAAATACATACATTTATGTATATACTTACTATAAATACTGCTGCTGCTACTACTGCTGCTGCTATATTAGTAATTGCTGTGGTCTGGGGGCTAATGGTCAATAACTTTTTTATGAGTCAGCTTTCATTGTTTATTTTACTTTTGTTATTTTTTTTTTCTTCTCTGTATTTCTTTCCTTTACTAGACACGGAACATGAAATTTTTTGAAAAGCCATTATTTTTTAGGGCCACGATCAGTTTCAGCGTGTTTCCCCCCCAATTTAGGGTGTTCAAATACCACAGAAGGTGTGTTTATGTGGAAATATTTTGTATTGTGTTAAGAGAAGAAACTAAAAAAAAATTATTTTTAGATTTTAAAAAAATCTATGTACTTATAATGTTTACCTTTATAAATAACTAATTTTAATTTTTGTTTGCTTCTTTTTAACTGGCAGCTTTAATGATAGAATAGATAATTTGAAAAATTGTACCACTTATTATGCTTTTCTTTAGTTTGCCTACATATTTACTTCACTTTTTAATATCAACTTAATGCACTTTTAACATGAAAGTTATTATTTTAAATATAATTAAGCTAAAAGCAAAAAAAAAAAAAACATAATGTTTTTCACAACAAAGTGCTTAAATATAGCAGCAATTTACAAGACTGTGTAATTTATCTCAAACTAAGTATGAAGCTACGGTCACACATGGCAAAAATATTTACTTGAATATTCATAACCACAAGTCTCAGCACAAATTTGTTTGACGCTGTTTACTCTAACAAGTGTTTTGTAAGAGCCAACTTCATGAAATAAAATAAAACTAAATGTCTGCAGTGATTTGATTGTGATTTCCTAAGAAAAATAAGTTTTTCAAATAAACAAATGAATTAAAATGTATTTTTATTCAATAAATTAACTTTTTTTTAAACATTTGTACAATTTAAATTTATTCAAAGTATTGGTAATTGTTAGCTTTCTGCCAACTTATGGATTCCGAATCAAGCTAATATCGGATACTCTGTTCCAAAGGGAAGCATATCCCAGAGACAGCGTTCTGCATCGATCGAAACAAATAGTAGTCCGACGGGGCAAGTTCAATATTATAAGGCGGATGAGGCAAAGCTTTCCAACCACTTCACTATAAATAGCGTTTAACAATTATTGCAACATGTGGCCTAACGTTGTCATGATGGAATATTACGGTTTCATGTCTGGCCGCATATTGTGGGCATTTTTCGGCCAATGCTTGCTTCTGGCAACAAATGTATTCCGAGCCAAAAGAACTGTTTATCTTTTGAGGCCAAGATCGAATGAAGCCAATTTTGGATAGTCTGTACTCAAGTGAAGCGTATCCCAGAGAGAGCGTTCTGCATCGATCGAAATAAATAGTAGTCTGACGGAGCAAGGTCTATATTATAAGGCGGGTGAGGCGAAGCTTTCCAACCACTTCATTATAATTAGTTTTTAACAAGTATTGCAACATGTGGCCGAGCGTTTTCATGATGGAATATTACGGTTTCATGTCTGGTCGCATATTCTGGACATTTTCCGGCCAATGCTCGCTTCTGGCAACATATGGATTCCAAGCTAAAAGAACTGTTCATCTGTTCTCAAGTGAAGCGTATCCCAGGTAGAGAAATCTGCATCGATCGAAGAAGTAGTAGTCGGGCACTATAACCCACCTTATATAGGCGAAACTTTCCAACCACTTCATTATAAATAGTTTTTAACAAGTATTGAAACACGTGACCTAGCGTTGGTATGATGGAATATTCAGGTTTTATGTCTATTGTGGGCATTTTTCGACCAATGCTCGCTTCAAACGAATAGGTTGTATTCGACACAGGGTCCCTGTGATGCAATGTTGAATAGCTCATAATAGGTAGGACTCTTTTGGTCCCACCAAATACAGAGCATTACCATAGCACCATGGATATTTAACTTTGATGTCGAATCGGCTGGTTGGTCGGGCTTCTCTTACTCTTCGGGTAATCGTAGGTAATCATCCATTTTCGGACATTTCGGACATGTAAAATCGTCTTTTAAGATCTCTCAGCATTAATTCGTATGGTACCCAATTTCCCTGCATTTGGATGAATCTTGCTGTTTGCAAACATTTTGAAATTGCTGCTTGTGTAGCACCCAATGAATTCGCAGGCACTTGTTGATTAGTTTGACAATAATTTTCATGGAGTAATGCCTCCAATTCTTGGTCTTCAAACTTTGTTGGCTGACCTGGGCGATCTTTGTCTTCTGTGTCAAAATCACCACTTCTGTACCGCATAAACAATCTCTCGCACAATAAACCGATGAAAAACATTCACCATAAGTTTTTGGGTAATTATTTAATATTTCTCCTGATTTTTTTCGCTAATACAGACATTAACTTTGTATAACAGGATTTCCTTAGAAATAATTTTTAATCTAGTGTTATTTTAAGCTGAAAAGGGTACACTTGCGAACACATAAATCAACTTTTCGAAGCCACCGAATAATTTACAAACATAATTGGTACATCGGTTGCTATTGTAAAACACCTTGATTTTGTTTTACCTATTTTTTGCCACTATCTCAATAGCTAAGTAATGTCAAATGAAGTAATATAACACGGCTTAGAAGTTTGAATCTATAATAAGCCAAATATGTTATTCAAACTAAACTTTTTCCAAACCAAAAATTCTTTCTCAATCTTTGACTTAAAGTATTCTTTGGTGAAGGGTATATAAGATTCTGTAACTTATTTTATTTTCGAGACAGCCTCCCAATCACATTCTGAATTATACATAAAGGCTTTTCCAACAAGAGGTGTTATTTGGTATTCAAAGAAAAATGACATTTTTTTTTAGATAAATGATCGGATTTTTATTTCATAATAAAGGGGAAGGTATGCCGTTAATAACGAAAAACAACATCAGCCAAAAGGCAACCACGACCACGCTTACAGGACCATATCCATTTCATGAAATTTCCCATAACCAAATCGCAAAATGGCTGCCCTACGTCCTCGATAGCCACACGAATTCTTTCTTTGAGGTCTTGAATCGACGCTCGGCTGTTGGCGTATACCTTGTCTTTCACGTGGCCCCAAAGGAAGAAATCGCTAGGTGTTAAATCACAAGATATCGGTGGCCAATTGTGATAACCTCTTCGAGAGATATTAACAAGGACCCAATCAGCAAAGACACGACGTTGTTGATGATCGGCCGGATTGAGTTCTTGTGTTAAATGAACTTTATAGGCCTTAAGACCCAAGTCTTTATGCAAAATACGGTGTAATGACGTTTTTGGAATGCCCAATTCCAAAGAGCGACGAGGAATAGACAAACCTGGGTTTTCTTCAACACTTTGGGCTACAGCAGCAATATTCTCAGTTGTTCTTGAGCGACGTGCACGGGTTTTACTCTTCACATCACTAACTTGTCCCAACAGCTCGAATTTTCCCAACAATTTCTGTATTCCGGTCCGACAAGGTGATTCACGACGACCCAAAAATGCTTTAGTTTTGCGAACTGTGACTGCAAGATTTTCACCATTTTGGTAATAAATTTTAATAATTTCAATGCGTTGTTGAAGTGTGTATGCTTGTCAAATGTCAAAGAATAAAAGCCGGGTAATTCAAAATAACACTTCTTGTTGGAAAACCCTTTATATGCATATGCAAATACATTTTTATACATATCCCAGCAAAATGAATTGTAATAACTTTTCACTTTTATTTCAATGACAACTACGTACCGTCTGCATTACATAGATATTTTTACTATGTATATTTAAGTCATTACTTGTAACTACTTTTATGGATATGAATGTAATGTTATATTTATAAGCTGTTGTGCTTAAATTATAATTGTAAGCTCGTCTTAATATTAGCAATGCAAAGAGAATATTGAATCAAATTAATATTTTTCAAAATATCTTCGATTAACAACTTTTTGTGAATTCTTTCACCTTTCTTGTGGAATTTATACTGAAGGCTGAATAGTTTGTAGATTTTACTATTCTTTCGTTTATATTTTATATAAATTTCTGTAGTTATCCAAACATTTTTTCAATATTTTATTATGCAGCAGCATAATTAAATTCTCTGATACCTGGAGTCAGCGAAAATATAGTAATTCGTACGGACGTTTATCAATGGTTCAGTTCTACAGATGCCGCTTAATTAAATGGAAACAGTTTGACGATAGACCATTGTTTTTTCTAGATAATTTTTTGTACAACCAAGATTTTGATTGAGAATATTATTAAGTAGAGAAAACTTGAAATTGACATTGCCCCTAAAGATACTGAAGTTTAACCCCAGCTTAAAATGGTTTTTGTTACCTTTTGGTACTTTCTATTTCTTGATTTTCTTTTAAACAAACCATAGAGGTTTAATTTGAAATGTGTTATTATATGCTCAAACAAATACACGGCACGTAATTGGTACTTTTTGAAAATTCGAATTTTAAAAGTGTAAACCATTTTAATTTCTTTTGGTAATTTTTGTAATTTATTTTAAATTATAAAGCTAACAATGATAACATTTGTGGCATAGTTTACTCAAGCCACATACATATTAAAGGGTAAAATTAGGACAAATCATTTTGGTACTTTTTTAAAGAATAATTTAAACATAAATTAAAGTAGATTTGTAATGTTTGGAACTATATATACAACACTTTTGGAAAAAATACAAAATTAGGAAATTGGTACTTTTTTCTTCAAAATAATAGTATTTATTTAATAGTTTGAATCATAGTTTAAATGGAAATGTAACTTTATTTTATTCAGATGGTACAAAAAGCATAGTAAATAATGTTTTTTGATTTTTCTAAATAACTAATTCTAGAGCAGTGGTCGGCACATAGAAAATGTGGATTGTAATAACATGTTATGCGCTCTCTTTCTACTATTATTTGGTGATTTTTATTTCATATATGACCATTTTTTTGAACTTCGTTGATATTCGTGTTGTGGCTATATATATGTCGACCACTGACCTAGAGACTCATATGAATTAAACGGGAATAAAAAACGGGACCTTAGAAAAATTTTTTTTTTTTTGAGGTTTCCATAAATGTGCAGGTCGTGTTTGGAGGTCGTTGTTTGGTTTCATTCACACCCGAACAGGCCAAATCCCATTTAATTGACATTTCGTTTAATGGTGAAATTGTTCGAGGTTTTCCATTCGTTTGCCAGGTGGCAGACACCTCACAAGTAAATTTGAATTTATCGAATTTGTTTTTACAAATGTTTTCAATATCTTTTTAATTTAAACTTTTATAAATTTAAAAAAAATATATAATAAATTCTATAGATAAGGGCCTTTGAAGGAGAAAACATTGAAAACATGGCTACCAAACACTATGCAGGAAACAAATTTCTAAGAAATTTATCAAATTTCCTGCCCACATCCAAGTCCATACGTACCATAATTGGAGAACAATCAAACTTTTGTATTTTTTTCTAAACATTTTACAAAACTTAGAATGCTGCTCAGAAAACAATATAAACGTTTTCTTTCAAGCATGATAATAATAATAATAATAATATAACTTAAATCACACACTTGTTTAACATAAATTCCTACAATGGGGGAAATAATACAAATAAATAAAAATCTTCACATATCAATTACCACAGGCAGTAATGGGAAACAGCACAGAAATGCAAAACTAAGTATTTCACAGCACTATGACAAAAAGACAATACTCAACAAACGAGAAAATAAAATAAGTATTTTCACAAACCAGACAAAACAAAACAATACAATGCAATGCAGTGTATTCAAATTACATGAAGACCTCAAAATATATTTGCAATCTTTTCAGCCACTCGAGATAATTTCAATTTCAATGTTAATGTTAAACTATTTACTTCCCCGGTTTTAAGGTTAAATAGACTAGATCAAATCACTTGCATACTGGAAAGAAAAAAAACATATAAAAAAGAAACTCAGATCCTAATCAAATAAATGAAGAAGTATCATGTTTAACCTAATGCAACAGTTGACAAATGAATTACGAAAACAAATTTAAAACATAAACCTTAAAAGTCAAAGAAAAGTACACCTATTTACTATGTATGCAACTAAGTGGAAAAATTAAAGAAACCAACCATTCAATCATGTCATGAAATTGTTTCAGTCATGAGGTTTTCATATTTGAATTTGTAAAGATGCCACTTAAAGTTGCGTATAATTAGGGGGTCTTTTGATGACTTTTTGCGTGGCATTTGGGATAATTCTTTACGAGTCTTCTGTCAAGTAGAAAAATCACAATTGAAGCTTAAAGAATTTCTTTTTAATTTTTTAATTAGAAATATAATACCTACCAAAAGGGGGAATTTCAGCCAAGAAACCCTGTATTAAAATGTTAATGATTTTGAGCACACCAGACAGTCTCTTTTTAATGTGTCATGGTATAATGCATATTGTGTGGCCAGTTACCGCTTATTTTAACTGTTGAATCTTTAATAAGAATTGTACATTTATTGACAGTTGGGGACAAATAAGGGACTTAATATTCCAACTACATCCTTTTTAATTATTAGATATTTCAGAAATACAATTGAAAGCTCCTGAAATATAGTTGGAATCATAGAGAAACATAGAGCGGAAACTGGAAAAAAACTCAAACAAAAAAATTACTCAAAATAATCACACATACGAGCGTTGTTTTTGTTTTCACATAGTTTTTTCTACTAATACATTCTCACCACTTCTCACGGTTTCTGACAACTGAGTTAGGTCTTTGACAGGAGAGTTTCCGCTCTATGTCTATTCTCTAGGGTTGGAATATTCTTCAATACAATTAGAAATTTCTGAAATACATTTAAATTATAAACAAATTTACAAATAATCTTTAAAATAAAAAAAATTTATAAATCTCTCTCTTTCTCAATTTCAGGTTCACCCTGGCACGTTGAAATCATGTCGACACCCGGTATAACTGCATTGGGCGAATCGACCCGTTTAGTACCCGCCAATACACCGGCGGTTTTTGATATACTGCCGCCTCCTGGTCAAAGCCTTGCGAAAGGCGAGTGCGTGGCAACAGTTTTGGGTCCTAACAAGACCAAACTGAATGCCAGAGTCACCCACGAGGCGGCAAACGGTGCCGCACGCATCGAGTTCGTACCCACCGAGGTCGGTACGCACATCATTGAGGCCTCCATAAACGGTACAAAAATATCCGGCGGCCCCTTGATAGCCAAAGTCTACGACTCAAGTTTAATACAAGTCACCGATGTCAATGGCGGCGTGGTCGGTCAGCCGTGTCAATTTCGCGTAGACGCCAGTGCTGCGGGCGAAGGTCAACTGGAGATTTCCATAAATGAGGGCGAAGTGCCCAATCATGTGCAGGTGGTGGGTGGTGGTCGTTGTTTAGTTTCATTCACACCCGAACAGGCCAAACCCCATTTGATTGATATTAAATTTAATGGTGAAACTGTACGAGGTTGTCCATTCGTTTGCCAGGTGGCAGACACCTCAAGAGTAATGTTGAATTTATCGAATTTGGAGTTGATACCGGTGAATAGGCCCGCTTCGTTTCATATCACTGTAAGTGGTGGTGGTGCTGCTGAATTGGCCGTTAGCGTGCGTGGACCACATGGTGAGCTGCCGGTACGTGTGACCGGTGATATACATGCTGGTTTCACTGCCGAATTTACACCCACAGCCGTGGGTGGTCATTCCATAAATGTTGAATACAATGGTTTCCCCGTGCAGGGCACACCATTCTTGGCAAAATCATATGATGCTACTAAAGTGGTGGTGGGTAGTGTGTCGCGTGGTACCGTCGGTCGTCCAGTGCAATTTACCGTCGATGCCGGAGATGCGGGTGAGGGTAATTTGGAAATTACCATCTCGGCCAAGGGTCAAAATATACCCACACAAGTACATCCCCAAGGCAGTGCAAGGTAATTTTTATATTAAAATTCTTTTCTATGGGGAAAAATACTAAAGTTTTCATTCTCGTTTTAGATTCTCCGTTTCCTTCGTACCCACTGAGGCTTGTGAACACACTATAAATGTGTCGTTTAATAAAATGCCTGTACCCGGTTGTCCCATCACCGTCATTATCAGCGGCGGCATGTCCGGCCCTCAAGTTTCCTTGGGCGGCCCCGGACCTGTCCATCAATCGAATTCTTTTGTTATCAATCACAACGGCGGTCGTTTAGAGGATATTGAAGTGAATGTTGAAGGTAAAGTATTGTTAAAAATAATCAAATAATTGTTTAATTGTGTATGTATGTGTTATGTATGTATATTTTTTACTAATAATTTTTTTTTGAAAATTTACTTACTGGTTTATAGTTTATGTTTTCCCGTTTTTTTTTCCTTCTCAACTTATCAATTGGTTTTTAATTGCAAAAGAAAGTTTAGCATGTTTTCAGCATTTCATTTTGTTTGTTTTTTTTAATGCAATCTTTTGTTTTTATCCACTTTTCACCACAAAATATTTTCAATCCAATTATGTTTTTTTTCCTAATAATTTCAATGTCAATTTCAATGCACATTTTTCAATCAGTTCATTTTTTTATATTTCTTCAATATGTCTTCAATCATTTGAATTGCATGCACTTCTTTTGCATTCTTTAATGTTCATTTTTTTAAATCATTGTTTTCATTTAAGTGTTAGGTTTTTTCGACATATTCATTATATATAAAATCAGAAAAGTACTATTTAAGATTCAGTTTTACATGGGTTAAATATTTGAAGATATATAAATATCAAATTGTTTGCATCAACGGTAGGCTTCTATAGCCACCAGTGACCGAGCGCAATCGGGTTTTTGATACGATTATGTTTCATTGATACGAACGCCAGATTATAATGTTTCATTGTAAACATTTTAAAATATTCTAGAACACCATAAATTCCTTCTTTAATAAGTAGGTTATTAATTCAATCGGGAACATATAAGCCAAATCTCAGGTCTATAGGTTCAGTCATTTTTAAAAACTAAAACAGAAAGTACCATTTCCATAGCAGAAATGTACCAAATTTATTAAGAAGAAACCTAAGTAACATTTCATATAATAACTGTGGCTTCTTATCATGTTTGTGTCACTACTAGTTGCATCTAAAATTAAAATTTTTTGCTTCTGCGTTTATTTATTTTAAAATAACCAAATGTACTTTATACTTTTCGGCCCCCAAAATTAAAATAATCTCAAAAAATTTCACATCAGTGCTTGCTTATATTTATATGGCTTAAGAAATTTTTATTTCAAAATATATGCTTCTTAATTTATCTCTTGTATCCTTTAAGGTTTGATTAGTCAACTACACGCAGAAAAAAAATATAGTTGTGCATGGTTACTGTAACCATTTCAACATTTTTAACAATATTATAGTCACAGTAACTATTTATATGATTATCGTAACAATAATATGGTTAATAAACGATTCACATGATTATATAAACCATATATATGGTTACAGTAAATAAGTATATGTTTGTGACAACCATTTATATGATGAAGGACTTACCATATTATGTTGCTCTAGGCTTATGGATATCATAATCTGAGAACAACATATTATGATAAAATTATTCATCATGGATGTCACAAATATATACTTGTTTACTGTAACCATATACTATATGGTTGATACAATCATGTGAATCGTAAATTAACCATATTATTGTTACCATAATCATATAAATAGTTAATGTGACTATAATATTGTTAAAAATGTTGAAATGGTTACAGTAAACAAGCACAACTATATTTTTTTCTGCATGTAGTTTCGTATCATATAAATTGAAAAAAAAAGTTATCGTTAAATACTTAGGCCAAACAGTCAACGAAACGTAACATATTAGGTTTGAATCGCATCAAACAGTTATCAGAGGTGACAATTTTGACTTTTCAAAAAACCAAAATCCGTTTCCTACGGCACATCTTATGGACAGAGAAAGATCTAATAAGTTTGTTACCTAATTTATTGTGTTTTAAAGACCGCTTTATGTTACCCGCAGCAAAAATATAAACAAAAGGAAGTTTTGAAAGAACGGGAGAAATATAAAACTTGTTTATCTTCTGTCTCTTGATCTCTTGACAAACTATACAGAGATTACATTTTGCTGTTATGAGCTGCTATGTAAAAATCTATTTGCAATAAATGTCTTCCGTACGCTACATATCTCCCTAAATAGGTTGAAGCAGCTGATTTTGATAGGATACACATTTGCTGACTAAAATTAGTTTAGTGAATTTATGTTTCTAAAACATTGGAGTTCTGTCGCTCTTTATTATAAACCGTTTGGACAATTTCTGACATTTACTTTTTAAAGATAATTTCATTCAAATGTTGGCGCGACTAATTCGGAAGGTACAATTTTCGATTGCTACTGGTATCTCGTGAATTATGACTTTTGACTTCACATAACCGCAAAGAAAACAAGTAAGAAAGTGTATGATACCCTACACCAAGAAGATGATTATAAACTGTATTCTTTTAAAATGTATATACAGTATTGGCCATAACTAAAGCACCCCCTCAGTGAATTTTTTTCATATTATATTTTTTTTGTATAAAAACAAAGTTTTAAATTTCTATTATGTATTATTTTCAATTGTTAATATATTTACTATTGATAAACAAATACTTTTAAAGTTAATCTTTCTATAAGAGGTAAAATTAAATCAAAAAATATTTAAAGCTGGAAAATAAAACGGACAAAACTAAAGCACCCCTTCATGGATAAAATATAAAAAAATTTTTAATTTATATTTTGTTGCAAATCCTTTGTTTTGGATAACACAAGCACATCTCTTAGGCATAGAAGATATTAAGTTTTTTATGGTGTCTTGCGATATTCCTTCCCAGGCTATAATAACGCCTTGAAATTAATCGTGAAAATTGCTCATCGTTATTTCTGCAATTTTCACGATTTATTTTCATATTATCAATCTCCCACAAGTTCTCAATAGGATTGAGATCGGGAGATTGAGCAGGCCAACGAAGAACTTCAATCTTATTGCTCTGTTGCCAAGTGTTACAAGCTTTGGAGGTGTGCTAAGGATCGTTATCCTGTTGGAACCTCCCTATAAGTGGAATCTCTTCACTGACATTAGGCAACATTACATCTTTCCATATGTCACGGTACATGAACCGATCCATAATCCGATTAAATTTATGAATTGGCCCAATTCCTTGACCAGAAAAGCAACCCCATGCCATTACATTGCCCCCTCCATGTTTAATTGTTCCTTTGCAATACATAGGATTTAGTCTTTCTACTTTTCGTCTGCGTACACGCCATATTTCATAGGAACTTTTTAATTTGTATTTGGATTCGTCAGAGAACAGTACTGTCTTCCATTTTTGGACACTCCAGTCGATGTGGGCTTTGGCAAACTCCAGTCTAGCCTTCTTGTTCTTAGCTGATATAAACGGTTTTTTTGCTGGTCGTCGGCTGAATAATCGTGCTTCTACTGCTCTTCTACGGATTGTTCTTTCGCTAACGCATAATCTTAAACTTGTTCTTACTTGACTAGCCGATGCTGTAGGATCATTTTGCATTGCTCCTTTGATCAAGGAATCATCATATCGTGTGGTTTTACGCGGACGTCCTCCAGAATGCCCCGGTGATATACTACCATTCTGTAAAAACTTTGGAATCAGCCGGGAAATAACTGATCTGTTAATTGAATATTGTTTACTTAATTCATGCCGTGATAAGCCCGGCTTCCAGTCTTCAATAATTTTAATTTTAAATTCACTGGAGTATTTGTTCCTTGCCATCCATTGTTTTTCACAATAAACTGTATAGAACTTAAACTATATAGGCTACGTCTCCCTTTATTTTTATCTTCTGGTATTTTAAAATGCATCCGTTGTGAGTCCCGGTAACTGACATTGCAAATATGCAGTAGCATAGTCAAATTTTTAAGCATCTTATAAGGGGGTGCTTTTGTTTTGTCCATCGCGTTTTGTGTTTTTGTATGTTTTATCACTTTTATTTAATTGTTCATGAAATTATCCTTTCCTAAATGAACACAATATGAACATTTACAATATAAGTTAATAAAATATACACAAAATACATCCCGAAAAACCCTTTTTTATCCAAAAAATTATGATATGATAAAATCCATTGAGGGGGTGCTTTAGTTATGGCCAATACTGTAGAAGCTATGACTAATTATGAACCAATCACCATAAAATTTGGTGGCATATCTTCTGTATATGTGAAACTTATTTATGCAGAATTTTGTTTGAATACCAACATGATGATTTCCGGAAGTGGTAAAATTTGGTGGTATGACTTTTGCAACTTATTTGTATTGAATTTTATTTGAATACCAACATTTGTAAGAGTTAACCCTAGGAGGTACAACCTGGTCTGTGAAGACCTTTTACATATAAAACTGTGTATAACTTTATTGTCTTTCGTCTTAGAGATAAATCCTTTCATGACTTCCTGGACCAACATACTCCGGACACAATGAGTGAAAAATTAAACCGATTATGGATCCGATTTCGGCATAATCCAGATTTTCAAATATTTTGGTTCAAACGTCATAACCTGGTCCGTTAAGGAAACTTTACATATGGTAGCTCTTTTCTATGTATAATGTAAGGGGATTCACACATTAATAATGCATGTACATAATTGTGGTTTCATTACATGTATTGTTTACTGTATTCACATGCCAGGTATTCGTGCCTTGAATGCCAAATAAACAAATTTACACATACTTTTAGGAGACCTGACTATGTGTTTCCATACAAATCCCATATAGGTCTGCGCAGACCTGGTTATACCGTTTAGCGACGAAAAACCCCTATACCTCCGAGGGTTAAAGTGATTTTCGGAAGTGGGCCTTATATGGGAGCTATGACTAATTATGGACCGATCATCACAAAATATTTTGCTGCGAGTTAGGCTTATATATAACTTATTTAAGCTATATTTGGTTTGGATATCTATATAACTAAGATATTTATGAGCGCTTAACTATGTTCAGATATGGAAATCTTATGGGAGATATACCAATAACAAACAAACCTTATCAAGAGAGAGTATTTATGGAAAACTTCAGACAACTGGCTGCTTTCGTATGACACCTATCGTGTTTTCAACGGACAGACAAACTTACGGACGGACATTGCTAGGTTGTCTTAGAATCTTGTGAGAACCCGGAATATGTATACTTTATGGTTCTACGACCAATATTTGAGCCCGTCAACGCATTGTTTTTGGTTGCTTTTCTGGTGTTACATACAGTCCTTGCATTACCAATATGAATGAAAAAATGGGGTAAGCTACCTTTTGGTATTCAAAATCAGATGGTGATGAAAAAATCATTTTTGTACAGAGCAAAACAAAGTAAAAGTGGTGTAAGTTGAATATACCACTGAATAAATAGTTTGGGGTTACACCACTCATTTCGATATGTTACAAACAGACTTTATATATTTTTTGATTGTGTGTATACAAATTCGGGGGTGTGATATCACACGATCGGAATGCGTAATTGGTTGCTTACCAAAATGATTTCACAATAATGCTCGAAGTGCACGAAAAACATTTCTCACAGAACAGTGATTTTCATAATACAAGTTAATAATTCGGAAATGTTGTTGAAATTAAAACAATCCTCTAAAATTACCCAATATTTGTACAAAATTTACATTATTGTTTGAATACCACTCACTATCCTTCAAAAATATGAAGGCACTCTGTGCTGTTTTAAGAAAGGTAAAAGCCGTTTTTGTAGACACTCCGTAATATATATTTCTGTGTTTATCATTCCTGATTTCACAAATGATTGGCTTCTTTTGCCACAACTGCAAATGGATTGTCACACAAGAAACTTCTTGGGGAATTTAGTTTGTTTTTTTGTTCGGTATTGTTCTAGAACATTACCTCGTCCATAAGTCATATAAACATCTTGTCCCGGAAGTTGTGGAAAGTCTGCCAGTACATAAGTTTCATCACCAATCACTTAACAGATGTATTTTTTTTAGTTCTAAGTTGCGATCTGGAACTTTTTGAACTTGATACGACTATCCCATCATTAACTTTGGCTCTGCGCACAACAGAACTTTACGAGCTAATTTTCAAATAGAAGTTTTCGGTGCTCTGCGACTTCTTTTGCCTTACCAATATGATAATGGATTTTTTTTTTATTTTTTTTTCACGCACTTTTTTTCGCTGTTCATTTTGATAAAAACTGTAAAATTCATCCAACAATGGAGAGAAATGGCCTAGCCATCGTCGTTCTCAAATAAATATGGGGCGATGACGCCGCCAACCCAAAATCTACACTAAACAGTGACTTTTTTGAGATGCATTGGATTTCATGTGGATTGGTATCGTACCGTATTCGAGAATTTAGTTTGTTGACGTACCACAGTGGGGCAGAAACAAAATTTTTTGGAAATAAATCTGGCAATTCTAAACTGCTGGTTCGAATAAAATTTGATATCGGCGTAGCCAAGGAGTATTTGAGTTTAAGTTATTAAAATGGACCCTATAAATGCTCCAGGCGCGACGCTATGGGGCTTCAAAATAGGGTACCTGTGACATGTAAAATTTTTAAACATGTGCCATTTTTTGTTTTCCATCCGATTTTAAAGATTTATATATTTTTGGAAAGCTCTCGACAATATCTTGAAAAAGAGAAATATTTTTGAAGGGCGGAGTTTTCAAGTGACATATTTTTGAATCTAATTGAAATATTGACTTGAAATTTTTTTATAAGACCAAAAATTAACTTATCCAAACAAAAAAAAAAAAATAGTTCCTAAAAATGTGGATCAAATTGTTCCTAATATTTGAAATCCTTTCAAAATTTGTATACAAATGTTAGTTTTAGAAGCTCAATAAATATGTAATAAAATCTTTATTTATTAACAAAACGCAATGAAATTTTCAACTTTTTTTAAATTTTTCATTCTTAATAACAAAGTGTAAAAAATTGTCAAACTGTAAAAGCGCAATCCGCAATTCCTAAAAATTGGAGCGAAAATACCAAAAATTATATTTTTTACTATTTTGCACATAGGGTCCACGTTTTCTTCGGAGTTGGGAAAATACTTTAGGAACAAATAGGGATCACATCAGGGTTTCCAAAACTACTTTCCATTTTCTGATCCCACCTTTGCGATTTTAGAACATGTGGCCCAAATTTGAAATGTTGATAAAAAATAGGTCAAATTCCAAAAGGCGTAGGGACGACATATTCGAAAACTATGACAATTTTTATACGATAATGTTCTCCGTAAAGATGTCTTACAGAAAAACATAAAATTGTTATATGTCCTTAAAGAAAGTTTTTTTTTTTAAATAAAAAAGAGTTAAGTCACTTTTTCGCCCAAAAAAAACAGCACTAATCTACTATTTTTTTGAATTTTTAAATAGAAAATCGTTTATTTTTGAATCCGTTATTAATATTGCTCTGAAATCGTTTGCATATTATTGGTAATTTAGTTGTCTAATTAACAAACAAAAATTGATTTCATGTGGTTCAAAAATAGGCCCTATATTTAAAAAAAGCGAATCAAGGTATGGCAAAATTTTAATTTCAATTTTGAAAAGCCTATAACTCGGAAATTATAAGAGATAAATAGCACACGCAAGCATGTTTTTTCAAGACCTAGTCGAGCTTCCAAGCATATAAAAATCTTTGAAATCGGATGAGAAACAAAAAAATGGCACATGTCAAAGTTAGCCTACTTTGAGCACCCGTAGCGCCGCGCCTGGAGTATTTGTAGGGTATATTTTAATAACTTAAACTCGAATTCTCCTTGGCTATGCCCACGTTAAATTTTATCCTGATCGAACCAGGCGTTTAGAAATGCCAGATTTATTTCCACAAATTTTTGATTCTGCCCCACTGTGCATACCCAGAATCACTTTCTGAGTTGTTTTAACGATGCCCGTCAGTTCGTCTGGCTGGTTGGCTGGCTGGCTGTCTATATAAACCTTGTGCGCAAAGTATATGTTTTTTTTCCAGAAATCAGTTTTATATACAAATATATCACACCAAAAAAATGATTGGCCACAGCTCCCATAAAGGCCCACTTCCGAAAATAACTTTAACGTGCATAAAACTCTTCAAAAGGTTGGTATCCAAAAACAAATTAAACATAAATCTCTTATAGATAAAAATCACTCGACCTAATTTCAGGACGATGGGTCCATAAATGGTCAAGCTCCCTTCTAAGGCCAACGTCCGAAAACCACTTTAACGTGCATAAAACTCTTCAAAATGTTGGTATCCAAAAAAAAAAATTAAATATAAATATTATTTGAATATAAAGAAATCACGTGACCTAATTTCATAGTGATCAAATCAAAATTGGTCATAGCTTATATGGTCCGAAAATAAATTATTGAAATTTTAAAAGAAAAATGTTTCTGCTCATTTAATTAGTGTAGGGTATTATATGGATTGACTTGACCGACTATACTTTCTGACTGGATAATTATCTTGCAGTCTTTATTACAATAAAAAAATTGTTTGAAAATATAAAATTTGGGATTTCAGATATGCAAGCAATTGTATTATTGTTTTTGGTATCAAATTAAAATTGGTCCCGAAATTTTCATATTTTTTATTGAAACATCTAGGGGAAATGTCGGTACATAAATAAATGTTTAGGATGGGAGCAACAAATGTTTTGGTTTATTTCTCGGATACTATGTTTTGCACATATGCTATTTCAAAATGTATAATTTTTATAGTACTAAATATAATTTTGCAGCAGTACTTTTCTGGTTTTTATATAGTTACTATTTATGAAATTAAGAACTCTGTCTGGCCTTTATTTTAACTACTTGTGCTAGTCCTTTTATGTCTCCATGTACTATATATTCAGTGTTATATGTTGTATATTTATGAATGTATATCTCTTGTATATTTGATACATGATATCACAGAATTATCTTTATGATCTTGTGATGTATTTTGTATTAAATTGTATATTTTTTTTAAAACATATTTGTATGTATTTAATTATAATTATTCTAAATGTATTATTTTTTAAAACCCCAAATTTTTTGTTTTCTTTCTTCTCTTTACATCTGTGTTATTATTGCAGGACGACGAAAATTATTGTACTAGTAACCACTTTAATATAAAAATTGCCCTGAAAAAAAAATCGATTTTTACTTATAAATTTACGAATATTCCGTTGTTTTTTTATTATAATACTTTAACTAATTCTTATATATAAAAAGAAAAAACTTAATAATTTTTATTGTTTATTAACAAATATATACTTTAGATGTATAAGTTATTTAAAAACTATTGACTAATACATTGACGAGGAAATAAACGAGTATAAAACTAAATATTTTCTTTAGTATTCTTCTTTTTTTATATATAGAGAGAAACAATAGAGTTTGTTTGTTTAAAATCCAAAAAAAAGCATTAACTAACTTAGGAATTTGTTTAAAATATTTAACAAATAGTAGTATCAGAATGAATAGCAGCTTATTTTTCAAATTTTAAATTAAAGGTTATAAAGGTGTTGGCCGAATTATAAAAATTCTGTTAAAAAAGTTTATATAGGTTTTTTAGGCATAAATCCTTTAATGATAAAATTATGTACAGAATTTAGTAACTAACAAAAGGTTTGTTAAATATTGCTAGTTTTATGAGCTCTGCTGTAATTAAATCATTTTCATTATACATTTAAACACACTCTCTTAAACACTCGCAATCACTTTATCTCTTTATCACTCACTCACTCAAACACACTATACCTATCTCCCTGTCTCTCTTTCCTTTGAATTGGCTCATTTCAAAATAACCTAAGGATCTTTAAGCTCACAAACATTTTACATGCCCATTCAATTAATTATCAAAATAATTTATTTAAACTCTTTTTTTTTCCAAATTTTTTATTTTTATTTTTTTTGTTTCGAAAACTTACCATACAAACTACAATTTACTACTTATACTAATACATTTAACACTGCAACAATGACAATTTTAACAACAATAATAACAATACAATTTAAAATAAATGCCAAATAAAATTCAACAAAAAACTATATTTTTACTCAATGAAATATTTTCATAACACGGTAAACGTCGTCATAATAATAATGAAATAAATAATAAACAATAACATAAACATTGCAAAAATAAAACAACAAAAACTATAACAACTAATTTGTGCAATAAACTATTAAAAAAAAACATCGAAAAAATCTAAATCATCGTAAAAAACAACTTCAGGACCCGCTGGACAATCTGTGCCAGCACAGGTTCATCAGTCTGCAGAGGGTGTCTTCAAGGCAGAATTCGTGCCCCGTGTAGTGGGTGAGCATCGTGTACATGTCACTGTATGTGGCCTTGCAACGGCTGGCAGTCCTTATGCGGCCAAGGTAAGTAGTTTTTTTTTGGAACCAAAAATACCAAGTTTGACCTTCTTATAATACTCAATAAAACAAATTAAATATAATTTTGCGACAAGCAATTGTTATGAATCAATGCACAGTGGTTTATGAACTTATTTTTAATTATTCGGCATCTCGGGAACTAGTGGATTTATCAAGATATATAAATATGGAGCTTTTTCGAGGATCGGTGCTTTGCGTTTTTAGAATTTTTTTCTCAAACATACTTTTTTTTAAAAAAATTGATTAAATTTGGATAATGCTGGGGGAGGCTATGTCCGCTTAAATGAGCCAAATTATATTGTACATGCTTATGCATTAAGTTCTCTTTCCGGATCATATAAAAAGTATATATAGTCTCCTAGAAAATGTTTGTCTATAAAAGAATAAATATAGTAACTTTTTTTAAAATTTCCGTTCAAATTTGGATGTGCGTAACTTTTTATAGGGAGCATATAACTGTTAGCAAGTTTCTTTATTTTCTTCAGAATTTTAATGCAAATATAGTCTATGTTTAAAAAAAAAATTCTACCCTCCGTAGGCCTGACATATCTAAAAAACCAAAAACAGATCGAGCAAAATTTAAAAAAAATAAGTAAACCTAATGGGAGATAATTATAATTATCTGTTGAACTGAAAGAGATAACCTACTCTTGTAAGCACATTTTCTGTAGATCTTCTCAATAGCTATTTATATATGAAATTTCACCTCAGTGGTCACTTTTCTAACCACCTTTTCTACAGCTTTTAAACTATTTTAGTGACATCTATTGGCATTTTGCTAAACAATAAAATTTGTTTAATTTATCGTTTAAGTTCTTTACAAAAACTTTCCCGTCAGATTGGTCTGTTTAGATTAATATATTAATTTGAGAATATTGTACACCACAGTTTTTCTAAGGGGTTTTCCCGTATACAATGAAAACAGGTTAGAGTGTTTATTATTCATCAAATTCAGTGTTACTTTGTTACTTAGTGTTTGTTTGGTTGACTTGTGCTAACAAAATTATATCTTATACTATACACTTTAATAAATATTGTAAGTAATAGAGTGGTTAGATTACTAACCACTGTTACTGAAATAGGTTTTATATAATGTGTATATATGTTATTTTGTAAGGATGGGAATGTGTCTGCAGTCTTGAACCCGACGAAGAAAAGAATTATTGGGAGTATGTCGATCTGATGATAATGGTCGGTGAGATACCTTCGGGGCTACAGTTAAAATATGATAAAATTTGGCTAATACTTCTGTTAGTGACTTATCTACCCAAAATGCTGATGAGAAAATTGTCGATTGGAAGAGCGTGTTGATTACACAGAAGGTGGGGATATACCAAATGATATAAAAGAATTGGAGAATGTCTCAACTACACAGCTATTTCGTTTGTTTTGTTCAGAAAATTTTGTCAAAATTATAAGTTTTCAAACAGATTTATACGCTACGAAGATTTTTATCAGAATTATTTTTAATGCCAACTTCCATGGTTTTTAATAAACTAACCTCCTTATTCCATAAAAACCTTAAGCTGTATTTTTATTTTTTCTTATTTTCCATAATATATGAACTCTAGTTAAAGTAAAAATGTAATTGTTTTGATTATAAACTTATACAAATAAAACTGTGGCTGAAAGAGTTAATGGATTTTTGCGAGTTTTAAAAATATTGTGAGACCCGAGGAGACCAACTTTGAGGGTCCACACACTGGCCCTGACACTGAAAAGATTTTCCTTAAATAAGAGCCATTGATTGATTAAAAATATATAAAGACATTTCAAGAGTCTCGATCTAGGCATTCGTACTCCTTTGAAGTAAAACAAATAAAGAAATCTGATTTGTTTTCTTATTTACATTTTTGATAGCATATTTGTAGCACCATGTTTTGTGAAAAAAAAAAGATTTTGTCGATTGTTTGTTTTCAATATACTTATTAGCAATAAACATACTATCCCGAACGTGACAAAATAAAGCACTGACTTGGCATCCTGTCCCTATGGTAAATAAGCCCTTGAGTGGTACAAGAGCAATAATGTGATATTTGTACCAAGAGAGGCAAATCCTCCAAACTTCCCTGAGCTAAGGCCAGTGGAGAGATATTGGGCTCTTATTAAAAAAGAATTCAAGAGTACAAAAAAAGTGTCCAAAAGTGTGGTAGATTTTAAACGGAGATGGACTGTTCGAGCAAAGTGACGAAAAGGTTCAAAATTTCATCACTAGTGATTAAAACTATAAAAATATTTTTTTTGGTTACGATTTTATTAACATATATGTATGTTAAGAATTTTTTTATCTCACTCCTTAATAACTTTTCTTGATTTTTATCGAGCTTCTCAGAGACCGCAATATACTAGTTGTTGCAGCTGAAATTTTTTCAAACGAGTTCAAGATCATTTCAGGGTTACCGTAATGCTTCGTCCTTTATCCTATTTATGGTTGGTAGTTTGACCTTTACGTCAAACCTCCAACCATATCTATTAGTTTACTGATGACAGCCACGTTTTCTATTCATATTCATTTAATTACACTGTGCATCAAATTTCGGGTCATTAAATCTTTCCCGAATGAGACCAACGGGAAGTGATAGTAGAACATCAGTAGACCAAAACCCCCAAAGGGTTTTAAAAAGTTAGCTCGTATTTTAAAGTTATGCGCCTTTAAAGTTCAGCTTTTTTGAGTAAACATTTTTCTTATATATTTAATTTTTAAAATTTCATTTTTTTTACATAGTTTATATAAAAATGAACTACATTATATAGTTCGGTCTTTTCTGCTCTGGTGGATGGTCTGTAGAACCAGAATTTGAAGTAGACAAATTTTGTAGTTCACTTCCTGTGTTTTCTTCTCCTTCATTATCGTAAAGCAAGTTCTTGCTCCACCAACAAATTTCCGCTAATACAGCATCGGGAGACTTTTTTCCTCGATATCTGCAAAATTTGTGTTAAAATGTATTGGAAAAAAAAAATTATATATTAAAAATTACCTCATTTCAAATGGCATTGCCATTTGGTGGTACTGTTTACCTTGTTCATCTGATTCGGTCGCTAGTTGCTGACCGAAGTAGTCTAGATGATGATGTAGGTAATGAATTTTGAGCGACATATTAACGCCTATTTTAGAGAAAGCATTCATCTTTTTAACTATTATTCTAGTTTTTTTAATAATATTTTATTCTGATTTGAAAATTGTTTACACTAAGAGTTGAATTTCTAATATTGATTTGAGTTGTATTTATAATAGAGATGCATTTTTTGCACCATAACCGTTAAATTTAAATAAATTAAATTGTAAAAATACAAGTCTAAAAGTATTGAGTAACTACTTTTGAGTATTGAGTACTCAAACAATATGGCAAATACTCGATACACGATACCCACTACTCAATACTTTTACAGCAATATTAAGCAATTCTCCAAAAATTGGTAATTGCGTATCTAAGTACCAAAAACTATAAAAATAAAAAAATAAATCTGCAAAAAGTGTTAAAATTAATGAATTTTAAGTATATTAGGACTAGAACATTCAACTAAAATTACTTTATATAAATATTGACTTACTTCAATAGATTATTCATAAAATATATATGAAAAATTTTTACTCAAAAAAGCTGAAATTTATAGGCGAATAACTTTAAAACACGAGCTAACTTTTAAAAACCCTTTCGGGGTTTTGGTATACTAATTATCTACTTTCATTTCCCGTTGGTCTCATTCGGGAAAGATTTTCTTGTTGCACAGTGTTATAGACCAAGCCTGTCGAAAATTGGGGCAATGATACAAAACATTAATGTTACCCTTAACAAAGGCTTTGTTACAATCTCTGAATGGAGTTGTGCGAATAGAGTCGATTTTAATGCACGCAAGACTCATGTTGCCTCATCTGTTTTTATGTTCTCGAATTCACTGCGATGTCCGCTGGACAAAACACATTTTCAAGTGTCGAGGGAAGCAATCAAGTACCTTGGTTTTCTAAAACGGTGTAGGAAATACTTCACTCCATCTGATTTCCTTACTTTTACAGCACTTATATCCTACCCAAAATGGAATACAACTCTCATCTATAAGCCGATGCTTCGAAGTCTATTTTGGAGTGATTTCTACCGATACTACAATGAAATTAGCTGTGTTGAAATTAGGGAACTTGTTACCGCAACGCGTAGTTTTTTACGCAATATACGTTCTTTGGCAAGGTCTCATACATACGTGGTCGACTGGACTGTGGATCGCACAACACATTACAGGGAAAATTTGTTCTTTATCCGTACTGTCCGTATGTGGAATAAGCTTCCTGCTGAAATCTTTACTGTCACTTTTAATATAGGAAAATTCAAATCAAATGCCCACAAACACTACTCCCTCTATCCTATCTCCTATAACCTGTTTTCCTAGTTTCAACACAAACAAAGGGGGTCACCTCCTGAGTGCTGGTCTAAGCAAAAAAAATGTTCTTGATTAAACATATTGATTAAATTTATTATCCTTTTTTCAATCGGAAAAGTGCTTGGATGATATACTCAACAAATTGAAGTCCATAAGATTTTATATTTACAAGACTAAGTTTATACAAATCGGACAACTAATTATAACGCACAGTGGGGCAGAATCAAAATTTTTTGGAAATAAATCTGGCATTTCTAAACGCCTGGTCCGATCAGAATAAAATTAATTGGGCGTAGCCAAGGAGTATTCCAGTTTAAGTTATTAAAATGGACCCTACAAATGCTCCTTGCCATTTTTGTGTTTCCGATTTCAAAGAATTTTATATTTTTGGAAAGCGCTCGGCTAGCATATGCTTGCGTGGGCTATTTATCTTTTATAATTACTGAGTTATAGGCATTTCAAAATTGAAATTTTAAAATTTTTCCATACGCAATATAGGACGTATTTTTTAACCGAATGAACTCAATTTTTTTTTTCGTTAGCTAGACAACTAAATTACCAAAAATATGCAAAAGATAACAGAGCAATATCAATTATGAATCCAATAATAAACGATTTTCAATTTAAAAATTCAAAAAATAGTAGACTTGTGCTGTTTCATGGGCGAAAAGGTCTCTTAACTCTTTTTTTTATTAAAAAACACGTTCTTTAAGGACATATAACAATTTTATATTTTTCTGTAAGATATCTATACGGAGAATATTTTGGTATAAAAAACATGTTACAGTTTTTGGATATGTCGTCCCTACGCCCTTCGGAATTTGACCACATGTTCTAAAATCCCAAAGCTGAGATCAGAAAACGGATAGCAGTTTTGGAAACTTTGATGTAAATCCTATTTATTTCCAAAGTATTTTCCCAGCCCCAAAGGAAGTGTAATTTTTAAGATTTTCGCTCCAATTTTTAGGAATTGCTGGATTCCCTTTGACTGTTTGACAATTTTTTTTACACTATGTTATTCAGAATGAAAAATTAAAAAAACGTTAAAAATTTCATTGAGTTTTGTTAATAAATAAAGATTTTATTACATATTTTTTGAGCTTCTTAAAATAAAATTTGTATCAACATTTTTATACGATTGCAAATATTAGGAACAATTTGATCCACATTTTTGCGAACTATTTTCCTTTTTTTAGATAGTTTAATTTTGGGTCTTATAAAAAAAATTTCAAGTTAATATCTCAATTAGATTCAAAAATATCCCACTTTAAAACTCCGAACTCGTAATTAAATAAACTTCCTTTTTTTCAAAAAAAAATTTTTTTTGTTAAATTTGCAAATTCCATTTGTACTGTTGACAGTTTGGTGCACTAAACCAATATAAATATTGCTATATGCATGCAGCTTGTATTTATACTAAAACTGAAAACGAAAACAAGACAGTTGTTGTTGTTGATTAAAATTCTTTTTGCTTGGGCATGCGCAATAATGATTAAAATTCTACTATTTAAAAGGAACGCAAGTGTGTGTATCTGTCTGCAGAAATTTAACGTGTGTGCATCAGCTATTTATACTAAAACTATAAACCGAAGCGCATGGGAATTTTTGTACTAAAGTGATGAACGTAAATACATATCTTGATGTTTATTCAGTTAGCAGTAAAATCTATTGAATTTTTGTACATCTGGAAGGTTGTGGGTGGATATTTAAAGTGGGTGGTTACACATCTAAAATAATAGTTTAATACATTCTAAGAAAATGTGTTTTAGAAAAGAAAGAAAACATTAAAAATACTAGTATTATGGGTGTGTGTGAAACGGTAGCAAAGTATTGTAGTAAGTAAAATTTTGACACTTCTGAGGTGAATAAAATTTCACTAGCCCTTGGGGCTAGTAGAATTTTTGACATTTGATTTAACATTTCTGACAAGTAGCAAATTCAAAGTTAAAATTGAAAAATATAAATAAAAACATTAATAATTTTTAAATAAAAAAAAAAATGGAAAGCGTTATGTTTGTTACATGTTATGTTACATGGATTATGTTTAATTATATTTGTTGGGAGCAATTTAGAGCATCATATATTGGTGGATAAACGTATTGAAAGAGATATTTGGTTCACTGGGAAGAACGTAAACAGCAATTAAGGCTAGAAGTAGGTGCATTAACTATTAATATTTCATTGTAATAATTTTTCACAAACGTCAAAAATTTATACTGTCAAAAAAGTTATAATTTCACCCAGTAAAAACATGAAAATATTTCCGCACAGATAAATATTTTTTTACCATAGTACTTTGCTATCATTTCACACACGCCCTATGTGGACGATCTTTCAAAGACGGTTGTGTAATTCCAAAAAAATATTAAAAATTTTGTAATGTATTGCAAAAGATTTCAGGGATTTGCCGAAACTGTTTTCTTTGTATAGTTATAATAAATATTGTTTTTAAAATTCTAATACATTCCCTTTTTTCCCCACCACTAGGTTTATGACGTTGGCGCCATAAAGGTTAAAAATGTCAGCAACGGTACAGTCGGCAAACCAGTTACCTTCCTGGTGGAGACTTCACAAGCCGGTCCAGGCAACTTAGAAGTGACCGTCAACGGTGGTCGTGTGCCAACATCAGCACAGGCTCAAGGCCAACATACCTACGCCATCAGTTTTACACCGCGTGAAGCACAAAATCACACCGTTGAGCTGAGATTTAATGGTCAAGATGTGCCCGGATCGCCATTTACTTGTCGGGTTTCGGCTGCCGCACGCATACAATCGCCCGAAACGATGGACAAAGTCAGTGTAGGACGTATGTTTGAGTTTGTGGTGGAATCGGATACCAAACCAACAGTTGAGGTTTTGGGTCCGGCGCGACGTAGTGTACCCGTTAAAGTGGATGACATACACATGGGCTATAATGTGAAATTTGAGCCCGTTGAGGTGGGTGATCATTCGGTGGAAGTGCGTTTACCGGGAGGCGGTCATGTGGAAGGTAGTCCTTTCCTTTTAAAAGCCTATTCAGCAGAGAAAGTGGTGGTCACCGATATACGTCCTGGTGTGGTGGGTAAGAGTGTGAGTTTTGGCATTAATGCCAGCCAAGCGGGAGCTGGTAATTTGGAAATTATAGTAGCTGTTAATGGCAAAAATGTGCCCAATTTTGTGCAGTCCGAAGGCAATGCTCGTTTTAAGGTCAATTTCAAGCCAACAGAAGCAGCACCACACTCTCTGTCCGTGCGTTTTAATGGACATCCAGTGCCGGGTTCACCATTTACCTGCCAAATAGGTTCGGCTCCTATTAGTTTACCCAGAGCCATTGCATCAGGCGAAGCTCTGAAACAGGCCGCCATACGTGTGGATAATGCTTTTGATTTGGATGGCTTTGAGGGCGTAGAACCACAAGTTTTTGTAACATCACCTTCGGGAGATAATGTGCCCGTGGATGTACAGGGTAATGGAGATTCTTATACTGCCTCCTTCCGCCCTTCGGTTGTAGGACGTCATTTGATCAGTGTTACTGCCTCAGATCAGCATATTAATGGTTCTCCCTTCTCTTGCAATGTGTTTGATGTTTCCCGTGTCACCATAAGTGGTTTGGAGCAGCAATATGGTCCAGCAGCCTTGGGCATACCCGTTACCTTTAGTGTAGATGCAGCCGGTGCTGGTGAGGGCACTTTGGAATTGGTAGTTTCCACCGATACCAGCACGGTTAAAGCTGAAGTTGTGGCCTGTGCTCGTGGTCTGTACGATGTTACTTTCGTACCCCAGTCCACAGAGTCGCACTATGTTAATATCACCTTCAATGAGGTGCCAGTTGATGGCAGTCCCTTCCGTGTGGAAATACAACATACAGCCCAAACTATACAAATTGGCAGCTTGGCCATGATTGACTTCCCCTCAGATGATCAGATTGCTGAAATTATGGGACCAGATCACAAGCCAGTGCCCTATACCATTAATCGCCAGACAGCTGAATTCCGCACCCATATGACTGGCAACTATTTGATACGTTTTATTGATCGTGAGACCAGACAACACATTGGCACTAGAACTCTAACCGTTTTCGATCCTTCTTTGGTTAAGATAACCGAGGTGGGTGAAGCTTTCTGCCACCGTCCGGCCAGCATTTCTGTGTCACTTAACGAGGCTGGCCAGGGTGATTTGTCGGCTATGGTGAAATGTGGTGCTACAGAAGTTCCGCACAATATTCGAGGACCTTCCAAAAATGGTATCTACGAAATAGTCTATCATCCTACCAGAGTAGCTCCCCATAAAATCACCATTCTTTTCAATGATGTACCCATATCATTGAAACCTTTGGAAATTAATGTTTTACCAGCTGGTGCTGGCAAGGAGATCAGTGTCAGCGGCTTGGGCTTGTATCAGGCTAGGGTGGGCAAGACCACCAATTTTGCTATAGACACCATAAAACGTCCAGCTAGAGAGTTTGATGTGGTGGTTTCGGGTCCTGGCGGTCAGGCTTTGCCAGTCAGATGCTATCAAACTAAGAGTGGTCATTTGCAGGCTGAATTCAATATTAATAAACCCGGACAATGCATAATAGGTAAGTTTTGTTTGTCAATTTTTAAGTATGTTATCATATTAATAGTAGTATGCAAATGAGTTGAAATTATTAAGGTCATTTAATTCACACGCATGGGTATGCAAGTTTTGCTGTTGTTTTCGTATGCTAATGATTTTTTTTTTAGTTTAAAAGCACTGATTAAACTTTGTTTTTTTATGTGTAAAAACAAAAGATTTGTACATATGTTTAACTATACGCAAATACTCATAACTAGGGGGCGGATTTATATGAAAATGCATGTTTTTTCTCGAACGTCCAAATACAATGTAGACTTATTATCTATCCGAATTGCACATTTTGTTCTAAAATGGCATCGATTTGTTAGTGCATATTTTTGCATATTTTATTGATAATGCATATTTTGTTATATTTAACCACCGCTTTATGTATATTTTCTCTATGCCTCAAACCATAGAGAAAATATACATAGATCGGAAACTCTCCTGTCAAAGACCTAACTCAGTTGTCAAAAACCAAATTTTTGAGAATTTATTAGTAAAAAAAAAACTATGTGAAAAAAAACAACACTCGTATCTGTGATTATTTTGAGTAATTTTTTTGTTTGATTTTTGTTTTTGTTTCCGCTCTATGTATATTTTCTCTATGCCGCAAACCATAGATAAACATAGAGCGGAAACTAGAAAAAAAACACAAACAAAAAAATTACTCAAAATAATCACACGTACGAGTGTTGTTTTTGTTTTCACATAATTTTTTTTACTAATACATTCTCACCACTTAGGTTTTTGACAATTGAGTTAGGTCTTTGACAGCAGAGTTTCCGATCTATGTGTATTTATCTATGCCTCAAACCATAGAGACGAGACACTCCGATTTATCAATCAAAAATGCAACAAATCATATGTCTGATACAACAGCAAAATACATTGTATACCATGTATTTTGTTGTTGCAAGAGTTAGGTTTTTGACAACAGACTTAGGTTTTTGACAAATACGTTTCGTCTCTATGTTACCCTATGCCTCAAACGCTTACAATTAGACTCAATTAGACTTGACGTTTTTGACACGTACATATTACGAGCAAATTTTTTTAAACAAATTGTACTAAGATCTTTGTTTTCAATGTTTTCAGAAATATGGAAATAGAAAAGCAACAAAAGGAAATGTAAAAATGGTTGTGGTTTGAAAAGAGGGACAAATATATTTCACACTCGTTGCCTATGCAAAATTGTATTTTTCTCTCCCTCTGCAACAAAACTTCATTTGTTGCATATCTGTAATAATATGTGGTTTTAATATTCTCCTTATTCAACACAATAAAAGCAACACTCTCTAAGAAACATTAAAGTGAGTTTTGTAAATAGACATTATAGGATTTAGGGACAATTATGAATATTAATTCAAACTAAATTCAGTAAAATAAATCCATTACCAAACCAATTTTATAGGTTACATCACCGATTATTACAGATATGAAAGCAATGACAGTTCTCGAAAAAGCAGTGTTATAGTTATTTAGACGTTCTACATCCAGAGCAGAACTGGAACCAGCTGATTCATATCAGTGTGGTCTGTTTGTTTAATTGTTCAACAAATTATTTTTTCTTTTAATAACAATTTCTCACATTTTTAAAACTAATTTCAAACAATTTTATTTTTTCTATCTTACAGAGGTTTTACATCAGTCCAAACCGCTGCCGGGTAGTCCCTTCACTTGCGAAGCCTTCGACATTAGCAAGGTATCCGTGCAAGGTGTTCCCAAGAGTCCGATGGCTTTGCACAGTCCCATATCCTTCTCCGTACGCACAGAAAATGCCGGTTTGGCTGAACTAGAAGCTTTTGCTGTTTCACCCACAAATCAAAATGTGCCCGTACACATTAACGAACAATCTGAGGGTATACACAGTGTGGATTTTATACCCACACAACCAGGAAACTATAAGCTGACCTTAATGTATGGTGGTGAGACACTACCCAATTCACCGTACACCTTCACCGCTTCAACAACAGGTGCTAAACATGATACCCGTGCCACGGGTAATGGTCTGGAGGTATGTCATCGCAGCAAAGAAGCTTCATTCATTGTCTATTGTCCCGTGCAGCCAAATGTGCAAATTGAACGCACCGATGAGTTTGGTGAGCGCATTGAACCAAAAATTAAGGCTTTGGGCAATAATGAGTGGCGTATTTCGTATACCATACTGTCGGTGGGACGTTATGAGATACGAGCCAGTTGCCCTAATAGAGGTAATCTACCCGGTTCGCCTTGGCATATTTCCTGTGTGGAGTCTTCTAAGGTTACGCCTGTAGGCGGTTGGGGTACTTTGTTGGATCATGAGGGCCGTTTAATTCTACCAGCCCGCATTGTGTTCGATGTGGATAATGCCGGTCCCGGAGAACTGAATTGTACTATTGATGGCATAGAAATTCCCGTGGACAAACTGCCCGATGGTAAATTGCGTTTGTATATAAGCGGTGAAAATTTGGCTCCTGGTGAACATGATTTGGATTTAACATGGAGTAGTTTAACCATAGTGCAATGTCCCCGCAGTGCTTTTGTTACCGGTCAACAGGCTGCCGATAAGGTGGTACTAACTGGGCGTGGTTTGGCTGCCGCCCAAGCTGGAGAAGCAGCTCACTTTACCATAGATGCCACAGATGCACCCGCTGGCAGGCCAGAAGTTATTTTGGTACATCAAGACAATACCTCGGTACCAGTCAGTTTGGCTCAACCTCGACCGAACGAGGCCATATGGTTGGCTTCTTACACGCCACAGAAATCTTCTTCGGGTACTCTGACATTGTCGGTTAAATGGAATGGCCGTTTGGTTAAGGGTTGTCCTCTTACCGTGGCCGTGGGCTCTTCAATGGATGCCTCCAAAGTTATTTGCTCTGGCGAAGGTTTACGTCATGGCATTGTTGGTAAAGATATTAAATCTTGGATTGATACCAGACGAGCTGGTCCGGGTGAGTTAACCGCCCATTGTGCTGGTCCACGTAAGGTGGCATATTGTGAATTGTATGATCATGGTGATGCTACATTTACACTGAATATTAAACCGCAAGAACCGGGACGTCACTTGCTCACTATTAAATATGGAGGACAAAATGTGCCGGGCTCACCGTTTGCTTTGAAAGTCGCAGGAGCTCCAGATGCTAGTAAGGTAAGTGTACTAAAAAGAGCTTCATTGTAGCATCGATTATTAAAGTTATCAATGATTTATTAAGTGATTTTCCATACAAAATTCTTAATTTTAATAAACAATTTGTATTCAATTTCGTTTACTTTTAGGTACGAGTTTATGGTCCTGGCATAGAACATGGTGTTTTGGCTACATTCCAATCCCGCTTTATTTGCGATACCCGTGGTGCTGGCGCTGGCCAACTAACCGTACGTGTCAGAGGCCCCAAGGGTGCTTTCCGCGTGGAAATGCAACGTGAATCGCAAAAGGATAGAACGATTCTTTGCAAGGTAGGTTCCAATAAACTATTCTTAATATATATTCATATTATATTTGAATTTTGTTAATTTACAGTTTGATCCCACTGAGCCTGGTGACTATAGAGTTGAGGTGAAATGGGCTGGTGAATTTGTGCCCGGTTCACCGTTCCCCGTCATGATCTTCGATACCGAGGAGGAGTTGCGAAGGTTTTTGCAGGGCATATGAGACCAAAGTAGCATTAGCACCATAATATTGCCAAGCCATGCCCTCAGTCCAGCACATATGCAACAACAGCATCTTCAGCATCATCATCATCATCAGCACCAACAACAGCAACAACATCAGCAGCATTTAGCCCACCAGCCAACAGCAACAACAACAATCATGCCACTATTTTCACATCATCAACAAGGAACACTTTTACGTCTGTCACCGCTCTACATAAACAGGAGTGGCGGTCCGGGAAGCGGTCTAGCTTGCACTCACACTAGCAGTCGTACCCCCAGCCATCAGTATATAAGTAATCCAGAATTGACCTTTGACATTGGTTCACGTACATGTTTAAGTCGTCGTTGTAGACAAGAATCAACATGTTGTATACTTTGACGTTTCTCCTTCTTTAAGATTTACTTACTGACCTTCATTTGTTATTGTTTAATTTATTATTTTTTGTACTTACATTTACACTAATTATTGTTTTTTGCTTTTTAACAACGAATTCTAAAAAACAATTTTGGAAATTTTATCAACATTATATCTGAAATATCTTCACAAACGAACGATGCAATAATATTACTCTTTTTTTTAAATTTAATGCTTTAATTTTTACAAAAGAAAAATAATATAAAATACGAAATTATAAGTTTACAATTAATTTAAGTTATAATTTCCATATATTATCTTTTTATACATAATTAATATTGTAACTAACTTTAGTGCTTAGTAAAAAGAATCTAATGAAATTATATTTTTTGGATATACATATGTTTATTATTGTACTTGTAGTAACAATAATTTAGGAAATTATATTTGTTTTTCAATAGTATTTTTTTTTTTTTTTGCAAGAAATGCACAGAATCTCTGCTGTCGCGTTGCAGATAAATTTAACAATTCATAATAAAACAAAATATTTTATAAAGAAAAAAAAAATAAAAAGAAATATTGTGTTTCATTGTTTGGTTTAAAATTATGAAAAAAATGTATAATTCATTTACATTTTCGAAACTTCTCAGTTGATCGAACAAAAATTTTTGTAAAATTATCGAGATTTTTTTTAAATATTGTTACGAATTTGCAATAGCGATTTGAATTTAACGGTCTGTATCGACTGCCTGCAACTTTCATCATGTTTATAAGCACGTCCATCAGTAGAAGCTTCTACTTATCAACAATGTTGATAGCATGCGGTTATTAGCATTGTTTGTAAGTATGGCAGCACTAAATGTTTAAGCTGCTAACATTAACATCGAAAGCTCTAGAATTCGAACATACTAGTTTGTCCGTTAAGAACAATCTCGACTATTCGAATGAAGATGACGTGTGTATAAATAGTGGCAGAGGTTGCAGTCGTGAGTTGAGTTTATCATAGGCGCTGTAAGAATTAACATCAACTGTCTTGTACATTTAAGTTTTTACATTATAAAGTGTGTGTGCATTTCTGCGAATTGATAAACGTATAAATAGACATTGAGTGACTATTTAGACTGTTGTTGTTGTACATTTAAATAAATAAAGAGTTGTTACAAATTTTAAACTACTGAAGGGGCCCATAGACACATACTGCTCATGCTCATGCAAAAAGCATGTGTTGGTAAATTTTAAAATTTTGTTTGTGTATGCGACACACAGACAATGCAGTATGAAAAATCAAAATAGTTTTGATTTTGAAATGAACTCATACTGCTGACAGTTGTTCAAATGAACAATAATATGATTTTTTTCATTTTTCTGAAATATTATTTTTAAATTTGGCGTTTTAGTTACTGAAAAATAGAAAATAATAATTTTTTTTTGTTCTCAAACCCATTTTTTTAATGATGATTAATAGGTGTGTAGTAAAATATCAATCACATACGTATACGAAGGGTTCATCAGTATGTGTCAGCAGTAGGTGTCTATGGGCCCCTTAAAACTGTTTTTATTTGCAATCAAAGGTATTCGGTTTATTTAAAGGAAATAAACCAACGTTTTATAAAGGTTAAAACGTAACAATATTAATGTTCTTAATATGTGCCTAATAATTCTCTATATTTTTTTTAAAGATAAATCCGAAAAATTTTGGTAATTTTTAAAATAACGAATTTTTGTAATAGTAATCATATCTAGATCGACACTACTTATGATTTCGTTCTCAGATCTTTGAGAATGATGGTTTTATAGTGAAATGTTTAAAAATGTTCCTAATACAGAATAGTTGTATATATTTTATGAGAGTTAAATCCGAGAAATTGTAGGCATTTTTAAAATAAAAAATTTTGGTATTCGTTTTGATTTCGTTCTCATATCTTCGAGAAAATTGGTTTTGCTGCCACAAATTTAGCGCCAGATGAATATTTTCCGAATCATTTGCGATTAGTGTTCTCGCATGTTTGTAAAACAAACATTCTAATAAAGTTCGATGTCGAGAAAAATTTCAAATGATTTGCTTAGGTGACCATCCATACTTCAATCAATGCTACACAGTTATAACTCGAGTTTATACATTTACAGTTTTTAAACTTTAAGGGTCTTTGTTTTAATACACTTGGATACGAAACATCTTAAAATAAGACAAAATTATGTTTGCCACAAAGATCATGTTGAAAAGGGAATTTACTGGACTAAAAACTATCACGGAAACTGAACATGCTACGGTTATGGAACGCCAGTTTTCAGAGATGTTTATAATTCAGTATTTAGATTGCATCGGACTAACTGGTACAATACATAGTAGTAATTCAGAGGCTCTGAACGCAAGAACAATATACCTTTACTTATCCATCTAATGCTTAAGCATGCCTAAAGGCGCTCATCGAAAAAAATTCCAATAAATGCTAATATAAGGAGTGAGATCGAAAAATATTCGAAAAATTAATAAAAACGAAACCACTAAACTTACAGTTTTATTTTTTTATTTTTATTTGATTGAAATAATTACAGTGAGGCCTCGATTATCCGTGATTCGATTAAGCGGCAATATCAATTATCCGGGAACAAAAAAGAAAATGTTTTTGGATCGATATAAATTTGTTTGCATCGATTAACCGTAATTACCTCTATTATCCGAGATTATAATTTTTTTTCGATTATTTTTGAACAGTCTAACACAATGTGAATAAAACGAAAAAGGGGAATTACCTCGATCGATTTGTAAGGCCAACATTTTTTGATATTGTGCCATCGGTTTTTCGATAGCTTTTTGCATAAGGATTGTGATTCTTTGCTTTGGAAACCGAAAAACTTTAAAAACTGCTGAAGAATCAAAAGTAGATTTTGCAGTTTATGAATAATTCCGGAAGGAACGATTTAGGAAAGCCTAAAATATTCCGCTAAAAATTTAAGAAAAATCGACATTGTATTCACAAACTTAATGCTACAGTAGAAAAATATTCAGCTGATTTTTGTGGAAAAATTAAATGAATTCAAATCAATGAAAAAACTCACCAATGAGATAATGGAGAATGGAAAGTGTTTACTTGAGAGAAGTTTGGCTTGCCATAATGAAAATTTCATAGAATGACACAAGGTCTCAAAGGAGAGACTAACCCCATTAGTTTGCGTTAATGCTGTTGGTACACACAAGTGCAAAGCATTAGTTATTGGAAAGAGCTTTAAAAAATGTCCATGAGAATGGTACCGGAAGTGGGAGAGAATTTTAAGAAAATTGGTCTAAAAGATTATAGAAAAATGATTCTGCCATTGGACAACATCCAGACGTGCAGGACTTAAATGCTGAAAACGTTATTGTAAAATTTTTTCCACCAAATTGGACGACTTTGGTCCAACCGATGGATCAGTGTGCAATATGGAACTTTAAATGTCATTATCGAAAAACTGACATCATTAAAAAAGTACTTAAACTTGGTACTCAATTAACCAGTAAAATTGATTATCCAGAATGCTTCCGGTCCCGACCATTACGGATAATCGAGGTCTCACTCTTCTAATCACTAATGATGAAATTTTAAACCCTTTTCGTAAACCCTTCCATTAACGTTTTATAGTGTTTTCTGTCACTTTGCTCGAACAGGTAGTCCATCTCCCTTTAAAATCTACCACACTTTTGGACACCTTTTTTGTGCTCTTCAATTCTCTTTTAATAAGAGCCCAATATCTCTCCAATGGCCTTAGCTCCGGGCAGTTTGGAGGATTTGCCTCTCTTGGTACAAATACCACATTATTGTTCTTGTACCACTCAAGACCTTTCTTACCATAGTGACAGGATGCCAAGTCAAGTCAAAAATAAGTGGACACATTATGAAGTCTTATGAATGGAAGCATCCTTTTTTGTAAACACTCTTTGATGTAAATTTTGGTATTTATAGAGCCCGTTGTAACAAATGATTGGCTTATTTTGCCGCAACTGCATATTGCTTGCCATACCAAGAACTTGTTGGGAAATTTTATCTGCTTTTGGGTCATAAACTTTTCTTCAACATTCCGTCGAGCATCAGCAACATAAAATTGTTGACCAGGAAATTGCGAAAAATCTGCCAGAACATGCATTTCGTCATCCATTATGCAGCAAGAATATTTTTTTATAAAACATGACTTCAATTTCCGTGCTCTGTTTTTGGCCTCTAAATTTTTAGCAGCGTTCCTGTTAGGAACTTTTTGAGCCTTGTATGTTTTTGAACCTGCATTGGCTTTAACTTTTCGTGGCAAAAAGTCAGAGTACTAAACTATCCGGTCTGCTTTCCTACCGGATGTGTTGGGAGCTCTTTTGAAAATGCTTTCTATTTTTTTGGCTTTAGAAACATCATGTGGACCATTCCTTCTACCTCAACCAGGTTTTATATCAACGGACAAGTTCTCCTGGTACTGTTTAATAACATTGGAAAAAGTTTGATAGCCAACTTTTTTAGGACCAAGATGGGTTTTCTTTCAAAAATTTAATAATTTTAGTATGCACTTTTTTCTGGTCACTCATTTTAATCAGATTAAAAACAAATGAACATAATTGACATTAAATATAATAACTGACATGCTTTACAAAGGTAACTTGACAAAAAAATAATCAAATAATACTTGGGTTAAAAGTTTTAATGAAGAATTTTTCGATCTCAGTCCTTAATTGATTTTTCATTTCAAAAACTCTTGTAACAGTTTCTATAAAACGTACTTAAATATTTTAATAAGCCTTGAAACCTCTTAAAAGCTATCGTCTTTCTTATTTACTGCACTTTTTACACACTAAGTGCATTAAAAACCAAACAAATATATGGGAAGTCAATGTTGTGTTATCAAAAATTGATTAAAGTATTTTAAAGTTTACCGATTGCCATCATATTTTTTTTTCTTAAAAATTATACTTATATTTAATATATTGGAGTAAGCTTCTCTCTAGAGACGTGATTTATTGATGAGTTTTGCTGTCTCAGTTTTTCCCTCATATAGCAAAAGCAGTTTTTTACATAGAATTTTATAAAATGGCTGGTCGAGTGAACAAACGTATCAAATTATTTGATTTGAGTGATGAAGAATTAGAAAAGTTGTTATCAATAAAAATTTACAAAGTATACTGACTAAAACCCGACTATGTTTCAATCTCAAAAACCCCAAGGGTGCCTTAAGGCACTCATTTTTTTCCACCTGGCAGGTAAACTATTAATTGTACAAATTGTCAAATATGATTTTTAAAATCAGATGCGCAAATTTACCATAAAAAAAAATTATTACCAACATTTTTAGAAATTGGCATTAGAGGGTTTATAGTCAAATCAACCGATACACATTGATTTCAAATATATCCATAGAGGCGCCTAGTTGAATTTTAAGTATAATCTTTTTGCATAATATAGATAAAACTCTACATCACTATGTGAAATTGTAACCAACTAAGTTGTTTACTTATTCCGTAGCTAGTTGTTAAAACTGTCCCGGAATATGGCCCAGAATATTGGGTTTCAAGTTTTTAGCTTTTATTTTTAAACATTTGTACAATATAAATTAATTCAAAGTATTGGCCATTATTAGCTATTTCCTTTCCCATCTTTCTGGCAACATATGGATTCCAGCCAATAAAACTGCTGCTTTCATGAGACCAAGAACAAAGCAAGCCAATATCTGTTCCGCCCAGACCAACCAATAAAGTCTGAAGACCAAGAATTAGAGGCAATACTCCATGAAGACTGTTGCCAAACTCAACAAGAGCTTGAAAAATCATTAGGAGCTACTCAAGCAGCAAATTCAAAACGTTTGCGAGCAGCAGGATTCATCCAAAAGCTGGAAAATTAGGTACCATACCTCATTTTTTGTTATACACTCAATAGTATTAACAAGTAAGAGTGTTATATTGAGCTGTGCCGAAATTTGTATACCCACCATCAATGTGTAGTTTTGGTCTTCAATCCCATAACCGAACTGTACAGAATTTAATAGAGTGATTAATTTCTTAAAACTTTAAATGACATATTATATCGAAATTTATGTTAATATCATTGTATATAAGTTGTTTCTTGATAATTAAATATTTGTCTGATATAGGGGTTCAATTATGGACCGATCCTTACAAAATTTGGCAGAAAGATTTAGGTTCATATGAAACTTGTTTATGACCAATTTCATCATGATATTTTTTTAAAACAATTATGAATGTTCAAGTCATAGATAAATACACATAGATCGGAAACTCTCCTGTCAAAGACCTAACTCAGTTGTCAAAAACCTAAGTGGTGAGAATGTATTAGTAAAAAAATCTATGTGAAAACAAAAACAACACTCGTATGTGTGATTATTTTGAGTAATTTTTTTGTTTGAGTTTTTTTCTAGTTTCCGCTCTATATATATTTTCTCTATGGTTCAAGTCATTTTCTAAGGGGGAACTTGTACGGGGACTAGGGATAAATCTTGCTCGATTTTCGCCATACTTTACATTAGGATTACCGCATAATCAACATATTTATGACTGCACAAACACTATGACGTGGGACATTTGTATGGGGTGAATTCATGGAACGATATTGCCCATTTTCAACACCAAACAAACCTTATTGGGCGCAATCGATTTTCAACAGACAGACAGATGGACGGACTTAGCTAGATCGTCTTAGAATTTCATAAGGACCGAGAAGTTATTAACGATGGGAAAAGAATGACAAAATCAATATACCCCTCATCTTTTTTGGTTTTGCGTATAAGACAAATGATATTAATAATTGGTGAAAATAATAGCAAAAATTCTGGTTTATATTTGAACATTTTTTTACCAGTAGTGGAAATATACAAAAATATAGAATAATTTTTTTTTCAAGTAGATGAAGTCAATAGAACCGTAAGTTTTAATTTACAGGAGAAAAAAATCATTCTGAACGAACGTCAGGTAAAAAATTGTCTTGCCAGTTTACGTGTAATATGACACCAAAGGTAAATTTTATATATAAATAAATTTTATTGCGAGAAGGGAACAAACAAAGTTAAAATACGCATTATTTTCGATGGTGGTAGTTCCAGAAACAATTCTGATCAAACTGACTGCATAAAGACAGGTCTCATGTGGAATAAACGTCTTGGGTGTCAGATTTTTTGCAATGTTTGCACCTTTTTTTGGCTCTTCTCTCCACCCAAACAAGAATAAGATCGTCAGCATCGAACTGAACATCAGCTAATTGATGAGCAGCTCTATTCCCAACACCTGATATGTCAGGGTGTAATGATAAAGGCTCACAGAGATTTTGAACAGATGGTCATCCTACAGACGATATATTTTTGAAGGAAACAAGTTCAGCAGATATTGGAAGCTGTAAAAGCAGTTTTTTAATCGGACACATTGTTGAAAGCATTGGCCTCATCCGCCTACAGACGTTTGTATAAAAAAAATGCATTTGTAAAGACCATGCCCGCAAAATAGTAGAACAACCTAATTATAATATTACAAGTCTTAGCTCAAATATGGTAACGACCCTGGAGACCATCCATGCGATCATTGTATTCTCGAATAATTTGAGGGCAGTCGATTTCGATTTCTTCTGCTTTCTATCGTACTGAGGAACCTTTGATTGTTCTTCACCAGGATTGATTCTTCTGAATCGGGAAGACATATTTGTTATCCTTCCATAATACAGTATTCACATCGACTGCATGTATTAAGGTCATGTATTCTCTTGGTTCATTTCACAGTTTACACAAAAGCAAATCATGATCAACAAGAAATATGACAAAACAAAATTAGTTCCTCTCATTGTGCTCAAAACATAAATTCCCCTGGATCGTAAATAGGCCAGATTAGGAATCTCCAAACATTTTAGCTAGCTCCAATGTCCGGTATAACAGGTAAAATGATATTATCTTCGGACCTAATGTAGATTTAAAACCGGTAGGTCAAACCGTTTGAATAAAAAAGCACGAACAATTTGATCCCTATTTTATGCAGCTTTTTGGGCATGTATCTTCGGAAATGGTGTTTCCTCTTTGTGGAATCAGCAACAGTGTCATCGCTATCAATACTTTCAGCTCTGCTGTCTACAGAACTCTACAGAATCGATGAACTCGAGAACTTTTTCATCAGACATTTGCTCCAAATTGATATTTTAAGGACTTTTAGTAATATCCACCTTCAACACAATAGTAAAATAAAAGGAAAAATAATAGAACCATAAGCAAACGATAGAGTTTTATGAACAAAAGGTGAAAACTACAAGGTAAGAGAGGAGGACATTTTTGTACACGCAAACCGGCAAGACCGCCTTGAGGAGGCTATTTCGTTTTTAAATCAAACTTTTTATTTTTTTTTCACTTCAAATACGTTTTAAAAATTAAATATAAAATGTTATCTACTTACCGGAAAATTTTGAAGTCAATCTTTTTATTATAAATGCTGATCGATGCTAATTGGATGACTTTTTGCACTCGATTGATCATAGCTCACAAACGACTTTATCAGAATATATTGGAAGGTATAAAGAAAACGTAAAAAAGTGTTGTCTAAAGACAGTTTTCACTATTTTGAAGCGAAAAAATGTTTAATACAGCACTGGGGCCCAAAAATCGAAGACCGCCTTGATGTGGTCTTACCGGCTAGAGGGTTAACCTTCGGTATAATCATGAGGTGTAGCTTTATGTTCATATAACACTGAATAATAAACCATCATCATGACCATTATCATGTCCATGATGAATACATCGTGCTGTTGATAGTCCGAAAATTACTATAAATATGCCAGTGTATGTTAGGAGCTGCAATTTAATAATTTGTAATTATGTTAACAGTGCTAAAAGATATACATATTTGTTAACAAAGATAAGTACTTATTAATAATTAAGCTATACGTGGAAGTAATTAAAACATTTGGGCGTTAACTTCAAAACATTGATCTACATTTGCATTTGAGTTTTAAATTCGTATTTAGGTTTTAAGTTTTACAATTTGTAAATTTATTTTTAACATTTAGCATACATTTAATACAAAACTAAATCATTACTCATAAACACTAAAGTTAAGGTAAAGTAATTCAATACTTTACACTTAAAGCCAACCCAAGTTCAAGTTCAAAATACTTTCACTTAACTAAAGAGTAATTAAAATATAAAACATAAAAACGTCTGTGTTTATTTATACATAAGATATAAAATTCTAAATTAAATCACAGTTGAAGTTATCATTGTTTAGAACAATTATCCTGTTATCAAATCACTTAAATCAATTTCAAAATACTCAATCATAATGAATTTGTTTACATCATGTGTTTCTATAATAGCAATTTTTGCTCTAACAGCTGCCGGCCACTCTCATCATGGACATGATCACGGACATGTTGGTGATGGTGCTGTGGCGGTGCATTATTCTGTAGTAACTGAACATAAGGCTGATTATCATGGACATGGAGGTGACAGTGGTGCTCACGCCACGGTACATACTTGGGGCCATGATGAAGCTCACAAAACTGACGGTTATGCAAGCAATGATGCTGGTCATTATGGAGATCACTATGATGGCCATGATGATGGTCATAATCATGCTTATCCTAAATACGAATTCAGTTATGGCGTTAAAGATCCAAAAACTGGCGATATTAAGAGTCAAACTGAGTCAAGAGATGGTAGCAATGTTAAAGGTAAATTAATCATATTTTTTTAAACAAATTTATTTATTACTAAAAATGCTATATACTACTTTTAATAATTACAGGCAGTTACACTCTTAAAGAAGCTGATGGTACCACTCGTCATGTAGAGTATTCTGCAGATAAACACAAAGGTTTCAATGCTGTAGTACATACCTTGGGTCATGCACATGCTGCACATAATGCAGGTCAAGGTCATGGTGGTAAAAGTCACAATCATGATTATGGTCATGGCAAAGCCAGCAGTTATATAATTGTTAAGAAACAGAAAGAAAAGAAGCATTAAAATAAACTATTATTTTATTAGTTACAATAAACGTAATTAAACCTTAAGAATGCCTTTTACTTTTTATAAATTAAAGTAATTTAACCTAACAGCAGGCCTCATTTATTAATTAATTGATATTTAAAGAATAATTTTTCATTCATATTTCATACCAAAAATCGATTTTTAGCATAAAAAACTCAAATATCTTAAATCGTTAATAACTTTGTAATTACTGCGATTTTAGCCAATATAAGCTAAATCTATGATCACTCATATTTCATACCAAAAATCGATTCTTTTTATAAAAAAGTCAAATATCTTAAATCGTAAATAACTTTGTAAATACTGCAATTTTAGCCAATATAAGCTCAATCTGTGATAACTCATATTTCATACCAAAAATCGATTTTTAGTTAAGAAAATTCAAATATTTTAAATCGTTAATAACTTTGTAAATACTGCGATTTTAGCCAATATAAGCTCAATCTGTGATCACTCATATTTCATACCAAAAATTGATTTTTTATATAAAAAATTCAAAAATCTTATATCGTTAATAACTTTGTAATTACTGCGATTTTAGCCAATATAAGCTCAATTTCATACCAAAAATCGATTTTTAGCATAAAAAACTCAAATATCTTAAATCGTTAATAACTTTGTAAATACTGCGATTTTAGCCAATATAAGCTCAATCTGTGATCACTCATATTTCATACCAAAAATCGAAAAAACTCAAATATCTTAAATCGTTAATAACTTTGTAAATACTGTGATTTTAGCCAATATAAGCTCAATCTGTGATCACTCATATTTCATACCAAAAATCGATTTTTAGTTAAGAAAATTCAAATATTTTAAATCGTTAATAACTTTGTAAATACTGCAATTTTAGCCAATATAAGCTCAATCTGTGATCACTCATATTTCATACCAAAAATCGATTTTTAGTATAAAAAACTCAAATATCTTAAATCGTTAATAACTTTGTAAATACTGCGATTTTAGCCAATTTAAGCTCAATCTGTGATCACTCATATTTCATACCAAAAATCGATTTTTAGTTAAGAAAATTCAAATATCTTAAATCGTTAATAACTTTGTAATTACTGCGATTTTAGCCAATATAAGCTAAATTTATGATCACTCATATTTCATACCAAAAATCGATTCTTATTATAAAAAACTCAAATATCTTAAATCGTTAATAACTTTGTAAATACTGCGATTTTAGCCAATATAAGCTCAATCTGTGATCACTCATATTTCATACCAAAAATCGATTTTTAGCATAAAAAATTCAAATATCTTAAATCGTTAATAACTTTGTAAATACTGCGATTTTAGCCAATATTAGCTCAATCTGTGATCACTCATATTTCGTGCCAAAAATCGATTCTTATTATAAAAAACTTAAATATTTTAAATCGTTAATAACTTTGTAAATACTGCGATTTTAGCCAATATAAGCTCAATCTGTGATCACTACTATTTCATACCAAAAATCGATTTTAAGTATAAAAAACTCAAATATCTTAAATCGTTAATAACTTTGTAATTGCTGCGATTTTAGCCAATATAAGCTCAATCTGTGAACACTCATATTTCATACCAAAAATCGATTTTTAGTATAAAAAACTTAAATATCTTAAATCGTTAATAACTTTGTAATTACTGCGATTTTAGCCAATATAAGCTCAATCTGTGATCACTCATATTTCATACCAAAAATAGATTTTTTATATAAAAAACTCAAATATCGTAAATCGTTAATATCTTTGCAAATACTGCGATTTTAGCCAATATAAGCTCAATCTGTGATCACTCATATTTCATACCAAAAATCGATTTTTCTATTAAAAAACCTAAATATCTTAAATCGTTAATAACTTTGTAATTGTTACGATTTTAGCCAATATAAGCTCAATCTGTGATCACTCATATTTCATACCTAAAATCGATTTTTAGTAAAAAAACTCAAATATCTTAAATCGTTAATAACTTTGTAAATACTGCGATTTTAGCCAATATAAGCTCAATCTGTGATCACTCATATTTCATACCAAAAATCGAAAAAACTCAAATATCTTAAATCGTTAATAACTTTGTAAATACTGCGATTTTAGCCAATATAAGCTCAATCTGTGATCACTCATATTTCATACCAAAAATCGATTCTTATTATAAAAATCTCAAATATCTTAAATCGTTAATAACTTTGTAATTGCTGCGATTTTAGCCAATATAAGCTCAATCTGTGAACACTCATATTTCATACCAAAAATCGATTTTTAGTATAAAAAACTTAAATATCTTAAATCGTTAATAACTTTGTAATTACTGCGATTTTAGCCAATATAAGCTCAATCTGTGATCACTCATATTTCATACCAAAAATAGATTTTTTATATAAAAAACTCAAATATCGTAAATCGTTAATATCTTTGCAAATACTGCGATTTTAGCCAATATAAGCTCAATCTGTGATCACTCATATTTCATACCAAAAATCGATTTTTCTATTAAAAAACCTAAATATCCTAAATCGTTAATAACTTTGTAATTGTTACGATTTTAGCCAATATAAGCTCAATCTGTGATCACTCATATTTCATACCTAAAATCGATTTTTAGTAAAAAAACTCAAATATCTTAAATCGTTAATAACTTTGTAAATACTGCGATTTTAGCCAATATAAGCTCAATCTGTGATCACTCATATTTCATACCAAAAATCGAAAAAACTCAAATATCTTAAATCGTTAATAACTTTGTAAATACTGCGATTTTAGCCAATATAAGCTCAATCTGTGATCACTCATATTTCATACCAAAAATCGATTCTTATTATAAAAATCTCAAATATCTTAAATCGTTAATAACTTTGTAATTGCTGCGATTTTAGCCAATATAAGCTCAATCTGTGAACACTCATATTTCATACCAAAAATCGATTCTTATTATAAAAAACTCAAATATCTTAAATCGTTAATAACTTTGTAATTACTGCGATTTTAGCCAATATAAGCTCAATCTGTGAACACTCATATTTCATACCAAAAATCGATTTTTAGCATAAAAAACTCAAATATTTTAAGTCGTTAATAACTTTGTAAATACTGCGATTTTATCCAATATAAGCTCAATCTGTGATCACTCATATTTCATACCAAAAATCGATTTTTAGTATAAAAAACTCAAATATCTTAAATCGTTAATAACTTTGTAAATACTGCGATTTTAGCCAATATAAGCTCAATCTGTGATCACTCATATTTCATACCAAAAATCGATTTTTAGCATAAAAAACTCAAATATCTTAAATCGTTAATAACTTTGTAAATACTGCGATTTTAGCCAATATAAGCTCAATCTGTGATCACTCATATTTCATACCAAAAATCGATTCTTATTATAAAAAACTCAAATTTCTTAAATCGTTAATAACTTTGTAAATACTGCGATTTTAGCCAATATAAGCTCAATCTGTGATCACTCATATTTCATACCAAAAATCGATTCTTATTATAAAAAACTCAAATATCTTAAATTGTTAATAACTTTGTAAATACTGCGATTTTAGCCAATATAAGCTCAATCTGTGATCACTAATATTTCATATCAAAAATCAATTTTTAGTTAAGAAAACTCAAATATCTTAAATCGTTAATAACTTTGTAAATACTGCGATTTTAGCCAATATAAGCTCAATCTGTGATCACTCGTATTTCATACCAAAAATCGATTTTTAGTATAAAAAACTCAAATATCTTAAATCGTTAATAACTTTGTAAATACTGCGATTTTAGCCAATATAAGCTCAATCTGTGATCACTCATATTTCATACCAAAAATCGATTCTTATTATAAAAAACTCAAATATCTTAAATCGTTAATAACTTTGTAAATACTGCGATTTTAACAATATAAGCTCAATCTGTGATCACTCATATTTCATATCAAAAATCAATTTTTAGTTAAGAAAACTCAAATATCTTAAATCGTTAATAACTTTGTAAATACTGCGATTTTAGCCAATATAAGCTCAATCTGTGATCACTCATATTTCATACCAAAAATCGACTTTTTATATAAAAAATTCAAATATCTTAAATCGTTAATAACTTTGTAAATACTGCGATTTTAGCCAATATAAGCTCAATCTGTGATCACTCATATTTCATACCAAAAATCGATTTTTAGCACAAAAAACTCAAATATCTTAAATCGTTAATAACTTTGTAAATACTGCGATTTTAGCCAATATAAGCTCAATCTGTGATCACTCATATTTCATACCAAAAATCGATTTTTAGCACAAAAAACTCAAATATCTTAAATCGTTAATAACTTTGTAAATACTGCGATTTTAGCCAATATAAGCTCAATCTGTGATCACTCATATTTCATACCAAAAATCGATTTTTAGTATAAAAAACTCAAATATCTTAAATCGTTAATAACTTTGTAAATACTGCGATTTTAGCCAATATAAGCTCAAACTGTGATCACTCATATATCATACCAAAAATCGATTCTTATTATAAAAAACTCAAATTTCTTAAATCGTTAATAACTTTGTAAATACTGCGATTTTAGCCAATATAAGCTCAATCTGTGATCACTCATATTTCATACCAAAAATCGATTTTTAGTATAAAAAACTCAAATATCTTAAATCGTTAATAACTTTGTAAATACTGCGATTTTAGCCAATATAAGCTCAATCTGTGATCACTCATATTTCATACCAAAAATCGATTCTTATTATAAAAAACTCAAATATCTTAAATCGTTAATAACTTTGTAAATACTGCGATTTTAGCCAATATAAGCTCAATCTGTGATCACTCATATTTCATACCAAAAATCGATTCTTATTATAAAAAACTCAAATATCTTAAATCGTTAATAACTTTGTAAATACTGCGATTTTAGCCAATATAAGCTCAATCTGTGATCACTAATATTTCATATCAAAAATCAATTTTTAGTTAAGAAAACTCAAATATCTTAAATCGTTAATAACTTTGTAAATACTGCGATTTTAGCCAATATAAGCTCAATCTGTGATCATTCATATTTCATACCAAATATCGATTTTTAGCACAAAAAACTCAAATATCTTAAATCGTTAATAACTTTGTAAATACTGCGATTTTAGCCAATATAAGCTCAATCTGTGATCACTCATATTTCATACCAAAAATCGATTCTTATTATAAAAAACTCAAATATCTTAAATCGTTAATAACTTTGTAAATACTGCGATTTTAGCCAATATAAGCTCAATCTGTGATCACTCATATTTCATACCAAAAATCGATTCTTATTATAAAAAACTCAAATATCTTAAATCGTTAATAACTTTGTAAATACTGCGATTTTAGCCAATATAAGCTCAATCTGTGATCACTAATATTTCATATCAAAAATCAATTTTTAGTTAAGAAAACTCAAATATCTTAAATCGTTAATAACTTTGTAAATACTGCGATTTTAGCCAATATAAGCTCAATCTGTGATCACTCGTATTTCATACCAAAAATCGATTTTTAGTATAAAAAACTCAAATATCTTAAATCGTTAATAACTTTGTAAATACTGCGATTTTAGCCAATATAAGCTCAATCTGTGATCACTCATATTTCATACCAAAAATCGATTCTTATTATAAAAAACTCAAATATCTTAAATCGTTAATAACTTTGTAAATACTGCGATTTTAACAATATAAGCTCAATCTGTGATCACTCATATTTCATACCAAAAATCGATTTTTAGTATAAAAAACTCAAATATCTTAAATCGTTAATAACTTTGTAAATACTGCGATTTTAGCCAATATAAGCTCAATCTGTGATCACTCATATTTCATACCAAAAATCGATTCTTATTATAAAAAACTCAAATATCTTAAATTGTTAATAACTTTGTAAATACTGCGATTTTAGCCAATATAAGCTCAATCTGTGATCACTAATATTTCATATCAAAAATCAATTTTTAGTTAAGAAAACTCAAATATCTTAAATCGTTAATAACTTTGTAAATACTGCGATTTTAGCCAATATAAGCTCAATCTGTGATCACTCGTATTTCATACCAAAAATCGATTTTTAGTATAAAAAACTCAAATATCTTAAATCGTTAATAACTTTGTAAATACTGCGATTTTAGCCAATATAAGCTCAATCTGTGATCACTCATATTTCATACCAAAAATCGATTCTTATTATAAAAAACTCAAATATCTTAAATCGTTAATAACTTTGTAAATACTGCGATTTTAACAATATAAGCTCAATCTGTGATCACTCATATTTCATATCAAAAATCAATTTTTAGTTAAGAAAACTCAAATATCTTAAATCGTTAATAACTTTGTAAATACTGCGATTTTAGCCAATATAAGCTCAATCTGTGATCACTCATATTTCATACCAAAAATCGATTCTTATTATAAAAAATTCAAATATCTTAAATCGTTAATAACTTTGTAAATACTGCGATTTTAGCCAATATAAGCTCAATCTGTGATCACTAATATTTCATATCAAAAATCAATTTTTAGTTAAGAAAACTCAAATATCTTAAATCGTTAATAACTTTGTAAATACTGCGATTTTAGCCAATATAAGCTCAATCTGTGATCACTCGTATTTCATACCAAAAATCGATTTTTAGTATAAAAAACTCAAATATCTTAAATCGTTAATAACTTTGTAAATACTGCGATTTTAGCCAATATAAGCTCAATCTGTGATCACTCATATTTCATACCAAAAATCGATTCTTATTATAAAAAACTCAAATATCTTAAATCGTTAATAACTTTGTAAATACTGCGATTTTAACAATATAAGCTCAATCTGTGATCACTCATATTTCATATCAAAAATCAATTTTTAGTTAAGAAAACTCAAATATCTTAAATCGTTAATAACTTTGTAAATACTGCGATTTTAGCCAATATAAGCTCAATCTGTGATCACTCATATTTCATAACAAAAATCGACTTTTTATATAAAAAATTCAAATATCTTAAATCGTTAATAACTTTGTAAATACTGCGATTTTAGCCAATAAAAGCTCAATCTGTGATCACTCATATTTCATACCAAAAATCGATTTTTAGCACAAAAAACTCAAATATCTTAAATCGTTAATAACTTTGTAAATACTGCGATTTTAGCCAATATAAGCTCAATCTGTGATCATTCATATTTCATACCAAATATCGATTTTTAGCACAAAAAACTCAAATATCTTAAATCGTTAATAACTTTGTAAATACTGCGATTTTAGCCAATATAAGCTCAAACTGTGATATCTCATATATCATACCAAAAATCGATTCTTATTATAAAAAACTCAAATTTCTTAAATCGTTAATAACTTTGTAAATACTGCGATTTTAGCCAATATAAGCTCAATCTGTGATCACTCATATTTCATACCAAAAATCGATTTTTAGTATAAAAAACTCAAATATCTTAAATCGTTAATAACTTTGTAAATACTGCGATTTTAGCCAATATAAGCTCAATCTGTGATCACTCATATTTCATACCAAAAATCGATTCTTATTATAAAAAACTCAAATATCTTAAATCGTTAATAACTTTGTAAATACTGCGATTTTAGCCAATATAAGCTCAATCTGTGATCACTCATATTTCATACCAAAAATCGATTCTTATTATAAAAAACTCAAATATCTTAAATCGTTAATAACTTTGTAAATACTGCGATTTTAGCCAATATAAGCTCAATCTGTGATCGCTCATATTTCATACCAAAAATCGATTCTTATTATAAAAAAACTCAAATATCTTAAATCGTTAATAACTTTGTAAATACTGCGATTTTAGCCAATATAAGCTCAATCTGTGATCACTCATATTTCATACCAAAAATCGATTTTTTATATAAAAAACTCAAATATCTTAAATTGTTAATAACTTTGTAAATACTGCGATTTTAGCCAATATAAGCTCAATCTGTGATCACTCATATTTCATACCAAAAATCGATTTTTTATATAAAAAACTCAAATATCTTAAATCGTTAATAACTATGTAAATACTGCGATTTTAGCCAATATAAGCTTAATCTGTGATCACTCATATTTCATACCAAAAATCGATTTTTAGCATAAAAAACTCAAATATCTTAAATCGTTAATAACTTTGTAAATACTGCGATTTTAGCCAATATAAGCTCAATCTGTGATCACTCATATTTCATACCAAAAATCGATTCTTATTATAAAAAACTCAAAAATCTTATATCGTTAATAACTTTGTAATTACTGGGATTTTATCCAATAAAAGCTCAATATGTGATCACTAATATTTCATACCAAAAATCGATTTTTAGCATAAAAAACTCAAATATCTTAAATCGTTAATAACTTTGTAAATACTGCGATTTTAGCCAATATAAGCTCAATCTGTGATCACTCATATTTCATACCAAAAATCGATTCTTATTATAAAAAACTCAAATATCTTAAATCGTTAATAACTTTGTAAATACTGCGATTTTAGCCAATATAAGCTCAATCTGTGATCACTCATATTTCATACCAAAAATCGATTCTTATTATAAAAAACTCAAATATCTTAAATCGTTAATAACTTTGTAAATACTGCGATTTTAGCCAATATAAGCTCAATCTGTGATCACTCATATTTCATACCAAAAATCGATTTTTAGCACAAAAAACTCAAATATCTTAAATCGTTAATAACTTTGTAAATACTGCGATTTTAGCCAATATAAGCTCAATCTGTGATCATTCATATTTCATACCAAATATCGATTTTTAGCACAAAAAACTCAAATATCTTAAATCGTTAATAACTTTGTAAATACTGCGATTTTAGCCAATATAAGCTCAATCTGTGATCACTCATATTTCATACCAAAAATCGATTTTTAGTATAAAAAACTCAAATATCTTAAATCGTTAATAACTTTGTAAATACTGCGATTTTAGCCAATATAAGCTCAATCTGTGATCACTCATATTTCATACCAAAAATCGATTCTTATTATAAAAAACTCAAATATCTTAAATCGTTAATAACTTTGTAAATACTGCGATTTTAGCCAATATAAGCTCAATCTGTGATCGCTCATATTTCATACCAAAAATCGATTCTTATTATAAAAAAACTCAAATATCTTAAATCGTTAATAACTTTGTAAATACTGCGATTTTAGCCAATATAAGCTCAATCTGTGATCACTCATATTTCATACCAAAAATCGATTTTTTATATAAAAAACTCAAATATCTTAAATTGTTAATAACTTTGTAAATACTGCGATTTTAGCCAATATAAGCTCAATCTGTGATCACTCATATTTCATACCAAAAATCGATTCTTATTATAAAAAAACTCAAATATCTTAAATCGTTAATAACTTTGTAAATACTGGGATTTTATCCAATAAAAGCTCAATATGTGATCACTAATATTTCATACCAAAAATCGATTTTTAGCATAAAAAACTCAAATATCTTAAATCGTTAATAACTTTGTAAATACTGCGATTTTAGCCAATATAAGCTCAATCTGTGATCACTCATATTTCATACCAAAAATCGATTCTTATTATAAAAAACTCAAATATCTTAAATCGTTAATAACTTTGTAAATACTGCGATTTTAGCCAATATAAGCTCAATCTGTGATCACTCATATTTCATACCAAAAATCGATTCTTATTATAAAAAACTCAAATATCTTAAATCGTTAATAACTTTGTAAATACTGCGATTTTAACAATATAAGCTCAATCTGTGATCACTCATATTTCATACCAAAAATCGACTTTTAGTATAAAAAACTCAAATATCTTAAATCGTTAATAACTTTGTAAATACTGCGATTTTAGCCAATATAAGCTCAATCTGTGATCACTCATATTTCATACCAAAAATCGATTCTTATTATAAAAAACTCAAATATCTTAAATTGTTAATAACTTTGTAAATACTGCGATTTTAGCCAATATAAGCTCAATCTGTGATCACTAATATTTCATATCAAAAATCAATTTTTAGTTAAGAAAACTCAAATATCTTAAATCGTTAATAACTTTGTAAATACTGCGATTTTAGCCAATATAAGCTCAATCTGTGATCACTCGTATTTCATACCAAAAATCGATTTTTAGTATAAAAAACTCAAATATCTTAAATCGTTAATAACTTTGTAAATACTGCGATTTTAGCCAATATAAGCTCAATCTGTGATCACTCATATTTCATACCAAAAATCGATTCTTATTATAAAAAACTCAAATATCTTAAATCGTTAATAACTTTGTAAATACTGCGATTTTAACAATATAAGCTCAATCTGTGATCACTCATATTTCATATCAAAAATCAATTTTTAGTTAAGAAAACTCAAATATCTTAAATCGTTAATAACTTTGTAAATACTGCGATTTTAGCCAATATAAGCTCAATCTGTGATCACTCATATTTCATAACAAAAATCGACTTTTTATATAAAAAATTCAAATATCTTAAATCGTTAATAACTTTGTAAATACTGCGATTTTAGCCAATATAAGCTCAATCTGTGATCACTAATATTTCATATCAAAAATCAATTTTTAGTTAAGAAAACTCAAATATCTTAAATCGTTAATAACTTTGTAAATACTGCGATTTTAGCCAATATAAGCTCAATCTGTGATCACTCGTATTTCATACCAAAAATCGATTTTTAGTATAAAAAACTCAAATATCTTAAATCGTTAATAACTTTGTAAATACTGCGATTTTAGCCAATATAAGCTCAATCTGTGATCACTCATATTTCATACCAAAAATCGATTCTTATTATAAAAAACTCAAATATCTTAAATCGTTAATAACTTTGTAAATACTGCGATTTTAACAATATAAGCTCAATCTGTGATCACTCATATTTCATATCAAAAATCAATTTTTAGTTAAGAAAACTCAAATATCTTAAATCGTTAATAACTTTGTAAATACTGCGATTTTAGCCAATATAAGCTCAATCTGTGATCACTCATATTTCATAACAAAAATCGACTTTTTATATAAAAAATTCAAATATCTTAAATCGTTAATAACTTTGTAAATACTGCGATTTTAGCCAATATAAGCTCAATCTGTGATCACTCATATTTCATACCAAAAATCGATTTTTAGCACAAAAAACTCAAATATCTTAAATCGTTAATAACTTTGTAAATACTGCGATTTTAGCCAATATAAGCTCAATCTGTGATCACTCATATTTCATACCAAAAATCGATTTTTAGCACAAAAAACTCAAATATCTTAAATCGTTAATAACTTTGTAAATACTGCGATTTTAGCCAATATAAGCTCAATCTGTGATCACTCATATTTCATACCAAAAATCGATTTTTAGTATAAAAAACTCAAATATCTTAAATCGTTAATAACTTTGTAAATACTGCGATTTTAGCCAATATAAGCTCAATCTGTGATCACTCATATTTCATACCAAAAATCGATTCTTATTATAAAAAACTCAAATATCTTAAATCGTTAATAACTTTGTAAATACTGCGATTTTAGCCAATATAAGCTCAATCTGTGATCACTCATATTTCATACCAAAAATCGATTTTTAGCACAAAAAACTCAAATATCTTAAATCGTTAATAACTTTGTAAATACTGCGATTTTAGCCAATATATGCTCAATCTGTGATCATTCATATTTCATACCAAATATCGATTTTTAGCACAAAAAACTCAAATATCTTAAATCGTTAATAACTTTGTAAATACTGCGATTTTAGCCAATATAAGCTCAATCTGTGATCACTCATATTTCATACCAAAAATCGATTTTTAGTATAAAAAACTCAAATATCTTAAATCGTTAATAACTTTGTAAATACTGCGATTTTAGCCAATATAAGCTCAAACTGTGATATCTCATATATCATACCAAAAATCGATTCTTATTATAAAAAACTCAAATTTCTTAAATCGTTAATAACTTTGTAAATACTGCGATTTTAGCCAATATAAGCTCAATCTGTGATCACTCATATTTCATACCAAAAATCGATTTTTAGTATAAAAAACTCAAATATCTTAAATCGTTAATAACTTTGTAAATACTGCGATTTTAGCCAATATAAGCTCAATCTGTGATCACTCATATTTCATACCAAAAATCGATTCTTATTATAAAAAACTCAAATATCTTAAATCGTTAATAACTTTGTAAATACTGCGATTTTAGCCAATATAAGCTCAATCTGTGATCACTCATATTTCATACCAAAAATCGATTCTTATTATAAAAAACTCAAATATCTTAAATCGTTAATAACTTTGTAAATACTGCGATTTTAGCCAATATAAGCTCAATCTGTGATCGCTCATATTTCATACCAAAAATCGATTCTTATTATAAAAAACTCAAATATCTTAAATCGTTAATAACTTTGTAAATACTGCGATTTTAGCCAATATAAGCTCAATCTGTGATCACTCATATTTCATACCAAAAATCGATTTTTTATATAAAAAACTCAAATATCTTAAATTGTTAATAACTTTGTAAATACTGCGATTTTAGCCAATATAAGCTCAATCTGTGATCACTCATATTTCATACCAAAAATCGATTTTTTATATAAAAAACTCAAATATCTTAAATCGTTAATAACTATGTAAATACTGCGATTTTAGCCAATATAAGCTTAATCTGTGATCACTCATATTTCATACCAAAAATCGATTTTTAGCATAAAAAACTCAAATATCTTAAATCGTTAATAACTTTGTAAATACTGCGATTTTAGCCAATATAAGCTCAATCTGTGATCACTCATATTTCATACCAAAAATCGATTCTTATTATAAAAAACTCAAAAATCTTATATCGTTAATAACTTTGTAATTACTGGGATTTTATCCAATAAAAGCTCAATATGTGATCACTAATATTTCATACCAAAAATCGATTTTTAGCATAAAAAACTCAAATATCTTAAATCGTTAATAACTTTGTAAATACTGCGATTTTAGCCAATATAAGCTCAATCTGTGATCACTCATATTTCATACCAAAAATCGATTCTTATTATAAAAAACTCAAATATCTTAAATTGTTAATAACTTTGTAAATACTGCGATTTTAGCCAATATAAGCTCAATCTGTGATCACTAATATTTCATATCAAAAATCAATTTTTAGTTAAGAAAACTCAAATATCTTAAATCGTTAATAACTTTGTAAATACTGCGATTTTAGCCAATATAAGCTCAATCTGTGATCACTCGTATTTCATACCAAAAATCGATTTTTAGTATAAAAAACTCAAATATCTTAAATCGTTAATAACTTTGTAAATACTGCGATTTTAGCCAATATAAGCTCAATCTGTGATCACTCATATTTCATACCAAAAATCGATTCTTATTATAAAAAACTCAAATATCTTAAATCGTTAATAACTTTGTAAATACTGCGATTTTAACAATATAAGCTCAATCTGTGATCACTCATATTTCATATCAAAAATCAATTTTTAGTTAAGAAAACTCAAATATCTTAAATCGTTAATAACTTTGTAAATACTGCGATTTTAGCCAATATAAGCTCAATCTGTGATCACTCATATTTCATAACAAAAATCGACTTTTTATATAAAAAATTCAAATATCTTAAATCGTTAATAACTTTGTAAATACTGCGATTTTAGCCAATATAAGCTCAATCTGTGATCACTAATATTTCATATCAAAAATCAATTTTTAGTTAAGAAAACTCAAATATCTTAAATCGTTAATAACTTTGTAAATACTGCGATTTTAGCCAATATAAGCTCAATCTGTGATCACTCGTATTTCATACCAAAAATCGATTTTTAGTATAAAAAACTCAAATATCTTAAATCGTTAATAACTTTGTAAATACTGCGATTTTAGCCAATATAAGCTCAATCTGTGATCACTCATATTTCATACCAAAAATCGATTCTTATTATAAAAAACTCAAATATCTTAAATCGTTAATAACTTTGTAAATACTGCGATTTTAACAATATAAGCTCAATCTGTGATCACTCATATTTCATATCAAAAATCAATTTTTAGTTAAGAAAACTCAAATATCTTAAATCGTTAATAACTTTGTAAATACTGCGATTTTAGCCAATATAAGCTCAATCTGTGATCACTCATATTTCATAACAAAAATCGACTTTTTATATAAAAAATTCAAATATCTTAAATCGTTAATAACTTTGTAAATACTGCGATTTTAGCCAATATAAGCTCAATCTGTGATCACTCATATTTCATACCAAAAATCGATTTTTAGCACAAAAAACTCAAATATCTTAAATCGTTAATAACTTTGTAAATACTGCGATTTTAGCCAATATAAGCTCAATCTGTGATCACTCATATTTCATACCAAAAATCGATTTTTAGCACAAAAAACTCAAATATCTTAAATCGTTAATAACTTTGTAAATACTGCGATTTTAGCCAATATAAGCTCAATCTGTGATCACTCATATTTCATACCAAAAATCGATTTTTAGTATAAAAAACTCAAATATCTTAAATCGTTAATAACTTTGTAAATACTGCGATTTTAGCCAATATAAGCTCAATCTGTGATCACTCATATTTCATACCAAAAATCGATTCTTATTATAAAAAACTCAAATATCTTAAATCGTTAATAACTTTGTAAATACTGCGATTTTAGCCAATATAAGCTCAATCTGTGATCACTCATATTTCATACCAAAAATCGATTTTTAGCACAAAAAACTCAAATATCTTAAATCGTTAATAACTTTGTAAATACTGCGATTTTAGCCAATATAAGCTCAATCTGTGATCATTCATATTTCATACCAAATATCGATTTTTAGCACAAAAAACTCAAATATCTTAAATCGTTAATAACTTTGTAAATACTGCGATTTTAGCCAATATAAGCTCAATCTGTGATCACTCATATTTCATACCAAAAATCGATTTTTAGTATAAAAAACTCAAATATCTTAAATCGTTAATAACTTTGTAAATACTGCGATTTTAGCCAATATAAGCTCAAACTGTGATATCTCATATATCATACCAAAAATCGATTCTTATTATAAAAAACTCAAATTTCTTAAATCGTTAATAACTTTGTAAATACTGCGATTTTAGCCAATATAAGCTCAATCTGTGATCACTCATATTTCATACCAAAAATCGATTTTTAGTATAAAAAACTCAAATATCTTAAATCGTTAATAACTTTGTAAATACTGCGATTTTAGCCAATATAAGCTCAATCTGTGATCACTCATATTTCATACCAAAAATCGATTCTTATTATAAAAAACTCAAATATCTTAAATCGTTAATAACTTTGTAAATACTGCGATTTTAGCCAATATAAGCTCAATCTGTGATCACTCATATTTCATACCAAAAATCGATTCTTATTATAAAAAACTCAAATATCTTAAATCGTTAATAACTTTGTAAATACTGCGATTTTAGCCAATATAAGCTCAATCTGTGATCGCTCATATTTCATACCAAAAATCGATTCTTATTATAAAAAACTCAAATATCTTAAATCGTTAATAACTTTGTAAATACTGCGATTTTAGCCAATATAAGCTCAATCTGTGATCACTCATATTTCATACCAAAAATCGATTTTTTATATAAAAAACTCAAATATCTTAAATTGTTAATAACTTTGTAAATACTGCGATTTTAGCCAATATAAGCTCAATCTGTGATCACTCATATTTCATACCAAAAATCGATTTTTTATATAAAAAACTCAAATATCTTAAATCGTTAATAACTATGTAAATACTGCGATTTTAGCCAATATAAGCTTAATCTGTGATCACTCATATTTCATACCAAAAATCGATTTTTAGCATAAAAAACTCAAATATCTTAAATCGTTAATAACTTTGTAAATACTGCGATTTTAGCCAATATAAGCTCAATCTGTGATCACTCATATTTCATACCAAAAATCGATTCTTATTATAAAAAACTCAAAAATCTTATATCGTTAATAACTTTGTAATTACTGGGATTTTATCCAATAAAAGCTCAATATGTGATCACTAATATTTCATATCAAAAATCGATTATTATTATAAAAAACTCAAATATCTTAAATCGTTAATAACTTTGTAAATACTGCGATTTTAGCCAATATAAGCTCAATCTGTGATCACTCATATTTCATACCAAAAATCGATTTTTAGCATAAAAAACTCAAATATCTTAAATCGTTAATAACTTTGTAAATACTGCGATTTTAGCCAATATAAGCTCAATCTGTGATCACTCATATTTCATACCAAAAATCGATTCTTATTATAAAAAACTCAAATATCTTAAATCGTTAATAACTTTCTAAATACTGCGATTTTAGCCAATATAAGCTCAATCTGTGATCACTCATATTTCATATCAAAAATCGATTATTATTATAAAAAACTCAAATATCTTAAATCGTTAATAACTTTGTAAATACTGCGATTTTAGCCAATATAAGCTCAATCTGTGATCACTCGTATTTCATACCAAAAATCGATTTTTAGTATAAAAAACTCAAATATCTTAAATCGTTAATAACTTTGTAAATACTGCGATTTTAGCCAATATAAGCTCAATCTGTGATCACTCATATTTCATACCAAAAATCGATTATTATTATAAAAAACTCATATATCTTAAATCGTTAATAACTTTGTAAATACTGCGATTTTAGCCAATATAAGCTCAATCTGTGATCACTCATATTTCATACCAAATATCGATTTTTAGCACAAAAAACTCAAATATCTTAAATCGTTAATAACTTTGTAAATACTGCGATTTTAGCCAATATAAGCTCAATCTGTGATCACTCATATTTCATACCAAAAATCGATTTTTAGTATAAAAAACTCAAATATCTTAAATCGTTAATAACTTTGTAAATACTGCGATTTTAGCCAATATAAGCTCAATCTGTGATCACTCATATTTCATACCAAAAATCGATTCTTATTATAAAAAACTCAAATTTCTTAAATCGTTAATAACTTTGTAAATACTGCGATTTTAGCCAATATAAGCTCAATCTGTGATCACTCATATTTCATACCAAAAATCGATTTTTAGTATAAAAAACTCAAATATCTTAAATCGTTAATAACTTTGTAAATACTGCGATTTTAGCCAATATAAGCTCAATCTGTGATCACTCATATTTCATACCAAAAATCGATTTTTAGCATAAAAAAACTCAAATATCTTAAATCGTTAATAACTTTGTAAATACTGCGATTTTAGCCAATATAAGCTTAATCTGTGATCACTCATATTTCATACCAAATATCGATTTTTAGTATAAAAAACTTAAATATTTTAAATCGTTAATAACTTTGCAATTTCTGCTATTTAAGCCAAAATAACCCAATCTGTGATCACTTATATCTCATGCCAAAAATAAAAACATAAAATAGAGTATATATGGTGCTGTCTGTGTGAATAAGAATACAAAGGGGGTAGTTATTGGCATTCATTACAGTCTATTAGATAAATAAATTCTTTAAAGAATCCTTTAATTTTTGATTATGATTGGTGTGGCGAAGCGAAATTGATGTGCTAGTTTATCATAATTTATTCATTTTACTGAAATTCACACTTATTATAAAATCTCCCTTAGTGCGTAGTAATATCACAATGAGTCAGACTATAAAGTCGTTTTTTACATTGCATTATTAATAGTTATGTACTGTATTCATATTTTCAATTTTCATTTTGCTATAGATACCACTGTGCAATGTATACAAATCAAACTATAAGCTTCATTACACTTTCAAATATCTTCTACTAAATACAATTGTTGTATTAACTATGTTTAATTTTTAATTTAAATATGCAAATTGTTGTATTAACAATTTTAGTACAACTTACTTTTTAATAAATCTGACCCATGGTAATTAAAAACGTGTAATAGTTTAACTCTCAACAAACCAAAATTTGTTCACAAGTAAAACTTTTGATATAAATATGGCATTGTTTTATGCAAAAGTTAACAGATGTTGTAGCAAGTTCTATTAATTCACACGCAAAGTTTGCTGAATTTAATAACTTAATTTTAAAATGCGTTTCCTAAATATTGCTGGTATTTTATTGGCACTAACTTGTGGCTTAGTTGCCAGCCACTATATTCATCATGGTGATGATGATGGTCATGGTGGCTACGGTGGTCATGGCAAGGAAGTTGGCTATTCAGTAGTTACTGAACATGGTCATGGAGGTCATGCTGGTGATCATGATGGAGGTTATGATGGCGGTCATCACAGTGTTCACGACTGGTCTCACGGTGGAGACGAGGCTCTTGGTCATTATGCTGCTTACGATATTGGTCATGACGATGGTCATTATGATCATCATCAGGATGCTGGTCACTATGGAGGTCATGGTGATGATGGCCACGATCATCATGCTTATCCCAAATACGAATTTAATTATGGTGTTAAGGATACAAAAACTGGTGATATTAAGAGTCATTCGGAATCCCGTGATGGTGGTCATGTTAAGGGTAAGTTTCAGTTATTATTTTTTGGTAAATAATAAATTTTTAAATATTTTATATTTGCAGGCACCTACAGCCTTAAAGAAGCTGATGGGACTACCCGTGTTGTAGAGTATTCGGCCGATAAACACAAAGGATTCAATGCTATTGTTCATACTTTGGGTCATGCTGCTCATGGTGGTCATGATGCTCACAACTATGGCCATGGTGATCATTATGGTCATGGTTACGGTCACGGCCATGCCTCTAGTTTCACTATTGTTAAGAAGCAGGAAGAAAAAAAGTATTAATGATTGTTAAAGATTGAAAATAATCTCTAATATACATAAATTATTGTTATTAAAATTTCGTTATAAATATTGATATTTAATGCAAGTATTGTATTTAATAATTCAATAAGAAATAAATTGACTTATTCAGGATGCGAAGAATTGAGTGTTTTCATTTCGTTCACGAGCGAATATTATTGGAAAAACGAATAAGGTTTTTATTTAATAGCAAGTTGAAACAAAAAATATCCCTAAATAAACAAATTTAATTAAAATTGAATTAAAACAAATCCAGAAAGTACAAAACAATATACAAAGTTGTACAAGTCAAAATTATGTGACAGAAAAAACTTTAAATTTTTGATTAAATTGATTAATGTTAACCTGTGCCAAATAGCGTTTATAACACAAAAATTTAAAAAAAAATGCATAAAACTTTAGCATTTTGAAATATTTTCGAGCTTATCCGACTAGTAGATGCCGTTTATAAAGAAATTGTGTTAACGCGATATGGTAGCCATGGATGTTAACCTGTAAGGTTAACATCTTAGAAATTAAGGTTTGAAATACGCTAAGTGATACGCTTACAAATATAACATTTATGCTTATTTTTTGGATTTCGAAAAAAAATTTGTTATTGAATATTTCGGAGTCGTAATCGATGGTAAAATTTGGTCCGGAAACAAGTTTCGTTGCTTGTGTGGCAAGTAGTGCCATCTTGTTCAAAGTAAACATTGTCCAGATCAATATCATCCAACTCCGACCATAAGATACGGTGTAATGACGTTTGTGGAATACCCAATTCCAAAGAATGACGAAGAATGGACAAACCTGGGTTTTCTTCAATACTTTGGGCTACAGCAGCAATATTCTCTCTTCACATCACTAACTTGTCCTAACTGCTAGAATTTTTCCACCAATTTCTGTATTGCAGTCCTACAAGATGCTTCACGACGACCCAAAAATGCTTTAGTTTTGCGAACTGTGACTGCAAGATTTTCACCATTTTTGTAGTGAATTTTAATAATTTCAATGCGTTGTTGAAGGGTGTATCATTTCATTTTTAATAAAGGCGTAGTTTCTTCTTGTCAAATGTTAAAGAATTAAAGCTTCAAAAGTGACGGCTACCGAAATACCGGGTGATTCCAAATAACACCTCTAGTTGGAAAACCCTTTGTATAAATGTTAAAAAAAAGAAACCAATAAATCTACAGTTTCGACTTTTTTATTTGATTAAATTGTTATTACTACTTACAAAAAATATTTATTTATATAGTTCTCATCAATTCCGGAAACCCTTTCATTAAGGTTTTTATAATGTTTTTTGTCACTTTGTTCGAACGGATAGTCCATCTCCGTTTAAAATCTACCACACTTTTGGACACCATTTTTGTGCTCTTCAATTCTCTTTTAACATTATCGCAATATCTCTCCACTGGCGTTAGCTCCAGGCAGTTTGGAGGATTTGCCTCTCTTGGTACAAATACCACATTATTGTTACTGTACCACTCAAGACCTTTCTTACCATAGTGACAGATGCCAAATCAGGCCAAAAACAAGTGGACACATTAAGAAGTCTTATGAATGGAGACATCCTTTTTTGTAAATATTCCATGATGTAAATTTCGGTATTTATAGAGCCCTTTGTAACAAATGTTTGGCTTCTTTTGCCGCAACTGCATATTGCTTGCCATACCAAGAAGTTTTTTGGGAAAATTGTCTGCTTTTGGGTCCCAAACTTTTCTAGAACTTTTCGTTTCGTTTTCCTAGTAAATATTCCTAGTACTGAGCTAACTGGGCGGCTATCCTACCGGAAGTGTTTGGAAGTCTTTTGAAAATGCTTTCTATTTATTGACTATCGAATCATCATGTGGACCATTCCATCTACCTGAACCAGGTTTTCTATCAACGGACAAGTTCTCCCGATACTGTTTAATAACATTGGAATCAGTTTGACGACAGACCTTTGATTGGGTGACCCAAATTTTTGTAGGACCAAGTTGGGTTTTATTGAAAATATTTAATAATTTTAGTATGCATTTTCTTCACGTCACTCATTTTAATCAGATTAACATCAAATGAACATAATTGATATTACACATAATAACTTACATACTTTTCAACGGAAACTTGATAAAAAAATAATACTTAGGTTTAAAAGAGCAGAAGGCCAATAATTCGAGGCATTACACCATGAAGATTGTTGTAAAACTCAACAAGAGGTTGTAAAATCATTCGGAACTACTCTAGCAGCAATTTTAAAACGTTTCCAAACAGCAGTATTCATGCAAAATCAGGCATACAATACGAATTGAAGCTACGATACCTTGAAATACTGCTTGAACGCTTTAAAAGAAAATCATTTTTGCACCTAATCATTACTCGATGAAAAATGGATTCATTGCGATAACCCAAATCCTAAGAGATCGTAAGCAAAGGCCGACCAACAAGCCAAATCGACACCAAAACCATATATCCATAGCGCTAAGGTAATTATCTGTTTTTGGTGTGACCAAAAGGGTCCTATCTATTATTAGCTGCTGAAGTCTGACCAGAACATCACAGGAAACCTGTACACAATGCAACTGGTTCGATTTAAGCGAGCATTGGCCGAGAAACGCATAGAATATCTGGCCAGACTTGAAACCGTAATATTCCATCGGCCACATGTTGAAATATCTGTTAAGAAGCATTTAGAATAAGATGGCTGCAAAGTTTTGCCTCACCCGCTTTATAGACCAGACCGTGCACAGTCCGATTACTATTTGTTTCGATCGATGCAAAATGCTCTCTTAGGGATACGCTTCACTTCAGAACATAGTATCGGAGATTGGCTTGACTCGTTCTTGGCTTTAATGGATGAACAGTTCTTTTGGCTCGGAATAATTATGTTGCCAGAAGGATGGGAAAGGGTCATAGGTAACAATGACCAATACTTTGATTAAGTTTATATTGTACAAATGTTTCAAAATAAACTTATATATTTGAAACATACTAAATACTAATATTGAAAATCAAATGTTAGATATTTAAAATAACTACTTAGAGTCACTAGTGTTTTTTTGATGGTCCCAGATTTTCGTTTATTATGGTCCGCTCATATATCTATCATATTTAGCCAAAAAAATGTAAACTTAAAAAAACACTAGATATTCATAACGTTTTTTTGTTATAACGTTTTTGGAACTGTTTAATTTGTATTTATTTGCAAACATTTTGTTTAAATTCGCGTAAAACCAAATAAATTTTTCGATTTTTTTCGCTCGGGATCAAAATGAAATAGTCACTCTTGATTGCCTGAATAAATCATTTTATTGTTTTTATGCAATTAATTATCACAATACTTGAATTAGATAACAACACTTAATATGAATTTTCAACAACAATTATTTCTATCATAGATTATTTTCAAACTTTAACAACCATTAATACTTTTTTTCTTCCTGCTTCTTAACAATAGTATAACTAGAAGCATGGCCGTGACCATAACCATGACCATAATGATCACCATGGCCATAGTTGTGAGCATCATGACCACCATGAGCAGCATGACCCAAAGTATGAACAACAGCATTGAATCCTTTGTGTTTATCGGCCGAATACTCTACAACACGGGTAGTGCCATCAGCTTCTTTAAGGCTGTAGGTGCCTGCAAAAATATAAATCATTTTAAAATTTATTATTTCCCAAAAAAATAATAATAACTGTAACTTACCCTTAACATGACCACCATCACGGGATTCTGAATGACTCTTAATATCACCAGTTTTTGTATCCTTAACACCATAATTAAATTCGTATTTGGGATAAGCATGATGATCGTGGCCATCATCACCATGACCTCCATAGTGACCAGCATCCTGATGATGATCATAATGGCCATCGTCGTAAGCAGCATAATGACCATGAGCCTCATCTCCACCGTGAGACCAGTCATGAACACTGTGGTGACCGCCATCATAACCTCCATCATGATCACCAGCATGACCACCATCATGGCCACCACCATGACCATGTTCAGTAACTACTGAGTAGCCAACTTCCTTGCCATGACCACCGTAGCCACCATGACCATCATCATGAGGAATGTAGTGACTGGCAACTAAGCCACAAGTAAGTGCCAATAAAATACCAGCAATATTTAGGAAACGCATTTTAAAATTCAGTTATTAAATTCCGTCAAATTTATGTATGAAGTAATAGAACTTGCTACAACATCTGTTAACTTTTGCTTAAAACAATGCCCTATTTATATCAACATTTTTACTTGGGTTTGCAAATACAGTGAACAAATTTTGGTTTATTGAGTTTTTAACTATTACAATATTTTAATTACCATGAGTCATTTGTATTAAATAGCGAGTTGAACTAAAAATGATTAATAAGTTGCATATTTACAAAAAAAAAAAAAACAATTGTATTTAGTAGAAGATATTTGAAAGTGTAATCAAGCTTTTAGTTTGATTTGTATGCATTGTACAGTGGAACGATAGTAAATTTAATATACATATGTAATAACTGGTTTTAAGTATGGATTTTAGTAACTTATTTTTGACTTTTGTACTCCTATATATCCTTAATAACATCATAAAGAGCAATCCGTCAAATGATGCATGCTCAATAAGGAATTAAGTCTCAAAAATTTCATAATTTTGAGATTTCTAGGGAAAAATATTTGTAAAGGTTTTTTGCAATAGTGTCGCCTTATATATATAAAATTACTTACTTTTAATTCTGTAAAAAAAAAAGTAAGAAACTGGCTGTATGGACTAAAATTACTGACTACTAAACTTAAAATATAATAAGAAATTTTTGGCAAATACTTCGAACAAATATTTTGTACAAATTATATTGATATCGTGATTTTCAATTTCTGGTGGGATTAATCATCTTTATGTTATTTGTAAACTATTGAAGCATTATAGAAATTACCGATTACAATTTTATTCTGTACCAGCTGACCCGACAAACGTTGTTCTGTCCAAATTAGAAAAAATGTTTATGTTCGATTTGTTAATTTGTTTGCAATGTGTAAAAGTATTAAAAAAGGGAAAAAGAACGTATTTTTGAATAATAACCGTGATGTGGTAATCCGGGTAATTCCAGGGAGTTTAAAAACTCGGATGACGGCATCATCTTAGGAAGTAATGGAATCTTCCGATTTGTACATCATCAATTTCACTTCGAATCTTAAAACTCAATTCCTAATGTATCACGTTCGCTTAACCCCTCATGATTTTTGTAATTTTGTGCAATGTTTGGAAACACCTTTCGGATGAGTTCGAATTTTGATTCGGTGAACTGGCAGAAAGAGACAGGAAATTCAATGCATTCGATCGAAATGTCAACCGGGTTTTTTCGTTGCCAATGTCCAGCAATTGTTTAGAAAATACTTTTCCAGATTGATCGTTCTGCAGCTCGACATGCATGACCACATTCAATTTGAGTTTCCTGACGTATTTCCATAAAACGGACGACTTCAAATATGCATTAAGCTCATCGGCTGGCGTTGACCTTGGAATCACTGGCAATTTTTGCCGATAATCGCCTGCCGACAAAATCATCGCACCACCAAACCGGCTTTGATTGTTTCGTAAATCTTGCAATGTTTAGTCTATGCCTCCAAAAACTTTTTTTGCGCCATTGTACACTCATCCCAAATGATCAGTTTACTGCAAAACTTTGGCCATGGCATTACTCTTGGAAATGTTGCATGTTGGATTTCCATTGACATTTCTACAACTCCTGATGAAGCAAGTGAAATATCATTCAAGGCGATCAAAAAAGTTTTTCCAGTTCCTCCGGGAGCGTCCAAAAAATCCCTCCTGTTCCATCATTCACAACTTTCATAAGAGTGTCGTCCGCATATTTTTGTTGTTGATTCAACAGTGGAACGTTTGTACGAACTGATTCCCGCAAGGCATCGCAATCATATTGTTTCTCGCGTCGCTGCTCTTGTGAAAATGCGTCGTGCATCGGATAATACCTTGTTCGACATTATCAATCATGTGTCCTCAATTAATATCAAAGCCTCGTTGTAAATTTCCCCGATCAGTTGCAAATTTGAATTTGGTGTTCTAATACGCATCTGATGCAAAATATTATCACACATGGCATCTTTGTATAAGCTCCACAAATCAGTCGGTTTGGATAGAAAGCATTTTTAGATAATTATCGAAAACAATGTTCGTGTCTGATTATCATTGAACGAAAGCACAGCATATCCGAGGGTGTATTCCCAATGAGTGTCATTCTGGTCAATGTTGTTGATTTTAGATAATTCGAAAAAACTGGGCGTAAAAGTGGGCATAGTAAATTTTTCTTCAGTAGATACTGTCCGAATTGGTTCAGCCGTTCTCAACTGATGCGACGACATTTGATTTTTTTTTATATAGATAAGAACTGAGAAAAATGTTTAACATACACATATGTTAATTAAAATGAAACCACTAAACTAACAGTTTTGAATCTTTTTTCTTTGATTGAAATTATTGTTACAATTTACAAAAAAAACAAGTAAGAAAGTATGGTCGGTCTAGCCCGACCTTATAATACCCTACACTAAGTAAATGAGCAAAAACATTTTTCTTTCAAAATTTCAAAAATTTATATTCGTGAGTGATTTTCGGAAGTGGGCCTTATATGGGAGCTATGTCAAATTATGGACCGATCACCATGAAATTAAGTGGTGTGATTAATGTCTATATCAAAGTTATTTATGTTGCATTTTATATGTATACCAACATTTTAAGGAGATTTATGCTCGTTAAAGTGATTATCGGAAGCAGGTCTTATATGGGAGCTATGACCAATTATGGACCGATCATAACAAAATTTGGTGACATAAATTCGGTATATATAGAATTTATTTGGAGAAAAACCTGTGTAGATACCATATAAATTAAACATTTATGAGCAATATAGTCCAATTTCGGGAGGACATTTGTATGGGGGCTAGGTGAAATAATGGACCGATTTCAGCCAATTTCAATAGGGATGGTCCTTGGGCAGAAAAAATGATATGTAGTAAATTTTATTGAAACATCTTCAAAATTGCGACCTGTACTCTGCGCACAGCCAACCAGCCAGCCAGACGGACGGACGGACATCGTTTAATCGACTCAGAAAGTGATTCTAAGTCGATCGGTATACTTTAAGGTGGATGTTAGACTAATATTTTTGGGCGTTACAAACATCTGCTCAAATCCATTATACCCTCCCCACTATGGTGGTGTAGGTTATAAATATTTATAGTTCTAATCACTAATGATGAAATTTTGAACTTTTTCGAAAACCCTTTCATTATGGATTTTATAGTAACTTATGTCACTGGTTCGAACAGGTTGTTCATCTCCGTTTAAAATCTACTACACTTTTGGACACCTTTTATGTGCTCTTAAATTATCTTTTAACAAGAGACCAATATCTATCCACTGGACTCAGCTCCCGGAGGAATTGCCTCTCTTAGTACAAATACCACATTATTATTCTTGTACCACTCAAGACCTTGCTTGCCATAGTGACAGGATCCTAAATCAAGCCAAAAATAAGTGGACACATTAAGAAGTCTTATGAATGGAAGCAGCCTTTTTTGTAAACATTCCTTGATGTAAATTTCGGTATTTATAGAGCCCTTTGTGACAAATGTTTGCCTTTTTTTCCGCAACTGCATATTGCTTGCCATACCAAGAACTTTTTGGGAAATTTTGTCTGCTTTTGGGTCCTAAACATTTCTTCAACATTCCCTCGAGCATCGGCAACATAAAAAAATTGACCCAGAAGCTACGAAAAATCTGCCAGAACATACGTACATTTCTTCATCCATTATTCAGCAGGTATATTTTTTGTATTCAATTTGACTTCAATTTCCGTTCTATGTTTTTGGACTCTAAATTTTTAGCAGAGTTCCTGTTAGGAACTTTTTGACTCTTATATGCTTTTAAACCTGCAATGGCTTTAACTTTTCGTACCAAATAGTCCGAGTACTGATCTAACCGGGCTGCTTTCCTACCGGATGTGTTGGGAACTCTTTTGAAAATGCTTTCTATTTGTTTGGCTTTATAAACATCATGTAAACCATTGCTTCTATATGAACCATGTTTTCTATCAACGGACAAGTTCACCTGATACTGTTTAATAATATTGGAATCAGTTTGACGGCAGACCTTTGATTGTGTGGCCAACTTTTTGTAGAACCAAGTTGGGTTTTGTTGAAAATATTTAATAATTTTAGTACGCACTTTTTTCTCGTCACTCATTTTAATCAGATTAACAACAAATGAACATAATTGGCATTAAACATAATAACTGACATGCTTTACAAAGGTAAATTGATCAAAAAAAAAAAAAATAAATTCAAATAATACTTGGGTTAAAAGTTTTAATGAAAAACGTATGATAGGAATTTTATGATCTCAGTCCTTAAGCACAAAATTGCACGTTTTACCCGTTTTTACCCCTTGAAGTTAGACTTTCGAAAAACTAATTTTCTATAGAGAGCTAAACTAAAAATGTTTTCGTTGTAGGACAATCACTGTTTTTTTTTTTATTTCCCCTTTTTTTCCCTTTCAGGTCCATGTTTTTAATAAGAATATAACCGATTAAAGGCTCCAAGGTTTCAAATATCAATGAAATTAGTTGAGCCGTTTAGGCGTGATTGTAGAACAACCATACAAATCTATTTATAATATAATAATATGTATTTTAAACCATAAAGTTCGACTAAAATTACAAGTAATAATTAATTATTTTCTGTTTAATTTAAATATATATTTCGTTTTTTGCTGTTCCATTGTTTCTCATTAGTACAATTAATGAATGTTTCATTTAAAGACAAATAACTTTAAAGTAAATCATACATCAGACTCGAACTACTAAATACTTATTTGTGATTAAAGCCAAATTTTGTTTACCAATTTTTACGTATAAATAGACAAACAAAATCTTAAATTATTTACAGTTTCTTTGAAAACATTAAACACTTAATACATTAGGTTTATTTGGTTTTTTGCTATTTAATTTGCAATCAACATGCGTTCATTGACCTCAATTACTGTGATGGTGCTATTGTGCGGTTTGGCAGCAGCAGGACATTTTCACCATAGTCATGGCCATGGTGGCGTTACTAAAGAGGTCGGTTATAGTGTAGTTACAGCACATGGAGCTGGCGGTCATGGTGGTAAATATGGTGAAGGTGATTCTTATGGTAAGGGTCATGGAGATGCTGGACATGTTGTTGTCGCTTATGGTGGCCACGGTGATGGGGGACATGGCGGTCATGGCGGTCATGATGACGGTGACTATGGTCATGGTCATCATGCTCATCCCAAATATGAATTTGATTATGGTGTTAAAGACTCCAAAACTGGTGACATCAAGAGTCAGTCAGAATCCAGAGATGGCGATAAGGTTAAGGGTATGTTATTTATTGAATTAATACATTTTTGGGAATATTTCTAAAGCTGTCCATTTTTCTTGTTAGGCAGCTATACTTTAAAAGAAGCCGATGGCACAACTCGCCATGTTGAGTATTCCTCAGACAAAAAGAAAGGATTCACTGCTGTTGTTCATAAACTGGGAGAAGCCAATGCAGTTCATGGTGGTCATGGAGGTCATGGAGGTCATGGAGGCCATGGTGGTAAAGCCAGCAGTTACGTTATAGTTAAGAAGCATGAAGAGAAAAAACACTAGAATATAAATTCATCGCTTATAACATAGACCTTGACAACGACCAAATGTGAACCAAAAATCTCTGTAATGTTAAAAATATATAAAAAAAAATGAAGCATCCATTCAAAAAAATTTTAAAATAAAAATAGAAAATTAACAAAAATCCAAATAAAAATAGTTTTGTATATTATTTACTCATTGATCATTAAATATAAAATATATAAAATTTTCTAACATCGATAACCCATTAATCCTTGATAACAAAAATCATAACATTGTATTCAAAAGATGGCGTATCTTTTGAACGTGGTTTTTGTTTTTGATAACTTATATATCATTTTGAAGGACACGTATATGTCATTTATTCCCAATTAGTAATAAACATTATAGTGTAAACAACAAACATTTTTTTGCTTCGAAAATGTCGAATTTTATGCCAACAAACCGTCAAATGCGGGAAGTTTTGCTTTACTTCTGAAACACACCGATTGCTCACCAAAGCTTATGGTAAATGTGTACCATAGTTATAAACGTTCGAGAGATGATTTGTGCTGTTCAAACGTTTTGATTTTAACACGAAAGACAAAGATCGACCAGGACAGTCAAAAAAGTTTGAAGGCCAAGCATTGTAGGCATTACACCATGAATATTGATGTAAAACTCAACAAAATTTTTAAAAACTTTGGGAGCTACTTAAGCAGCAATTTCAAAAGGTTTGCAGCAGGAGTCATCCAAAAGCAGGGAAATTGGATACCATACGAATTGAAGCCGAGAAGCCTTAAAAGACGTTTTTGCATGTCAGAAATAAGAAAATCATTTTTGCACCGAATCATTACATGCGATGAGATCTTATGTGAAGCACGGGCAACCAGCCGAATCGACACCAAAACCAAATATTCATGGCGCTAAGGTATTTTTCTGTATTTGATGGGACCAAAAGGTCAGGGGAAATCTGAGCAGAACATCACATGGAACCTGTACCGAACGCAATTGATTCGTATGAAGGGAGCATTGGCCGTTCAAAGGCATCAAAGTTACATGTTGATTTTGTCAACATAAGGAGTATATATAATTCTAAATCGATTTAACTATGTCCGTCCGTCTGTTGATGACCAAAATGTAAGACAACCTTATATTTTTCAAAAATGCTGATAACACGCGAAATTGAATTGGTCCATTTAATTTCTAAGCACCCAATTACGATCCAAAATATATATTATTTATGGCGTAAATGAAAATTGTAGAAATTACTCATGTTGAAGGGTATAAAATACATTTTGTAGCCTATTTCCTTATATTTGTTATCAGATTGTTTTTAACATAGAGAACTATACATAGAGACAAGACACTCCGATTTGTCAAACAAAAATACAACAAATCATATGTGTGATACAACAACAAAATACATTGATTAATATGTATTTTGGTGTTGCAAGAGTTAGGTTTCTGACAACAGACTTTGGTTTTTGGTAATTACGTCTCGTCTCTATGTTACCCTATGGTTTTTAATTTTATATTTAAAAGTCTATACAAAAAACAGTGGGGCAGAATCAAAATTTGGAAATAAATCTGTAATTTCTCAACGGCTGCTACGATCGAAATTTGACGTGGGCGAAGCCAAGGAGCATTTGCGTTAAAGTTATAAGAATGGGTCCTCAAATTAGGGTATCTTCGACATGTAAAATTTTAATCATGTGCCATTTTTTTGTTTCCATCCGATTTCAAAGATTTTTATATTTTGGGAAAGCTCTTGCTAGGTCTTGAAAAAATATGCTTGCGTGTACTATTAATCTCTTATAATTTTTGAGTTATAGGCATTTCAAAATTGAAATTTTAAAATTTTGTCATACCTTGGTCCGCTTTTTTAATAATATAAGTCTCACTTTTGGATCCAGTGGACTCAAATTTCCTTTGTTAATTAGACAACTAAATTACCAATAATATACAAAAGATTTTAGAGCAAAATCGATAATGGATCCAAAAATAAACGATTTTGAATTTAAAAATTCAAAAATAGTAGATTTTTGCTGTTTTTTGGGCGAAAAGGGGACTTAACACTTTTTTATAAAAAAAAAAACGTTCTTTAAGAACATGTAACAATTTTCTAGTTTTCTGTAAGATATCTTTACGGAGAACAGTGTGATATAAAAAACATGTCCCATTTTTTATTCCGAACTAATTTTTTTTTTCTTTGTTTAGTTAATTTTTGGTCTTACAAAAAAATTTCAAGTCAATATCACAATTAGATTCAAAAATATGCCACTTTAAAACTCCGTCCTTTAAAAATATTGCACTTTTTCATATTTTAGTAAAAAATGTCAGAACCATTGACTTCTTGAATAAAATACTATGAAAATTTATGCAAATTTTTTATTATAAAAAAGTGCAATTTTTTTTTAAGGTAATGCTCTATATTTGGTAGGATTATATCCGTTGTGCGGTAGTTGATAAAGTATTTTTGTTTCCCACATATTTAATAAAAATAATTTTGATAACATTAATTTTAGTATAATTTTTGTGCAATTAATAAACTTCTACTAAAAATTTGACTGTTTTAACAAAATCTGCTCTATTATCCACGTTTTTGAGCGTACAGATAATAATTATATGTCAGATCTATTCCAATAAATTTATATATTTTCTATAGTTTGTGAAGAAATTTTAAAACCTGGATGTGAAATATTTAAATTTAATATATATGTTTTTAAAATGTTTGTTTAACAAAAATCACTATATTCGACAATAGCCTGACGTTTATAACAATTTAGAAATGTATTATAAGTAATTTTTGAAGCCAGTTCTTATTAATATTACAATATTTATTTTTAAATCTTGGAGTAAAATCTAAAAAAAAAAAATTAATTTTTGTCAAAATGTATGAAAATTTCATAATCATTTCATAATTAGAGATTTTGGAAAACATTTTTAAATACTAGTTTAGACTTTGTTCGACACATATGTATGTAGATTAAAAGAACTTAAAATTTTTGCAAAAAATTACAAAATTTTGAATATTATTGAGATTACACAAGCGTCTTTCAAAGATCTTTCAAATAATACATACTAATATTTAAAATGTTTTCTTTCTTTTCTATGACACAGTTTCTTAGAATGTATTGAACTATTATTTTAGATATGTAACCACCCACTTTAGAGATCCATCCACAACCTCCCAGATGTACCAAAATTCACACTGTTCACTCAAGTCAACTCTAAAACACCTCAACTTTAAAAATGCAAAATTTCATTAAGATACCTCATACGGTTCGCAAGTTACAGAACTTTCAAAAATAAAAAATTCTGTAACCACTATGCAATATTTAATAGATTTTACTCCTATCTGAATAAACCTCAAAATATTTTCGATCATCACTTTAGTACAAAAATTCCCATGCTCTTCGGTTTAACGTTTTAGTATAAATAGCTGATGCACACACGTTAAATGGCTGCAAACAGATACACACACTTGCGTTTCTTTTAAATAGTAGAATTTTAGTCATTACTGCGCATGCCCAAGCAAAAATGAATTTCAATCAACAACAACAACAACTGTCTTGTATGTACTTAAGTACATACGAAACAGTCACCTCATTTTTGGACATGTGCATTCGTTTTCAAGTTTACAGTTTTAGTATAAATACAAGCTGTATGCATACAGCGATATTTATATTGGTTTAGTGCACCAAACTGTCAACAGTACAAATGGAATTTGCAAATTTAAAAAAAATGTATACTTTATTGCTTGGGCATGCGCAGTAACGACTAAAATTCTAATATTAAGAAGAAACACAAGTGTGTGTATCTGTTTGCAGACACTTAACGCGAGTGCATCCAGGGTTTAATATTTAGTTAAACGTTTTTTACATTTGACTACCGACTACGCAATAAATATGAATCGTTTTCATATTAATGTCCACATATACTGAAAATATACAAACTATAAACCAATGCCATATATGCACAAGCTTCATAGTAGAAATATTTGTCGCAGTTTTTCCAAAAATATTTTGCCTTACAAAATATTTTACGTTGCAGCTAGAAGACAAAATAAAAATTTTTCATTTCTAAAACATTTGCTGCCCAAATATATGTATATTTTTGGTTAGCAAAAACAAATATATTGCTTGTGTATAATATACAAAAAATTTACTACAAAAACATCAAACATGCAAACAAATTGCAGCGTGAAAACCATAAACTGCGAACGATATGCGCAGTAAAAAATTCAAACAATGGAAATATGGAAGATGCTAAATGTAGACTGCCAAACCATACGAAGTTGAAAAATGTAAAATACGAAATTGTGCGAAGTTAAAAATGTTTAAAACGAAAATGTGCATTTATAAAATATTTCAGCCACATATATGGAAATATTTAGCCGCATATAGTCACTGAGTAGAAAAATGTGAAAAAAACTATGAACAACAAGTGTGCGTTGATTTGGGTGTACAAAATAAAAATTTATATTGAATCGTGTGTTTAAGAATTTAAGTGCAATAAAATAGAAGCTTTATTTTTTGAGGTATGTAATTGTATTATGAAAGATAGGAATGCAGTGAAAATATATTAAATAAGATTCTGGGCAAAGGATAGCGGACGATATTATTTTATTGAATTTTTTGATTAAATGATTTTTGTAATACGAATTCAAATGTATTCCTGCTGCTTGTAATAGGAGTCCAGAAAAATTAGTAACATAAAATTTTGTATGTAAAGTGGCTAAAAAAGGATAGATAATGCAACAACAAAATGTAACAACAGACAAGCAAAACAGCCAATGAATACAATGTAATAAAAAATAACAGGATCTACAAAAAAAAATAGTATGTTGCATAAAAATGCAATGTAGATATATGGATTACTTTTTCTGAATGAAATCTATCAAATTAAGTGTTTGTACACTCAAATGTATCCTTTCGTAAAATTTGTAACAGGAGAACAAACAAATAAATAAGCAGCATAGAAAATAATTGTGCAAGAACAATTTGATGTGTAAGATATAAATGCAAAAAGGCACAGGCATGAGTACAACAGGATCAAAAGGAAATTAACTGTATAAAACTGCTGTATGTGTGTACATGTGTTTTGTAACTGCATAATGCTACAACAATTTACGCAAAAACCATAAACAAACACATAAATAGGTTCAATGATGATCGTGAGAGTAGCAGGAGAAAAAAGGATAAAGAGGAATGATAGAAATTTAAGTAAGGTCCAGAATATATATGTACATACATAATTATGTATGACTTGTATTCTGAAAGATCGACTTTGTGTTTTTAAATGCACATTCATATTTATCCATTCGTAATATTTGTAACAGGAGAACAAAGAAACAAATAAGCAACAGAGAACAAATTATGCAACGAAGGCACAACAATTTTTTACATAGCCACGAGTGCAGCAGGAGAAAAGGGAAATACAAGAACAACTACTTATACACTCAAGTAATTGTGATATACAACTGTTGTATGTGTGTCCTCTAGCTGCAAAAAGCAAAAACAACTCGTGCAAGAAAAGAAACAAATGCATAGTAAAGGAATTTCTATACATATGGAGGAGTAGAGTAGGAACCGTTGCAATTACTTGCATTTTGTTGTTTTTTTTACTGTGTATGTAGAAAATCAACAACAACTTGTGCAATCTCAAATGCAAATGAGTATGATTGGCTGAGCGTTTGTAACAGGAGTAAAATAATAAAGTACAGAATGCTGAAAAAAATAAAATTATACAATGAAGAAATTGTGGTATGTACCTACTTATATTGTGAACGATAGGAATGCAGTAAAAGTACATTAAAGAAGGTTATGGGCAAAGGATAGCGGATGATATTATTATTGCATTGTTTGTGTAGAACTGATTTTTGTTGAGTACCGTTACAGATAATTTTTTATTACGCATTTTGGTTAATTTTTAGCTCGAGGAATTTCTGTCATGTGCACTGAATTGTTGTTTTTTGTAAAGGATTTTTGTGCGTATTTGTTTTTATGGTTTTGCGTAAATTGTTGTTGCATTATGCAGTTACAGAATACAAGTTTTATACAGTTGATTTCCTTTTGATCCTGTTGTACTCATGCCTGTGCCTTTTTGCATTTATATCTTACACATCAAATTGTTCTTGCACAATTATTTTCTATGCTGCTTATTTATTTGTTTGTTCTCCTGTTACAAATTTTACGAAAGGATACATTTGAGTGTACAAACACTTAATTTGATAGATTTCATTCAGAAAAAGTAATCTATCTATCTACATTGCATTTTTATGCAACATACTATTTTTTTGTAGATCCTGTTATTTTTTATTAAATTGTATTCATTGGCTGTTTTGCTTTTTTAGCCACTTTACATACAAAATTGTATGTTACTAATTTTTCTGGACTCCTATTACAAGCAGCAGGAATACATTTGAATTCGTATTACAAAAATCATTTAATCAAAAAATTCAATAAAATAATATCGTCCGCTATCCTTTGCCCAGAATCTTATTTAATATATTTTCACTGCATTCCTATCTTTCATAATACAATTACATACCTCAAAAAATAAAGCTTCTATTTTATTGCACTTAAATTCTTAAACACACGATTCAATATAAATTTTTATTTTGTACACCCAAATCAACGCACACTTGTTGTTCATAGTTTTTTTCACATTTTTCTACTCAGTGACTATATGCGGCTAAATATTTCCATATATGTGGCTGAAATATTTTATAAATGCACATTTTCGTTTTAAACATTTTTAACTTCGCACAATTTCGTATTTTACATTTTTCAACTTCGTATGGTTTGGCAGTCTACATTTAGCATCTTCCATATTTCCATTGTTTGAATTTTTTACTGCGCATATCGTTCGCAGTTTATGGTTTTCACGCTGCAATTTGTTTGCATGTTTGATGTTTTTGTAGTAAATTTTTTGTATATTATACACAAGCAATATATTTGTTTTTGCTAACCAAAAATATAAATATATTTGGGCAGCAAATGTTTTAGAAATGAAAAATTTTCATTTTGTCTTCTAGCTGCAACGTAAAATATTTTGTAAGGCAAAATATTTTTGGAAAAACTGCGACAAATATTTCTACCATGAAGCTTGTGCATATATGGAATTCGTAAATAGTATTTATATTTTTAGTATGTATGTGAGGAAATATTATTTTGTTAAATATTTTTTGCAGTTTTCATTTAAAATTATGAAATATTTTGCAATTTTTTGTCTAATATAGTAGTAATTTTAAACTCTGAGTGCATCATCTATTTATACTAAAACTTTAAACCGAAGTACATGTGAATTTGTGTACCAAAGTGATGAACGAAAATATCTTGAAGTTTATTCAGTTCTATTAAATATTGCATAGTGGTTACAGAATTTTTTATTTTTGTAAGTTCTGTAACTTGCGAATGGTATGAGGTATCTTAATGAAATTTCGCATTTTTAAAGTTGAGGTGTTTTAGAGTTGACTTGAGCAGGCAGTGTGAATTTTGGTACATCTTGGAGGTTGTGGGTGCATCTCTAAAGTGGGTGGTTACACATCTAAAATAATACTTTAATACATTCTAAAATATTTTTAAAATATTAGTAAGTATTATGTGAAAGATCTTTGAAAGACGCTTGTGTAATCCTAACAATTTGTAAGTTCTTTTAATCTATATATGTATGTATGTATTTTGAATTTTATTATTTTTCACGACTAGGCGTGAAATTATGAAATGATTATGAAATTTTAATACATTTTGACAAAAATTAAACTTTTTTTTAGATTTTCCTCCAAGATTTAAAAAAAATTGTAATATTAATAAGAACTGGCTTCAAAAATGACTTATAATAAATTTTTAAATTGTTATAAACGTCAGGCAATTGTCGAATATATTGATTTTTTTAAAACAAAATTTTAAGTACAGCATATATCATTATATTAAAAATTTCACAGCGAGGTTTTCAAATTTCTTCACAAACTATAGAAAATATATACATACATATATATTTATTATATTCAAATTTTTAGTAGCAGTTTATTCAATTGCCAAAAATTGTACTTAAATTAATGTTTTCAAAATTATTTTTATTAAATACATATGTGGGAAACAAAAATACAGAGCATTACCTTCAAAAATATTGCATTTTTACATAACTAAAAATTTGTATAAATTTTCTTAGCATTTTATTCAACAACAAGTCAATAATTCTCACATTTTATACTTAAATATGAAAAAGTGCAATATTTTTGAAGGACGGAGTTTTAAAATGGCATATTTTGGAATCTAATTGAGATATCGACTTGAAATTTTTTTTGTAAAACCAAAAATTAACGTATCTAAACTAAAAAAATTAGTTCGGAATAAATATGGATTAAATTGGTCCTAACATTTGCAATTCTATCAAAAATTTTATACATATTTTAGTTTTAGAAACTCAATAAATATGTAATATGTAATAAACCTTTATTTATTGACAAAACTCAATGAAATTTTCAACTTTTCTTAAATTTGTCACTCTAAATAACAAAGTGTAAAAAAGCTTGATAAAAAATAGGTCAAATTCCAATTCTATTCTTTCAAATTAAATTGCAAAAGTAATTTTATAATGGCAAAACTTCAGAGGTCTAGCGGCACGTCTTAACCCCAACCGATTTACCTAAGATTTTTCCAGGATAAATTTGTTCATATATTTCATGCAAAATCTTACTAACATATCAAGTGTAAATTATGAATTCAAACACATGCTGACTTAACAAAAAGTTTGGTGTAACAAATTTTTCAAAGGGGGCAAGGTTTGTGAAACTTCTGAGGAGTGAATAAAGGCTTTTTATATAAGTATTTGCTATTGTTGAAAAGCTTAGGACATGAAGACTGATATTTTAATAAAATTTCATAATTTTAATTTTTTAACTTTAAAAACTTAAAAAATTATAATATGATGATTTTCCATGAAGAAAAATATAAAATTTTAATTAATGTAAAATTTTAATGGTTATAGATATCATAACAAACATAAGAATTAATGCAGATCCAAATGTCCTCAAATCAACAATGTTATAGTTTTTGCAATTTGTTATTTTAAAATACCGAAATTCCTAAACCCGGAAAAATGTGTTCCAAAAACTGAGTTTTTTCAAAAAGTGGCTACTGTGACGTTATTAACCGTGTGATAGTAAAAAAAACTTTGTATCTATTTAAGAAGCATATAGGGTTATACAAATATGAAGTTTTTTTAAGGATCGGTGCTTTGCCTTTTTAGAATTTTTTAGATTTGAGTTGGCGCCGCTTAAGTGAGCCAAAATTTATTTTACACGCTTTTGCATTCAATTTTATTTCCGGATTATATATATATAGTCCCGAAGAAAAATGTTTTCTACAAAAGAAAAAATATATGGGCTTTTTTGGTAAAAAACGTAAAAAATACGGCCCTTTTAATATGTTCCAACTTTGGATGCGTGTAACTTTTTATAGGGACAAGATAACTGTTAGCAAGTTGCTTTTATTTTATTTAGAATTTTATTACCAATATAGGTGAAAAAAAATTCGACAAAAAAAATTGAGCAAAATTAAAAAAAGTAAATAAATAAACCTAAATATATCTTCAACTAATAGAGATAATATGTAAGCATACTTTTAGCCTAATTATGACCCAATAAACTCAGAACAGCCATCAGAAACTAATTTGCAAATTAAGTTTAGGAACCAGGTGCAAAAAGATGAAGAGTGCCTCAGGGCATTGTTGCTGGTTTAGGTGTAACATTAATTATGATACGATTTTATTGAAAAACTAATGAAAGATATACAAAAAGTAAGAAAATATGTTTTACTTGCTACGATGATACCCATAAAAACAATTTTTGGCATTTGAGAAGGATAAATGAAGATCGCATTTTGAGAAAACACACTGTGTTTCTGACTTTTTGCCTAGTTTGCACAATCTTTTTTGCCTAACCAAATTGGAAAGTGGTCGATATTGTCATAACGGATTTCATTAACTGAATGTTTTGCTTTTTGCCAACTTTTGAACTTCCTGGCTGTGGATCTTCTTGTGGAGTACCAACTGTTTATGAGTCAAGGCGGATAATTTAATCAGTCTGCGGTCTCTAGCTGCCATTCCTATCATTTTTTTATATAACAAAATATATATCAAAAATGTAAAAAACTATACAATATAACACGCCGATAAATTTAGCCACAACAGTGCCCTAAGGCACCCCTTGCATTATCAAACTTTTGTTAATTGTTTAATATTTAGAAATTCATAGACTGAAAGAAAAATATCTTGATTTAAAAAAAATATTTCGAATAAATCGGGCGACTAAACTTTGATTAAAAAATCACACACAAAATTTCACGTGATAAAATTATGACATCACTCACAAAACAGCTGATAGAACAAAAACTAAAAGTCAGAATGGAAATGTTAACAAGTCTGTAACTAAAGTCATCGTTATATTTAAAAAAAAATTATATAATTACTTTTTGAGATAGTTGGTGTTTTGTAATGCATGCCTTGAGGCTCTCTTGCGGTTTGGAGAATTAATTACTCACCTTTATTCTTTAAAATAAAACACATTTTCCTTTAATTTCTATGTTAAAAATTTATTTATTTCATAAAACGACCAAAGAAATAGGATAAATCTTGTTTACCCTTTATGACATAAATAAACTGACGATTAGCGTTAAAAAATCTTCTTCTAACGCCACTAACTGGAGATATGCGTATCACTGGAATAGACAAGGAATTTAAACAAAAAAATAAATAAATATTGGAAGAAATTTACTTAGTTTTTAGTGCTGATATTTACCCCAGTGACGACAATTTACAATGATGTCGAGCAGTTAAAACCAAAAATGACTTTCTTTGAAAACCCACTTATATCTAGTTGGAACAAACACGAGATAATCCCAAATTAAACATGCGTCTTAAATCAAACTTATAAATTTAATATGTTGTAATTATTAACATAATGTTCTTTTCGTTCTTATTTTAATTTCTTATAATTTTGTTTGTATTTTAAATTGCTAAACCAAACTATTTACTTATAAAATTAGTTGTTATATTTCCTATAAACAAGTTCACATTATATTTGTTTTTTAGCATGTAATGGAATGGTTTATTAACCGTAAATATCCTGGGCTTTATGGGAAGCACTGCCGCACTGCCGAGAGCTGTTACCATTACTATAAATTGAGATAAAACAGGCAAATAAATAAGCATTATTTAAATAAGGATACATACATGCTTAACTCAATTCTTAAAAGCTAAATCAAATATATTTAGGTATGTACTATGAATGTCAGATTGAGATACTTACCGATAATTTTGTAGAACATTTCATCTAACTTTGAAAATATTGTTACGAATTTGCAATAGCGATTTGAATTTAACGGTCTGTAACGACTGCCTGCAGTATTCATCATATTTATAAACACGTACATCAGTAGAAGCTTCTATTTATCAACAATGTTGATAGCATGCGATTATTAGCAATGCCAACATTGACATCGAAAGCTCTAGAATTCGAACATACTAGTTTGTACGTTAAGGGCATTGTGGGAGATTGCCGAAAGATGTCGTGAGAGAGTTTATCATAGGCGCTGTTAGAGTTAACATCAACTGTCTTGTATATTTAAGTTTGTACATTATAAAGTGTGTGTGCATTTCTGCTAATTGATAAACGTGTAAATAGACACTGAGTGACTATTAGACTGTTATTGTTGTACATTTGAATAAATAAAGAGTTATTACAAATTTTAAACTACTAGAACTGCTTTTTATTTACAATCAAAAGTATCCGGTTTATTTAAAGGAAATAAACCAACGTTTTAAAAAGGTCAAAACGTAACAATATTTTCATACAAACTTTTTTAAAAACTTAGTGTTGCTGTTTAATATTGATTATGCCAAATGCATAAATTTACAAGTTTTTTTATACCCTCCACCACCACAAGTGGTGAAAGAGGGTATATATACGTTTGTCATTCCGTGTGTAACATTGAGAAATATTCATCTGAGACCCAACAAAGTATATATATTATTGATCCTTATGAAATTCTAAGTCGATTGAGCAATGTCCGTCTGTCTGTCCGTCTGTCCGTCTGTCTGTCTGTCTGTGTAAAACACTCTCACGTCCAAAATACATAAGCAAAATTAATGAAATGCATACCAAAATGTTTATAATTTTTCTAAACAGTTTGGTATTGAAAATCGGCAAAATCGAATTGGTAGAACCGAAGTTATGGATCAAAATGTAAGACAACCTCCAAAAATTTTGATAGTTTTCACATGATTTTTTGTGACTTTGGGTAAATTCATTGCAGAGAATACCATGAAATTTTGCACTCATTATTTATATGATAAAAGGAAAAATTCTGTTAAAAATGGAAAGAATCGGTCCATAATTTCTCGTAGCCCCCATACAAATTTCTTTCCGAAATATGGTGCTATGGTATATAAATGCCCATAGAATTGCAGTATCCATACAAAATTCAGCACAAGTATGTTTCGTGCAAACAGAAATCGCGAGGCCAATTTTTTTTTGGATCGGGCACTATTTGACCATAGCCCCCATATAAAGTTTAATTCCGAAAATCATTTAAATACACTTTAATATATTATATATATCGGTATCAGGTTGAAATTCAACTTACATAATCCCCATGCACATGAAAATCGCAGTAGGAAATTTCATGAAGATCGGCCCATAATTGGTTATAGCTTCCATATAAGGACCCAATTCTAAAAACCACATTAATTTTCATAAATATCTGAAAAATATCGTTATCGAATTAAAATTTTACACAGATCGGTAGTATTAATTCACAAATGATACTACTAGATTGTGTGAATATCGGTTCATATTTGACCATAGCTCCCACATAAGGTCCATTTCCGAAAATTACTTAAATGCTAATAAATCTCTTATAAAAGCTTCTATCTGGTTAAAATTTAAAATAAATATTTACATTATATACGAAAATCAACGTGTTGAATTTTATGAAGATCGGCCGATGATTGGTCATAGCTCCCATATAAGGACCACTTCCGAAAACTACATTAACCACTATAAATATTTTAAATATATGGATATCGAACTAAAATTGTATACAGATCAATAGATTGTATTCAAACATTATACTACTGGGTTTTGTGAATATCGGTCCATATTTGACCATAGCACCCATATTAGCTCCATTTTCGATGATAATACCCATAAAATTCTTGCAAATAATGTAATGGAGAAAAATATCAAGCAAAATAGGCCTCAAGTACATAGAAATCACGTTAAAATATTTAAAAAATACATTAACGCATATATAGACTCATATCGGTAAAAACTGTAACAGAAATAAGTTTCAAGTAGATTTGGTGACTATGGGTTTATAATTATATATATAAGGCTCACATCCGGAAAATTCATTAGAACAGAACAAAAATATACTTTTGAAGTTTGACTAAATATATTTGTTTACCCTTTTTTATATTCATTTACTTCACTTGTGGTGAATAAGAAAATATTGAGCCAACCGGTAATGTTAACCAATTATTAAGTATATAAATTGTTAAATAGTACATTTTATTCCTATTAAAAAAATTATAGACTCTGTTGGAAATGGTAGGAATATGTAGTTATTTCAATTATAAATTGCTGAACTAGATAACATTTTTATACATTTGAAATAAAATATCTTCTGCGTAAACTAGTTTTTCTAACAATATATAAATTACTACTATACTACTATATTTTAAATAAACTTTTATTTTGTTAAAAAAAGTGGTTTTATTGAAGAAAGTACATAATTTGTATACAGTCCAAAATGTGTATTATAAAGAAATTCGGTTATAGTCCTAATTCGCTCATAGTCCACAAAAATTGTGCAACTGTATTTGTAGACTATAAGCGAAAACTACTGTATTACATTACCATTCTACCAATCTTCATAATCGGAGCTAAGTCCCAATAACAAACACTGAATATGGATATTAGAGTGTTTGTGCTAATGTCATTTCTATAATTTTCATCTAATTTAGGTGGAGGGTATTTAAGATTCGGCATAGCCGAATATAGCACTCTAACTTGTTTTAAATTGTGTTTACAGTTCCTTTAAAGAAAACAGTTATATTGGCATTAAGCAAGACATAATAAAATGGTCCAACTCACACATGCCTGTTTCAAAATTAAATTAAATATTTGTGTTAGAAAGCAATAAACAATTAAATATAATTGTTCAATTTACAACCTATTGCAATTATAGTTGTACGTTCTCTAATTTTACAATAGTTGTATAAATGTTTTTGGTATATTTAAAGGGAATTACATACAACTTGTACGATAGATTGTAAATTGCACAAATATGTTGTTAAATTTATAATATCGAATCCCAACAACGAAAATGGCATAACACGCATAACCCGCATTATATGCGATTTTCGTAATTCATTGCAAATCTATAATTTAAGTTATTTACAAAGTTTCTCAAAGTTCCATAGGTGTGCCAATTCCGACTTGAGTATTGAAATAAATAATGCAAACATTTACAAAAATGCTTCTACTGTAAACTTACTATATTCTGCACTTAAGATATTTTCGCTGTTAGGGCTCGATAAGGAAACCCAAAATATGCAATTGCCAGAAATGTTCCTTTCATAATAATTATAAAATTTTGTAATATTTTGCGTATGACTTAAAAATGCAAGATATACAATAGATGGCGCATCTTTTAAATGAGGTAATTGTTTTTATGTCATTTTGAAGGGTACATATCCGTCATTTATTCCCACATAGTTTCTGAACATTATAGTGTAAACAACAAAGCATTATTATGCTTTGAAAATGTCGAATTTTGTACCAACAAAGCGTCATATGCGGGAAGTTTTGCTTTACTTATTTATTTTTATAAAAAGTACCGCTAAAGCACACATATTGCTCTCCAAAGCTTATGGTGAATGTGTTTCATTGTTTCGAACGTAGGAGATATGGTTTGTTCAGTCCAGAAGTGGTGATTTTGACACTGAAGACAAAGATCACCAAGGCCAGCCAAAAAAGATGGAACACCAAGAATTGTACACAGAAAAAATTATTGACAAATATTTTTTAGTTAAAAATTGTATTGGTTATGATTTTGATTTTAATCATATATTTAATTATATTAATTATTTGTTTTAATTAAATAGGATTATTTTGTAAAAAACACATCTAAATAAAGCAATATTCTGTCAATTGAAAAAAAAAAATCGAAAAAAAATTCTAAATTTTTGTGTCAAAATATATTTTTTCATAAATTTCTATTATTATTCATGTTAAAGAATATGAACTATTATTGGCGAAGATTCCAACCGTATGAATTATGAGAGGTACGTGTTATTCTTTGAGATGAGTAATTGTTTGATGTAAATTCAATTTATAAATTCTAACAACAATCAAGGCTTTCATTCAACATGTTCGACCCATTTCACAAAAGGAGAATGCCAAAATACCAGTTCCAAAACTTATGATGCTAGTTGATGCTAAGTGGCTTGAGTTTTGTGAATCCCATCCACATTTACTAATAGAACAATATAAGACCAAGGAAGCTGAAGAACCCAAATCTTCTAGATCATCAAGAAATGAAAAGGTGATTGGAAATGGTAATTTACTGCGTATTTAAAAAATAGTTGAAAATTATTCTTTGCAGCCTGATGATTTATACGAAGAAGAGGAGGAAGAAAAAGACCTCAGGTGGATGTAGCAATCACGGATGTAGAGGTCGCGGAATAGAGGGAGACGCACTGGCAAAGTGCCATCATTAAAAATAAAGTTCGGCAAACGCAAACATGGCAGTTCGGATAAATAGCATGATGCTTCTGATACATGAGGAACGAGATTCAGATTTAGGATTTGAAAAATTCTACCAAAAGTCGACCGTGCAGCTGACAGTTAAACTGCAACTAATGACGGTGGGACTCCTGCTGTTAGGAAGAAGGCTAAATTTAATGTAATTTTATGTAATGTATGTAATGTATGTAATGTATGTAATGTATGTAATGTATGTAATGTATGTAATGTATGTAATGTATGTAATGTATGTAATGTATGTAATGTATGTAATGTATGTAATGTATGTAATGTATGTAATGTATGTAATGTATGTAATGTATGTAATGTATGTAATGTATGTAATGTATGTAATGTATGTAATGTATGTAATGTATGTAATGTATGTAATGTATGTAATGTATGTAATGTATGTAATGTATGTAATGTATGTAATGTATGTAATGTATGTAATGTATGTAATGTATGTAATGTATGTAATGTATGTAATGTATGTAATGTATGTAATGTATGTAATGTATGTAATGTATGTAATGTATGTAATGTATGTAATGTATGTAATGTATGTAATGTATGTAATGTATGTAATGTATGTAATGTATGTAATGTATGTAATGTATGTAATGTATGTAATGTATGTAATGTATGTAATGTATGTAATGTATGTATTGTATGTAATGTATGTAATGTATGTAATGTAATGTATGTAATGTATGTAATGTATGTAATGTATGTAATGTATGTAATGTATGTAATGTATGTAATGTATGTAATGTATGTAATGTATGTAATGTATGTAATGTATGTAATGTATGTAATGTATGTAATGTATGTAATGTATGTAATGTATGTAATGTATGTAATGTATGTAATGTATGTAATGTATGTAATGTATGTAATGTATGTAATGTATGTAATGTATGTATTGTATGTAATGTATGTAATGTATGTAATGTATGTAATGTATGTAATGTATGTAATGTATGTAATGTATGTAATGTATGTAATGTATGTAATGTATGTAATGTATGTAATGTATGTAATGTATGTAATGTATGTAATGTATGTAATGTATGTAATGTATGTAATGTATGTAATGTATGTAATGTATGTAATGTATGTAATGTATGTAATGTATGTAATGTATGTAATGTATGTAATGTATGTAATGTATGTAATGTATGTAATGTATGTAATGTATGTAATGTATGTAATGTATGTAATGTATGTAATGTATGTAATGTATGTAATGTATGTAATGTATGTAATGTATGTAATGTATGTAATGTATGTAATGTATGTAATGTATGTAATGTATGTAATGTATGTAATGTATGTAATGTATGTAATGTATGTAATGTATGTAATGTATGTAATGTATGTAATGTATGTAATGTATGTAATGTATGTAATGTATGTAATGTATGTAATGTATGTAATGTATGTAATGTATGTAATGTATGTAATGTATGTAATGTATGTAATGTATGTAATGTATGTAATGTATGTAATGTATGTAATGTATGTAATGTATGTAATGTATGTAATGTATGTAATGTATGTAATGTATGTAATGTATGTAATGTATGTAATGTATGTAATGTATGTAATGTATGTAATGTATGTAATGTATGTAATGTATGTAATGTATGTAATGTATGTAATGTATGTAATGTATGTAATGTATGTAATGTATGTAATGTATGTAATGTATGTAATGTATGTAATGTATGTAATGTATGTAATGTATGTAATGTATGTAATGTATGTAATGTATGTAATGTATGTAATGTATGTAATGTATGTAATGTATGTAATGTATGTAATGTATGTAATGTATGTAATGTATGTAATGTATGTAATGTATGTAATGTATGTAATGTATGTAATGTATGTAATGTATGTAATGTATGTAATGTATGTAATGTATGTAATGTATGTAATGTATGTAATGTATGTAATGTATGTAATGTATGTAATGTATGTAATGTATGTAATGTATGTAATGTATGTAATGTATGTAATGTATGTAATGTATGTAATGTATGTAATGTATGTAATGTATGTAATGTATGTAATGTATGTAATGTATGTAATGTATGTAATGTATGTAATGTATGTAATGTATGTAATGTATGTAATGTATGTAATGTATGTAATGTATGTAATGTATGTAATGTATGTAATGTATGTAATGTATGTAATGTATGTAATGTATGTAATGTATGTAATGTATGTAATGTATGTAATGTATGTAATGTATGTAATGTATGTAATGTATGTAATGTATGTAATGTATGTAATGTATGTAATGTATGTAATGTATGTAATGTATGTAATGTATGTAATGTATGTAATGTATGTAATGTATGTAATGTATGTAATGTATGTAATGTATGTAATGTATGTAATGTATGTAATGTATGTAATGTATGTAATGTATGTAATGTATGTAATGTATGTAATGTATGTAATGTATGTAATGTATGTAATGTATGTAATGTATGTAATGTATGTAATGTATGTAATGTATGTAATGTATGTAATGTATGTAATGTATGTAATGTATGTAATGTATGTAATGTATGTAATGTATGTAATGTATGTAATGTATGTAATGTATGTAATGTATGTAATGTATGTAATGTATGTAATGTATGTAATGTATGTAATGTATGTAATGTATGTAATGTATGTAATGTATGTAATGTATGTAATGTATGTAATGTATGTAATGTATGTAATGTATGTAATGTATGTAATGTATGTAATGTATGTAATGTATGTAATGTATGTAATGTATGTAATGTATGTAATGTATGTAATGTATGTAATGTATGTAATGTATGTAATGTATGTAATGTATGTAATGTATGTAATGTATGTAATGTATGTAATGTATGTAATGTATGTAATGTATGTAATGTATGTAATGTATGTAATGTATGTAATGTATGTAATGTATGTAATGTATGTAATGTATGTAATGTATGTAATGTATGTAATGTATGTAATGTATGTAATGTATGTAATGTATGTAATGTATGTAATGTATGTAATGTATGTAATGTATGTAATGTATGTAATGTATGTAATGTATGTAATGTATGTAATGTATGTAATGTATGTAATGTATGTAATGTATGTAATGTATGTAATGTATGTAATGTATGTAATGTATGTAATGTATGTAATGTATGTAATGTATGTAATGTATGTAATGTATGTAATGTATGTAATGTATGTAATGTATGTAATGTATGTAATGTATGTAATGTATGTAATGTATGTAATGTATGTAATGTATGTAATGTATGTAATGTATGTAATGTATGTAATGTATGTAATGTATGTAATGTATGTAATGTATGTAATGTATGTAATGTATGTAATGTATGTAATGTATGTAATGTATGTAATGTATGTAATGTATGTAATGTATGTAATGTATGTAATGTATGTAATGTATGTAATGTATGTAATGTATGTAATGTATGTAATGTATGTAATGTATGTAATGTATGTAATGTATGTAATGTATGTAATGTATGTAATGTATGTAATGTATGTAATGTATGTAATGTATGTAATGTATGTAATGTATGTAATGTATGTAATGTATGTAATGTATGTAATGTATGTAATGTATGTAATGTATGTAATGTATGTAATGTATGTAATGTATGTAATGTATGTAATGTATGTAATGTATGTAATGTATGTAATGTATGTAATGTATGTAATGTATGTAATGTATGTAATGTATGTAATGTATGTAATGTATGTAATGTATGTAATGTATGTAATGTATGTAATGTATGTAATGTATGTAATGTATGTAATGTATGTAATGTATGTAATGTATGTAATGTATGTAATGTATGTAATGTATGTAATGTATGTAATGTATGTAATGTATGTAATGTATGTAATGTATGTAATGTATGTAATGTATGTAATGTATGTAATGTATGTAATGTATGTAATGTATGTAATGTATGTAATGTATGTAATGTATGTAATGTATGTAATGTATGTAATGTATGTAATGTATGTAATGTATGTAATGTATGTAATGTATGTAATGTATGTAATGTATGTAATGTATGTAATGTATGTAATGTATGTAATGTATGTAATGTATGTAATGTATGTAATGTATGTAATGTATGTAATGTATGTAATGTATGTAATGTATGTAATGTATGTAATGTATGTAATGTATGTAATGTATGTAATGTATGTAATGTATGTAATGTATGTAATGTATGTAATGTATGTAATGTATGTAATGTATGTAATGTATGTAATGTATGTAATGTATGTAATGTATGTAATGTATGTAATGTATGTAATGTATGTAATGTATGTAATGTATGTAATGTATGTAATGTATGTAATGTATGTAATGTATGTAATGTATGTAATGTATGTAATGTATGTAATGTATGTAATGTATGTAATGTATGTAATGTATGTAATGTATGTAATGTATGTAATGTATGTAATGTATGTAATGTATGTAATGTATGTAATGTATGTAATGTATGTAATGTATGTAATGTATGTAATGTATGTAATGTATGTAATGTATGTAATGTATGTAATGTATGTAATGTATGTAATGTATGTAATGTATGTAATGTATGTAATGTATGTAATGTATGTAATGTATGTAATGTATGTAATGTATGTAATGTATGTAATGTATGTAATGTATGTAATGTATGTAATGTATGTAATGTATGTAATGTATGTAATGTATGTAATGTATGTAATGTATGTAATGTATGTAATGTATGTAATGTATGTAATGTATGTAATGTATGTAATGTATGTAATGTATGTAATGTATGTAATGTATGTAATGTATGTAATGTATGTAATGTATGTAATGTATGTAATGTATGTAATGTATGTAATGTATGTAATGTATGTAATGTATGTAATGTATGTAATGTATGTAATGTATGTAATGTATGTAATGTATGTAATGTATGTAATGTATGTAATGTATGTAATGTATGTAATGTATGTAATGTATGTAATGTATGTAATGTATGTAATGTATGTAATGTATGTAATGTATGTAATGTATGTAATGTATGTAATGTATGTAATGTATGTAATGTATGTAATGTATGTAATGTATGTAATGTATGTAATGTATGTAATGTATGTAATGTATGTAATGTATGTAATGTATGTAATGTATGTAATGTATGTAATGTATGTAATGTATGTAATGTATGTAATGTATGTAATGTATGTAATGTATGTAATGTATGTAATGTATGTAATGTATGTAATGTATGTAATGTATGTAATGTATGTAATGTATGTAATGTATGTAATGTATGTAATGTATGTAATGTATGTAATGTATGTAATGTATGTAATGTATGTAATGTATGTAATGTATGTAATGTATGTAATGTATGTAATGTATGTAATGTATGTAATGTATGTAATGTATGTAATGTATGTAATGTATGTAATGTATGTAATGTATGTAATGTATGTAATGTATGTAATGTATGTAATGTATGTAATGTATGTAATGTATGTAATGTATGTAATGTATGTAATGTATGTAATGTATGTAATGTATGTAATGTATGTAATGTATGTAATGTATGTAATGTATGTAATGTATGTAATGTATGTAATGTATGTAATGTATGTAATGTATGTAATGTATGTAATGTATGTAATGTATGTAATGTATGTAATGTATGTAATGTATGTAATGTATGTAATGTATGTAATGTATGTAATGTATGTAATGTATGTAATGTATGTAATGTATGTAATGTATGTAATGTATGTAATGTATGTAATGTATGTAATGTATGTAATGTATGTAATGTATGTAATGTATGTAATGTATGTAATGTATGTAATGTATGTAATGTATGTAATGTATGTAATGTATGTAATGTATGTAATGTATGTAATGTATGTAATGTATGTAATGTATGTAATGTATGTAATGTATGTAATGTATGTAATGTATGTAATGTATGTAATGTATGTAATGTATGTAATGTATGTAATGTATGTAATGTATGTAATGTATGTAATGTATGTAATGTATGTAATGTATGTAATGTATGTAATGTATGTAATGTATGTAATGTATGTAATGTATGTAATGTATGTAATGTATGTAATGTATGTAATGTATGTAATGTATGTAATGTATGTAATGTATGTAATGTATGTAATGTATGTAATGTATGTAATGTATGTAATGTATGTAATGTATGTAATGTATGTAATGTATGTAATTCATGTAATGTACATTATATACATTACATTTATTATATGCAAATTAAATTTAATCTTATCATTTTGTATCATTTTGATGATTGGAGCAAAATCAAATATTTTTTTAATTAATGTAAGCAATTTCGTAATTGAAACTCATTTTATTTTTTTCTGTGTAGGCATTGCTCCATGAAAATTGTTGTAAAACTCAACAAGAGCTTGAAAAATCATTGGCAGCTACTCAATCAGTAATTTCAAAATGTTTACAAGCAGCAGGATTCATTCAAATGCAGAGAAATGGGTTACCATATGAACTTAAGCTGAGAGACCTTAAAACACTACATGTCCGAAATAGTGCTTGAACACTTTAAAAGAAAATCATTTTTGCACTTAATCATTACATGCGATGAAATATTGATCTATTACAATAACTCAAAGCATAAGAGATCGTATGTGAAGCCCATCCAACCGGCCGGATCGACACCAAATCTACACCATGGTGCTAAGGTAATGCTCTGTATTTGGTGGCAGGAAAAGTGTCCTATCTTTTATGAGCTGCTGAAATCTAATTGGGTATTATACGAATTTTCATGTTCGAAATGATACTTCAAAAGCTATAAAAGAAAATTATAAGCGTAGAGATCGCTAGTGAAGCCCATATAGCCCTGCAGAATCCTTGACGCTAAGGTAATTCTCTGTATTTGGAGGGAGCAAATGGATCCTATCTTTTATGAGCTGCAAATTATTCCTTTGAAACGACCATTGACTGCAAAATGACCAGAATATGTGACCAGACATGAAACTGTAATATTCCATCATGACAACACTCGGCCACCTGTTCTAATACCTGGTTAAAACTATTTAGAAGGAAGTGGTTGGGAAGTTTTGACTCACCCATTTACATTTAAAAAAAATCCAGCATTTTTAAGTCATACATTCAATATTTTTTGTATATTTCAACCTTAGGAACATATTTGGTCAATTCACAAGGTCTCTTATCAGTCATATTGTCATAATGTCCTAATATATCACGACTCGGCGGGTCGGCTTAACCGACTCTTACGCATTCGCCGTTGTTCACTGCTGGTTCGTTACGATAACACAATTAACATAGCATAGAAAGTGGTATTATTTTAGGACATTTTTTGCTTGAAAGCAATAAAAACCATTGTGAAAAATTAGGACATTAGGACAATATGACATAATAAGAGACCTTGTGAATTGACCAATTGTTTTAGCTTTTATTGCAGATTTAAAGCATATTTCGGGTTTTCATATTAAAACACATACGAGAAATCGTAACTACTATTTTTAGCACAAAGTTGTTTGTAGCTATGTATTTTATCAATTAAATAAACGAATATAAAAATAATTAACCACTAACGTCTTTTTGTCAAATATTTGACATTTCTAACACATTCAGATACAAAATTTATTTAAGGTATTTACAGACGACAATACGGAGTATTAATCTTTGTCCAAAACGTATATAAAATAATTAACGAAAAAATATGTTGATTACTACCGTGTAAACAGGGAATATATTTTTCAAAATAATTTCTTGACAACTAGATGAATTAAATAACATTTTAAATTTAAATAGTATTAATACACAGTATTGTCGTCTGTAAGAACCTTTAAAATGAAAACAAAATTTACTTTGGTTCGATTTTAATACAGATATGGTGCTATCATCTCTCTTCAAATGTCTAGCCTTCAGCTCTATTTTCAATATTTTAAAGTCTAATAAATAAAAAAATAAGTAAGAGAGCTATATTCGGCTGTGCTGAATCTAATATACCCTTTACCACATTATTTTTTGGAAAAAAAAATTCGCTGTAAAAATTTGTTTCACGATTTTGACCCATTGTTACTTTGGCCTTATATACGCCACTGCAAAAGTCTTTGAAATATCCATTAATGGATATTAATGACTTAGTAACCCAGATATAGATCAAAAATCGAGGTTGTCCTGTTTTTTTCCGTGTATCTCAGCCATTTGTGGGGCGATTGTCTCGAGCGGGAAGAATTTCCGATATATTGATGTATGCATCATGTATGTAAGTTATTTGGGGTCTACGGAAAGTTGATTTCAACATACAGATATACAGACGGACATGGCTATCGACTTCGCTATCTATAGCGATGGAAAATGTAGAAATTACAACCGGAATGACAAACTTATATGTCATGCATGGTAAACGGTATAAAAAATAGTTAAAAACTATTAACTACTGACCGCTTTTAAGGTTAAGAGGTTAAAAATACCAGCATATGTTGTAACTAGTTGCAATTTTGGAACAATTTCAACTATTTCGTTGTTGGTACATTAAAAACACATTTGCCAAATTAAATTATCTTCAAGCTAAGTAAACTTTATTATAAATACACATTTTTTTATTTAAATTCAATCGCTTTCGATTTTTGTGAAATTATATCAATAATGTTACATGTTTTATATTAAAAATTATTGACTGTTCCTTTGAAGAGTACAATTCTATTCTTATTTAACAAGATGTAGTAAAATGGTTTATTTATATTGAAATGTTTAGGCGGTTCCTCAAACATGGCCATCGAGCATCTCATCATAAGCATGGCTGTTTAAAAATTTTAATTTTTAAATAAATTGGTTAGAAAACAATACAAGAAAACTACAAATATTCAAATACGTGTAGGGTAACATTAGTATGAGTGTGATGAAATGTTTAAATTATAATAAATATAGAATTTAGAATAGGCTTGCGAGCATTAAGCAAACTAAACATAGCTATAACTTTAAGCATATAAAATGTTTGTCTTTTTAACAGAAGTATTTCTTAATTGTGTCTTAAAATTTTGATTTTGTAAAGATTTCAACTATTTCGTTGTTGGTATATTAAAAACACATTTCCCAAATCGAATTATCTTCAAGATCATTAAACTTTATTATAAATACATAATTTTTTAAAAATTTTGTGCAATTATATCAATAATGTTACATGTTTTGTATTTAAAATTTATGGACTGTTCCTTTAAAGAGTACAATTCTATTTGAATTTAGCAAGATATAATAAAATGATTTATTTATATTGAAATGTTTGGGTGGATCCACAAACATGGGCATCGAGCACTTCATCATTAGCATGGCTGTTTAAAAATTTAAAAAAATGGATTAGAAAACAATACAAGAAAAATAGAAATATTCAAATACGAGTAGGGTAACATTAGTATGACTTTGATGAAATGTTGAAATTATAATAAATATATAATTTAGAATAGGCTTGCTAGCATTAAGCAAAAGGATCATAGGTAGAACTTAAAGCATATATAATTGTGGATTAAAATTTGGAAAGATTTCAGCTATTTACACACATTTGCCAAATTAAATTATCTTCTAGCTAATTAACCTTTATTATAAATAAACAAATTTTTAAAATGCTAAACGTTTACGATTTTTGTGCAGTTATATCAATAATGTTACATGGTTTATTTAAAATTTATTGACTGTTCCTTTGAAGAGTACTATTGTATTCGTATTTAACAAGATGTAATAAAATGGCCTATTTATATTGAAATGTTTAGGCGGTTCCTCAAACATGGCCATCGAGCATCCCATAATCATGGCTATTCAAAAATTTAAAAAAATGGATTAGAAAACAATACAAGAAAAATAGAAATATTCAAATAAGTGAAGGGTAACATTAGTATAATAAGGCTGTCAAACGGTATGTATTTCATGTGTTTTGTGACATGTATAGGGACATTTTTCAACATGTAAAAATGTACATACCGTGTGGTCTATATGAAACTTTGTGCATGTAAATTTCATGTGTATGCCTTATGACATGTTTGGCAATTTTCGTGTGTTTAACAGTGTGTATTTTGAAATACAACACTGTGTTAGTGCAAAATAAAAAACACAAAACAAAACAGAGTTGAGAGAAATCATAACAAAATAAGTCTCATTATACTAAATATATTAATTGTGATTTAAAAATGTTTTAAATAGATATATTGTTAAAAACAACAAACATATAAACTAATAGAGGCTATGTCACATGTAATTACATGTGTACGTGTTTTTATGAATCGTATGTACAAGGTGGCGCAAAAGTAATCCTCCTATCAGAAAATGCCATAAATTTTGCGATTGACCCCTAATGTCAGTTCTGTTTTGACTTTTGTGTAGTAAACACATGCGAAATACACGTTAATAAACAATGTTACGCTACACTGATCCAGAACGCGGAATATTGCTGACTATTTATTTGACCAATAATCGGTCGGTGACTTTGGCACAACGTGAATTTCGTTGCAGATTTCCTGGCCGTCCATCGACCAGACGACGTGCCACGCAAATGGGTATCAGTCGACGGTCTTTACAGCGAATATTGGTACAAGATTTAAAGATATTTCCGTACAAAGACCAGACGGTGCATCAGCTGTTAGCTGCTGACCGCCAATCGCGTCTAACATACCACCAAGAGGAAGATGATTTTTCATCAAAAATAATCATGAGTGATGAGGCCCATTTCCATCTTAGCGGGTACGTAAATAAGCAAAATTTACGCTTCTGGGGCACTGAAAATCCGCGTGTAATCCACGAAGAGCCATTACACCCGCTCAAAGTCACTGTATGGTGTGCTGTTTTCGCTGGAGGAGTCATCGGACCTTTTTTCTTCGAAGACGTCGCGGGCCAAACGGTTACTGTGAATGGTGAGCGCTACAGAGCAATGATCAACGAGTTCTTTTTGCCGCAACTTGATGAATTGGGATTGGAAAACATGTGGTTCCAACAGGACGGTGCAACGGCACACACTGCACGTGCCACAACCGATATGCTGAAAGATGCATTTCCCGGGCGCCTAATCTCCCAGACTTCTTTTTGTGGGGCTTTTTGAAGTCGCGGGTTTATGTCAACAAGCCTCAGACTCTTGCAGCTCTTAAAGACAATGTCCGTCAAGAATGTGAGGACCTATCGCCGGAAGTTTTGGCCAAAGTGATGGAAAATGCCATAAAAAGTGCTCAAATGACAATCAACTGTGGCGGCTGCCATTTACATGACATCATATTCGCGACTTGATGTAAAAAAAATTAAAAGACCAAATAAACATAATCCACAAGAAGAATCAAAGTTTTTCATTTTTTTTTTTAATTACAGCCAAAAAACATCAGAAGTTTACTTTTGCGCCACCTTGTATAAGGTGAATTTTGACATAAGTGATGTAAAATGTTTTAACTATAATAAATATAGAATTCAGAATAGGCGTGCGAGGATTAAGCATAAGGAACATAGGCATATAAAAATAGTTTTTTTTTTTTTTTTAACAGATATATTTCATAATTGTGACTTAAAATGTGTAGCTATTAAATCATTATTTTTCACAAAAAATCGAATAATAATATTGTTTGACAGTTGCAAATATAACTACAGAGATAGTTGAGAGACTTTCTAACTTGCCCCACATTTCTGTAATTGTTTATTACAACTGACAAAAAATTATTCCAAAATATTGTCATTCCAAATTTCGACAATACACAGTGTGGTAGATTGCAAATCTAACTGGACAAAATTAATAAATCGCGTTGGCTTCACTTCTTACTTATGAATTAAATTAAAAACGAGTTCAAATATATAAAGGATTATAAAAAAGTCAACTTTTTTTGCGATGTATTTTGGGAGTTTTTACACATTCTTCAAAAATTTTCTTTCGGTAAAGAGTGGAGGTCATAATGAAAAAGTGAAAAAAATGTATGGCGGTCGTAAAAATGCACAAGTTTTACCTTAAGGTGAACACATGAAAGATTAACCCGAATATAGTTATACAGCGGAACTATTCGGAATAATCAGCTTTAACTCTACTTGAAAAAAGGAAATATTGCTACGAATGTGCAATGACGATTTGAATTTAAAGGTCTGTAACGATCGACTGCCTGCACATTCATTATGTTTGAAGGCACGTCCATCACTAGCATGCGGTTATTGGCATTGTTTGTAAGTATGGAACACTGGGTGTTTGGGCTGCTGGCAATGACATCGAAGGCTCTAGAATTCGAACATACGAGTTTTGTCCGTTAAGAGCATTGTAGAAGATTCCCGAGAGATGGCGTGTGTATAAATGGTGGCAGAGGCTGCAGTCGTGAGTTGAGTTTATCATTGGCGCTGTTAGAGTTAACATCAACAGTCTTGTGCATTTAAGGTTGTACGTAATAGAGTGTGCGTACATTTCTGAGAATTGATAAACTTGTATAAAGACACTGAGTGATTATTTAGACTGTTGTTATTGAACATTTTAAATAAATTAAGAGTTGTTACAATTTTAAACTACTAAAACTGCTTTTATTACCAATCAAATGTATGTATAAAAAATACACTTCTCTTTGAAATCTAAATGTACTTGTTGACAACAACTGACTGCAAAGCTTACTTTTTCCTAATCAGAGCTAAAAACAAAACATGAGTTACAGCTACCTAATGTATTGAGAAGTTCATTAAACAATCAGAAGGACATTTTTTGCTGAATTTTGTCCAGCTAGATTTGTGATTTACCACAATGTGCAATGGACCGACGTATAAGTCGCTGGAATAAGGCTTTTGCAATACCTTCCAATTGATAAATATCAAAACCAGTTATCCAAAATTTTAAATTTGTTTTGAATTCGACACGGAAGACAAAGATGGCCCAGGCCAGCCAAAAACGTTTGAATACCAAGACTTGGTGGCATTACTCCATATAGTTTGTTGTCAAACTCAACAAGAGCTTGAAAAATCATTGCTACTCAAGCACCAATTTGCGAGCAGCAGGATTCATCCAAAAGCAGTGTACCAGGGTACCATACGCATTTAAGCTGAGACACCTTGAAAGACGATTTTGTATTCTGAAATGCTGCTTGAACGCTCTAAAAGAAAATCATTTTTGCGCGGAATCATCACGTGCGATGAAAAATGGATCCATTATGATAAACCAACACCAAAGCAAAAAATCCATGGCGCTGTAGTTATCTATTATGAGCTGTTGAAATCTGACCAGATCATCACAGGAAACCTGTACCGATCGCAACTGATTCGTTTAAGCTAGCAAACGCCCAGAATATGCGGCCAGACATGAAACCGTAATATTCCATCATGACAACTGTAGGCCACCCACATGTTGCAATACCTACTATTTCTTTCGATCGATGCAGAATGCTCTCTCTGGAATACGTTTCACTTTAGAACAGAGTTTCGTTCTTGGTCTCAAAAGATGAGCAGTTCTTTTGGCGCGGAATTCGTATGTTGCGAGAAAGATGGAACAAGGTCATATCTAGCCAATACTTTATAAATAAATTTATATTGTACGAATGTTTCAAAATAAAATCTAAAACACGCAATACATGTCCTAAAGAAGACTCATATTAGTTGAAACACTAATCATTTCAATTAAAATAAAACCAGTTTTTAACATTTTCACAGGGGATTTGTAAGGATAAGAAAAACTTTGTTTTGTGGATTTTTGAGGGATAAAAATCATTTTTTGGGCATTAGACACGAACAAATCTGAGAACCCTGCGTACTACAATTATCCAAATCCATTTTTAGATGACCAAAATATTAAAAAGTAAATTAAAATTATACTTTTTGTCTTTATTATACAATGTTGTTAATATAATTTTATATGATTAATTTAAAATAGGTTTACATATCCTTTAAAGATTGACACTTTATTTGTATTTATCAAGGTCCAATAAAATGGTCTATTGATATTGAAATTTTTGGGCATCGAGACGAACCCATAGCACAGGCCTGTTAAAATATTAAATAAATGGAATAAGTAAAACGCTACAAAACGACACATATGTTTAATATATAATTTACAATGAAATTCCAAAAATTTAAGAAATGCTCTTTAGGATTTTATAAATGATATATAAAAGAATCTAACAATTTTGAGTTAAATTGAAGCTAAATTGTATGACTGTAAACTACATTTAAAGGTGGTCTATAAAGGTGTTTTCCCAGACTAACTTAGTGCTAATAATTTTTTTCCGGAAACTGGTCCATAGACCTTCCAAAATTTTGACAATTATAATCTTTGTCTTTATTCCAAATATAACATAATCTTACATGATTAATTTAAAACAGGATTACATTTCCTTTAAATATAGCCACTTTATTTGTATTCATCAAGGTCCAATGAAATGGTCTATTGATATTGAAATGTTCGGGTGGTAGAGGTATCGACATCAACTGCATGTGGAAGCCTATTCAAAAATTAAATAAAATATATGAGTAAAATGCTACTTTAACACATACATAATTTTAAAATTTGTTTGTCATGAATTCCATTGAATTCTTACTATATGAGTTAAGTTACACGTTCAATAAAAGCTTAATTGTTGGCTGTAAACTACCATTAATGTTAGTTTAAAGTTGTTCTCAAAGGCCTTTTCAGCTGTGCTAAATATATTTCCGGATATAAGTATGTATGTCGTCGGAATACAGAACATAGTAGCTGAGATAAAGCTAAAAATAATACTTATGGGCTGTGATTGTTTTAAACTAATGTCAATTATGTTTTTTAACCAGTTTTAGGTATCCACCTCTGTAGAAAGTCGTTGTCTGACAGATTGTGTTAAAAACTTGCGAAAAGTAATGGAAAGTTTACAATGTCTTTATTGAATAATGTTGGTATTAACTAGGAAAAGAGGAGCCGCTAGGAGACACTATGTGATTCTAATACATTAGAAGTCTAAGTTCGTTTCGATATTTATGAAGAAAATATAGCATTTTAAAGAGAACGCTAGCGATATTATTCTATATGTTTGGAACTAAATTTGATTAAAATTTATTTCCGTTTTTACAACTTCAACAAATTCGTTATTAATACATTTGCAACCAATGGTATAGCGACTTCTAAATCCCATTCTGGGGAACAATAATGTGAAACTCATGGATTAAGGACTGCGATCGTAAAATTCACAACACACGTTTTTCATTAAAACTTTTAACTCAAGTATTATTTTATTTTTTTTTTATTTTTTTGATCCCGTTACCTTTGTAAAGCATGACAGTTATTATGTTTACTGTCAATAATGTTCATTTGTTGTTAATCTGATTAAAATGAGTCACCAGAAAAAGTGCGTACTAAAATTATTAAATATTTTCAACAAATCCCAACTTGGTCCTACAAAAAGTTGGCCAAACAATCAGAGGTCTGTTATCAAACAGTTTCAAATGTTATTCAACAGTACCGGGAGAACTTGTCCGTTGATATAAACCCTGGTCCAGGTAGAAGGAATGGTCCACATGATGTTTCTAATGCCAAAAAAATAGAAAGCATTTTCAAAAGAGTTCCCAACACATCCGGTAGTAAAGCAGCCCGGCTAGGTCAGTACTCGGACTATTTGGTACGAAAAGTTAAAGCCAATGCTGGTATATTCTGGGTCAATGTTTTTATGTTGCAGTCGAGCATCTGCGAATGTTGAAGAAAAGTTTAGGACCCAAAAACAGACAAAATTTCCCTAAAAGTTCTTGGTATGGCAAGCAATATGCAGTTGCGGCAAAAAAGCCAAACATTTGTTACAAATACCGCTATAAATACCGAAATTTACATCCATTCATAAGACTTCTTAATGTGTACACTTATTTTTGGCCTGATTTTGACATCTGTCACTACGGCAAGAAAGGTCTTAGGTGGTAAAAGAACAATAATGTGGTAGTTGTACCAAGAGAGGCAATTCCTCCAGACTGCCTGGAGCTGAGTCCAGTGGATAAATATTGGACTCTGGTTAAAAGAGATTTGAAGAATACAAAAAAGAAAAGTGTGGTAGATTTTAAACAGAGATGGAGAATCTGTTCGAATAAAGTGACATAAAGCACTATAAAAACCATAATGGAAGGGGTTTCGAAAAAGGTTCAAAATTTCATCATTAGTGAGTAGAACTATAAAAATATTTTTTTTATGAAGGTATTGACATCGGTTTTATTCGAATCTTTCAAAAAGGATTTTCATCAAGAGGTGTTATTTTGGTATTCAAAGAAAAATGCCATTTTTGAGATAAATGATCGGATGTTTATTTCATAATAAAGAGGAAGGTATGCCGTTAATAATGAAAAAGAACAACAGCCAAATGGCCACCATGACCACGCTTACAGGACCATATACTTTTCGTGAAATTTTCATAACCAAATCGTAAAGTGGCTGCCCTATGTCCTCGATAGCCTCACGAATTCTATTTTTGAGGTCTTGAATCGACGCTGGGCTATTGGCGTAGACCTTGTTTTTCACGTGGCCCCAAAGGAAGAAGTCGCTAGGCGTTAAATCACAAGATGTCGGTGGCCAATTGTGATCACCTCTTCGAGAGATAACACGGTCCGGAAACTTTTCCCCTAAAACAGTAATGGTTTCGTTGTTTGTGTGGCACGTAGCGCCGTCTTGTTGAAAATAAACGTTGTCCAGATCAATATCATCAAACTCCGATCATAAGATACGATGTAATGACGATTGTGGAATGCCCAATTCCAAAGATCGACAAGGAATGAACAAACCTGGGTTCTCTTCAACACTTTGGGCTACAGCAGCAATATTCTCAGTTGTTCTTGAGCGACGTGCACGGGTTTTATTCTTCACATCACTAACTTGTCCCAACGGCTCGAATTTTTCCACCAATTTCTGTATTGCGGTCCGACAAGGTGCTTCACGACGACCCAAAAATGCTTTAGTTTTGCGAACTGTGACTGCAACATTTTCACCATTTTTGTAGTGAATTTTAATCATTTCTTTCCGTTATTGAAGCGTGTATCGTTCCATTTTTAGTAATGGCGTAGTTTCAACTTGTCAAATATCAAAGAATAAAAGCTTCAAAAGTGACAGCTACCGAAATACCGGTTGATTCAAAATAACACCTCTTATTGGAAAACCCTTTACAATAACTTTTTAATGTATTCAAGAATCAAGTATTTCTTTAGTAAATATAAGAATTTTAAAACAATTTATAAAAGCTTTAAAGAAATTATAAATGTTTCCAAACTGATTAAAAAATATGTTCCCAGCATGATAGTGTTGGATAAAAATATCAACTCAAGAACAGTTATGTAGAAGTGGTTACGAAAATCACAATTTCAGATAAAAAATCATTAAATAAAGAACTTTTTCAGAACCATTCCATTAAATTGGCAACAATTTTAAACAGAAATCATGGGTAGCAATTAGAGTACTAAAACAACTGAAATACAAAAAGTTTGAAATTTATTTTTTTTTTTACCAAAAATTAATTAAAACAAGTAAGAGTGCTATATTCGGCTATGCCGAATCTTATACACTCTTCACCTTTGTTGCGGATGCTTTAATTGCTCAATTTCAGCGTATACCATCCTAAATATATCAAGAAAACTTTTAAAAATTTTACATTTAATTGCTGACGAACAGATTATATTGTACAAGTTACAAACGAAATGACAATCTTATATATACCCTTCTCACAAAGTTGAAGGGTATAAAAACAAAAACGCCAAACGAAGCGAAACACCAAAAAAAAAAATACTCAAAGCAATGAAACCAACACACATCCAATCATAATTTTTTTTGCTTTTTTGTCAAAACATGCAATAAATTTTCTTTTTTTGATGAAATTTTCAGAGGTTGTCTCGGATTTTTGTTCATATCTTCATTAGTTATGGACGGATTTTGCTGATTTTAAATAGGAAACTTCTCGAAAGCGTGTCTGACAGAATTACTGAAGATTTGGATACCAAAGATATTGATTTATATACTTTATAGGGTCGGAAAGTTATATTGTGGAAATTATAAATGAAATGACAAACTTATATATACCCTTATTACGAAGGTGAAGAGTATAAAAACCGGTTAACCGAGACAAAAAAACAGGCATTTCAAATTATTCGAACATATTGAAAACCAGTCAAGCCTTATGGCAACTCTATATCACAACCATTTAAATTACATTTCCTCCAGATTAGATATCATTTTATTTATTAATATTATTAAGAAAAAGACTCGACAGTGCTTTTGTATAATTTCTATTATATGATTTAATTATTTTATATACACAGAGAAAAGTTTCAACATAAATAGAATGATTTGATTTCATTGCACAGAAAAAAGTTTCAACATAAATAGTATGATTTGATTTCATTGATTTAAATTCATAACATTTATAAATAATTTCTTAAATAGTATGATTTTGTTCATATTTTTTGTTTTTAAATAAAATCTAGGAGGCTTGAAAAAAATATTTCAATTTTCATTTATATTTTTATGTTGTTTGAAAATGTTTGAAATTTTCATTGGAAAATTTTTATGTTTTTTATGATTTTCAGCTACAAAATGAGCCAAATTGCGCGAAATTGACTGCATTTTTTGAAGCAGATGAAATGCTTTAATATTAATGGATGCTAAATGATGTTTAATGATATATTTTTATGTTTCAGACTTTTTTGATTCATCTTAAATAATTGATAATATAGGGCTATTTTACAAACATATTTGAACTAAGCCATTAGGTAATGCAATTGTAATGCAATTTATTATAAAATATCTAGAAATTTATGCAAAACAAGCAAAAAATTCCGTCATGTACACTTTTATAATATTTATGAACATGTTCTTATTCTGAATGAAAAATGTTTGGGAAAAAAAAATCATGTTCGATTAATAATATCTATTACAAAATTCATTCCAATTATGAATTTCTTTTTTCTGTGTGATTTCAATTCATAACATTTATAAATAATTTCTTAAATTGTATGATTTTTTTCATATTTTATGTTTTCAAATTAAATCTAGAATGCTTGGAAAATATTATTACAATTTCATTTATATTTTTATGTTGCTCAAAAATGTTTGAAATTTTCCTTAGAAAATTTTTAAATTTTTTATGATTTTCAGCTACAAAATGAGATAATATGCGCGAAATTGAGTAAATTGTTTTAAGAGGATAAGATGTTTTTATGTTTATGTACATATGTTTTATTATGTTTAATGCTATTTTTTGAATTTTTCAGATATTGTTGACTTATCTTGAAATATTGGCCAATATATGGCTATTATGCAAACTAATTCATTATATAATGCAATTATAATGCAATTTATTATATAATATTATAAAATTTGCGTAAAACAAGCAAAAATTTGCGTTATGTACAATTTTATAATATTTATGAACATGTTCTTATTCTGAATGAAAAAAGTTTGGGAAAAAAAAGTCATGTTCGATTAATAATATTTATTACAAAATTCATTCCAATTATGAATTTCTTTTTTCTGTGTAGTTTTTTTTTTATTAACATTTCTTAATACTTCCTTCAAATAATACAATTCCATTTGTGTTTGACAACGTGTAATAAAATTGTCTGTTAACTGTAAAATGTTTTGGTGGCAGGACCTTATTGAATGCCCGGTTTTGTATTCGTATTACTAAGCAAAAATTAAATCAAATAAAAGAAAAGTTTTATGTATGTATGCATATAAAAACCATACAAGAAATAAATATACACAGACAATACCCACAGAAACAAAACACATAAACATAAATATATATCGTTAGCTTAGAGTGCAAAGGCGCTAAGTGCATTTTTAAGACTTACTTATTACATCTTGTTATATCATTTAATCCAATTTGAAGCCTCTATTGACAAAAGACTTTGGAAGAACTTTTTTGAAAACAATAAAATATATTGAAATTTCCTAATCAATTTCTTAATGATCCTTAAACCTTTAAAAAATATTTAATACAGTCACCAAATGAATTAATGAAGATTTTAGGTCGAATTGAATCTATTATTACTAATTTTTTTATATTAAAACTTGAGCCGAGATACCTTGAAAGACGATTTTACATGTCCCAAATTTAGCTTGAACGTTATGAAAGAAAATCATTTTTGCACCGAATCATTACTTATGATGAAAAATGTATCCATTACGATAGCCCGAAGCGTAAGAGTTTGTATGTGAAGCCCTGCCAACCAGCGGAATCGACACCAAAGCCACATAGCCATGGCGCTAAGTTAATGTGCTCTGTATTTGGTTGGACCAAATGGTCCTGTCTATTATGAGCTTCTGAAATCTGTCCGACTACTATATGTTTCGATCGAAGCAGAAAGCTCTCTCTGGGATACGCTTCACTTCAGCACAGAGTATCCGAAATTGGTTTGATTCGTTCTTGGCCTCAAAAGATCAAGAGTTCTTTTGGCTCGGAATCCATATGTTGCCAGAGAGTTGGGAAAAAGTGATAGCTAACAATGGCCAATCTTTGAACAAATTTGTATTGTACAAATATTTCAATATAAAAGCAAAAAATTTGAAAAATTTCGCATATTTATCGTTTTGTTAATCTGATTTAAATATATTATCATATATTGTCTTCCAAGTTATTGTACAAAATACTAAATATTTTATTAAAATAAAATTGTCGATTTATCGATTACATCATCGTTAATATAATTTTACAAGATTTATTTAAAATAGTTTTACATTTCCTTTGAATAATACCACTTTATTTGCATTTATCAAGGTCCAATAAAATGGTCTATTGATATTAAAATTTTTGGGTGGTTGGGGCATCGAGTAGAACTGAATGGTCATGCCTGTTAAAAAATAAATGAATGAAATCATTATTATTAAAGACATAATTATGAAAAATACATATATTTAGCACATTATTTACAAAGGACTTGTGAGTATTAAGTATGTACAGGGTGAGCCAATTTCGACTGAATGACTGATTTGAAATGCTTATAACTTTTTTATATCCTTCACCATGAGTGGCAAGGGTATATAAAAGATTGTCATTCCGTTTGTAATTTCAAATTTTTTCATAAGTCATTAATGTAGACAATATATATATCAAATGATAGATATTTCAAAGACCTTTGCAAAACCATAGTAAATCGGACCTACAATGGGTCAAAATCGAAAAAAAAATGTTTAACGAGAAAAACATTTTTTTATCAATAAAATTTTTTTTTTATCATAAAATTTTTTCACTAGTAATATAAATAAATTTTTTAAAAATTAAAAAAAAAATAAAAACGAAATTTTGAAAAAAAAAAAAAATTTTGCATAAAATTTTTTTCCCTAAAAAAAATAAATGAAAATTTTTGTAATTAGAGTACTTAGAACTAATTTGTACTAAATGTTATTAGTATTGTCGCATTATAAACTGATTTATGACTGCTTAAGCCCTATTCCCAGGGGACATATGCATGGGAGCTAGGTGAAAGCATAGACCGCTATTTCCCATTTTCAATACCAAGCTATCCTTATCAACACAGAGTATTTGTGCCCCAACGAAAGGAGCTATCTGGCCCTATCGTGTTTTCAACAGACAGACAGACGGACTGAATTTCATAAGGAGTTTGAATATGAAATATATTTTTGTGGGTCTGCGATGTGTTACAAACGGAATGATAAAATCAATATACATCTTTTTTGATGGTGTGTTTAAAAAAAATAATTAAATCTTTAAATACACTTGGTCAATTCACAAGGTCTCTTATCTGTGATATTGTCATAAACTAATAACTAAATCTTTGAATATACAATTGATCAATTCACAAGGTCTCTTATCAGTCATATTGTCATAATGTCCTATATCACGACTCGGTGGCTCGGCTTAACCGACTCTTAGGCATTCGGCGTTGGTCTCTGCTGGTTCATTACGATACCACAATAAACATAGCAAAGAAAGTAGTATTATTTTAGGATATTCTTTGCTTGAAAAGTAATAAAAACCATTATGAAATATAAGAACATTATGACAATATGCCATGATAAAAGACCTTGTGAGTTGACCAAATATTTTATTTATATTCAAGCTGTCTGTTTACATCGACGTTATTATTTTACACGATCCTGTAAAGAATACCACTTTAGTTCTATTTATCAAGATCCAATAAAATGGTCTGTTGATATTAAAATGTTTGGGCATCGAGTAAAACTTTAAGAGTATGTCCGCTAAAAACTTAAACATAACAAAAAATAGATTTAAATCATAAATTACAATGGGATTGTAAACTATTAAAATATTGAATTTTTCCTATCACTGACTTTTTAATTTGATACGATTTTTATACAGCTATGGTGCTATGGTAAAAGACAGATATTAGTGGTATTATTTCTCTTAAAATATTTAGATTTTCAGTTCTTGCTTCAATATTTTGAATTCAAGATAAAAACAAATAGAAATATAAGAAAATCCTATTAATCAATGAAGGATTTTAAGCATTTTTTTAACTTTATCGTGATGAATACCATCATATTTATAGCCTTTTCAAGCCTTATTCCATGATGCTATTTTGTAACATTTTCAAAAGGATTTGTCATTGGTACAATAAAACACATTTTCCTTAACAAATAATCTCCAAGCCAATTAAACTTTATTATAAATACACATTTTGTTTTATTTAACAGCTATAGCTTACGATTTTTGTTCAAATATATCAATAATGTTACATTTTTTGTATTTAAAACTGTTTGACTGTTCCTTTAAAGAGTACAATTCTATTTGTATTGAGCAAGACATAATAAAATGGTTTATTTATATTAAAATGTTTGGGTTGATCCTCAAGCCTGGGCATCGAGCACTTCATCGGCATGGCTGTTCAAAAATTAAATTTGTAAGTAAATCGTTTATAAAACTATACAACACAAAGCCAAATAAGTAAATAACAAATGTGCGAGTGTTATAAAACATTTATTTATAATAAATTTAATATTTTGAATAGTATAGGTCATAAGCATAAAGCAAATACCTAGAACCTTACGCATACTTAGTCAGGCATAATTTTAAAGTCATTATTTTAGTCATAAAAGCAAATATGTATGTTCATTATGATGGTTCTTATTTTACACTTCTTGTATTTTCCATGCCACCATGGTCTAAATTTGTTCTCAGTCATCAACTATATGTTGGAAATTTGAGAAAAATTTTATAACGTTTAGAAGTCGCAAATTTTATTTGAAGTTTCGTGTTTTGGTTGTAACGTGCAAATACAAAAGTCAACCATCCATTTAACATTATATTTTTGATAATTATTCCCAAATAGTTTATGTGAATTTTAGTATAAGAGTTCTAAGAAAGCATAAACAAAGCAAGAAAGAATCGAAGTAACGATCTAGTTAAACTTTACTAACATCTAACAAAGCATAATTAGGCGAGGCCAACATGTTGCTTTACTCTCGGGTAACACAGCAAAATTAGGCGAGGGCATAATTCTTACTGCATACTAATGCCGTAGCTAAAATAAGTAGTTAGGCCTCGATAGCGGAAGCATTTATCTCGTCAATTTGTATTCATTAGTTAGTCATAGCCAATATAATTATCCGACGAGATCTGAAGAATTTATCTCCTCGGATTGCCTCCATAGTTAGCCAACAGAGAGCCGAAGCATTTATCTCGTCAATTTGTATTCATTAGTTAGTCATAGCCAATATAATTATCCGACGAGATCTGAAGAATTTATCTCCTCGGATTGCCTCCATAGTTAGCCAACAGAGAGCCGAAGCATTTATCTAGTCGGATTGTACTCATTAGCTAGTGATGTCCAATAAGTTGTAGTTAGCCCACGAGAGATGAATAATTTGTCTACACGGATTGCATTCGTTGCATTTACTATCCCATAATAAGACGATAGCCTACCGAGAGCCGAAGCATTTATCTCGTCGGATTGTATTCATTAGCTATTTATAAGCAATAAATTGTAGTTAGTGGAAGGATTTATCCCTTCGGATTGCTTCCATAGCTATATGTACCCATAACTAGTCGTTAGCCGACCGAGAGCCGAAGCATTTATCTCGTCGGATTATATTAATTAGCTAACGTATACTTATAAAGCCAACTAATTCATCTCCTCGGATTGCATCACTGGCATTTACTTTTCCAAAGCGTTTATCTATATATATGGAAGCTTCCTCCATTAACAACAAAATCGTATCCCAAAGCTACAAGACAGCTCAATTTTCCAGCATGATAACGACCCAAACTTTAACCCAATAGAGCACACATGGGACGTTTTGGAAAAATTTGTGCGAAAATATGAAATTAGTAGCCGTGAAACATTAAAAACCGCTCTTATTCGAGCATGGGCCGAAATAACACCCCCTATAACAGATAATTTGGTGAAATCAATGCCCAGTCGTCTTCAAGCAGTTATTGATGGATCAAATATTAAGAGTTAATTTTTTTTTTAATTTTATATAAAATTTTGAAATAATAGTTATATTTTTGTAGCTGTATGTAGACTTTTTTCCTATAATTGTTTTTGTTATGTAAATGAATTACTTTTTTATTTTATAAATAATTTTATTTATTACTGCCTTAAGTATTGACATAAACATCTTTTTAATTTTCTTCTCTCTAAACTCTCTAAAACCCCTAAATCAAAGGGTGTATGTAGACTTTTTTCCTTGACTGTACATGATTAATACATCAATATATTCTCTATAGATCAGTTTCGGTTGCTATCTTAAAAAGAGAAAATCGGACGACAAATGGCTGAGAGAGATATTTTTGACCTACTTTTATCTATATCTGAATTATTAAGTCATTAATACAGACAATATGTATATATAATGATAGATATTTCAAAGAAAAAATCGGAAAAATATTTTTTAAGCCCAATTTTTTTTCACGAAAAAAATAATATTTTTTTTATCATACAATGTTTTTCAGTAATAAATTTGAAATAGAAATTTAAAAAAAAAAAAAATTTTTTAAAAAATCTTTTTTCAAAATTTTGAAATAAATTTTGAAAAAAGACTTTTTCACGAAAATATTTTTTCAAAATTTTGAAATGAAAACTAAAAATTTTTTTTTTAATTTTGTTTAAAATTTAATTTGGTGAAGGATATACAAGATACGGCACAGCCGAATATAGCTCTCTTGTTATTTTACAGTTTTTATACCCGCCATCAAAAAATATTGGGGGTATATTAATATTTTCATTCCGTTGGTAACATATCGAAATATAGGTCGTAGAAACAAAAAGTATGTACAGTTGCGAACAATATAATAGCGGTACCACAAAATTTTTAAATATTTAAACTGTTTTCACAGTTTACTGTGTTTGGCCAGCAGAAGAGAGTGGACATCGAAGATATTGCCTACAGTCTGAAATTCTAACTAAAACATGTTTAGATCCGTCAATTAAATATTGCGCTATTTGCTTGCAAACCACTCGGCATCCAGCGTACTTCAAACGGGTACCACTATGAATTTTTGTTAATAGTGGCTTTTTCCTAGGACTTTGTTCTGCGAAATTTGCATTTAGAAATCGTCTGCTCACAGTCATATCACTAAATTCTAATTTCAATTCTGTTTTTGATTTCTTGTCAGATTAAATGGATTACATTTGATGATTCTGATCGTCCTGAGGTCCAGTTTTCCGTTTGCAGTCCCTATTTTCGATTTTTTTCTTTATATTCAACAGCATTTTATATAGAGTTGAACATCTGACATAGATTTTCCCTATTTTCTTAACTTTAAAATTAATTTTTGTTAAGCAATGGTGCAATGTTGGATAGATTTAGATTCATATAAAACATGTTTATGTCAAATTTCAACACGACATTAATTATTATAAGACAATTATGAATGTTGAAGTCATTAACTGAGGAGGACCTTGTATGGGGACTAGGGATAAATGTTGCCTAATTTTCACCATATTTTACCGTATAATTTCAGAGTACTTAGAAGTAATTTCTGCAAAATTTATCAGTATTGCCACATAATAAACAGATTTATGACTGCTTAAACAGTATTCCTTAAGGACATTTGTATGCGAGCTTGGTGAAAGCATAAACTGCTACTGCACATTTTCAATACCAAACATATCTTATCAACAGAGAGTATCCTTTCGTCGGAGCCCTATCGTGTTTTCAACAGACAGACAGACGGACGAAATTTCATAAGGAGATTGAATATGAAATAATCTTTAGTGGGTCTGCGATGTTTATTGCGATGTGTTACAAACGCATTGATAAAATCAACATACATCTTTTTTGATGGTGTGTTTAAAAAAAAAAAGAATTACATTTTTGAATATACAATTGGTCAATTCACAAGATCTCTTATCAATGATATTGTCATAATCTCCTATATATCACAGCATTCGGCGTTGTTGTCTGCTGGTTCGTTACGATACCACAATAAACATAGCATAGAAAGTAGTATTATTTTAGGTTATTTTTAGGTTGAAAAGCAATAAAACCATTATGAAATATAAGAACATTAATATGCCATGATAAAAGACCTTGTGAGTTGACCAAATATTTTATTTAAATTCAAGCTGTCTGTTTACATCGACGTTATTATTTTACACCATCCTGTAAAGAATACCACTTTAGTTCTATTTATCAAGATCCAATAAAATGGTCTGTTGGTATTGAAATGTTTGGGCATCGAGCAAATCTTTAAGTGTATGTCCGCTAAAAACTTAAACACAACATAAAATAGATTTAAATCATAAATTACAATGTGATTGTAAACTATTAAAATATTGAATTTTTCCTATCACTGACTTTTTAATTTGATACGATTTTTATATAGCTATGGTGCTATGGTAAAAGACAGATATTAGTGGTATTATTTCTCTTAAAATATCTAGATTTTCAGTTCTTGCTTCAATATTTTGAATTCAAGATAAAAACGAATATAAATAACAGAAAATCCTATTAATCAATGAAGGATTTTAAACATTTTTTTAACTTTATCGTGATGAATACCAACACATTTGTACCCTTTGCAAGCCATATACCAGGAAATTGGGTGCTATTTTGTAACATTTTCAAAAGGATTTGTCATTGGTACAATAAAACACATATTCCTTAACAAATAATCTCCAAGCCAATTAAACTTTATTATAAATACACATTTTGTTTTATTTAACAGCTATAGCTTACGATTTTTGTTCAATTATATCAATAATGTTACATTTTTTGTATTTAAAACTGTTTGACTGTTCCTTTAAAGAGTACAATTCTATTTGTATTTAGCAAGACATAATAAAATGGTTTATTTATATTAAAATGTTTGGGTTGATCCTCAAGCCTGGGCATCGAGCACTTCATCGGCATGGCTGTTCAAAAATTAAATTTGTAAGTAAATCGTTTATAAAACTATACAACACAAAGCCAAATAAGTAAATAACAATTGTGTGAGTGTTATAAAACATTTATTTATAATAAATATTAAATTTTTGAATATGAAGGTCATAAGCATAAAGCAAATACCTAGAACCTTACGCATACTTAGTAAGGCATAATTTTAAAGTCATAAAAGCAAATATGTATGTTCATTAAGATGGTTCTTATTTTGCACTTCTTGTATTTTCCATGCCCCCCAAGATCGAAATTTGTTCTCAGTCATCAACTATATGTTGGAAATTTGAGAAAAATTTTATAACGTTTAGAAGTCGCAAATTTTATTTGAAGTTTCGAGTCTTGGTTGTAACGTGCAGTTACAAAAGTCAATCCATCAATTTAACATAATATTTTTGATAACTATTCCCAAATAGTTTATGTGAATTTTAATATAAGACTTCTAAGAAAGCATGAACAAAGCAAGCAAGAATCGAAGTAACGATCTAGTTAAACTTTACTAACATCTAACAAAGCATAATTAGCCGAGGCCAACATGTTGCTTTACTCTCGGGTAACACAGCAAAATTAGGCGAGGGCATAATTCTTACTGCATACTAATGCCTTAGCTAAAATCCGTAGTTAGTCTCCGATAGCGGAATCATTTATCTCGTCAATTTGTGCTAATTAGTTAGTCATAGCCAACATAGTTATCCGACGAGAGCTGAAGAATTTATCTACTCGGATTGCGTCCATAGTCCATAGTTAGCCGACAGACAGCCGAAGCATTTATCTCGTCGGATTGTATTCATTAGCTAGTTATAACTAATAAATTGTAGTTAGTGGAAGGATTTATCCCTTCGGATTGCATCCAGAGTCCGTAGTTAGCCGACAGAGAGCAGAAGAATTTATCTCGTCGGATTGTACTCATTAGCTAGTAATGTCCAATAAGTTGTAGTAAGCCGACGAGAGATGAATAATTTATCTGCATGAATTGCAGCCGTTGCATTTACTTTCCCATAATAAGACGATAGCCTACCGAGAGCCGAAGCATTTACTTTCCCAAAGCGTTTATCTATATATATGGAAGCTTCCTCCATTAACAACAAAATCGTATACCAAAGCTACAAGACAGCTCTATGGTAAATAGAATTTCAAATGAAGCAGACCTTTGAAGAACCTGGATTGGCTAGGAATACCCAGGATGGAAACAAAAACTGTATCACAGGTTTAAGGAAGCAATTTTTTTTACAATATTAAACAAATTAAGTGTGAAAAAAATCAAATGAAAAATATTTTGTTACAAATATTTTCCTGAAAATGCTACATATTGATGTAGCGAAATATTGAAATAAAAATTAAAATATTTTTATGAAAAAAGACCTCAAGCTTAAATAATTATCATATTTAAGTGAAATATAAAGGTCAAATAATATTAAATAACTACATATTTAAATATTAAATATAAACATTTTCTGACATCGATAACACATTTTAATTTGATCGAAAACCAAACACTGCACTTGATCCAAAGAATATTATACCTACAGTCAAACATGATGGAAGCAACGTTATGGATTGGGGTGCCATGGCGTCACTTGGAGTGGGTCGTTTAATTTTTGTCGAGGGTAACATGGACCCCTATCAATATAAAAAATATATCGGAACAAAATCTTAAAGCATCTATAGACAGTTAGGGTCTGGGAAATCAATGGATTTTCCAGCATGATAACGATCCAAACTTAAACACGTTTTGGAAAAATTTTTGCGAAAATATGAAATTAGTAGCCGTGAAACATTAAAAGCCGCTCATTGCCCGAAATAACACCCCCTATTACAGATAATTTGGTGAAATCAATACGCAGTCGTCAAATATTAAGAGTTCATTTTTTTTTTATTTTATATAAAATTCTGAAATAATAGTTATTTTTTTGTAGCTGTATGTAGACTTTTTTCCTATGAATTTTTAATGAATTACTTTTTTATTTTATAAATAATGTTATTTATTTCTGCCTTAAATATTGACATAAACATTGTTTTTAATTTTCTTCACAAACTCTCTAAAACCCCTAAATCAAAGGGTGTATGTAGACTTTTTTCCTTGACTGTACATGATTAATACATCAATATATTCTCTATAGATCAGTTTCGGTTGCTATCTTAAAAAGAGAAAATCGGACGACAAATGGCTGAGAGAGATATTTTTGACCTACTTTTATCTATATCTGAATTATTAAGTCATTAATACAGACAATATGTATATATAATGATAGATATTTCAAAGAAAAAATCGGAAAAATATTTTTTAAGCCCAATTTTTTTTCACGAAAAAAATAATATTTTTTTTATCATACAATGTTTTTCAGTAATAAATTTGAAATAGAAATTTAAAAAAAAAAAAAAATTTTTGAAAAAATCTTTTTTCAAGAAAATATTTTTTCAAAATTTTGAAATAAATTTTGAAAAAAGATTTTTTCACGAAAATATTTTTTCAAAATTTTGAAATGAAAACTAAAAATTTTTTTTTTAATTTTGTTTAAAATTTAATTTGGTGAAGGATATACAAGATACGGCACAGCCGAATATAGCTCTCTTGTTATTTTTACAGTTTTTATACCCGCCATCAAAAAATATTGGGGGTATATTAATATTTTCATTCCGTTGGTAACATATCGAAATATAGGTCGTAGAAACAAAAAGTATGTACAGTTGCGAACAATATAATAGCGGTACCACAAAATTTTTAAATATTTAAACTGTTTTCACAGTTTACTGTGTTTGGCCAGCAGAAGAGAGTGGACATCGAAGATATTGCCTACAGCCTGAAATTCCAACTAAAACATGTTTAGATCCGTCAATTAAATATTGCGCTATTTGCTTGCAAACCAGTCGGCATCCAGCGTACTTCAAACGGGTACCACTATGAATTTTTGTTAATAGTGGCTTTTTCCTAGGACTTTGTTCTGCGAAATTTGCATTTAGAAATCGTCTGCTCACAGTCATATCACTAAATTCTAATTTCAATTCTGTTTTTGATTTCTTGTCAGATTAAATGGATTACATTTGATGATTCTGATCGTCCTGAGGTCCAGTTTTCCGTTTGCAGTCCCTATTTTCGATTTTTTTCTTTATATTCAACAGCATTTTATATAGAGTTGAACATCTGACATAGATTTTCCCTATTTTCTTAACTTTAAAATTAATTTTTGTTAAGCAATGGTGCAATGTTGGATAGATTTAGATTCATATAAAACATGTTTATGTCAAATTTCAACACGACATTAATTATTATAAGACAATTATGAATGTTGAAGTCATTAACTGAGGAGGACCTTGTATGGGGACTAGGGATAAATGTTGCCTAATTTTCACCATATTTTACCGTATAATTTCAGAGTACTTAGAAGTAATTTCTGCAAAATTTATCAGTATTGCCACATAATAAACAGATTTATGACTGCTTAAACAGTATTCCTTAAGGACATTTGTATGCGAGCTTGGTGAAAGCATAAACTGCTACTGCACATTTTCAATACCAAACATATCTTATCAACAGAGAGTATCCTTTCGTCGGAGCCCTATCGTGTTTTCAACAGACAGACAGACGGACGAAATTTCATAAGGAGATTGAATATGAAATAATCTTTTGTGGGTCTGCGATGTTTATTGCGATGTGTTACAAACGCATTGATAAAATCAACATACATCTTTTTTGATGGTGTGTTTAAAAAAAAAAAAAAAGAATTACATTTTTGAATATACAATTGGTCAATTCACAAGATCTCTTATCAATGATATTGTCATAATCTCCTATATATCACAGCATTCGGCGTTGTTGTCTGCTGGTTCGTTACGATACCACAATAAACATAGCATAGACAGTAGTATTATTTTAGGTTATTTTTAGGTTGAAAAGCAATAAAACCATTATGAAATATAAGAACATTAATATGCCATGATAAAAGACCTTGTGAGTTGAACAAATATTTTATTTAAATTCAAGCTGTCTGTTTACATCGACGTTATTATTTTACACGATCCTGTAAAGAATACCACTTTAGTTCTATTTATCAAGATCCAATAATATGGTCTGTTGGTATTGAAATGTTTGGGCATTGAGCACATCTTTAAGTGTATGTCCGCTAAAAAATTAAACATAACAAAAAATAGATTTAAATCATAAATTACAATGGGATTGTAAACTATTAAAATATTGAATTTTTCCTATCACTGACTTTTTAATTTGATACGATTTTTATACAGCTATGGTGCTATGTTAAATGACAAATATTATTGGTACAATTTCTCTTAAAATGTCTAACTTTTCAGTTCTTGCTTCAATATTTTGAATTCAAGATAAAAACAAATATAAATAACAGAAAATCCTATTAATCAATGAAGGAGTTTAAGCATTTTTTTAACTTTATCGTGATGAATACCATCATATTCATAGCCTTTTCAAGCCTTATTCCATGAAACTTGGTGCTATTTTGTAACATTTTCAATAGGATTTGTCTTTGGTACAATAAAACACATATTCCTTAACAAATAATCTCCAAGCCAATTAAACTTTATTATAAGTACACATTTTTTTATTTAACAGCTATAGCTTACGATTTTTGTTCAATTATATCAATAATGTTACATTTTTTGTATTTAAAACTGTTTGACTGTTCCTTTAAACAGTACAATTCTATTTATATTTAGCAAGACATAATAAAATGATTTATTTATATTAAAATGTTTGGGTGGATCCTCAAACATGGGCATCGAGGTCATCATCATTAGCATGGCTGTTCAAAAATTAAATTTGTAAGTAAATCGTTTATAAAACTATACAACACAAAGACAAATAAGTAAATAACATACATATGTATGAGTGATATAAAAAACATTTATTTAAAAGAAATATAAAATTTTGCATAGGATAGGTCAAAAGCATAAAGAAAATATCTAAAACTTTACGCATACTTAGTCAGGCAAAACTTTAAAGTCATTATTTAAGTCATAAAAGCAAATATGTATGTACATTTGAACTTCTTGTATTTTCCATGCCCCCATGGTCTCAAATTGTTCTCAGTCATCAAGCAAATGCTGAAAATTTGAGAAAAATTGTATAACGTTTAGAACTACCTAGTTTTATTTGAAGTTTCGAGTTTTGGTTGTATTCTTACTGCGTACTAATACCGTAGCTAAAATCGGTACCATTTATCTCGTCAATTTGTATTCATTATTTAGTCATAGCCAATTTAGTTATCCGACGAAAGCTGAAGACTTTGTCTGGTAGGTGTTATCGAGTATAAACACCCAGGTATTCTTTTTTTACGCATAATGTTATGGGCGGATCTTCATAAAATTAGGCACGGACTTCTTTTTGTATATGAGTGCTATTGAAGTCTAATTTCAAACTGATTACGATTTTTTTAATATATGGGCAATTCCACGAGAATGACTACCACGACTGCAAAAACAAAAACCCTTGAAACTGTTTTTCAAGATGATTTGAATAGGAGAAAACACTAAAACATTACTACGTGTAAGTATTTAGAGCTTATTACAACATTTCAAGGGCATATATAATATTTTAAACAGACTAAAATTTAAGCTAAAATTACGGCGAAAACTTAGCTCTCAATTAGCGTGTAGTATGGAATGAATTTTACTCTGATTGTTTTTTTGCAATTATCAAATTGTTTAGTGCAACCGAATATATATTTTCTATTTATTTTATTAGTTTTTGCATACATATATTTACAGAATTTATATTGTTTTACTATAAGAGAAAAATCTGTCACGTACGGTATGTCACGTACGATATTCAATTATTTATTATTATTTATTATAAAATCATCTAAAGATTGTTTTTATTTAAATATGATAAATTGTAAAGGATAAATATTTGGTTTATTGTTAGAAATTAAAAGAAAACGTAAAGCCTCTGACGATTCGCAAATTTTTATATGCACCTCAAAATTATTTAAGTTTTACGTCACGTACGATATACACTTATTTTGCTAGATATTATTTTTTTTAAAATACTGTACCCTCTGAATGAAACATAAATACCAAATTATTTTTTAGATACTCTTATTTTTGCCAAATCTATTCCCTCTATAGGCGTCCAAATGTCACGTACGATGACATGGAATTGCCGATATGCCTGTTGATAGCAGCATTTTTGCCATTTCAGTAAAATGCGGAAAATTCAAAAAATCACAGACTTATTAACCCGCCTTCGTTACTTGCAAAACATTCTTGAAAAATATCTTAGTCCATAACTCTGGTTCTACTTGATCGATTTGACACGAAACTTGTCTGATCAACAAATAATATTTGATGAAAATTTTATCCTCCTTCGCTCTTCCCTCGATGCAATATCGTGCCTTCAACAGACAGACGAATGGATATAGGTAGATCGTTTTAGAACTTTATAAGGACCCAGAATATATACTTTTGTCCAAGACAGCAAAGTAAGAACATTACACTAAAAATTTTCGGATTTGCACTGCAATACTTTTTGAAATTTTGATTAGTACACAGAGAAAACAGATTCGTGATAGCAACCGAATTTGTTGCCAATCGAATAATTCTACCTTAGTAACCGAATTTTATAGTTGTGGCTACAAAATTTTAGAAGGGGTAACAAAAGTTTGGTTGCTTCAATCGTAATTCTTTTATATCAACTGACTTTCTCTTGATAGAACAGAAAAATGCTATGTGTGCAACCGAGTCATTCGATTGGCATCAAATTCGGTTGCTATCAGGAATATGTTTTCTCTGTGTATTAATAAAAAGCATTGTAGTGTAAAAAAACCTTTTAGCGTTTGTTGGATTCAAAAATAATTTTTGAAATTTATAATATGAATTGTAGTGTTAAAAAAGTATTTTCATTAAGTTTTTTCTAATTTCGTTTAAACAAATTTTTCATTGGGTTATCGATGTCAGAAACATTTTATATTTAAACATCTATGGACATAGAGAATTCTACATAGATACGAGACACTCTAATTTGTCAAAGAACAAATTATATGTCTGATGCAACAACAGAATACATTGAGTAGCGTGTATTTTGTCATTGCAAGAGTTAGGTTTTTGACAATTACGTCTCGTCTCTATGTTATCCTTAGGTTTTAGATGACAGAGAACAACTCTAAACCTTAAAAGCATCGAAAATTCAAAAACCTACAAAATAAAATTCAGATTGTTGAAATATTTGAAGAAGCTAGCTTAACCACTATTTTCTTCAAATATTTATTTAAACTTACATAACTTTTTTAAGAGCAAACTTAACTAAAGCATATTATAATTAAGTATTTATTCTATTAAACACATTTTAAACACATTTACATCAAATAATTCATCATATTAAAATGATTAACCCCCATATTCAAAATCGATTATTACATTTTTCACATGTTCACAACGAGTAATTGTATGGAAACAATACTTATTAATAATCCAGCAAAAACTAGGTAATGACATGCAATTACTGAACATCTTACTTTTCAATGACTTCTTCATACCGTCTGCATTACTTAGAAGTAGTTGGGTAATGGCTGTTATATAATATTGTACTTTTTTACCACATTCATAATTAATTCCTTACATGATTTATTTAACTATTGAAGGATTACATCACAGATTATTACAGATATGAAACACATGACAGACCTCAAAAAAGTAATATCGAACCGTTTGGCTATTTTGACATTCTACACCCTCTTTTCAATGGTTGTGGCATAGAGGAACATATAGCGGAAACTAGAAAAAAAACTACTCAAAGTAAACACACATACGAGTGTTGTTTTTGTTTTCAGATAGTTTTTTTAATAATACATTCTCACCACTTAGGTTTTTGACAACTGAGTTAGGTCTTTGACAGGAGAGTTTCCGCTCTATGTATATTTCTCTATGGGTTGTGGTTTGCAGAGCGAGAGACAAAATACAAATTTCAATAAGCAACGGGTGTGAAATATATTTGTCCTTCTTTTTAAACCACAATAATTTTGACATTTTCTTTTATTGGTTTTCTATTAACACGCAGAAAAAAAATATAGTTGTACATTGCTACTGTAACCATTTCCACATTTGTGCATGGTTACTGTAACAATTTGAAAATTTTTAACAATATTATAGTCACAGTGGTAACAATAATATGGTTGTGGTAACAATAATATGGTTAATTTACGATTCACATGATTGTATCAACCATATGTATGGTTACAGTAAACATGTATATGTATGTGACAACCATCATGATGAAGGACTTACCATATTATGATGCTCTCATATCATAATCTGAGAGCAACATATTGTGATAAAATTATCCATCATATAAATGGTTGTCAGAAATATATACATGTTTACTGTAACCATATATATGTATATTAGCATTTTAATTCATTACTTTTCAATGTCAATTTTTAGCTGGGAAACTTTAATAATCGTTTTTGAATATGGGGGTAAGTTTATAATTTTTATTTTACCTAAGTTTAATTCAATTTAATAAATAGATTATGTAAACATTTGTAATTCTCCCACGAATACAGGCATATTTTGTTGAGTTTTTAAAATGTAGTAAAATTTGCGATTAACATTGAAATTTTTAGGTTCATCCAAATTAATCATTAGAGATTCCGTCACACATAATACAGCTATAATTAGTTAAGATAATATATTATATATAAATTAGTTACCAGTTACTAGATTTAGTTTATTAGTACACAGAATTGTAAGCTACATTTTAAATAGAGAAATAAATAAAACTAAATTATCCTTATATTATGTGATCACTAAAAACCGATAATTATTTAATTAAACTAGCTTTTACATAGAAAACATTTTTAAAAAAAGTATCTACGCTTTTCCATCATTTATATGATCAATGTGATCTGTTGCAGAAGCGACTACCTCTCCCTTACAGAAGATATGATTTTTGTGTGAGTGAGACAGGTTTGTGTGTGTTTTGTTCTACAATTGATCGTTAGTTTCCATACTCTGCAGCATACACGAAAAAATGCTTTTAGTACTCTTTATTCTTAGGTGCATTCAAAAAATATGTTCAAATTACTATCTATATGGAATTCGAATTATGAAATTTCGAAAATCTAAATTATAAACTCTTGAAATCTGTTTTTCAAAATTACAAATAACGTCTCCAAAACTACTCTATGAATTTATAATTTTCTGTTTAATTGATAAACAATGTGAAATTAGTAAAAATATTAAATGAAATTAACCCGCAAGAGTGCCTCAAGGCATGCATTATAAAACACCAATTATCTCAAAAAGTAATTAAATATTTGTTTTTAAATTTAACGGTGACTTTCGTTACAGATTTGTAAACATTTCCCTCGAAGGTCGTAATGCATTTTGACTTTTATTTTTTGTTCTATCAGCTGTTTTGTGAGTCATGTCATAATTTTAGCATTTGATTTTTTATTTTTTTTAAATCTAAGTTTTACTAACTTCTAGGCTTTTTTTAAGGTAAGATATTCTTCTTTCAGTCTATGAATTCGTAAATGTTAAACAATTAACAAAAAGTGTGTTAAGAACGCAAAAACTAAGGGGTGCCTCAAGGCACTGTTGCGGGTTACGGCCAAATTTATAGGCGTGCTATATTGTATAGTTTTTTACTTATTTGTTATATAAACAAATTATGGGAATGGTAGATAGAGACCTGCAGACGGATTAAATTATCCGTCTTGACTCAAGATCAATTGGTACTCCACAGCAAGGAATTAAATTATCCTCCTTGACTCATGTTCAGTTGGTACTCCACAAGAAGATCCACAGACAGGCAGTTCAATTGTTGGCGAAAAAGCAAAACATCCAGTTAATGACGTCCGTTATGACAATATCGACCACCTTCCAATCTGGTTAGGCAAAAAAGATGGTGCAAAACTATGTAAAAAGTTGGAAACACAGTGTGTTTGCTCAAAATGCGATCTTCATTTAAGCTTCTCAAATGCCAAAAATTGTTTTTATGAGTATCATCTTAGAAAATAAAACATATTTTCTTACTTTTTGTATATTTTTCAATAGCTTTTCAATAAAACCGTATCATTATTAATGTTAACATCTTATTGATTTTTACACCAAAACCGGCAACAATGCCTTGAGGCACTCTTCAAGTTTTTGCACCTGGTTCATAAACTTAATTTGCAAATTAGTTTCATAGTTACCCTAAAAAAATGTATTCGACAACTTTTTTTAGCTTTTCAAAGTTTGCAGAGTGTTAAAAATAAGTAATATAAACTTTTAATTTATTTGCAATCTAAATTTTATTTAAGCAATTTTCTAGAATTTCATAGTTTTTCAAGTTCCATGATACCTGCTTGAAATAGAAATCGATGCTTTCACTTGAAAAATTCTTGAGTACCCTTAAAAAATATAATTTCCTTAGTTTTACTGTAAATTATATGAAAAAATCCGTGATCAGCATTGAATATTTTTGTTGGAATATAAGAGCAATGACAAAAACACGAACCTAAAAAGATAGATTAATATTCTTTAAATTAAGGGGCAAAATATATTTGTTGCAAAAGTGCTAAGTTTTCACTTTTCATGAAAATTTAGATTTTAATACATAACGTTAGAATAAGTAAAGTACACTGCTTTCGTTGTTATACGGTGTTATGCAAATCTGCTCAGTTCACATTGGCTATCTTGGTCAAATGGAATTAAATATAACTACGTCATCTATATATATAACAAAATAACGTTACTGAGTGACTGAAACGTTACTGAAACGCCAAAGGGTAGACCAATGAAATTTGAATTATATGTTTCCCTTTCCGTATGTAGATCCTCTAATAAGATAATTTTGGAAATTTGAAGGTTTAGGGCTTAAAAGCGGGTTAATTCGGTATTCTTATATCTGCTAAACTAATATAGATATAAACAAAATTAAAAATTAATCTCTACTTAAAAAATAAGCAGACAGGTGTATGGTACTTTCTGTTGAAATTCTAAACTTTTAGGGTGTAAAACGAATAAAAACTGTATTTTGATACTTTTTTCAAATCGCATTCGTATATTATTTTACAAGATTCATTTAAAATAGGTTTACACTTCCTCTAAAGAATACCACTTTATTTCTATTTATCAAGATCCAAAAAAATGGTCTGTTGATATTAAAATGTTTGGGCATTGAGTACATCTTTAAGAGTATGTCCGCTAAAAAATTATATATAACAAAAAATTGATTTAAATCATAAATTACAATGGGATTGTAAACTATTCAAATATTGAATTTTTCCTATGACTGACTTTTTAATTTGATACGATTTTTATACAGCTATGGTGCTATGGTAAATGACAGATATTATTGATGTTATTTCTCTTAAAATGTCTAGCTTTTCAGTTCTTGCTTTAATTCTATTAATCAATGAAGGATTTTAAGCATTTTTTTAACTTTATCGTGATATATACCAACATATTTATACCCTTTTCAAGCCTTATTCCATTAAATTGGGTGCTATTTTGTAATATTTTCAATAAAATTTGTCTTTGGTACAATAAAACACATTTTCCTTATCAATTAATCTCCCAGCTAATTAAACTTTATTACACATACACATTTTTTTATTTAAAAGCAGTCGCTTACGATTTTTGTGCAATTATATCAATAATGTTACATGTTTTGTATTTAAAACTGTTTGACTGTTCCTTTAAAGAGTACAATTCTATTTATATTTAGCAAGACATAATAAAATGATTTATTTATATTGAAATGTTTGGGTGGATCCTTACACGTGGGCATCCAGCACTGCATCATTAGCATTACTGTTCAAAAATTAAATGAGTAAATAAATCGGTTATAAAACTATACAACACAAAGACAAATAAGTAAATAACATATATAAATATAAAATTTTGAATAGGATAGGTCATACGCTTAAAGCAAATACCTAGAACCTTACGCATACTTAGTCAGACATAACTTTAAAGTCATTTTTAAGTCATAAAATCAAATATGTATGTTCATTAGGGTACATTTGAACTTCTTGTATTTTCCATGCCCCCAAGATCTAAAATTGTTCTCAGTTATCAATCAAATGCTGAAAATTTGAGAAAAATTGTATAACGTTCAGAAGTCACAAATTTTATTTGAAGTTTCGGGTTGTGGTTGTAACGTGCAAATACAAAAGTCAATCCATCCATTTAACATAATATCTTTGATAATTATTCCCAAATAGTTTATGTGAATTTTAATATAAGACTTCTAAGAAAACATGAACAAAGCAAGCAAGAATCGAAGTAACGATCTAGTTAAACTTTACTCTTGGGTAACACAGCAAAATTGGGTAACACAGCATAATACCGTAGCTAAAATCCCTAGTTAGCTCCCAATAGCCGAAGCATTTATTTCGTCAATTTGTACTCATTAGTCAGTCATAGCCAATATAGTTAACCGATTGCATCCACAATCAGTAGTTAGCCGACAGAGAGCCGAAGCATTTATCTCGTCGGATTGTACAGCTTCTAATGGTCAATAAGTTATAGTTAGCCGACGACAGCTTAATAATTTATCTTCTCAGATTGCATCCGCTACATTTACTTGCCCATAATATGACATTAACCTGCCGAGAGCCGAAGCATTTATCTCGTCGGATTGTATTAACTAGCTAGCCTTAACTTATAGAGCATTTACTCTTTCACAGCATTTATCTCGTCGTATCATCTATTAGAAGCTTCGTCCATTAACAACAAGATCGTATCTAAAAGTTACAAGACAGCTCTATGGTAAACAGGATTTCAAAGGAAGCTTTGAAGAACCTGGACGGGCTAGGTATGCACCGGATGGAAACAAAAACTGTATCACAGGTTCAAAGTAACAATTTTTTTAAACAAATATTTAAAAAATTAAATATAAAACAAAAATCTATTTTATTTGCGCATAAATGTTTAAATGTTACTGATCAATTCACAAGGTTTCTTATCGAGCCGGCGAGTCGTGATATATTATAACAATATGACTGATAAAAGACCTTGTGAATTGACCAATTATATATAAAAATTTTCTGACATCGATAACACAGTGTGTAATTTTTTGAGTCATGGAAATGTAACCACTACGTAATAAAAGACCAAAAAAATACCCGTGTCTCCCAGTCATGCACTTTTTTATTTGCCCAGAAAGATTTGGGCCCTCGGTGTCATTTTTGAAAAAATAAAAAAGTGATAATTTTCTCAGGCTCATATCTTCCAAACTGATCGGAATGTTGATTTATTCTCTGAGGCAAAGTTATAGGTATTGTCATAAAGAACAAAGATTGTAAAATCTAAAAAACTTCATCTTCAAGATCAAAATCCCAAAAAAAAAAAAAAAGACTTTAACCTATTTCCCCCTGTTCAACTTCAAAAATGTACCTAAGATCTCAGTAAACAACTTTCAAGAACATATGAAATTCCTAGGCATGATTCTTAATACCGTTAAGGTAGCACTTCATCTTCAATATCAAAATCGCGAAAAACTTAAAAAAAATCGATTCATTTTACCTTTTTCCCCTGTTCAGGTCCACAGGTATCAAACCGTTCAAATTTCAAGTAAACAATCAACTACAAAAATGTACCTAAGATCACAATAAACAACTCACGCGATCACGCACTGACCGCAGCAGCACACGCATCAAAGGACGCATCACACAATATAAAAGCAACACGACGCTCACATCGAGTAGAGTTGGGTTTATTAGCTCAGTGAAGTGACCGCTCTTTTAGCTCATTAGTTCAGTATGATGTATAATGACCATTTCATCTTGTGAATAGCTTGTAGTGAATTGAATCAAACATTTCTGTTGTTAATTGTAAAAACAAATAACGGATAACAATTAAAATTTTAATTTCAAAAAATAAAATTTTATTTTTTTAATAATATTTTTCGGAAATAAGAGTTAATTTTTGTATTATTTCTAATTACCGATGCTAACCAAATGTTTAGACAATACATATTTGTTAAAGAGAACATTCATTATTTTATGTTATAACTACTATACACATACCTATAAAAGGAATTTCTAAATTTTAGGTATAAGATTTTATTGTTTTACAACTTAAAAATATCGTAAAAACTGTATCACTTTCAAAAAACAGCGAAAACCCCACGATATGTCGCTCATGGTACCTGTCAAATGTTATGTTCTGTTAATGTATCAATATAGTAAAAAAGTGCATAAGAAATCTATTTTCTAAAAATAAGTGATTGAAATAATATTGCTAATTTAATTAAGAATATTAGTAGTTTGTAGTTTTATAATTCTGATTTTCGGTAGATATAATCCCACCAATGTATTTTTGAAATAGTATTTTTTTTTTACTAATTACAAACTTTCAATTCAATTATATTTTTTAAAATAACATTTATGTATTTCCCATTCTCATTATTGTTTTATGAAATATACCTACAAACTGTATTACAAAATTTATTTCTTACTGCCTCACAATACCATAAATTAATTCACACACATTCAATACCACACATAGCCAAATTGATTCAAGAAAACAAAAACAATTTGAAAACTCTAATAATTCTTGAAACATTGCATACAAACGTTGTATCATATCAAAGCAAAAATATATACGCGGCAGAGCATGGCAGAACTCACAAAAATAAAACGAATGTTTTATTTTTGTTGTAGACAATGCTCACATTTCAATGTCAGTGAGCGAATGAAACATTGAAACAAAATGAGCGAATGAAACATTGAAACAAAATGAATATGCTTGTGCACAGTGCTGCCAACTTTTTTTTGGAGAAATCGTCAATTAAAAAATATCGTCAAAATCGTCAAGTTAAAAAGAAAAAAATCGTCAAGAAATCGTCAAGACAAAAATACGTTAAAAATACCAAAAACATTTTTTTATTAACTTTTTAAATATTTTTATTTTATTTACATGTAAATAAAGTTATTATTTAATAAAAAAATAATTAATTTTGGTATTTAATTCTGCTACATTTCTGTGTGACATTTTTTTAATAAGTAATTTTTAATTGCTATATTAAAACACTGAGAATTATTTAACTTAAGATAATCTTTTGAAAACAATACTCCTTGTAATGTTGAAGAATCCAAAGCATTTCTGGTTTTTGTTTTATTTAAATTTACAATATTAAAAATTCTTTCAACGTTGGCCGACGAATGAGGTAGTGCCATTAAACTCGAAACAAATTGTGTTAAAATTGGGAAGGCCTTTGCATTATTGGCTCTCTTTAAATTAGAAACACCAATGTTTCGAGTTCGGTGAATTTTATATTACGTAATTCTCGAACTTCATTATCAATTTCTTGATATTCTTTTCCATTGGTTCAATGGAGTTTAATCCTTCTAATAGTTTATCGCCAAAATCAAAACGTTTTAAAATTTGTGAAACCAATTCAATATAAAATTGGACGCAGAATTCAACAAATATATTATATTGACTATATTCAATATTTAAACTAGATTGATTCTCCTTCACGTAAATGCCAAGATACACTTCATCTTTATTAAAAAATATGTCTTAGTTATTAAAACTTTGGATTTCAAAATTAACCAAATACTCTTCTTTCACAAAATTTGATAAGACGGTTTTTAACAATCTGGACAACTCACTGTATATATTTTGGATTTGTACACTTTCACTTTGAAAAAGTTTGTTGACATTGTTTATAAGACGAAGAATATAATTTAAAAAATAAAAATATAACTGGTGAATACCGTTCAAATTATTTAGTATGTCTTCGGCTGTGTCTATAAGATCAATATTGACCGCGAATTCAAAATAAATTTTTAGTGGCTTTAAAAGTTCAAGTAAACGGTTAACAACTGATTCCAGTGAAAGCCACCTGGTCTGTGAAGGATGAAGAAGATTTTTCGGTTTGAATTCCAATAAAGATTGAATTTCTTGAAATTTATTATTTCTTTTAGGGCTGTTTGAAATGTAATTATATATATTACGAGTCAAAGTTTCCACTGATGATGGCAGCTTCAAACAGGCATATGATGAGCACAGTGCTAATGAATGGCACACGCATTTTAAAATAAATAAATTTGGTATTTCTTTTTTAAAATGGCTTGCCACGGAATTGTGTTTTCCTGTCATATTGGGAGCCCCATCTGCGGCAAAGCCTATCATGTGTTTTTGATAGTCAATCTTGTTATCCAAAAAATATGGTTTTATTGCTGTAAATAAAGAGGCTGCATCACATTTATCGACTTCAATCAAACCAAAGAAGAAATCATATATTTCAAAATCTAGACAAACTCTAGATATCAAACACATCAGTTTTTTGTTACTGATATCTGTAGATTCATCTATACATAACGAAAAAGCATTGGTATTCATGATTTCACATATTGTTTGGAGCTGAGTTTTACCGACAGCATTTTTTATAATGGCTGTAGCTTTTGTTCTTCCAATCGATATGTTTTTTGCATAATCGGAATCTGTAAAAGAGTTTTTTTACCAGCTTTGACAAATGATCCATGGTAGCAAATGCAACGTTATGTTCAATTTAAAAAATCGTCATTTTTGTTCGCAGGAAAAATTAAAAATCGTCAATCGTCATTTTAATAAATTTGACTTAAAAAATCGTCAAAATGACGATAAATCGTCAAAGTTGGCAGCGCTGCTTGTGCAGCTCTTTCATGAGTACAGAAAGAAATATTAGCTCAGCGCTCATCGCTCAGTTGGAAACGCTCAGCGCTCAGTTGAAAACGCTCAGTGCTGAGCTGAAAACGCTCAGTATGATGAATGATTCACTTCGCTCAGTTAAGTGAATAGTTCAATTGAACTATGTCTTTCATGAGCTACACAACTCTAACATCGACGCATTAGACAGCGCAACGTCAACGGTGAAAGTTATTGAGAAAGTGCTACTGCGTAATTCGCATACAACATTAGTAACTGACAATTTCAATATGTAGTGTAAAGAAATTGATTTATTTTGTCATCAAATCAGAAAAAAAGTTCTACAAGATTTCAAAAGGAAAAAATATCTTTTAACTAGTGAATTCAATAGAGCATAGACTTGACCGGTGAATATTACACACCTAATGCAGTGTGTCGTTAATGTTATAACAATCTCATTGCATGGTTGAGTGGAGGCAAATATAGTATAAAGTATTGTAAGCCAGTATACTGGATTAATCACCAAGGTCATCATGATACAACCAGTTGCTATACATGCGTAAATTACACACTTCGTCTAAATAGACTTGCTGAGAAGAACAGAATTTATAAAGCAAATGTAACAGCCACACTACCTGTGCTTGCACCTGAAAATTTTTTATCACCAAAGCCGCCAACTCCAGATCGTAGCACAGAATTTACAGGAATGTCTAGAGGAAGGGGTGTTACTTATTAAGATCCATTTGATACCGATTATGAGCCCCAACAGCGAAGAGGTGGACCATAACTAATAATACAAATGGAAATGGATTTCATTGTGGCAATATTGGGATTATTGCAGCGACCTGCCATATTTTTGACAGCGTTTTTAAAGCAAAGAAAACTCACGCATGTTAATGTTAACTCTACGGCATACCTCAAACGGCAATCTGAATTTCAGAGTCTCTACTCACTAAATCAGTGATCAGCGCGTTCATATTGTTCAGGTTACGAAGATTTTCGTGAATTTACAGTGTAAATTTTACACGCACACAACACGATTGTAAACAAAACACACAACAAGAGCGTAAAAAATGCAAATATTTCATTCAGTTGCTTTACAGCATTCAACGAAGTCTATGAACGTCCTAAATTATGAAAATTTGTTCGCTTACTGCAACGATATAAAAGCCTTGGTGTTAAAAGTAGGAATGAACTACATCGTTAGTGAGTGGAGATTATTTATTGATGGTACTGTTTCAAGCTTGAAAGCAGTGTTGTTGCATGTATCGAACCGAAAACCTTCCATTCCGCTAACATGAAAGAAAGCTATGAAACATTGAAATATATAATGAGAAAAATCAAACACTACGAAAATAAATGGAAGATTTTGCAAGGGTTCATCGATAAGGTAGGCTTTCCAACATTTTTTTTTTTTTTTTTGTAATTGGGATTCGCGCTCACCTCTGACTTTCAGTTATTGTTCTATCAGCTTGTTTGTGAGTGATGTAATAATTTTAGCACATGAAATTTTGTGTATGATTTTATTTTTTTAAACAAAATTTTACTAACTTTTAAACGCCCGATCTATACGAAATATTTTTTTTTAAACATAAGATATTCATCTTTCAGTCTATGAATTTGTAAATGTTAAACAATTAAGAAAACGTGTGTAGAGAACGCAAAAACTAAGGGGTGCCTCAGGGCACTGTTGCGGGTTGCGGCAAAATTTTGCGGCGTGTTAAGTTTTTTACTTTTTTGTTACATTATTTGTTATATAAAAAATTATAGGAATGGCAGATAGACCCGTGCATGCGGAAATTATCCTCCTTGGTACTCCACAAGAAGATCCACAGCCAGGAAGTTCAAAAGTTGGCGAAAAAGCAAAACATCAAGTTAATGAGGTGCGTTATGACAATATCGATAACTTTCCAATCTGGTTAGGCAAAAAAGATGGTGCAAAACTATGTAAAAATTCGGAAACACAGTGTGGTTGCTCAAAATGCGATTTTCATTTAAGCTTCTCAAATGCCAAAAATTGTTTTTATGAGTATGATCGTAGAAAGTAAAACATATTTTCTTACTGTTTGTATATTTTTCATTCGTTTTTCAATAAAATCGTATCATAATTAATGTTTACATCTTATTGATTTTTACACCAAAACTGGCAACAATGCCCTGAGGCACTCTTCACCTTTTTGCACCTGGTTCCTAAACTTAATTTGCATATTAGTTTCTGATGGCTGTTCTGAGTTTATTGGGTCATAATTACTCTAAAAAAATAATTCGACAACTTTTTTTTAGCTTTTTAAAGAAGTAATATATACTTTTAATTTACTTCAACATGATTTATTAAAAAAAATTCTATCTAAATTTTATTTAAGCAATTTTCTAGAATTTCATAGTTATTCAAGTTCCATGATACCTGCTTGAAATAGTAATCGATGCTTTCATTTGCAAAATACTTGAGTGCCCTTAAATAATGTAATTTCCTTAGTTTTACTGTAAATTATATGGTAAAATCCGTGATCAGCATTGAATATTTTTGGTGGAACATAAGAGTTACGAATAATCCACGAACCTAAAAAGATAGATTAATATTCTTAAAATTAAGGGGCAAAATAAATTTGTTGCAAAAGTGCTAAGTTTTCACTTTTCATGAAAATTGAGATTTTAAGACAAGACATTAGAAGAAGTAAAGTACACTGCTTAAAAAACCTTTTGCAAAATTATTATCTCAGTCAAATGGAATTGAATATAACTACGTGATCTCTATAAATAACGATACTGAGTGACTGACTGATTCAACATCGTCCAGCCCAGACACCTTTGTTGTGGATGCATTGATTGTCCACTTTCAGCGTATAGAAACCTAAATATATCAGGAAAACTTTTTATTGTAGAACACAACGTCAAACGAAAAGAAACACACAAAAAAAAACAAAATACGCAAGGCAATGAAGCCAACACACATCCAAACATACGTTTTGTTGCTTTTATGTCAAACCATGCAATAAATTGTTTTTTTTATGAAATTTTCAGAGGTTGTCTCGGATTTTTGCTCATATCTCCTTTATTTATGGACGGCTTTTGCTGATTTTATATAGGAAACTTCTCAAAAGGATGTCTGACAGAATTATTGAAGATTTGGATCCCGATGATATCTGGGGACTTCAGAAAATTTATTTCAATAGACGGACAGACAGACGGACATGGCTTGGATCCAGAATATAGTATATACTTTATAGGCTCGGAAAAGAAGGGTATAATAATCAACATCAAAACTTTTACGCTAAGTAGATAACATTTTATATTTAACAGTCAGTCACTCACTTTCATTCGAAACAGTGGCCCACTATCTTAAGACTTATCGTTCGCTTTGCTTTACGTTTCAAACGTAATCCAAATATAATTGACAAACAATCGACCATATATTGAAAACCATTATTTGACACAAAATAAAATAATTAAGCAGTGGTGTAGTGCGTACAGCACTTGACTAGCAGCCGGAAGTTTGTGGGATCAATTCGTGGCTGCGACTTATTTTTTTTTATTATGAATATGAATAACTTTACTAAAGAATATGAATGAGTACTTTGGGGACATCTCGGACAAAAATAAATAGACTTTTCGTCAAATTCTACTTATTTTTCTACCACAAACCAGTAAGTATGAGTGAAAATATATGTAATTATGTTAAATTATGCACAAATGTATAATAATAAATAAGTACGCATACGTTTTGTACGTTTTGCACAGACGACAACAAATAAAAAGTGAATAAATTTGACATTTCAGTTCTTACAAATATGAGGCGCAAATGTTGTATTGAGTTGCTTACGTTCGTATTTGCTTTCTTTCGACTAAGAATATAAGTGAGCCACAAAACAGCCGTTTGTCGTTTGAAACGACAACGTTCGACATCGTGAGCCAGCCTGTAAGTTTTAAAACGTATTTGAAGTGAAAAGAAATAAAAAGTTTGATTTAAAAACGAAATAGTGAAGGCCTCCTCAAGGCGGTCTTGCTGGTTTGTGTGTACAAAAATCTCCTCCTCTCTTACATTTAAAATCTACAATGGGTCCGAAGATAATATTATTTTACCTGTTATACCGGCTACTGGAGCTGCCTTAAATGTTTGGAGACTCCTAATTTCATGCATCACATACTGTATTTGGACAATTTTACAAATCGAAGCCGCAGTTAGTCTATTTACGAACCAGAGGAATTTATGGTTTGGGCACAATGAGAGTTACTAATTATTTTTGTCATATTTCTTGTTGAACATGATTTGCTTTTGTGTAAGCTTCCAGATTTGCGTGAGGAAATAGCTGCTGTACTTGTTTTCTTCAAAAATATACGGTCTGTAGGACGACTATCTGTTCCAAAACTCGGTGAGACTTTATCACTACAGCCTGGCATATCAGGTGTTGGAAAAGAGCTGCTGACGATCACTTTATTGTTCGGGTGGAGATCGCATGGGTGGAGTAGATCTCATGGGAGCTAAGACTCGCCATATTATGATTAGGTTGTTCTACCATTTTATGGACATGGTCTTTACAAATGCATTCATTTTATATAAACGTCTGCAGGTCAGTAAGGCCAATGCTTCCAACAATGTGTCCGATTAAAGAACTGCTTTTACAGATTCCATATTTGCGTGAGGAAATAGCTGCTGGACTTGGTTTCTTCATAAATATACGGTCTGTAGGATAACCATCTGTTCAAAATCTCGGTGAGCCTTTATCACTACAGCCTGGCCTATCAGGTATTGGGAAAAGAGCTGATCATCAAGTTGCTGATCTTCAGTTCGTTGCTGACGATTATTTTATTGTTTGGGTGGAGAGAAAAGCCAAAAAAATGTAAAAAACATTGCAAAAAATGTGCCACCCAAGTCGTTTGTTCCAAATGAGACCTGGCTTTATGCGGACAATTTGATTCTGGAACTACCACCATAGAAAATAATGTGTATTTTAACTTTCTCTTAATATAATTTGTTTATATATAAATTTTGACTTTGGTGGCATATGACATGCAAACCGACAAGACAGCCTGTAGGCGGAACTCACAATTTCTTACCTGGCGTTCGTTCTGAAAATTAAAACTTGAAAAAAAAATTATTGGCTTCATCGGATAATTTTTACGGTCTTGCCAGTTAGAGGGTTTAAAATAAGCAGACACGTGTTTGGTACATTTTTATAAATTCGAATCTTTAAGGGGAGAAAATGGGTAAAAATTGTATTTTGGTACATTTTTGATACCCCATGTATCTACTAAATCAATAAAAAATAACAAATATAGTTTTGGTACTGTTTGGGAATTCGAAAAATTAAGATGTAAAATTTTTATTTGTTTTTGGTACTTTTCTCATGAAATTGACATAGACATATGAAATTCCCCTATTAAATTAGAACCCTTAAAAAAAGATGGACCAATATTTTACAATCAGATATGCTGGTAAATGTCTAAGACTTTTATTAGAAAAATTTAGTATTGGAAAATACCCGGGAATTTCCGGGAATGAAAAGATTTTTTAATTTCCTCCCGAAGAGGGAAAAAGTCTAGGAAATTACGAACCCTAATGAACACCAAAAGGGGTAAATAAATTTTGATAAAATTTTAAACATTGTTCCCTACAGCCAAACAAAAATTAACTAACAGGGTGCTAAGTATTTGGAACTCGAGTGTGAAACAAATTCAAACTATGATCATTCATAATTCATACCAAAAATCGATTTTTAGCATAAAAAAATCATATATCTTAAAACGTTCATAACTTTGTATATACTGCGATTTTAGGGAAAATAAGCTTAATCTGTGATCACTCATATATTTTTTTTTAATTTGATACAGATTTGAATCGTTTGAGACACAAAAAATTTCAGCAAAGTAGAATATTTTGAAAATTCAATCTTGACGGGAGTGTACACAGAAAAAAGTTTCAACATAAATAGTATGATTTGATTTCATTAATTTCAATTCATAACATTTATAAATAATTTCTTAAATAGTATGATTTTGTTCATATTTTTTGTTTTTAAATAAAATCTAGGAGGCTTGAACAAAATATTTCAAATATTTTCACATTTTCAAACAACATAAAAATATAAATAAAAAATTTTTATGTTTGAAAATGTTTTTTATGATTTTCAGCTACAAAATGAGCAAATATGCTCGCAAAAAAGCAAAAAATTCCGTCATGTACACTTTTATAATATTTATGAACATGTTCTTATTCTGAATGAAAAAAGTTTAGAAAAAAAAGTCATGTTCGATTAATAGTATCTATTACAAAATTCATTCCAATTATGCATTTCTTTTTTCTGTGTAATAGTAAAAACTGAAATTCATGAAGTTAGAATCAAACATAGTGAGAACTGATGGTATTTATTCGTTCTTCTACTGATACTCAAAATAATCACACATTGTTGTTTTTGTTATCACATAGTATTTTCTACTAATACATTCTCACCACTTAGGTTTCTGACAACCCACAGTAATCGTCACAAATTTCTTATCACTTGGCTGACACCAATTTATATATTTTGGTCATTTGAAACGTATGAGCTCTTTGTAGTGCAGAGAGAAGACAATTGGTTACTTTATACATCCCAGGTAATCTAGCGTAAAGACATTTGCCATTTAAGTGTCTCTAAGTAATCTGGAGTGTAGTCACTTTAATTGTTTTGTGAGTAATTCGTTCAAACTGGTTTTATACAAATTGTGTTGATATAATTCTCATACAGTTTATTTTTATTTTTGCTTAAGTATACTGATATCACATGTAACATAGCATAAAGTCAATAATCACTTTAGTGTCTCTTAGTATCCTATAGTGAAGTCACTTTAAACGTTTATTTTGTACTGCACTTTAGAAAGTAGTTATTTTATCCACCAGAAGCAATCCAGTGGAGAGCTGTCGAAGAAAGGTTTGTTTACAAGCTATCGTTTATAGGACTGCCTATGATATGTCTATTTAGCTTTTAACAATGCATGTTAAAATAACTTGTTGCGTATCTGATCAAGTTACCAGTAAGGTAGCTAGTAAGGTAACTGACATTATTTAACCAGTATGTGAATCCAATGGGTTGACTACTTTGGACTAGCTATTAGACAGTCTCATTATAGTCAAAAAGGGTCAAGGCTTAGGATGTGCACGTGTTAAAATAACTAGTCACGTAGTTATTGAAGTAACTAGTTCCCACTCTAAATGATGGGTAGAATCACTAGTTCAGGACTGTCTCCTAGAACAGCTGGGTACTTAGTTAGGTCTTTGATAGGACAGTTTCCGCTCTATGTCTATTCTCTATGGTTCTAAGGGAGTGAGAATGCAATGGGGGAAATTATTGCTACTCTTTCATGATTCTTCTTTACAGTCTAAAAAGGAAAATCAGAGCTATGGGTGTTTCGATGTTTCTATTTGACATTAAACTGTTTATAGATAATCGCAGGCAAATATGTGCAAAAGCACATATAATATTAAATCCTTAAAAACTACAAAAAAAAAAAAACTTTTTTAAATTAGTAAAACAAATTTAAAAAAAAAGAAAATCCAACCAGTGAAGTGCGCATAGCCACTAGCTTATCCCCAACAATAAATTTCAATGAATTTATCAATAATTATATTCGGAATAAAGCACACTAAAACTAAATCTAACTAAGTCTTAAGTTTGTTTGAAAATATCTCAAACTTTATTTAAGCTTTGTCAAATTAATTAGATCATCAAAGACCTCCTGGACCTCAGTTTTAACCAGGAACCATGTAACAACGCAGGTGTAGTTAAAGGACTCCATTGTGATCATGGTAAGCTAATTTACAAATCAATTGCGATGAGACTCAGAGCGGCACTTTTTATCAGGAATAATTTAACATACAGAATTCTTATTGAGGATCACGTACAAAACGGCTCTCACCGAATATAATAGGGAAATCAGGAGATCAAAAAGATCAATGTGGCGTAGTTATTGCGAGAAAATTGATAATCTCCTGGAAACTATTCGGCTTCAAAAGACCTTATCTCGGGATCATACCAATGGGGTATGTATGCTGAAACGTCCAGATGGTACGTACATTGAGTCACCGAAGGAGACCTGCAAATTTCTCCTGGATACTCATTTTCCTGGTTCAATGCCTTTGAGTCCAACTCCGATTCAAACATGGGTTCCCTCAATATCCAGAAGTTATCGCCGGTTGGTAGAATCTTTGGTATAGAACGGGTAAAGTGGGCGTAATCTAAATTTAGCCCATTCAAATCCCCAGGAACGGATGGAATTTATCCATGTTTTCTACAAAAAGCTACTTAGAAAAGGGGTTCCTTACATCATAAGGAAATGGATTTTGGAAATGTTGTCATCCAGGGTTATTAAGTTGGATTTAGGAGGATCATCGAAGACTATTAGGGCTACAACTGGTTGTCCACAAGGTGGCGTACTATCGCCTCTTTTGTGGACCCTAGTTATCGATTAACTTCTAGAAGAACTTAACAACTTAGGTTTCCGCACATATGGTTACGCCGACGACTTAGTAATCGCTGTTACTGGGTGGGCAGACGCAACAATATCGGAAAGAATGCAGACTGCTCTGAATATAACCACCAAGTGGTGCTTGAATAGGGGGCTGAACATTCACCCAGCAAAGACAATTTCTGGTCTTTTATTACGGTAATTAGGCCAATAATAACAAATGCTGCATTGGCATGGTGGAAAAAGGTGGAACAGGTGACAGCGAGAGCATTAATTGACAAAGTATATCGCCTCATCTGCGTCTCTATTACCGGGTCCACGAGCAATGTGAAAGAGCAATCCTTCACATCCCATCCTTACATATGTTGGTAATGGAGGAGGCCTATAGGAGTGCATCCAGACTACTTTTTTTAGCAAAATCTAATTTTTTTTGCAAAATGGGCCCATTTCTTAAATTTTTTTTCGCTCAAAAGAAAGCTAAGGTCCGTTGCTTTAAGAGGCTTTTGGTCGGTTAGTGGGATATCTATCAAAATAAATATTTTTTAATCCAAGTCATACAATTTTTGAGATTTTTTTTGGCAAAAAGGGCCCATTTTGAAAAAAAATCAAAAAAGTTTTTTTTAGTAAGAGCTTCTTATGCTAAATTCCCAATTTTTATTGATAAATTCACTGAAATTTATTGTTGGGGGATAAGCTAGTTCCTATGCGCATTTCACTGGTTGCTTAGGCCAGATCATCAGGAAACCTTTTCCCAAAAGGCTTTAGAAAAACTAAAGATATTATACAAATAAAACTATAGAGTGAATGAGAATTACAGACACTCAAGCTTTATTTGTAAAAATATCAAAGCTTAAACAAAACACCAACAATTTTTGATTTTGGAAAAAAAAATTACAAAAATTTTTTATTTTTTATTTTTTTCCGAGATATTGAAGAATTAATAACTAAACTATTTGGGACACATTTTGCTAAGAACAATAGGTAATAAGTAACATGGATGAGAAAAAACACCTGCTTGGCCAAAATGTCAAACTCAGAAAGTTCTCGACCGATCTTGTTGAAAAATTGTGTCTGAATTACTATCCAATAGAACTAACTATGGTGCAAATTTCCTCCCATTCGGAAGACATAGTTTTCAACAGTTGGTTCACTTGACATGAAAATGGTGTAAAAAATGTATTCATAAAATAAGAACGGCTGGGCCGATTTCTGTAAAAATTTTTGTCAGTTCTTCGTATTTTCGAGGAGAAAGATTTTAGAAAATTCTTCCGGAAAAGTGGGAAAATTGGAAAAATCGAAATTCGAGTTTTACTCTAAAGTTTATCTGAAGGCTTAAAATTGTTCGCCGGGTCCGCTAGTTTTCAATAAAAATTATTATTTTTTTTAAACTTACTTGTGAAAAAAATGTATGACAAAAAATTGATTTTATGGTGGAAAAAAAATAAAAATTCGAGTTAAAAATATTTTTCCCGATAAATTTATTTTATTATTTTTGGTTAAAAAAAAAAAAACAATATTATAAGTTTGGTATGCTCTGGATTCTATTGAGGTTGACATTTTAATAAGAATGATGTAAAATTGTATAGTTTTAATTGAACATAACTTTTAAACTGCCTAACCAATTTTTACACGATTGGCCCCGTAAACATGCAGGCGTAAATCCAATCCAAGTCTTTTGATTAATACAAATTTATAAATCTGTATCTATATAATTCAACACATTTACATTTATATAATTTAATATGTTTTCTGTTCTATTGTTAAATAAATTCACAAATTTTAAAATAATTCCTATAAAACATGTAAAACAGGTACTGGAATAATGCTAATATTTCATATATGTATTGCCGATACATACATAATACTAAAATAATATAGTCTGCAATTTCGAAAAATATTGATTCGTCAATTTTTACGTCGGATCTACTATAGATGCGTCGAAATATTTTGTTATTGTTGATGATCGTCTTGAGATAATTTGCATCAAGAATGGCTTATTGACCTCGAAACTTGGAAATATGCAATCATAACTTATGACTGGGTAGTCAGTCAGGCATAAAATAAATAAAAGAAATAAAAGAAAAAAATAAATAAGAATAGAATAAAATATAATAAAATCCGCAACATAAACATATACTTATTTATGTATTATATTTAGAAGTAAAATGGACAGTGTGTGGGATTTTCTGGCATGAATCGTAATCGAGAAATGACGAAATGCTCACAACTGCTACTATAGTTATTAATCGCAATAAGGAACAAGCTCGAGCACAAATTTTTGAAAATTAATTTGATATCTACATACATATCTAACAACATTCATTCAACCGTTAAATTGTAAAACTTTGATTAATTCAAATCTAATCCAAATTGAATGAAAATAATTTTTCTTCATTCAATTTGCTTTAAATTTGTCTTTAATTATTTAAAAAAGAACTGAAAACTATTTTCTAAAACATTAAAGCATTATTAAGTAATTTTATAATGAATTTGGATTACACAACATTCGAATGGTTCAGTAATGAATTAATTCTAAGGAATAGTTAAGATAAAAAATTAAATTTAATTTTGAAAATTGAATTAAGAATTCCATTCAATTCAAGAATTAGTTCCTTCGAAACTTTTAGCTCAGAATTTGAAGGTTCTAGGCGAGTGAATACTTCTGAAAAGTATTTTAAAATCGATGACCATTTTAGCAAACATCACCCGTCTCGGGGATGTATTTTGCCATATTTTGCATGAAATATAGGAAAAACTTCACATATTTTCCAAAGGGGGCAAGGTTTGTGGAACTTTTGAGGAGTAAATAAAGGCTTTTTATATAAGTTTTTGATATTATTGAAAACTGTAGGACTTGATGATTAATATTTTAGTAAAACTACATAATTTTATAAATTTTTAGGATGTGATTTTCCATGAAGAAAAATATAAAATTTGAATTAATGTAAAATTTTAACGGTTAAAGATATCATAACAAAATTTCAAACTAATACATACTTAATTATCCTTAAATCAACAACATTATAATTTTTCACATTTTTTATTTTCAAATACCGAAATTCCTAAGCCGGCGAAAATGTGTTTCAAAAACTGAGTTTTTTTAGAAAAGTGGATACTGTGATGTTATTTACCGTGTGGTACTAAACAAAGAATTCTGACATAATGCCGTTCTCAGAATTATGAGGCAACTGACAGTAAATTAACATAAGGAGCATTTTAGCTCAGAACAGAACTAAAAAAACAGAAATTTATCAATCGTTTCTTGTTCTTTTATAAATAGGTAGTTCAACAAAAAGAGATAATTTTTATACTATGAACTAAAATTAGCGGTCATTGAAATGAACTATTAAACACAAGTCTAATTATTATATTATAAATTCTAAAAACAGTTGGGGTATTCAAACGGTCTGCTATTAGGACGTATTGTCATAATGTCTTAATATATTATTATGGTTTTAACAAATTTTTGTTGTGTTTCAAACATAAAAGTTCTAAACTAATAAGACTTTTTGAACCATATTTATTGTTTTGTCATAAAATAACACAAGTGCACTTAAGCCAAAATGGTTTTAGTTATAAATTCATAATCGTACACAGTGTGACCGTCAAATTTTTACAGATGATACAAATGATGCCAGTGAATTCATTAATTAAAAAAAAACGCTATATGAAAAGTACAAGGTGGCGCAAAAGTAATCCTCCTATCAGCAAATGCTCTAAATTTTGCGATTGGCCCTTAATGTCAGTTCTGTTTTGACATTTGTGTAGTAAACACATGCGAAATACACGTTAATAAACAATGTTACGCTAAACTGCTCCAGAACGCGGAATATTGCTGACTATTTATTTGACCAATAATCGGTCGATGACTTTGGTACAACGTGAATTTCGTCGCAGATTTCCTGGCCGTCCAACGCCTACTGGTGAAACACTGCGACGTTTAGCCGCTCTCCTCGAAGAGACTGGCACAACGCGAAATGCTGCCAGGCGTGGCAGACCCCGGAGTAGCCGTTCTGCAGAGAACATTGCTGCTGTAGCCGAGGATGTCATGGAAGCACCGTCGACATCGACCGGACGACGTGCCACGCAAATGGGTATCAGTCGACTGTCTTTACAGCGAATTTTGGTACAAGATTTGACAATGTTTCCGTACAAAGTCCAGACGGTACATCAGCTGTTAGCTGCTGACCGCCAATCACGTCTAACATACGCTCCAGCCATCCTTAATCACCACCAAGAGGAAGATGATTTTTCATCAAAAATAATCATGAGTAATGAGGCCCATTTCCATTTTAGCGGGTGCGTAAATAAGCAAAATTTACGCGTCTGGGGCACTGAAAATCCGCGTGTAACCCACGAAGAGCCATTACACCCGCTCAAATTCACTGTATGGTGTGCTGTTTTCGCTGGAGGAGTCATCGGACCTTTTTTCTTCGAAGACGTCGCGGGCCAAACGGTTACTGTGAATGGTGAGCTCTACAGAGCAATGATCAACGAGTTCTTTTTGCCGCAACTTGATGAATTGGGATTGGAAAACATGTGGTTCCAACAGGACGGTGCAACGGCACACACTGCACGTGCCACAACAGATATGCTGAAGGATGCATTTCCCGGGCGCCTAATCTCCCGTTTTGGCGATTTGCACTGGCCAGCAAGATCGCCTGATTTGACCGCTCCAGACTTCTTTTTGTGGGGCTTTTTGAAGTCGTGGGTTTATGTTAACAAGCCTCAGACTCTTGCAGCTCTTAAAGACAATATCCGTCAAGAATGTGAGGACCTATCGCCGGAAGTTTTGTCCAAAGTGATGGAAAATGCCATAAAAAGGGCTCAAATGACAATCAACTGTGTCGGCGGCCATTACATAATATTCTCGACTTGATGTAAAAAAATTGAAAGACCAAATAAAAATAATCCACAAGAAGAATCAAAGTTTTTTATTTTTTTTTTAATTACAGCCAAAAAAACATCGGAAGTTTACTTTTGCGCCACCTTGTATATCGCTTGAGCTTTTTTTGTTATGGCTCGACATATTGATGTATTAATCATGTTTGTAAGTTATATGGGGGCTACGCTCAGTGGTCCAAATCCTCAATGTAGCCGGAAAAAAGTAATTTTTTTAAATGTTTCAAAAGCAAATTTTTTGTATGGTAATATGTTGGCAAGTGTCCATAGTACAAAACGGCATAGAGGGTGTAAAAAAAAGGGGGTTCAAACCAACCCACGAAAAAAAATTTTACTTCAAAAACACACATTCATGATAAAAAAAAAAAATTTTGAATTTTTTCTCAGATTGTTTATATTGATGGTATCTATAAACGTACCAAATTTCATGTCGGTTCGGCTTTTCAAAGGCGAGTTATGACTTTTTTCCGGCTAGATTGAGCATTTGGACCACTGTGCTACGAAAAGTTGATTTCAGTATATAGATGGACAGACGGACATGGTTATATCGATTTCGCTATCTATAACGATCCAGAATATATATACTTTATGGGGTCGCAAATAAAAAAATTGAAAATTATAAACAAAATGACAAGATTATATAACCTTTACACTCTTGGTGAAGGGTAGAAAAATATTGGTAAAAATACGTAAACAAATTGAGGAAGTTGCCGTTTTTGCTTATATCTCAGACATTTATGAAGCGATTTTCTTGATTATAGATAGCATCCTAAGTTGTACTATATCCGATACATTGATTTATGAATCATGCATGTAGGTTAATTGGGGACTTTGGAAAGTTGATTTCAACATACAGGTGGACAGACGGGCATGGCTATATTGGCAGAATATATATACATACTTAAAGGGGTCGCAAATGAAAAATTTGCAAACGGAATGACAAACTTACATATTCTCTTACCACTCATAGTGAAGGGTCTATAAATTAAAATTGTAATTAGAATAAATTAATAGACGGGAGCCCTTTAGCCCCCCAAAAAAATTAACATATGTAATTAAAAAAAAAGCAGGATAAAGGCACATAAAAATAAGAAAAGCATTTAAAAACAATCATTCCATATTCTACTCCCAAATCATCCACACAGATCCCCGCCATGCGTAAAACATCAATAAAAGTCAGTTTTCTTTGCACGACAAAATTTTCCTTTTAATTATTCCAAAAAATAAAGTTTTTTTTAAACTAAGTACGAGTATTTTAAAGTTCATCTTTGATTTCATTTGTACTGGTTGTTGAACTGGCCGAATTAATAATTTCACCAATTTTACCAGCAAATAAAACTAAATTTGTGGCAGATGCTGATGTTTCAGATGAAGTATTCTGTAGAATCTTAAACACAAATGGATGCTCAATTTTGAACTCTTTGATTTCTGTTAAATCTACAAGAGCTCGTTTCTTTCTTATGACCATGCCTAAAGATGAGGGACAAAAGACAAAAATTACTCCGATAAATAGAGATATAATGGGCTTAAAAATAATGGTTAAAAAAAACCAAACTAATTGTTAAGTAATTAAGGAAATTTTAGATAAATAAATATGAACTCATGCGGCATAGAATTGTAGAAGTGTTAAAGATAGAAGCCAGAAAATAAAATGTATAGTGAACATGCAAAATAATAAAATATTATGGGAGTATAATGACCAGCACCAGGGAGTGAAACAAACTAGTTTGATTGATATAACTCTGGAAAAAAAGCAGTTGGAAAGTTGAAATTTTTAACACAAACCAACCAACGCTTAACATTCTAAGTTTCATCCTCTAAAACCAATTGCTGAAAAGTTTCAGCTTTAAATTTCAGGCATATCTCAAATCCAAAATTTTACATTTTTAAAACTTTTTTAAACAAAATTTCAAAATATTAACAAAATGGTTATTCAATTTTAATAAATGCAAATTTTAACAGTTGAACCTACAACACAGGTCTACAAAGGTATTGATGCTCCCAATATTAAAACTGATTTTAACTATATTCCCTGATTTAAACTGTACATTCATGCCCCGGTTTGCATCGCTAATTGGGCCTGGAGAAACACAATGCAAAACGAAACACGATTTTCCATACATTTGTATTGCTTTTCATTTAATTGGTTCCGAGATTCACAATTTTTGCTGAAAAATAGATTTTTCAATTCAAACATTTTCATATTAACGACGAAAATCGAAGTACTAACGATGCAACTTCGAAGCCATGCGACGGAAACTGAAACAAAAGCGATCCAAATCGGAGCAGTAACGATGCAACTTCGAAACCATGCAACGTAAGCTGGAACAAAATCGACTCAACTTCGAAATCCCAGAACTTTAAAAAGACGCAACTTCGAAACGACGCAGAATGAAGCGATGGTACGTGTAGTTTTCGATAAACCGCAGGCGTAGAAAAACGATTGTTTTACAGGTTAGACCTTCTTTTTCAGATTTTCTCCAACTAAGATCCTTAGGGCACTTCCTTGTGATACCCCAACAGTAATCTGCCATCATATGCTCATACCAGCGACATTAGCATCTAAAGCGGTTTCCAACAACAGGTGTTATTCTGAATCACCCGGTATTTCGGTAGCTGTCACATTTAAAGCTTTTATTCTTTGACATTTGACAAGTAGAAACTACGCCATTACTAAAAATGGAACGATACACGCTTCAACAACGCATTGAAATAATTAAAATTCACTACAATAATGGTGAAAATCATGCAGTCACAGTTCGCAAAACTAAAGCATTTTTGGGTCGTCGTGAAGCACCTTGCCGGAACGCAATTCAGAAATTGATGGAAAAATTTGAGCTGTTGGGACAAGTTAGTGATGTGAAGAATAAAACCCGTGCACATCGCTCACGAACAACTGAGAATATTGCTGCTGTAGCCCAAAGTGTTGAAGAAAACCCAGGATTGTTCATTACTCGTCGTTCTTTGGAATCGGGCATTCCACAAACGTCATTACACCGTATTTTGGATGGTATTGATCTGGACAACGTTAACTTTCAACAAGACGGCGCTACGTGCCATAAAAGCAACGAAACCATTCCTCTTTTACGGGAAAAGTTTCCGGACCGTGTTATCTCTCAAAGAGGTGATCACAATTGGCCACCGAGATTTTGTGATTTAACACCTTGCGACTTCTTTCTTTGGGGCCACGTGAAAGATAAGGTCTACGCGAACAGCCCAGCGTCGATTCAAGACCTCAAAGATAAAATTCTTGAGGCTATCGAGGACATAGATTTATTTAGTCCTGTAAGCGTGGACGTGGTGGCCATTTGACTGATGTTGTTTTTCATTATTAACGGCATACCTTCCTCTTTATTATGAAATAAACATCCGATCATTTATCTCAAAAAATTCAATTTTTCTTTGAATACCAAAATAATACCTATTGTTGGAAAACCCTGTATCACTTTGAAATCTTGATGGAAACGTTCCCATTTATTCTTAGCTATACTATCCAATATTTTCAGGAAACTTGTCTAAACGACTGTGCAGTTTATGTAGCTAATTAAAAGGTACATATAACTAATTCCTTGTAATTTGTAGCCTAAGAAATCACAATGGCAACAAAAGATTTCAAAGCCGCTGCTTCCAAATCATTTAAAATCGTTGTTTTTCATTAAAAGTCTTATTTGTGGGCTATTAAAAAAATAAAAGCTTTTAGATTTACTATACTCAAACCTGGAAACTTTCCTGAACCACGGCTTATTCAGGGTCTTAATTCCCAACTTTAAGTACACCAATATTCCGCTGAACGTCACCTCGATCTGCGTCGTATCGAAGTTGCATCTTTTTAAAATTTCTGTAATTTCGCTTTTGTTTCAGTTTGCGTCGCTAGTGCTTCGATTTGCTTCGTTTTTGTTTCAGTTTGCGTCACACGGCTTTGAAGTTGCGTTGTTAGTGCTTCGATTAGCGTCATTAATGTGGTATTTTTTGAAAAATCAATTTTTAAAGTTAAAATTATAAATCTCAGAACCAATTAAATGAAAATCAATACAAATGTATGGAAAATCATGCTTCGGTTTGCGTCGCGTTTCTCCGGTTCCAATTAGCGACGCTAACCGGGGTATTAGTGTAATTGAAATACCCCAGCAGTTAGACAAGTAGTCAATGTATCCCTCATAGACAGTAATTGTTACTAATGTCTGATCACTTTTCTAACTCCATTTAATATATATTGGGTCATTTGAAACGTATGTTCTCTTAGTAGTGCCGCGAGAAGTCATTTGGTTACTTTATATATCTCAGGTAATCTAGCGTGAGAGCAGTGAGCACTTAAGTGTCTCTAAGTGATCTAGAGTGTAGTCACTTTGATACAGGGTTTTTCAACAATATGTGTTATTTTGGTATTCAAAGAAAAATTACACTTTTTGAGATAAATGATCGGATGTTTATTTCATAATAAAGAGGAAGGTATACCGTTAATAATGAAAAACAACATCAGTTAAATGGCCACCACGACCACGCTTACAGGACCATATCATGTTCATGAAATTTGCCATAACCAAATCGCAACGTGGCTGCCCTATGTCCTTGATATCATCACGAATTCTATCTTTCAGGTCTTGAATCGATGCTGGGCTGTTGGCGTAGACCTTATTTTTCACGTGGTCCCAAAGGAAGAAGTTGCTTGGTGTTAAATCACAAGATCTCGGTGCCCAATTGTGATCAGCTCTTCGAGAGATAACACGGTCTGGAAACTTTTACCGTAAAAGAGCAATGGTTCCGTGCTTGTGTGGCACGTAGTGGAGTCTTGTTGAAAGTAAACGTTTGTCCAGATCAATATCATCCAACTTCGACCATAAGATACGGTGTAGTGACGTTTGTGGCTTGCCCAATTCCAAAGAATGACGAGGAATGGACAAACCTGGGGTTTCTTCAACCCTTTGGGCTACACCAGCAATATTCTCATTTGTTCTTGAGTTTTATTCTCACATCACTAACTTGTCCCAACAGCTCGAATTTTTCCACCAATTTCTGTATTGCGGTGCGACAAGAAGGCTCACGACGACCCAAAAATGCTTTAGTTTTGCGAACTGTGACTGCAAGATTTTCACCATTTTTGTAGTGAATTTTAATAATTTCAATGCGTTGCTGAAGGGTGTATCGTTCGGTTTTTAATAATGGCGTAGTTTCTACTTGTCAAATGTCAAAGAATAAAAGCTTCAAAAGTGACAGCTACCCAAATACCGGGTGAATCAAAATAACACCTCTTGTTGGAAACCCCTTTAATTTCTTTTGTACTGCACTTTTTATTATTTTTGCTTATTTATACTGACAGCCCATGTAACCTAGCGTGAAGTTAATTGTCACTTTAGTGTCTCTAAGTAACCTAGAATGTAGTCACTTTAATCGTTTATTTTATACTGATCTGTGAAAAGTAGTTATTTTACACACCAATAGTAATTTGTTGGAGAGTTGTCGGAGTAAGGTTTGTTTACATGCAATCAGTTATTGAACTGTCTATGAGATGTCATTTTAACTGACTGTTAAAGGTCAAGTAGCATCCGTTCATGTTTAAATAACTAGTAGCATGTTAGCAATGAGGCAACTGACTTTGTGTAATCGATATGAGAATCTAATGCGTTGACTACTTTGGACCAGATATCGGACAGTTTCATTGTAATTCAAAAGAGTCTTAGCCCATGCATGTGTTAAAATAACTAGTCACAAAGCTGGTTGTCACCCTAAATGATATGTAAAATCACTAGTTCGAGAAAGTCTCCTAGAACTGCTGGGAAGTGTTTGTCACTAAACCCGTTATAGGTTTTCTAAAGTTTTTGACTGTGTTTTCAGCACAAATATATCAAAACAATTTTCGGTCATTGCAACAAAATTTTCGCGATGGAACATAATGTTAAAATCAGTGTATTTATAGAAATGTAAATATAAAATTACGAAACGGGCACACGAATGTACTTATGACAGCCAATATTGAAAAATGAAGGTAGATCTAAAGCTACACGGAGGGAAAACATTTAAAAACATTATTTGTGCTACCAAAGCACGCACACCTAATACAAAACCGCTAACGGTATCCTGGCACCAAAATTTGTTCCTTTAGTTTTTGACCTGTGTTATGGGTTAGAGTGGGTACCGATTTGAAATTGGCGGATTTATAGGAAATGTTTCTAACATTTAATTTAAAATTGTACAATATTTTAAAATCTCAGGACCAATAATTTAGGAAAATTAAATTAAACACTATAGAATAGAACAATTGGCAGAGTTATTTATTACCAATTCTAAGTTTGGTTTTTTCCAAGAGACTTCTTGTGAGGACTAGTTAAACAAATTTCAACTTTTCAATGCTGCATTTTTTTTTTTCAAAAAAGCCACTAAATATTTCTACAACTATAAGTGAAAACTACAAGCATTACAGGCAATTTTAAGACAATAACACCATAAAGCATAAAATGAATAAAACAGGTACCAAAGCCAAACATAAATATAATAAAAGAAATACACAAGCAAATATAACTTACCGGTAGCAGCAGCAGCTTCAGTGCCCTTTTCATTGACCTCAATGAAAGCCTTATGTATAACCTTGGATACTTGTAAGGGTTCATTGGATTTCAACATTTTGCCAAACTCAGCATCACTTGAAAACATGCGGCTCATGCCCATCTTAAAGTACAATTAAAAAACACATATAAATTAATTTAAAAATCCATATAAATATTTAATAATAAAACCTATTACCTTTTTCAAGGGCTCTGCCAATTCAACTTCAAATTCAGCCTTGAATTTTGGCATATCCACAATAACCTTTGTTGAATACATACGTTGTGTTAAATCGGGCAGAGAAACATTTTTTAATTTCTCCTCCAAATCCACCAAACCGGTACGCGAATTGGGTAAAATGATCAGCATGGAAAGATCCGAATCTTTGTAGGGCATCTCCAAGGCAGTTGCATCTAATTCTGGTAACTCACCATAACGGAAACGTTTACTTATATGCATCATTTGCACTTTAACGGTATTGGTCTCGTCCAAATAGAAATCCATTTCTCTGGTATCTTTAACGGGGAATTGATGGACCCATTCACCCTTAAAGTGTATGGCATTAACCAAGACCAAACGGGTGTCGGCACTTAATGCTTGAGGGGCAACCAGATCCTTAATCAAATTATTGGTTTTACCTTCCACCCAAGTGTTTATGGCCTGGGCAGCTGAATTGCTATTAGCAAAGTTAAGAGACTCAGCCGATGAAAAGAATTGCTTGGTTAATAATTCATTGAATTTCTCCTGCACTTCATAGCCTTGCATGACATAAATCTTGTTTGCTATCTTGAGTATAGGACTATTTTCGTATAGCGCCAATATTGCGTGATAATTATTAGCCATGTCTTCGGGATTTTGGGCAGCTAATGCTAAGCCCTGATCCATTTCGAGAGCGGTCTTACCCTCGGCTCCCATACGTGCCATGGCAATGCATGTTTGTATGGAGAAGGGCGAAAAGACAATATTTTTCTGACGATTGGTCTTCACCAATTCCGAGAATAGGCGAACTCCAAATGTCTCCAAACCTTTGTTGAATTGCGTGTCGACCATGTTATTTGAGTCTTTGGGCTGTCGGACAGAGAGCGTTGGAGAAGGTGAGACAAGAAGGAGAATAGCAAAAATGCAAAGTATTCGTGAAATTTTGACTGCATTGAGAGAAAAACAAAGAAATAAATTAGTTAATAAAGATAGGAATTAAATGATTTAAAAAATATTTATTTAATATGTATATTTATGATCTTCCATGTATCCTTAATAAATTGTCAGCAAACCTTAAATTTGTTATTCCCTTTGTTATTTCCGCCTTTTACATTTGAGAACCAATAAAATATGTATTGATATAGAGATACATAAGGTCCTGGTGCGATTGCTATTGCAACTCGGGAATATCGGACCACATCTGGCTGAGATGCTTATATCTCGACTACTTCGATTTTTTAACTATTTTTTGTTTATATCTTGACTACTAAGTCATGTACAAGACAATGAGGATATCAAATGAAAGGCATTCCAAAGAAATTTCCAAAAGCCAATGTATATAACACAATACAAATAGAAATTTGGACCGATAATGGATCAATTTCGGGAATATTATTGTATATATTCATATCATTTGAAAGACATTTCTCGGCATAGATATTCGGATCCACAATGGAACCGACTTTCAGATCGTTATTTCCCAATGTTAATTAAATTTTCTTGGTTTCAATTTCAACTCGAAATGGTGTAGTCATATTGACTTCCTAATTTTTTAAAAGAATTAGAAACTATAATAGAAATTGTTACATTTTTCTGTTTTGTATATGAGAATACGCAAAAATGTGGGCTATGCTTTCAATGAAATGGGTCATGGGGCCCGACAAGCAAAAGCTTGTGAGAACCTCTGATCTACTGAAGTAGATTTCACTGAAGATTTCAATATCTTTTTGACTATATTTTGATAAATCCCTTAATCTTGTGTTCTAAGATTTTTATTTTTTATTTAAGAAGGTCTACCCCCTACTGTAACTCGAAAAATAAGTAATACAGAGCTTTTCAAATATAATAAAATTAGGTGACATATCTTCTGTATATATGAAACTAATTTGTGTTGAATTTTATTTGAATACCAATATTTTTCAAAAATTTTCAACCAAACAAAAAGAAAGATGAACTTGACTCTTATCGTCCGATTTCTTTAATATCTTTCCTAAGCAAGATTCTTGAACAAATGGTAGCAAGAAGGCTCTCCTGGTTTATTTTTCAAAATAATCTCATTAGAACAAAACAAACAGCTTTTAAACCGGATATCAGTAAAATCGACGCATTATAATGTAGCTAAAATTCTTTCCACACGAAACCACTGTTCTATACTTAGTAAAGATTTCGAAAAGGCTTTCGATAACATCGGAGTACATTCGGTTTCAAATCAGATGAAAGAGTAGAATATTGGTGGCAATATGTATCGATATGTAAAATCTTTTCTTACCAACAGAACCCTTACTGTTAAAAATAACGGATACAAATCATCAAAAACGCTACTTGAAAATGGTATCCCACAAGGCTCACCGCCCTCTGTGGTATTATTTCTAATTGCCTTTGAGAAAATCAATGCAATTATGTCAAAACATAAACAATATGCTCATTGTCTGTACGCTGATGACTTTTATATATTTACAAAAGTTATTAACGAACATATTATACAACAAAATCTAGATAAATTGGTAGCAGACTTAAATAATTGGTGTTCCTCTTCAGGAGCCAGTATATCAAAACAGAAATCAAAACATCTACATATCTGTCGTAAACAAAGCTGTCTTACCCCAAATTTTAAAATCAATAACATGTACTTCGAAAATGTTTCTGATCACAAAATACTAGGTCTTATCTTTAATAAAAGACTAAACTGGAATAATCATATAAAGTAACTCTCTTCTGATCTATCAAAACATTTAAATATATTAAAGTCAATCAACAGTTCCTCAAGTGAAAGCCATGTAAGCTCACTTAGGCATGTTTTAAAATCAATGGCCCATAATCATAGTCAAACAATAAAGTATGTTTTAAATTGAACCGACTTTAACTGGGTATCACCTCTAATGTAGAAAATGTTTTCATACAATATACAACAAAATGTAGCAAGTGGCTTCGCTGAACAGCTGACTTAGAAAATTAAAAAAAAAAAAAAACTAAGAATGACAAACAATAAATGTAACCGGGAAGTTTAAGAAAAAAACAGTTTGTGGTGGAAAAATAGAAAAGGAAAGATTAATATCAAATTTATTCTATTTTGGTACTAATTTTATTGATTCAATATTCAATAATTGCATCATCTCTACCAATATCTTGTATCTTAAACATTTTTGACTTTTTGTCGAACTTTTTTACAAGGCGAAGAACAGCTGATGCTGCTGTTAAATGAGTTAAAAACAACTTCAACTAGTTTTATATTTACAGTCGACTTTAACGTCAGAAGTATACTTTAACTTGTCTATGGTAGACCTAAAGTCCACTCTTAACTTTATTTCTTTTAAAATATACTTTATTTTTGACTATGATTGTGGGCCAATAATTTTAAGTATGTAAAATTTACTATGGTATTATTATATATAAAAAATCAGCAAAATCAAACTTATTGCCAATCAAAAATTATTATCATGCAGCTCTACGAATTAGTACTCAAGCATTCCATACGTTCCCGATTAATAACATTTTACATGAATTTAATTTTCCTACAATTGAAGACAGATTTATAAAACTTCTCAGGGGCCAAATAGTCAAGATATCACAGCATAAAACTTATATAATCTTCGAAGATTCAAGAATGTATCTTAAATTGAAAAGAAAACAAAAATAAAACAACAATTGCATCTATTCATGAATTAGCTAAAGAATTGTCAATAGACTTAAACAATCAAATGTCTTTTCGTACGTATCATGCCTTCTGGATCAACAATTCCGATTTTTTTATAGAATCAGAAATGCCAACAAAAAAGTGTAACAGTCCAGACATTCAAAAACAAATTCATCTTCAAATTTTAAACAATTGGTAACAACAAAACTGGATTTTCTGGTATTGTGATGGATAAAAAGGAGATTAAGGAAACGGATTTGCAATTGTATTAAAAAAGGATTAGTTCCACAATACACATCTATGTTTACTTCTGAAATCACTGCGATAGAAATAGCATTACAATTAAAACCACCTAGAACAAAACTTGTCTATTGTTCCGATAGTTTATCATCAATAAAATCCACTAATATCAAATATTCGGGAATTACTTCTCAGACAAACTAATACCAAATTGCTTTATACTCCTGGTGATATCGGCATTCGTGGTAATGAATTTGCCGACAAATTAGCAAAAGAGGCGGTTAAATCCCCCACAGTAATGACTAACAATAACACAAAAAAGATATTAAAAGATATGTGCACAAACATATCCATGAAAAATTCAAACAATCAATACACCTTTATATAAAAAAATAAACCCAACAAACAAAATAAATGTATTTTCATTAAAAATACATAAATATCAGCAGAAAATTCTAACCAGATCACATCTGGGACACAGCAAACTAACACATCAACACCTTCTCAAAAAGGAAAGTCCTCCACAATGTCCAACATGCAATAATCAGTTAAAAATGTCACATCTACTATCATGCTACAACAACCAAACGCTTTAAAAAAAATCTCCTGGAATCGATACAATCACTAGACTACAATAACATTAAACAACACATACCGAATGATATTTTAAAACATAAGGACTGAGATCGAAAAATTTTTAACATTGATATATGTTAATAAAAGTGGAACCACTAAACTTACAGTTTTGAATCTTTTTTTATTTGATTGAAATTATTGTTACAATTTACAAAAAAAATACTTTTATAGTTCAAATCACTAATAATGAAATTTTGAACCTTTTTCGAAAACCCTTTTTATAGAGCTTTATGTCACTTTGTTCAAACAGGTTGTCCATCTCCGATTAAAATCTACCACACTTTTGACACCTTTTTGTGCTCTTCAATTCTCTTTTAACAAGAGCTCAATATCTATTCACTGGACTCAGCTCCAGGCAGTTTGAAGGAATTGCCTCTCTTGGTACAAATGGGCAATTCCACGTCATCGTACGTGACATTTGTACGCCTATAGAGTGGAATAGATTTTGCAAAAATAAGAGTATCTGAAAAATAATTTGGTCTTTATGTTTCATTCAGAGGGTACTATATTTTAAAAAAATAATAAGTTCTTTCGAAACATTGTTGTCCAAAATATCGAGCGAAATAAGGGTATATCGCACGTGACATAAAACGGAAGTCATTTTGAGGTACGTGCAGAAATATGCGAAAATTTGCGAATCGTGAGAGGCGTTAGGATTTCTTTTAATTTGTTACACTAAACCAAAAATTTTTCCTTTACAATCCGTCATATTTAAATAAAAACAATGTTTGGATGATTTTATAAAAAATAAAATTTAATATCGTACGTGACAGATTTTTCTCTTGTAGTAGAACAATGTATATTCTGTAAATTTATATATACAAAAACTAAAAAAATAAATAGAAAAAATATATTCGGCTCTTATAAACAATTTCATAATAGCAAAAAAACTATCAGAGTTAAATTCATTTCATACTACAAACTAATTGGGAGCTTAGTTTTCGCCACAATTTTAGCCTAAAACATACCAATTAAATTAGAAAATTAAATAAAGTAAGTTTAAACTATTATTTTTGCACTTAAAACGCTGTAATAAGCTCTAAATACTTTCACATAGCAACATTTTAGTGTTTTCTTCTATTCAAATCATCTTGAAAAAAGTTTCAAGGGTTTTTGTTTTTTCAGTCGTGGTAGTCATTCTCGTGGAATTGCTCAAATACCACATTACTGTTCTTGAACGACTCAAGACCTTTCTAATCATAGTGACAGATGCCAAATCAGGACAAAAATAAGTGGACACATTATGAATGGAAACATCCTTTTTTGTAAACATTCCTTGATGCAAGTTGTAACAAATGTTTGGGAAATTTTGTCTGCTTTTGGGTCCTAAACTTTTCTTCAACATTCCATCGAGCATCTGCAATATAAATAAATTGACCAGGAAGCTGCGAAAAATTTACCATACATTATATTTTTTGTATAAAATTTGACTTCAATTTCCGTGCTCTGTCTTTGGCCTCTAAATTTTTAGCAGAGTTCCTGTCAGGAACTGTAAGAGCCTTGTATGCTTTTAAACCTGCATTGGCTTTAACTTTTCCTACCAAATAGTCCGAGTACTGAGCTAACCGGGCAGCTTTACTACCGGATGCGTTGGGAACTCTTTTGAAAATGCTTTCTATTTTTTTTTGGCTTTAAAAACATCATGTGAACCATTCCTTCTACCTGAATCAGGTTTTATATCAACGGACAAGCTCTCCAGGTACTGCTTAATAACATTGGAAAAAGTTTGATAGCAGATCTTTGATTGTTTGGCCAACTTTTTGTAGGACCAAGTTGGGTTTTGTTGAAAATATTTAATCATTTTAGTACGCACTTTTTTCTGGTCACTAATTTTAATCAGATTAACAACAAATGAACATAATTGACATTAAACATAATAACTGACATGCTTTATAAAGGTAACGGGATCAAAAAAAAAAAATCAAATAATACTTGAGTTAAAAGTTTTAATGAAAAAAGTATGTGTTTTACGATCTCAGTCCTTATTTGTGCTGAATTTGGTATGGATATCTGTATAACTAAGATATTTATGAGAAATATTTTCAGATAGGGCAATGGAAATAATGGACCGATTATAACCAAATTCAAAAGGCTTGTACCAAACTTTTTCCGAATTATTTTTGAAAGTGCAACCAGTAGTTTGACTACAAGGTTTACATGAGCGGACGGGCGGACATCGCCTAATGATCCTGAACAGATTGGTATACTTTAAGGTGGGTGTTGCGACAATATTTTTGCACGTTACAAACATCGGCAACTAACCCAATTTACCTCCCCATTATGGTGGTGTAGGGTATAAAAAACACAAAATAATTTTGTCCAGCTAGATTTGAATTTGGAGCCACATCATTTGAGTGATATTCTCATTTTAGGAGATAATCCAATGTATATAGTTGTAGTAAAACAAATAAACCTTATCTTTTATTAAATAAATAAGATTTAGCTTCTTTCTTTTAAGGGGGATGAGCTAATATTTAATAGATTTCTGAGAATATTTATTGCCTTATCATCTCTTAAAGAGAATTTAAAACAATTGTAACACAAATAATCAAAAGAATTTTAAAAATTTCAAAATAACTTAACACATGCGATTTAGTTATAAGAATTCATAGAAAAATATATATATTTTTTCCTAATTAAGAAATTTTTGGGGATTTTTCTTATGAATTTGTCTGACGTACATTATTATGCCACGTTTACTAAGAAGATCTTTAATAGTTTTAATTCTTAAAAACAATTTTAACTTTATTTTTCTATTTTACCTTTCAATAACATTTTGCTTTGATTTAATCTAATTTCAAATCTTTTATGGAAATTTAATCACTTTTAAATCAAAACACACACAGATCACAATTTAATACGCGTTACGCGGTTTAATTGAAACTGTTTGTAATAATCTGAGATGAATTAAGTTGAAGCAGTGGTCAGACAGAAATTTAGCATTTCTATATTTACTGATAACAATTAACCCATGTAGAGAGCAATAGGGCTCAAGAGCTTGTATTTGGATTGAAAGTGATAGAGATTGCACGATATGCTTATGAATGTGTTGGTATTAGAAAACAAACATAATAATTTACGCTTAAAGATTAAACAACCGTAATTGATTTATAGATAGAATTTTAAATTCGGCAATACCGACTATTATATGCCCCTTCACTTTAATACAAAGAAGCAGTATTTGAAAAAAACAGGAAACTATTCCTTTCTGTGAATTACAGATATTTTGGTTTTTGTGAAAAATCGTGTAATATGTCCGGAATTTAAGCTCAAGTACAGTGGAGTTCTATAATTGAATTTTCGACTTCCTTCGGCTTTTACAAAATTGTTCGCACTTTATACAATTTAAATATGACTTTTTTGAGATAACGTAAGCGATTGTTAGGCTGGGTTAGCCGACGCACAGTGGTTTACAAACTTTTTTTTTTTTTGGAAATAATTCGGTATCTCGGGAACTATTGGAGATATTGTTACAAAATGTCACACGGTTAGAGCTGAGATGATTTTGAGTTGATCTGCATATGTTCTCCTGCCTAGCGCTAGTGGGGGCCAGTGTGTGACCCTTCAAAGTTGGTCACCTCGGGAATCAAAATTTAAAAAAATCGCATGAAATATATGAAAAAATGTACAAATTTTCGGAAGGGGGTAAGGTTTGGGGAACTTCTGAGGAGTAAATAAAGACTTTTTATATAAGTATTTGATATTGATGAAAACGTTAGGACTTGAAGATTGATATTTCAGTAAAATTAAATAATTCTATAAATTTTTGGGACCTCATTTACTTTAAAAACTAAAAAAATTATAATATGGTGATTTTCCATGAAGAAAAATATAAAATTTAAATTAATGTAAAATTTTAACGGTTAAAGATAACATAACGAAATTTGGAACTAATATAGACTCAAATGTCCTTAAATCAACGGTTTTATAAGGTTTGACATTTTTATTTTAAAATACCGAAATTCCTAAACCGGGGAAAATGTGTTCCAAAAACTGAGTTTTTTTAGAAAAGTGCCTACTGGGACGTAATTTACCGTGTGATAGTAAAAAAACTTTGTAAGTGTTTAAGCAACATATAAGGTTATACAAATATGGAACATCTTCGAGGATCGGTGCTTTGTCTTTTTAGAATTTTTTCCTCAAACCTAAAATTATTTTTTAGAATTGGCCAAGTTTGGATATGCCTGGGGGGTGTTGTGTCCACTATAGTGAGATTTTACTTTACACGCTTTAGCATTAAGATCTCTTTCAGGATCATATAAAACTTGTGTATAGTCCTGAAGAAACATTTTTTCTACAAAAGAAAATATATATGGGCTTTTTTGGGAAAAAATGTAAAAAATACGGTTCTTTTCACATGTTTCAACTTTGAATGCGTGTAACTTTTTATAAGGACAAGATAACTGTTAGCAAGTTGTCATTTAGAATTTTATTGCCAATATAGCAGATATTTCGAAAATAAATTTTGACCCTCTGTAGGTCCGCCATATCTAAAAAACCATAAAAAGATCGAGCAAAATTAAACAAAATAAATAAACATAAATATCTCTTCAAGAAATAGAGATAACCTACACATGTAAGAGTATTTTTTGTAGATCTTCTCAAGAACTATTTATATTTTAAATTTCAGCTCATTTGGATCATAAATGGATTCTTGGGGATTTTTTTTAAAAATTTAAGACCCGAAGTGACCAACTTTCAAGGGCCACGCACTGGCCCCCATTAGCGCTAAGAAGCTTAACAAATGTGAATCAACTCGAAAACACCTCAGCTCCAACCGTGTAAAATTTCGTAACAATGTCTCCAATAGTTTCTGAGATACCGAATAATTTCCAAAAAAAAAAAGAAAACGTTTTTAAACCACTGTGCATTGTCAGTCAGTTTTATGACGTTGTATAAGTCGTTGGAAAGGTTTTTAAAATAATGTATCCATATTGTCTACCTTAATGACCTATTATTCCAGATATAGATACAAAATAAGACAAAAATCGAGGTAGTCATGGTTTTCTGATTATAACTCAGCCATTTGTGGGCCCATTTATCCAAATTTAAATAGCAACAGAACCGGGATTATAACAGTGTTGGAAAAAATAATAGAAACGAGAGCTTAACATAAGGGCGCTTTGAAAAACAGGGTAGAGCAACAAAATATTAAAATAAAATAATTTTTTTACTCTAAATAAAAAGATGTGCCTCTAAATATTGAATCCTTTTACGCGTTCCTATTATTTTTTCTAGTAAAAATATTGAATATAATGTATTAAAATATAAATGAAAAAAGGAATGATTAGGTTTTTTCTTATTATGTATGTTTTTAAACAAAACTAATCTTGACTAATATAAGTACTTATAAAATTTGAAAAAAAAGCTCTCGTTTCTATTATTTTTTCCAACACTGTATATTGATGTAAAAATCATAGTATAATTAAGTTATTTGGAGGCTTCGGAAAGTTGATTTAAACATGCAGACGGACATGGATATATCAACTCAGCTATTTATAACTTTCCAGAATAAATAACCTTTAGGGGTGGCAAATGAAAAATTTAGTAATTATAAACAATATTCATGGTGATGAGTATAATAAAAATTCTAAAGTGATAGGAAACATTTGTTTAATGTTTATTCAAACCTGCAGACATTTATACAGATATATATATATATTTTTTTTTCAGTATAATGTTTAACCAAACTAAATACATAATATCTATTTAATATTCCATTATTTCTTTTAATATTTAATTAATTCTTTTTGGTACATTTGTAACTTTTGGTACTATTAGTAATTTCTTATTATTCATTACAGACATTGTTTTACTCATACCTATTGGGTCATTTATCTACTCAAGTATTTATTGAGTATCTACTGTGTGAGAGTTTCGTATTTATATTCTCTTTAAATAGCACCATTGAGTCAAAATAAAGAGATAAGAAAAACCAACAAAAATTTTAATGTGTTTTTTTGGGTTGGTGTTTTTGTTTTAACAGTAAACACAATGACGACGGCGACGATTAATTTGCTAACATTTACACTTATAAAATAAGCTAAATAAAAGTTTGATACAAAACTGTATCAACAGAAATGTAGAGGTAGCTACTTTAATTGCAATATAAAGATTTATAATATTATTTTATATTCTTCTTTTACTTTCAGAACTGCTGCAACATAAAACGATTTACTTTAATAGACAATAAATTAGATTTGAGAGCTATCCTAAGAAACTGATTCCTGGGACGATATGTTTCGATGTTCGAATTTTTCGGTTTCACTAAAGGTAACCGTTTGTTCAAATCATATTTTCGAAGCTGCCAAATATGTGATATACACCAATATATCGGATAAGTTTCTGAGATACATCAATATATCGAATAGGTTTCTGAGAATTTTGATATTGAAATTCAGCAAAATCTGTTATCCGCAGATCATATTTAGATATGAATAGACTACATGATAGTGTGCTGGACTATCAGTCTGGGGGTTGCGGGTTCGATTCCCGCCAGAGACTCTGGGTGTATCTGCAGACAAGCAAAAACGCTTCGCAGTTTGTGTTTGTTTTTTTTTTTTAAAAAAAGTATTAATTACATTATTTTAATGCATTGGTCGACTTGTTTGTTTTTGTGTGAAACTATTATTTGCTCTTACGCCATCGCCATAATTGTATTTTCACACATTTCTCTTAAACTCAAGTGGCAGTGTAAGATAAATATCGTAAGCGAAAATGCTTTTTGATTGTAGTATCTAAAAACAACCAAAAAGTAAAGGTACGTGTTAAACGGACAAGTTCGTAACATATTTTTTTAATTAAATAAAACTTTTAAAACAAAACATTTACTGTGAGTAATAAGTCATTAAAAAAATCAACAAAAAGTACTGACATCATTTATGAGATTTTAAGAAAAAAAATAAATAAATAAAAAAACTGAAATTAAGTGCTTTTAAATGTCGGCTTAGAAGGTCTCTCTGCAGCAGCCTTAATCAATAATTTGGAATTACCCTAATAATCTGTGCATAAATTTACATGCATAATTTAAGCTCAAGTAATTGTATTTAATATAAGTATGTACATAAGTACATACATTTCAAGCTCAATATAATTTCAAAAAACCCCTAAACAATTTGAGTCATTCTCCACTAAAGTTCGTGTCATTATTTAAATAGTAAAATTCTATATAAAATATAATTAGAGGTATTTTGTGAATAGCAGAACAACATTGTTGGTGTGCAAGTAGAGTGAAGCAAATATAAAGTGTCAAATAAATCAAAATAACAAAATAAACAATATCTCTTTGTTTTAATAAAGAAATAATTACGTTTTAATATATCAGAAAAAAAGTTATAAATTTATTAAGCAAAAGTGAGAAGCAAAAGGAACAAATATGACTTCATTGATAACTACAGGTGATTTTAATAAACAAATTGTTTACTGGAAAAACTGAAATAATCAAAACAAAGATTATGAAATCTTTATATGTCCAAATTACTTATATATGAAAAAGAACACATAAATATCATAAGTAATAACTAAATTAAAAAATAAAATGCTGAAATTAGTAAACACAATGCGTGCTAATAATCTAGGTTTTGTATCGTGTTTATTTTGGTCAACAAATAGTTTATTTTAGTGTAATTTATGAACAACAAGGTCCTCACATTTTTTTTTTTTTATTATTGTTGGACAATGAACCATATTGTAGACTAACTATGTACAGATAAACTGTAATGTTATGTATGTTTGCTCATATTATCTTTGAACTGTACGCATTTTTGATAACTAGGTGAAGTAGTTATGATGATTAAACCGATTTGACGGAGTATTGAATTGAACACAAGTGTAAATATAATGAATCACACCTTTTTAAGAATCTTTAAATGTTTAATATAGTTTTTTTGAGATCACTTCTTTGAACTGTCAAGCTAAAACTTAAAACCATAGGGAAACAAAGAGACGAGACGTAATTGTCAAAAACCTTAGTCTGTTGTTAAAAACCTAACTCTTGCTACAACAAAATTGAATGTATTTTGTTGTTGTATCAGACATATAATTTGTTGTAGTTTTGTTTGACAAATCGGAGTGTCTCGTCTCTATTTATATTTCTCAATCTCCGGTTATCGTTTTTCGTAACGATATAATTCCAATAAAGATAATTTTTGTATGGGAACTGTCAATATAACTTCACGATAAAAAATAACCACACGCTGAAAAAAAATATAGTTGTGCATGTTTACTGTAACCATTTCAACATTTTTATAAGTTTTTTATACAATATTATAGTCACAGTAACTATTTATATGATTGTTGTCATAAAAATGGTTGTCACAAATATATACTTGTTTACTGTAACCATATATATGGTTGATACAATCATGTGAATCGTAAATTAACCATATTATTGTTACCACAATCATATAAATAGTTACTGTGACTATAATATTGTTAAAAATGTTGAAATGGTTACAGTAAACATGCACAACTATATTTTTTTTCTGCAGAGATTGAGAAAATGAGGGTAAAAGTTATATTCGATTGTGTTAAAACATATACCGGTTGTAAGTTTTTTTAAAATAAATCCAAAAACTGCAACAACAAACTACATATTCTAAATTTCGATTTTTTAACTGTGCCAATTATGGAACGAATTTGCAGATTTTCAATATTTAAATTCTCAAACGTATATTTAATATATAAATGTAATATAAGGATGAGAAATATATGTCGGGGTTTTTGGAAAATTACTTTCAATCGGTTAGGTTAGGTTATAAGGCATCCGTCCAAAACCATCGTTGGTACAGCTCACTTGGGTCCAATAATCGTTCCCTTTGTGATACCTGAAAAGCCTGAAAGGAAAAGGAGGAGAGAAATAGAAGTAGAAGAAAGGAATTCTATAGATTTAGTAGGCAAGAGAAGAATATTGAAAGAAATGGAAGGAGTAGGAGGAAAAGATGTTGAGAATCAGATGTCGCAGACCATCATGGGACAGTTACCGAGTCACCATAAGATGCAATTTGCAAGTTAGGTCTTAGCAACCACCTCCTTTTCCTAATAAAGGCATCTATGCACCTTAGTTCCTTCACAGATAGCCCGGAGAGGGTACTAAAGGATCGCTCACCTAAAAGTCTTGCACGTAGATCGCCCAGTGCCGGACAATTACAAAAGAAGTTTCTTCCTCTTCCTCATTGCAGAAGTCGTTATAAGGTAACCCAAGTCTTGCAGCATGGGGACCGATAGTGCAATGTCCGGTGATCATCGCCACCATATTGCTGAGTCGAAATCGTTGTAGTTGAAGTAGATATGACGTACGTTTACAGTTCAACGCAGGCCATATCATCCTCGTAATAGCACAGGTGGATTCATCACCCCACCTTGCTTGGGCAAGTTCGTGATATGCGTCATGTAATCGTTTCTTGCAGGTTGACAGCGGAATTCCGCAGAGGAAGTCTATCTCGCCTTCCGACAACAAGGCTCCTAATTCTGCCAAGTAATCAGCAATACAATTGTCTTCATTGTCCCTGTGTCCACGTACCCATGTGAGTACAACTGTCGAATGTCTCTCCATCTCATTTAATCAATTTCAACCGGTACACAAATATCTTTAAATAATCTGTTAATATGTCCGAAATGTGTATTAGATACACACTGCATTTATCTAAGTATTTCCTTGTATAGGATTTGTTCCAGATTTTTCGGACATTTCAAATATTTTTCCCAAAAATCGGCCCGCTGTCTATCCAAAGTTGTTTTGTGCAACATGCAACATTGCAACTAATATCTGCGTAAATTAGACTCATATTACACGTCGAATTAAAGCTTTTTCCCGCAGTTGAGTCACTATCCATCCAAAATTGTTTTATAATTCGTTGTAAGCCCTTCAAACATATTAGAAAATAAGTTTAGTTCTTATATTCACTAATACAGTCGCGGATCCAGGGGATGAACAAAGGAAACTTCCCTCCAAAACCCTTTAATTGTCTGTTTGTATGTTGAAGGAACGATTAAGCCTTGTCGTAAGGACATAGGAGGAAATATTAGTTGTTGATCAGAAACCCCGCTCTCTGAAAAATTAATTTTTTCTCAAAGACTAGAGTATTCATACTATTGAATTTAATAGTGAAGTGCTATGCAGAGTGTGCCAATCGGCCACCTGCAATGACATCCCTGTGTTAAATTCATCAGTCAATAGTGGCTTGAAAATTCACTAGTGGTAGTTCTCAGTGGCTAACTAATTGGACGTAGCGGAACTAGTTCAATGAACTGCAGGGTGATTCGTCCATACTTTCCCATAGCTCCAATATAATAACAATCATAGAACTCTTGTTAATATCGTTATTGAGACGAAATTGATCCAAAATAAGTATCAACTACATAGATATCAACGCACAATACTTATTTCATAGCTCCCATTTAGCCTCACAACCAAAGAATACATTAACAGGCATACATTTTGTCAATCCTTCATCCAATTATTGGGTTTAATAAAATTCTAAGACAATGCAGTTATTTTCGTTTGTCTGTCTATTAAAGTCACGATAGGGCCTAGAAATACGATCTTAGGGGGTAAAATATTCGCAAATATTCTTTGGTGTTGAAAATGGGCAATATCGTTCCAATCAAAAAAAAAAACAAAATTAACAACTTGTCCGCCCGGCATTTAAAAACCTAGAAAACTGAAATTTTAAAATGTGTGTCCAAAACTAGATTGAAAGTTTTTGTTCAAAATATATGAACAACTTTGCCAAATCAAGCCAAAAATAAGTGGACACATTATGGATGGAAACATTTTTTTTTTGTAAACATTCCTTGATGTTAATTTCGGTACTTATAGAGCCCTTTGTAACAAATGTTTGGCTTTTTTGCCCCAACTGCATATTTTGTCTGCTTTTGGGTCCTAAACTTTTCTTCAACATTCCCTCGAGCATTTGCAACATAAAAAAATTTACCCAGAAGCTGCGACAAATTTTCCATAAGTACATTTCGTCATCCATAATGCAGCAGGTATACTTTTTGTATAAAATTTAACTTCCAGTTGATAGCAGATATTTGATTGTTTGGCCTACTTTTTGTAGGACCAAGTTGAGTTTTCTTTAAAAAATGTAATAATTTTAGTACGCACTTTTTTCTCGTCACCCATTTTAATCAGATTAAGAACAAATGAACATAATTGACATTAAACATAATAACTGACATGCTTTACAAAGGTAACTTGATCAAAATAAAAAATCAAATAATACTTGGGTTAAAAGTTTTAATGAAAAACGTGTGTTAAGAATTTTACGATCTCAGTCCTTACTATTCATATTTTGATCCTGAGAACATGTAAATGTTTGAATCTTGCAAGGGGAAACTTACCACTAGTATTTTCTAGTAATAGAAGATATAAAACTAACCAAATTAATGTTTTTATACAAAATTGGTGGTGGGTATATATCGAGGTTCGTTATGATGATTCCTTCAACAGAGACAAATACTAAGAAAGTGTTTCTGATAATTTGGAGGGTTTTTACTTTTATCAAATATTTGGGAGCTTCGAAAAGTAAATTTTTGTGTTTTATATAACTACCTCCATGCCAAAATTCTCATGGGGGATTTCGGAAAAACTATTTCAACTTACATATAATGGTATAGCCATGATGGATTATATGATACCATCTACTAACTAGGTATATATCGTATAAATGGTGCAGTTGAGTTTGTCTTTATAAGAAATCCAGGACCACTAGCACAATGTTAACTTTTTAACTTCATACTTAAATATATATAATTAAACTAATTAACCTGCTCTCTTTTAATTTCAGCCTTATTTTTAGGACTAATAATTTCCCTAAACTACAACTTCATAATGGCCGGTACAATTGCTCCCTCAGAATCGGCAAGTCGTAATTTATTCGCTGCCGATTTATTTTCCGTTATTGTGGATAAGAAATCTTCAGAGAATATAGTCTATTCACCAGCCTCCATACAAACCTGCCTGGCCTTAGCCTTTACCGGTGCCGAAGGTGAGACAGCCGAGGAAATGCGTAAGGTCTTAAAACTGGGTCAGGGCAATAAAACACATGTGGCTGAGAAATATGGTGAATTTTTAAAAACAGCATTTCAACAAACTAAATCCAACGATAAAGCACCACTATTGAAAATGGCCAATCGTTTGTATGTGAATGATCAAATCAAAGTTAAGGCGCAATTTAATAAGATCGCCCAAGACTTTTTCGACTCACAGGCGGAAAATGTAGATTTTAGTCAAAGCCAAAAGGTAGTGGAAAAAATCAATAATTGGGTGGCCCAACAGACAGAAAATAAAATAAAAGATCTCTTGCAAGCGGATGCTGTAGATGGTGATACCAGTGCTGTTTTGATAAATGCCATCTATTTTAAGGCCAAATGGTTGCATCCCTTTAGCGAAGCCACAACAAGTAAAGCTACTTTCCACTTAAACTCAAAACAAAATATGGAAGTGGATACCATGTACACAGATGATCGTTTTGGTTATGTTGAATTACCCGAATTAAAAGCAACTGCCTTGGAAATGCCCTACCAAAATTCAGATATTTCTATGTTAATTATACTACCCAATGAAGTTGAGGGCTTGGAAAAATTGGAAAGCCAACTAAAGGGTGTGGACTTAAATGAAATCACCTCAAAGATGTTGGTAAAGAGTGTAGATGTATTTTTGCCCAAATTTCGCCTAGAATTTGATATTAATCTAAAGGAACCTTTAAACAAGGTAGGAAAATTGGGGATCCTTTTTTAATTATTTTGATTTAAGATATAATTTAATTTTATTGTTTAGTTGGGCTTGTCCTCAATATTTTCACAAAGTGCCAATTTCAGTAGTTTGTTTGATAGCGCAGTGCCTCAGAGAATTTCAGAGGTTAAACATAAAGCATTTTTGGATGTCAATGAAGCTGGCTCAGAGGCTGCTGCTGCCACTTGTAAGTACTTAATTATATTAGAGAAATTGAAAAATATATTTGAATTATGGTTTTTTATTTTTGTTGCTTAGATATGAAAATTGTACCCATGAGCTTAAATTTGGACCAGAAAACTTTCCGTGCCGATCATCCATTTGTCTTTGCCATACGCAGCAAAACTGCTGTGTATTTTGCCGGCCATGTTGCAAAGTTTTAATATTGACCAATGATGCATTTGTTGAAATAAGTATAAAGTAAATATTCTTTAATATATTTAGTAATTTATGTTGTTTTTAAAAGCAGTAATTATAGCATAAGATACGAGTACAGACTAATAAAGAAGGCTACATATATGTCAAAATATATTAATAACAAGTTAGAATTCTATATTCGGCTGTGACGAATCTTAAATACCCTCCAAAATTTTAGAAGGTGTAACAAAAATTTGGTTGCTACAATCGAAATTATTCTTTATCAACTGACTTTCTGTTGATAGAACCGAACAATTTTATGTGTGCAATCGAATCGTTAGATTGGCAACAAATTCGATTGCTATTACGAATCTGTTTTCTCTGTGTAGTTTCCGCCTTCTATGGGGAAATCCGAAATGTACAGAATTTGATAGAGTGATTAATTTCTTAATAATTTAAATATATATAACTTATTAAGGGTTTTCCAACAAGAGATGTTATTTTGAATCATCCGGTATTTCGGTAGCTGTCACTTTTGAAGCTTCTATTCTTTGACATTTGACAAGTAGAAACTACGCCATTACTAAAAATGGAACGATAGACGATTCAACAACGCATTGAAATTATTAAAATTCATTACAAAAATAGTGAAAATCTTGCAGCCCCAGTCGCAAAACTAAAGCATTTTTGGGTCGTCGTGAAGCTGTTGGGACAACATAGTGATGTGAAGAATAAAACCCGTGCACGTCGCACAAGAACAACTGAGAATATTGCTGCTGTAGCCCAAAGTGTTGAAGAAAAGCCAGGTTTGTCCATTCCTCGACGTTCTTAGGAATTAGGCGTTTCACAAACGTGATTACAGAGTATCTTATGGTCGGAGTTGGATGATATTGATCTGGACAACGTTTACTTTCAACAAGACGGTTCTACGTGCCACACAAGCAACGAAACCATTGCTCTTTTACGGGAAAAGTTTCCGGACTCTGTTATCTCTCGAAGAGGTGATCAAAATTAGCCACCGAGATCTTGTGATTTAACAGCTTGCGACTTCTTCCTTTGTGCCAACAGACCAGCGTCGATTCCAGGTACCTCAAGGATAGAATTCGTGATGATATCGAGAACATAGGGCAGCCACTTTGCGATTTGGTTATGGAAAATTTCATGAAAAGGATATGGTCCTCTAAGCGTGGCCGTGTTGGTCATTTGGCTGATGTTGTTTTTCATTATTAACGGCATACCTTCCTCTTTATTATGAAATAAACATCCAATCATTTATCTCGAAAAATGCCATTTTTCTTTGAATACCAAAATAAAACCTATTGTTGGAAAACCCTGTATTAAAGTGACTACACTCTAGATCACTTAGAGACATTTAAGTCACAATTGCATTCACGCCAGATTGCCTGGGATATATAAAGTAACCAATATACTTCTCTCTGCACTACAAAGAGAACATACGTTTCAAATGACCCAATATATATCAAATGGAGGTAGCAAAGTGATCAGACATTTGTAGCAATTACTGTCTATGAGGGATACATTGACTACTTGTTTAACTGCTGTGGTATTTCAATTACATTAATACCCCGGTTAGCGTCGCTAATTGGGACCGTAGAAACGCGACGCAAACCGAAGCATGATTTTCCATACATTTGTATCGATTTTTATTTAATAGTATCCGAGATTTATAATTTTAGCTGTAAAAATATATTTTTCAATAAAAAATACCATATTAAGGACGCAAATCGATGCACTAATCACGCAACTTTGACGAAACTGAAACAAAAACGAGGCAAATCAAAGCACTAGCGACGCAAACTGAAACAAAAACGAAGCAACTTCGAAATCACAAATATTTTAAAAAGATGCAACTTGGAAACGACGCAGGTCGAAGCGACGCACAACGGGGTATTGGTGTATTTAAAGTTGAGAATTAAGGCATTGAATAAGCCGTGGTTCAGGAAAGTTTCCAGGTTTGAGTATAGTAAATCTAAAAGCTTTTATTTTTTTAATAGCCCACAAATAAGACTTTTAATGAAAAACAACGATTTTAAATGATTTGGAAGCAGCGGCTTTGAAATCTTTTGTTGCCATTGTGATTTCTTAGGCTACAAATTACAAGGAATTAGTTATATGTACCTTTTAATTAGCTACATAAACTGCACAGTCGTTTAGACAAGTTTCCTGAAAATATTGGATAGTATAGCTAAGAATAAATGGGAACGTTTCCATCAAGACCACAAAAAAGACTTTTAATGAAAGACAACGATTTTGAATGATTTAGAAGCAGCGACTTGAAAATCTATTGTTGGCGTTAGGAAACATTTTTTAGGCTGCAAACTACGAGGAAAAAAAAAACTTTTTTAAACATTTTGAAATGAAAATTTGTAAATTTTTTAATTAATTGTGAAAAAACTACGGAACTTTTTTTTAAATTTATTTATGATAAAATTAAAAAAAAAATACAAATTTTCATTTCAAAATGTTTTTTTTTTAATGAAAATAAATCTTATTGGTGAAAAAAAATAATTTTCCCGATTCTAACCCTTTGTATGTCCGACTTAATATGGTGTTATATACGTCGTTGCAAGGGCTCGATGAAGAGTATTTCCCTTTCGACTGAGATTTACACTGTTTAGTTATGACAAAACAATAAACACAGCATGAAAGGTCGTATTATTTTAGAAATTTTGTACCAACTAATCGTAATATGCGGGAAGTTCTGCTTTACTTCTTTAATTTGAAAAAAGTGCCGTTGAAGCACACTGATTGCTCACCAAAGCTTATGGTGAATGTGTTCTATCGGTTTCAACGTCCGAGAGATGGTTTTTGCGGTTTAGAAGCGGCGATTTAGACACGGAAAACAAAGATCGCTCAGAGGACAGTCAAAAAAGTTTGAAGACCAAGAGCACTACTCCATGAAGATTGTTGTAAAACTCAACAAGAGCTTACAAAATCATGGGGCCACTCAAGCTGCAATTTCAAAATTGCACGATTCATCCAAAAGCAGGGAAATATGGTACCATATGAACTGAAGCCGGATTTTACATGTCCGAAATGATGCTTGAATGCTATAATAGCGAATCGACACCAAAGCCAAATATCCATGGCCCTCAGGTAATGCTCTGTATTTGGTGGGAGAAAAATCTACTGAGCTGCTAAAATCTGACCAGACCATCACAGGGAACCTTTACCGAACGCAACTGATTTGTTAGAAGCGAGCATTGGCCGAAAAGCGCCCAGAATATGCGCTTTCGGAAACCTAAATATTCCATCATGACAACGCACGGCCATATGGGCAATTCCATGTCATCGTACGTGACATTTGTACGCCTATAGAGTGGAATAGATTTTGCAAAAATAAGAGTATTTGAAAAGTAATTTGGTACTTATTTTTGTTCCATTTAGAGGGTACTATATTTAAAAAAAAAATAAGTTCTTTCGAAACATTGCTGTCCAAAATGTCGAGCGAAATAAGGATATATCGTACGTGACATAAAACGGAAGTAATTTTGACGTCCATGTAGAATATGCGATAATTTGTGAATCGTGAGAGGCGTTATGTTTTATTTTAATTTCTTACACTAAACTAAATATTTTTCTTTTATAATCCGTCATATTTAAATAAAAATAATCTTTGGATGCTTTTAAAATAATCAATATTTGATATCATACATGACATATCGTACGTGACAGATTTTTCTCTTATAGTAAAACAATATAAATTCTGTAAATATATGTATACAAAAACTAAAAAAATAAATAGAAAATATATATTCGGTTTCAATAAACAATTTCATAATAGCAAAAAAAAACAATCAGTGTAAAATTCATTTCGCCCAATTTTAGCCTAAAACATACCAATTAAATTGAAAAATTAAATATAGTCAGTTTAAACTATTATTTTTGCACTTAAAATGTTGTAATATGCTTTCACATATGAACATTTTAGTGTTTTCTCCTATTCAAATCATTCGGAAAAAAGTTTCAGAGTTTTTTTTCAGTCGTGGTTGTCATTTTCGTGGAGTTGCCCATATGTTAAAAAGTATTAAGAATGAAGTAGCTGGGAATGAATAGCAGGCCGTGACCCGTCCGACTATTATTTGTTTCTATCGATGCAGAACGCACTCTCTTTTATACGCTTCAACTTGCAACAGAGTATCAGAAATTGGCTTGATTCTTTCTTGGCCTCAAAAGATGAGCAGTTCTTTCGGCTCGGAATACATGTGTTGCCGGAAATATGGGAAAAGCTAGCAACGACCAATACTTTGAATAAATTTATTCTGTAGAAATGTTTAAAAATAAAAGCTAACAATTTAAAAAAATCCCGCATTTTTAAGTCATACACCCAATATTTTTAGAAGGAACTATATTTTATTTTAATTCACCATTAGCTAGTAAAATATAACACGGTAAATAACGGCACAACCGCCTTTTTTTAGGAAAAAAAAACAAATTTGCTAACCTATTTTCTGCATACAATGGCAAAAGTTATCAATTATTAAAAGATCTTTGATTAAAGACCTTTTGATCTATATCTGTTAGAATTTAAAATTTTTTACACGAAAAGTCACAAAATCTTGAAATTTCAGGTTTTTATGGCAAATGTTATTAAAAAAATAATTTTGATACATTTTTTGCTTTAACATATTATTCAGATATTATACAGATAATCTGGTTTCAGTAATATGACAATAGAGAACAAATAAAAAGAAACTGTCAAAATTGTTGTGGTTTGGAACGAGGGACAAATGTATACCACACTCGTTGCCTATTGAAAATTATATTTTTTCTCTCGCTCTGCTAACTACAACCATTGAACAGTGGTTGTAGAACGTAGGCTCGATATTACTTTATAGAGTACTGTCATTTGATTCATATCTGTAATAATCTGTGATATTATTCATTGAAAAACATATATAGAGCGGAAGGAGAGAGAAACATTAATGGAAAAAATACAATAACAACCTCCTGAAAGCCTTCCATCAACTAACAAAATACTTTGAAATATCTCTATTAGTTCAAAAGTTCAAAGTATTTTCTGGATTAAGTAGGCCCTAAGAGCTTGAAATTTTGTTAATGAATAAATAAAAAATATAGTCGAATCTGCTGACTTTTGTATGGATAATGCAATTCTGTAGGCATTTATAGACCATAGAACCATATTTCGGGAAGAAATTTGTATGGGGGCTAGGAGAAATCATGGACCGATTCTTATAATTTTCACTAGAGTTAGTCCCTTTATCATAAAAATAACTTGTGTAAAGTTTTATGCACTTATCTACAATATATTTACACAAATAACAAAAAATATATAAAAATTATAAATTTTTTTTTTAGGTTAACTCACATTTTAGTTCATAACTCTGGTTCTACTGAACCGATTGTGCTGATTTTCAATACCTATCTGCTTAGGACGACAATAAACATTTCTTTTTTGTAAGTCTACCAATTTTGTTTGTCTATTTTGGACGTGAGCGTGTTTTACATAGACGGACATTGCTCAATCGACTTTGAATTTCATAAGGATCAATAATATAAGTAATTGTTTAAATGAAATATGTACTATATGCACTAAAAGAATTTTCCAGGTTCTAAAAATAAGTTCTCATGATATTAACAGCTAATAAGTTGAGCTTCAAAACAAAAAAGAATTGTTTAAAAATTCCATTCCAATAAAAAGTTACACGCTTTTAAAAATGAGCAATTTCATGACAGTGTTTTTGTTATTATACCCTTCACCATGAGTGGCAAGGGTATATATAAGTTTGTCATTCCGTTTATAATTTCTAAATTTTTCATTTGCGACCCCACAAAGTATATATATTCTGGATCGTTGTATATAGCGAAGTCGATATAGCTTTGCCCGTCTGTATATTGAAATCAATTTTCTCAAGACCCCAAATAACTTACAAACATAATTCATACATCAATATATCGAGAATTCTTCCGGCTCGGTTGCTATTTAAAATCGAGAAAATCGGCCCACAAATGGCCTATTTTTTATCTATATCTGGATTAATAAGTCATTAATATAGATATATTGTCTATATTGTGATAGATATTTCAAAGTCCATTGCAACGATATAAGACTGTAGTAATTTGGACCCACAATGTATCAAAATCGGGAAAATTATTTTTTAACCCGAATATTTTTTTACCACAAAAATTTTTTTTTACAATTTTTTTTGCACGAATAAACTTTAAAAAATTAAAAAAAAAAATTGGAAAAAATTAAAAAAAACAATTTCGAAAAAAAAAATTAAAACAATATTGGAAAAAAAAATTTTATTTTAAAGTATAATTTGGTAAAGGGTATATAATATTCGTCACAGCCGAATATAGCTCTCTTACTTGTTTATAATTCACTCAAAAATATTCAAGTTTAAAGTACCATTATATTGTTATTGTTGACAAATTTTGCATTTTCTTATTTTATAATATGTTCTCTAACATATTTTATAAAAGTATTTACTCAAATTAAACCTCAAAAAAAAAAAAACGACTGTTGTCCAGCCATATTAGCAAAATCATACACTGTGCATTGTCTACACAAACTGTTCTTTAATAATAGAAATATTTAAAATGTATTATATGCAATATTTAAAAAAAAAAATTGCCAAAAAAAAATTTCAAATTATCAACTTTTTTGGAGGTTGTCACACTTGAACGATTTTGCCCATTGTCAAAACCAAACATTTCTTATCTACAAATATTTCGATGTGTTACAAACAGTATATTGACAGTATCTTTTTGGTTGGTTATAAATCAGGTTAATATTTTAATTTAATTCTCAGCACAAAAAAATACAATATTTTTTAATAAATTTTAATACAAAAAGTATCATAAAGCGATTTCGATTTCTCCATAATTTTACTTACTATGGAAATCTTACTCAAAAAAAAGTTCACTTAATTGAAATATTTTTTATATTTATTAGAACTTATTTCTTCAACAATATTTCTTACACTGTTATGTTTGGTTTGTTTGCACTGCAATTTTAGTATCGCATTAATACCAGAGTTGGAAACCGCAAATAGTACTTACTTTATATCACCCTTACAGTATGATATAAAACTAATTAAAGTGTTTACTTATTAAAAGATAAACATTTAAAACATAACTTCACTTCATTCGTATAAATCCACAGAATAAAATCTTGTGAAATTACATTCGTTTTGTTCCCTATTGTTCTTAATTTTAAGAAAACTGCAGATAGCTGGAAGTACCACGGAAATTTTAAACATCAACAAGTAAGAGTATTGTATTCGTCTGTGCCGAATCTTGTATGCCCTCCATCAATATGTGATAATAAAATATTTTTTTTGATATAGCGGTTATATGAAGGGTAGGGTCAATTACTCACCGATGTAGGTTCATATAAAACTTGTTTATTTGCAATTTCATCACGATATTAATTACTAAAGGACAATTATGCATGTTCAAGTCATTTTTTGAGGGGGACCTTGTATGGGGACTAGGGATACATATTGCCCGATTTTCTCCATACTTTAAAGAACTTAGAACTAATTTGTGCAAAATTGTATCAGGATTGCCGCATAATCAACATATTTATGACTGTTCAAACAGTATTCCTGGGGGACATTTATATGGGGGCTAGGAGAAATCATGGACCGATATAGCCTATTTTCAATACCATACCAACCCTTATCAACAGAGAGTATCTGTGAAACATTTCAGGCAGCTAGCTCCTTTCATTAAGGCGCTATTGTGATTTCATCAAACTAACGGACATAGATAGATCGTTTTAAAATCTTATAAGGACCCAGGATATATATACTGTTTGGTTCTACGACCAATATTATGATACGTTACAAACGCAATAAGAAAATCAATATACCCCTCATCTTGTTCGATGGTGGGTATAAAAAATACAATGGTATCAACTTATCTAGCTCTGGTTAGTAGTAAAACCCATATGACCAGAGGAGCATTTGAAAATTGTATAACCATTAAACTTTATGCGATTAATCGTCTTACACACATTCGAGAACGACTATAGCAAACGATGCACTAAGTTTATGACAACAAAACCTTAATTCTCGTTTGTTCAAGGATGATATCAATAACGAATTATTATAAAAATTCGATACAGATCTGTTTACTTGTTTAATAACGTATGTTGAAATACGTTATTAAAAAAAAATTTTTCAATTTCTCAGGTTTACCTTTCGAAAAATTATCGAGTATTGTTAGGTGTTGTAAACATTAAAGCTTTGTACAGACGACTGTCAGATCTTACAATGAAAAATTTCAAATTAGCCCATTTTCAATACCACACCAACCCTTATCAACAGAGAGTATTTGTGAAACATTTAAGGCAGCTAGCTCCTTTCATTAAGGCGCTATTGTGATTTCATCAAACTAACGGACATAAATAGATCGTTTTAAAACCAGGATATATATATATACTGTTTGGTTCTACGACCCATATTACGATACGTTACAAACGCAATAAGAAAATCAATATACACCTCATCTTGTTTGATGGTGGGTATAAAAAGTACAATGGTATCAACTTATCTAGCTCTGGTTTATGGTAAAACCCATATGACCAGAGCATTCGAACATTTTATAGCAATCAAACTTTATGCGAACAATCGTCTTACACACATTCGAGAATGACTATAGCAACCGATGCGCTCAGTTTATGACAAAAAAACCTTAATTCTCGTTTGTTTAAGGATGATATCAATAACGAATTATTAAAAAAAATCGATACAGATATGTTTACTTATTTAATAACGTATGTTGAAATACGTTATTAAACAAATTTTTTCAATTTCTCAGGTTTACCTTTCGAAAAATTATAGAGTATTGTTAGGTGTTTTAAACATTAAAGCTATGTACAGACGGTTGTCAGATCTTACAATGAAAAATTGTTAGCAAAAAATAAATTATTAGTTCAAACGATTGTAAGAAAACCTTACAATTTCATTGCCAGGAAATAAATTTTTCTCGCAACAAAAATTTTCAGTTCACATGGTTTTCAGATTGTTTTATGACCAGAACTGTCTAATCATTTGAAACAAACAATTTAAAATTGTTCATCAGGCCTGAGTTTCTACTGAATTTTTCCAAATTACAATTGATAAAGGTGCGGAGATTTCACCATTTTCCTTTGCAATCATTCAAATTTACGTGGATGGCATTTGCGACATCTTAAAATATCTTTTTGAAGTTTATAGTCTGCGCAACCAGCATCCCATAAACTTCGCCTTGCCTCAACTTCCTTGATGATTTTGAAAATATTTTTGTGTGACCACACGGTTTCCACCTTTAAAAGGCAGGATTTTAGTTTGGACCTTAATTTTTTACCACCTTCAGACCCTGTTGGTAAACGGATAAGAAAAGGCAAATCAATTGGCTCATAGCTGGAATCTATGACGCCGGTTTCATTAATGGAAATGTCGCTATCTATTTTTATACCCTTCACCTTCGTGAGAAGGGTATATATAAATTTGTCATTCCGTTTGTAATTTCCACAATATAATTTTCCGGCCCTATAAAGTATATACATTCTGGATCCTTATAGATAGCGGAGTCGATTAAGCCATGTCCGTCTGTCTGTCTGTTGAAATCAATTTTCTGAAGACCCCAGATATCTTCGGGATCCAAATCTTCAATAATTCTGTCAGACATGCTTTCGAGAAGTTTCCTATTTAAAATCAGCAAAATCCGTCCATAAATAACGGAGATATGAGTAAAAATCCGTGACAACCCCTATTTTTGGCCTATTTTTGATCTGTATCTCGATTACTAAGTCATAAATATAGACAATATGGATATCTAATGATAGATATTTTAAAGTGCATTGCAACGATGTATATAAGGCTATAGTAAGTTGGACCTACAATGGGTCAAAATCGGGAAAAATATTTTTTAACCCGAATTTTTTTTTTCACAAAAAACATTTTTTTGTCGTAAATTTTGTTCACTAATAAATTTAAAAAAATTAATTTTTAAATTAAACTAATTTTTTTTTTAAAAATTGAAAAAAAATTTTAAAAAACAATTTCGAAAAAAAAAAAAAAATTTTAATTTTGTTTTAAGGTATAATTTGGTGAAGGGTATATAAGATTCGGCACAGCCGAATATAGCTCTCTTACTTGTTTATTTATGTAATTTGTTTTCCAATTTTGTTTCACTTTTGTTTTTTAATATTATTAATACGACCTTTTTTTCTTTTTAAATGGTTTGACAATGCACAGTGGGGCAGGATCAATATTTTTTGGAAATAATTTGCCATATTTTTGAAGGACGGAGTTTTAGAGTGTCATATTTTTGAATCAAATTGAGTTATTGACTTGAAATTTGTTTGTAGAACAAAAATAAACATATCTAAACAAAAAAAAATAAAAAATTATTTCGAAATAAATGTGGATGAAATTGTTCCTAGTACTTGCAATCCTATTCAAATTTTGCTACAAATTTTAGTTTTAGAAACTCAATAAATATATAATATGCAATAAAATCACGTAATTCCTAAAAATTATATTTTACAATTTTATCCATAGGGTCCACATTTCCTTCGAGGCTGGGAAAATACTTTGAGAGTAAATAGGGATTATATCAAGGTTTACAAAACTGCTTTCCGTTTTCTGACCCCACCTTTGGGATTTTAAAATGTGTGGCCCAAAGTGTGGCCTAAATTTTTAAAAAAGCGACTAAGTTATGGCAAAATTTAAATTTTTAAATGAAAAAATCGAAAATTATAAGAATATATATATGTATATGTCTAAGGTAACCTGCAGAATTTGCAGGCCCATTTTAATAACTTAAACTCGAATACTCCTTGGCTACATCCACGTCAGATTTTAACCCGACGAGCCGTTTAGAAATGCCGGATTTATTTCCAAAAAAATTTTGATTATACCCCACTGTGCAATGACAATAAAAAGTCTCTCACAATTATCTTGTAATAATCTAACAATGGCAACGTAATATGTTCACACGATTGTCTGATGTCGGCCAATACTATTGTCTTACAATGTACTGACAAGACATGGTTTTTAGACATTTTCTGATAATATTGTAAGATCTGACAACCATCTGTACATAGCGTAATATTATTGAAAAATTCTTCTTTGAATTTTCGCAAAAGCGAACAAATTTAAATTCAAATGTTTGGTCATTTGGGAATTCATATCATACTGTATTCTTAGGGAATTCTCCGGTTTTGTAAATAATCTATTTTCATTGTTTGTTTATAACCAAAGTATAACAAGTAGTCCGATTGTTTGACAACAGTACCTAACTCTATGTATGTGTTAGTAAAAAAGTACTTAACTCTAAACATGTATGAGTAACAAAATTGCACATGTGTTTTATAAATACGTTATAAATTTAATTTTGTATGAATTTTCAATACCAAAAATTGTAACTCTGTCCTATAGTTTAAATTCTACAATAACAAAAAATTACATGTCGGAAATTCCAAAAATATTTTTCTCCATAACCCGACATTACCTCTGACATCTACAAACACAAGAGTTACGGAAATAACTTGCGCAAATAATTGCCTAATGTAGACCCCTTTCACATTAGGCAGTTAATTGCGCAAGTTTTATATGTGGCTTATTCGCATAGATAAGCGACTTAAGAAAACCCCACAAGAAATAGACCACGTTAGAAGTCAAATCGCAAGACCTCGGTGGCCACTTCACATCACCTCCACGTGAGATGACCATGCCCTCAAATCGCGCTTGCAGAATGTCCAATGTGGCTTGATCTGTTGAAACCACATGTCGTTGGTGTCCATATCATGCAATTCAGGCCAAAATGCTCGACCAATAGCACTCGGCAATGACTGTGTTGGCCTAAACAATGTCATTCTCAAAGACATATGGACCGAAACAGTACAAAAACCATACAGAAATGGTCCTAATCGCTGAATGTGAGTTTTTAATGAACATTAGCGAAAAGCTGCCTGAACAGAAAACCCATTTCGATAACACAATTTTATCATTATCACATCCATTGTGATTTGTCAAAACAAACTGAATAAATTACAGCCATTTCGACATTTGTAGCTGCAACAATATGGCCGCTATCTGCTGTAAAAATTCGAAAGTCCCTATTGGAAGACTCTTTACTTATGGTATTTTACGGTGAAACCATAGAGAATAGACATAGAGCGGAAACTCACCTGTCAAAGACCTAACTCAGTTGTCAGAAAACTAAGTGATGATAATGTATTAGTAGAAAAAACTATGTGAAAACAAAAATAACACTCGTATGTGTGATTATTTTGAGTAATTTATTTGTTTGAGTTTTTTTTCTAGTTTCCGCTCTATGTTTCTCTACGGGTGAAACTCTTTCAACGAATTTCATAGAAAATCATTTTTAAGCGATCAAAACCACAGTTGTGGTTTTGTATTTTTAAAAGTAAACTATTGTTTTTCTTTATTTATCGCAAATTTTATATTCTTGATTTCTTAATCAACACACTTATAAAAAGATTGTAGAAAAATTAATTAATCAGAATTAATCTATTTTGGTTTATATTGAATAATATTTGAAAGCATTCTATGAAAATGTGTCATTTGTTGACAAATGAGTTGAAAATATTAGAAAATTCGAAAAATGTCATATAGTCAACAAAAATTCGATTTAAATAAAAATGTCAATATGTAGTTCGAAAAGTCGATATTTCATAAAATACCAAAAGTCAAAACTTCGAAAATTCTACTTTTTAAAAATCGAAAATTCGACCATTTTTGTTTCAACTATAGAACCCTAAGACGAATATCTTTAAATCGTCATAGAAAGTGATTCAATGTATAATTTCCGCCAAAAGTCATTACAACAATATTTCAAAATACAATAGCTACAAGAAAATGCTATAAATTTTGCGATTGGTCCCTAATGTCAGTTCTGTTTTGACATTTGTGTAGTAAACACATGCGAAATACACGTTAATAATGTTACGCTACACTGCTCCAGAACGTGGAATATTGCTGACTATTTATTTGACCAATAATCGGTCGGTGACTTTGAATTTCGTCGCAGATTTTCTGGCCGTCCAACGCCTACTGGTAAAACACTGCGATGTTTAGCCGCTCGCCTCGAAGAGACTGGCACAACACGAGATGCTGCCAGGCGTGGCAGACCCCGGAGTAGCCGTTCTGCAGAGAATATTGCTGCTGTAGCCGAGGATGTCATGGAAGCGCCGTCGCCAGACGACGTGCTACGCAAATGGGTATCAGTCGACGGTCTTTACAGCGAATTTTGATAAAAGATTTGAAGATATTTCCGTACAAAGTCCAGACGGTGCATCAGCTGTTAGCTGCTGATCGCCAATCGCGTCTAACATACGCTCAAGCCATCCTTAATCACCACCAAGAGGAATATGATTTTTCATCAAAAATAATCGTGAGTGATGAGGCCCATTTCCATCTTAGCGGGTACGTAAATAAGCAAAATTTACGCTTCTGGGGCACTGAAAATCCGCGTGTAACCCACAAAGAGCCATTACACCCGCTCAAAGTCACTGTGTGTGTTTTCGCTGGAGGAGTCATCGGACCTTTTTTCTTCGAAGACGTCGCGGGCCAAACGGTTACTGTGAATTGTGAGCGCTACAGAGCAATGATCAACGAGTTCTTTTTGCCGCAACTTGATGAATTGGGATTGGAAAACATGTGGTTCCAACAGGACGGTGCAACGGCACACACTGCACGTGCCACAACCGATATGCTGAAGGATGCATTTCCCGGTCGCCTAATCTCCCGTTTTGGCGATTTGCACTGGCCAGAAAGATCGCTTGATTTGACCGCTCCAGACTTCTTTTTGTGGGGCTTTTTGAAGTCGCGGGTTTATGTCAACAAGCCTCAGACTCTTGCAGCTCTTAAAGACAATATCCGTCAAGAATGTGAGAACCTATCGCCGGAAGTTTTGGCCAAAGTGATGGAAAATGACATAAAAAGGGCTCAAATGACAATCAACTGTGGTGGCGGCCTTTTACATGACATCATATTCTCGACTTGATGTAAAAAAAATTAAAAGACCAAATAAAAATAATCCACAAGAAGAATCAAAGTTTTTCATTTTTTTTTTTTTTTAATTACAGCCAAAAAACATCGGAAGTTTTCTTTTGCGCCACAATGTAGAGTACTTGGTCTGGTAATGTAGTAAAAGAGCACAATATCAAAAACTAAAAACAAAATACAGTAAAAATTGAAATGTTTGCTTTTTTACTAAGTCAAGTACTCTACATTGTGAATACCGCTAATATTTTGTTACTTTTAAGCAAGAAAAATTGTCTTGATATTAAAAAAATTATTAGAATTTTGTTTCGATTGCTAAACATATAAACGATAAAAATATATACTTTTTTTTTCATTATGGCAACTCTTTCATATGTTTATTTACATTATTTCATGTTTCAATTTTCTCTCTCTCTCTCACTCAACAGGTTTTGCACACGTCGTCAGGCATGGTACATTGAAATGGTACTTTTGTTTAGATTGAAAGTACTAAATTATTAAAATAAAATTATGTATTTATTACTCACGATTTAAAAGAAGATTGCACTGCATTTTGGATAACCACATATTTTTTTACACGGAACAAAGTTAGTATAGTATTATTTCAATTTATAACATTTATAAAAAATCCAGAAGGCTAGCAAGTGCCTTCAGTAGTTTAGAAACTTTTTTTTTTGAAATATTTCGGTATCTCGGGTACTATTGGAGATATTGTTACGAAATTTCACATGGTTGAAGCTGAGGTGTTTTTGAGTTTATTTACATTTGCTCAGCTTCCTAGCGCGAATGGGGGCCAGTGTGTGGCCCTTCAAAGTTGGTCACCTCGGGTCTCAAAATTAAAAAAAAAAAAAAAATCGCCAAAAATCCATTTATGATCCAAATGAGCTGACATTTAAAATATAAATAGTCCTTAAGACCTACAAAAAGCACACTAATATATGTAGGTTATCTCTATTAGTTTGAGAGATATTTAGGTATATTGATTTTTTAAATTTTGCTCGATCTTTTTGATATGACGGGCCAACGGATTGTCGAAATTTATTTTTAAAATATCAGCTATATTGGTGATAACATTCTAAATAAAATAGGAGTAACTTGCTAACAGTTATCTTGTCCTTATAAAAAGTTACACGTATCCAAAGTTGGAACATATAAAAAAGGCCGTATTTTTTTCCCAAAAAAGCCCATATATATCTTTGTAGAAAAAATGTTTCTTCGGGACTATACGGAAGTTTTATATGATCCGGAAAGAGCACTTAATGCTAAAGCGTGTAAAATTTGGCTAACTAAAGCAGACACAACACCCCCAAGGGCTATCCAAACTTGGCCAATTTCAAAAAATAATTTTTGGTTTGAGTAAAAATTCTAAAAAGGCAAAGCACCGATCCTCGAAGATGTTTCATATTTGTATAACTCTATATGTTACTTAAACATTCACAAAGTTTTTATACTATCACACGATAAATAACGCCACAATACGCGCTTTTCTAAAAAAAACTCAGTTTTTGAAGCACATTTTACCCGGTTTAGGAATTTCGGTATTTCAAAACAAAAAATGTCAAATATTATAATACCGTTCATTTAAGGACATTTCAATCTATATTAGTTCCAAATTTTGTTATGTTTTATTCAACCGTTAAAATTTTACATTAACTAAAATTTTATATTTTTCTTCATGCAAATCACCATATTGTAATTTTTTTTAGTTTTTTAAGTAAATGAGGTTCCAAAAATTTATAGAATTTTTTAATTTTACTAAAATATCAATCTTCAAGTCCTAACGTTTTCATCAATATCAAATACTTATATAAAAAGCCTTTATTTACTCCTCAGAAGTTCCACAAACCTTACCCCCTTCGGAAAATTTGTACATTTTTTCATATATTTCATGCAAAATGTGTTAATTTTTTGATTTTCAGCAACAAAAGGAGAAAATATTAAATGTTTTAATGTTAATGGATGTTATATATGAACAATTTCATGTCATCGTTCGTGACATTTGTACTCCAATAGAGTGGTATAGATTTTGGAAAAATAAGAGTATCTAAAGTATAATTTTTTGTTTATGTTCCATTCAAAGGGTAATATTTAAAAATAAGTACATTCGAAGCAGTTTTGTTCAAAATGTCGAGTAAAATAAGGGTATATTGTACGTGACATAAACAAAAACAATCGTATGATTTTATAATTAAAAAATATAATATCGTACGTGACATACCGTATGCGACAGATATTTATCTTATAGTAATACAATATATATTCTGTAAAAAAAAAACAAATAAAAAATATGAATAGCAAAAAACAAACAATCAAAATCAAATTCATTTCATACTAAATACTATATTGAAAAAAAGTCATGTTCGATTAATAATATTTATTAAAAAATTCATTTCAATTATGAATCATTTTTCTGTATACTTGCAAATGATGTGAAAGATGACAAAATTTTGGTTGTGGTTTGGAAAGCGGTACAATTATATATCAAACTCGTTGCCTATTGAAAATTGTATGTTTTCTCTCGCTCTGTAGACCACAACCAAAGTGGTTGTATAACGTCAAAATAACCATACGGTTCGATATTACTTTTTGACAACTGTCATTTGTTGCATATCTGTAATAATCTGTAACCGTTACTATCAGCTCGGTAAAAATCACATTATTTCATGAATTTGACCTTGAGCAAATTTATAACTTGATAATAAGACATTTATCAGGGTTAAAAACTTATTTCGGTAGATCAATTGCAAGGAGGCTGTCTGAAATCATGCACCGATCTTAACCAATTTCAATAGGCTTTGTCCTTGGGCCGAAAAAACGAAAAAACATATTTTTAAAAATTATTGATTATTAGCCAATAAAATTTGTGAAACAATTTTATTAGTGTGCAAAAATGTTATGGTAAACTAATTTTGTTTGGGTGATAAAAAACTCGGGTTAAAAATTCTTTTCCCGATTTTGAGCAATCTTAGTTCAGAACTATCATTAGATCTCCATATTGCTTATATCTCAGCCATTTGTGGGCCGATTTGCTCAATTTTAAAAAGCAACCGAATGGGGACTTTAGCGGATATAATGAAGTACGAATAATGTATGTAAGTTATTTCGGGGCTACAGAAAGTTGATTTCAACCTACAAACGGACATGGCTACATAAACTCCAATATCTATATACTTGATGTGGTCGCAAATGAAAAATGTAGAAATTACAAACGGAATGACAATCTTATATATGTATACCCTTGCCTCTCATAATGAAAGGTGTAACAAGGATATCCAACAAAATACTGTGTCACTAAAAGGACAAAATTACTTTGTAGAAATAAATTTAAATTTAGATTCTTTTGTCAATACCAAAGTACAACAAGTAGTCCGACTCTTTGACAGCAGTACCCAAAGTATAACAAGTAGCCCGACTGTCTATTTTTTAAGTTACTCTCTCACATATGCGGTTACCGTGTGAATTCAACACCTTTGTGAGAGAATTAAACACATCAAATTACTTGAAATTTTAACTTTGATTTTCCGACTAAAAAAAATTGGCAGTCAAAGTGATTCGGTCTTTATTTAGTCGGAAATTCAAAGATAAAATTTCAAGTATTTTGATGTGTTTAATTCTCTCACAAGGGTGTTGAATTCACACCAAGGCGAATTTATATACAAGGTGGTATCGGTGGCTCGTATTTGCCTGAATTCGCCACCGACACCACCTTGTATATAAATTCGCCTTGACCTTGTATATAAATTCGCCTTGACCTTGTATATAAATTCGCCTTGATTCACACGGTAACCGTATATGTGAGAGAGTAATTTAAAAAATAGAGAGTCAGACAATTTGTTATACTTTGACCATAATAATGAATACTTTTTAATTTGTGTTCTATTTTCAGAATATAATTAGGTTCTTATTTGTTATTGTTGATATGAGTAAACAAAAGTATAGGGTAATTCCTTTTATTTCGGTCCATTTTGGAATTAATTTAAAATTAAAGTATACATTATACTCTTATTAATATTCAATATACATATCTATTTGGGATAGAACAATTTTGAGTGCTATATTCGGCTGTACCAAATCTTATATACCCTTCAACAAATTATAATTTTAAATACAAATTTTAAATATTTTTAGGTAAACAAAATTAAATTTTTTTTCAAATTAGTTTTCAAAATTTAAAAAAAAAATTTTTTTTTTCAAAATTTAAAAAACAATAATTTTTTTTTTCAAAATTGTTTTCAAAAAATTTTTTTTTTTAAAATAATTTTTTTTCCAAACATTTTTTTTAATTTTTTTTTTCTAAATTTACTAGTGAAAAAAATGTATGATCAAAAAATGTTTTTGGGTAAAATAAAATTCGGGTTAAAAAATATTTTTCCCGATTTTGACCCATTGTAGGTCCAAATTACAGTAGCCTTATATAGATCGTTGCAATGGACTTTGAAATATCTATCATTAGGTATGCATATTGTCTATATTAATGACTTAGTAATCCAGATATAGATAAAAAATAGGCCAAAAATCGAGGTTGTCCCACTTTTTTCCTTATATTCCGATTTTCTCGATTTTAAATAGCAACCGAGCCGGAAGAATTCCAGATATATTGATGTATGAATCAAGTTTGTAAGTTATTTGGGGTCTTTAGAAAATTGATTTCAACAGACAGACGGACATGGCTTAATCGACTCTTATCTATAAGGATCCCGAATATACATACTTTATAGGGTCGGAAAATTATATTGTGGAAATTACAAACGGAATGACAAACTTATATATAAATGAAGGGCATAAAAATATATTGCAAAAGAACAATAATTGTCTATTACTCGAAAACGGTTGATGATATGCAAAAATAATATTTAACCAAAAAGTACACAATTTTATTTTATATAAATTGTGTAATAACTTCTGAACTCATAGTATGAAAAATATCCAAGATCTATCAAACAAATCGATTTTTATGATCTCTAATATTTTGCGAAATGTAAAGATGAACAGTAAGACGAAGATCTATAAATGTAGTAAAATACCTAAAATGCACTACATTTCATAGAGAATTGTCTAAGTTGTCATAGAAAACCTACCATGATTCAGTTGTGTATTTTTTTTAAATTAAAAGATTTCAGAGAAAAATTTAAAACTCTAATTTTGGGTCGGAATATTTGGGAATTAACCTATATATTAATGACATAATAAAATAATATACATTTCCTAAGAATTTATGACCAATTAATAGATTATGTATTTAGAAAAATCCCCATTGTATATTATCAACCACTGTATATGGGGCGTATGCACACAAATTTCACAATACGTATAAATAATCTTGTCATTATTTTGTTTTGCCGTGACTCCCCTTAAAATCTGTGACTACTTTTATAATTTGTTTTTGCAATAAAACGAATTATCTGTGTTTGCAGAGATGTCAGGTACTTTTAATCGCTGTCCCCATTTTTTTCATTAAAAAAAAAAAAAATTCTGCAAAAAAACATTGGGTGAATACTTTTGCCACATCTTGTACATTCAATAGCATTAAGCATCTCTATTTTCTATTCACAGAACATGAAATATGAACATGTTCACTTATTGGTAACTTATTGCTATTGTCGATATTAAAACAACATTAACCTAATTACTTTATCCCCATAAAATCCCCGAAATATTTTCAAATATCCCCAGTCTTCAAACGAAATTTTCTGTCCCCAAAAAACATACATAATTCCCACTTCTGGGGACAAATCCCCAAGACTGGCAAGCCTGTGTGTTTGTAACATCCAAAATTTAATTACATATTGTTGTGAAAATTGTATGACAAAATTTTATCTTCTTAATGCAATATTATTAAAATGAAAAATGAAACGTATTAACAATTTTAAAATTATGAGTAATTTTTAAAACTTATTTTCCACCAAAAACATTCTTTATTCCCTTTATTATATTATTTAAAGTAAATATTTGAGTACCTAAATATTAGTATCAAATTAAGTACGTTTGTGACCACTAACCCAACAATTATGTTTTCTGTGTTCTCTATGCAATAACAACAAAAGCCACACACACACGTACGTACACCAAATAAAGTACCAACAAAAAATTATGATATCATTTAACCAAAACATCTGCGAAATTCTTTTTGTGCCTCAAAAAAGAATTTCGCAGATGTTTAATGAAATACTTATTTATATATTTTGTTTATCTATAATATTAATATAAGTATTAACTTCAACTTACCAATTTAAGTGCACAATTCCAAATAAATAAAATATGTTTATTTTGTTTTTTTACAAATTCGGCTTTTTGACGTTTTTATTACTTACTGTAAGAGTTTGACAACTCAACTGAGATTTTGTGTACAAAACACTCTTACTAATAGTAAGGCGAATTCATTTAAGGTGGAGCCAGTCAAACAGTTCAGCTACAACAATACAAGAACAACAGACAGTTTTACCTTCTAATCTGTAAAAAAAAAATAATCACAAAAACGTATTTTTATAAGTTTGTCATACCGTTGGTAATTTCTACATTTTTCATTTGCGACCCCATAAGGTATATATAATCTGGATCGTTATATATAGCGAAGTCGATATAGGCATGTCCGTCTGTATGTTGAAATCAACTTGCCGTAGCCCCAAAATAACTTACAAACATAATTGATACATCAATATATCGGGAAATCTTCCGGCTCGGTCGCTATTTAAAATCGAGAAAATCAGCCCACAAATGGCTGAGACATATATTTTTTAATTTTTTAAAAAATAAATTTTTGAAAGTTGATTTCAACATACAGACGGACATGGCTATATCGACTTCGCTATCTATAACGATCCTGAATATATGTATATACTTTGTGGGGTAGCAAATAAAAACTGTAGAAATTAAAAACGGAATGACAAACTTATATATACCCTTGCCACTCATGGTGAAGGGTATAAAAATTACAAACAATTTTGGAAAAAATTTTTTTTTTTAAATTTTGAAAAAAAAAATAAATTTTTTTTTACCTAAAAATATTTAAAATTTATATTTTAAAGTATAATTTGGTGAAGGGTATATAAGATTCGGCACAGCTAAATATAGCTCTCTTACTTGTTTAATATGAAATAGTATTTTTTTAGCACTTTCAAATATTTTACGCACATAAAGCGGTGATAAATAATCACTTTTTTATATATAAAATAATCTTTTTACTCTTATAACAATTGTAATAATTTGTGTAAACAAGTTTTTGACATTTCAAAAGGTAAAACATGAGTCGAGGCGAATTTATACAAGGTGGAGTCAGCCAAACAGCTGATTACTTTTTTTAGCTTTTTGGTTCTAACAGATGTCAAAGCTTGCTTTTATATTTACATATCTACATATTCTAAGCTTATTAACAAAATATTTATTTTTTACCTAAATAAGTAAAGCCCTCACTATTCAATTATCTACACTATATTAATTTTTAATTTTTTTTTTTTTTGACATTTGTTAAGACCAATTGTTGTTTTTGTAGAACTGCCACCACCTTTTATGAATTCGCCTTGACATGAGTAGAGCAAAAATAGTCAGCTGGCGTTACACTGCCATCTGGTTAAATATGCCTTGATACAGTTGATTACTGTTTTTTTTTACTAGTTTAGTTCAAGTGTATGTCAAAGCATGTTTTTATATTTTAATATCTACATATTCTAAGCTTATAAATAAAATATTTATTTTTTACATAAATAATTACCACCAATTCAATTATCCACCACACCATTTTATGTTTTAATATACATTTTTGTAATTATCCATTTCAGTTTTTTGACATTTGAAAAAAAAACAATTGTTGTTTTTGTAGAACTGCCACCACCTTATATGAATTCGCCGTGATTAGTAGTATGCTAGACAGTGTTACCGTTGGGATTTTTTTCAAAAATGTTCAAAATAAGGGTAGTTTTCGGAAAAAAGTTGCAAAATGATTTCATAGTAAAAAGTAAAAGTCACTAAAATAGTTTTATCCATTTCACCACAGTATTAGGGTTCTATAAGTCCATTGTTGGAACAATCTTCTTTTGTAAGGCCAAAGAAGAAGATTTTTTTGGTATTTTGAGTTTTTTGAGTAAAAATTTTAAAAAATGCTCATCAATATAAACAAACTATTTTATGGCTCTGATGAAGGTTGGCAACCTATACCGTTGTTAATACTGATACCGGTATCAATACCGTTATCATAGCGGTATCAATATCTTTATAATACCGGTATCAATTGCAAATCAATACCGGTATCATATCAGTTCCAATGTCGTTATCATACCGGCATTATAAGAAAATTTTGCAAAAATGGTTAAAACTACATATATAATATTTCACTATGGTTTTTATTGCTTTTCAAGCGAAAAATGTCCTAAAATAATACTATTTTTTACGCTATGTTTATTGTGTTATCGTAACCAACCAGCAGAGAACAACGCCGAATGCGTAAGAGTCGGTTAAGCCAAGCCGCCGAGTCGTGATATATTAGGACATTATGACAATATGACTGATAAGAGACCTTGTGAATTGACCAATAATTTTACAATTTTGCTTCTAGTAGAAAATAGTATTCGAACCTTGACGCCAGGGATGGTAAAATTATTATGATCGTACTTTTTTGATACTATATATTTGATGTTCAATAGTACCTTGATACACACGAGACTTTTTTGATACTCTAAAAATATATTCACAAGAGCTTGCAAATTCTTTGGGAGCTACTCAGCAGGATTCAACCAAAATCAGGGAAATTGGGTACTAAACAAATTGAAGCTGAGAGAGAGACCTTGAAAGACGATTTTGTATGTCTAAAGTGCTGCTTGAACGCTATAAAAGAAATTTTGCATCGCATCATTAATTGCAATGAAAAATGAATTCAGATCGTATGTGAAGACCGGCCAAACAGCCGAATCGACACCAAAGCCAAACATGCATGGCGCTAAGGTAATTATCTGTATTTGGTGAGAGTAAAAGCGTCCTATTTATTATGAGCTGCTAAAATATGACTAGACAGATCACAGGGAACCTGTACTGAACGCAACTGATTCGAAACCGTAATATTCCATCATGAGAACGCTCGACCACATGTTGCTCAATGCAGAACGCTGTCTCTGGGATAAGCTTCACTTTGGAACAGAGTATCCGATATTGGCCAGGAACTTCAAGCCGATGGAACAATGTGGCTAGCGCGTACATGTTGTATTCCGAAGGTCCAATTTTAACACACACTTAATTTAAAAATTGTATTCAGTAATGGTCAAATGGCTATGACAATAAACAGAATTGTCGCATTTGGAGATAATCCTCAAGCCATTGTCGCAACTCTATTACATCCAGAAAAACTCACTGTTTGGTGCGCTTTATGGGACGGTGGAATCATTGGTCCATATGTCGATATGTCCGAATGTTACAGTCAACGTTGAGCGGTATAGAGACATGCTTACTAACTGTTTCGTATCTCAATTGGAAGGCATTAGTATTGCAGACATGTAGTATCAGCATACGAGCAGTTTACTGATAGCGACAATTGGCGAGCGAAATGGGTCTGGATCTTGTCACGCTGCACAGTGGCGCCTGTAGAACAAGTGAGGTTGTAAAATGAAAAATTTTTGCCGCTAAAAATATTGAATAAACCTATTTTACAGGAAACTGTCCGATGATTTCAAATATGCTACTTCAAAGTTGATTGATTTTCAGTATTCAAAAAAAAAGACAGACCATTTTTATGTAATTTGGTGTGCTTTCGGATACAGTATCTCGAAAACTAGGATCATCATTATTTTTAATACTATTGATAGATATATTTTTTTTATGAAAAGAATTAAAAAATAGTACTGTTTGCTTTGTGTTAGTCCACGCAAATCGATATTTACCAACTATCCATTTTTTAAATATTTCTCAACTTTAATGGAAAATAAAAAAAAACATAAATTTCTATATTTGCCTTATTTTCAAAATAAGTTCTTTGTTTATTCCTTTACCTAATGCAAACATTTCCAGCTCGTCCTTGTACCATTTTTTGTTAAAGGTAAAATTTTGAAAAAAGACATGGTTCCAAAAATGTGTTGCATGTAATTTTGGGCAATTTATGAGATATAACCGTGAAACCCCACTAGATATACTTTCTTTTACGGATTATGAGCAATATTTTACAACAAATTTAAAAATAAATTTAAACTTTTTTTTATTATTTTCCGGAATATTTTACAAAAAATTTAAAAATAAATAAAAAAAAATTTAAATCTTTTCTGGAATAATTTTAAAACATAAAAGCCTTTAAAAGATGTATAAAAAATCAAAAATTTTAAAAAATATATAAATTTGCTAACCCATAAGTAGGCACAAAAAAGGGGTAAAATCCCTTCCAAATACTCATTTCATAGGTTGATCAATTATCTATCATTTGGTTCAAAAGTTATGATTTTTGCAATGAAAAAATTCAAATGGAGCCACTGTGCGTGATTTGACGCCATTAGTTTATTTTCTCTGGGGTTATGTGAGTCCCAGGTCTATGCAGATAAACCATAAACGATCGAGCACTTGGATGTGAATATTCAACTCGTTATTGCCGGAATACAAACTAATTTGCTGCGAAAGGTTTGTGAAAAATGGAACTACAGGATACAGCAAGTTCGCGCTAGCATGTTCAAGAAAGCTAATTTTAATAGAAACATTAATCACACAACCTAATTTCATGGCGATCGGTCCATAATTAGTCCCATACATGGCACTCTTCCGAAAATCATTCACGAAAATAAATTACTGAAATTTTAAAAGAAAAATATTTTTGCTCATTTTCTTAGTGTAGGGTATTATATATGGTGGAGCTTGACCGACCATACTTTCCTACTTGTTTTTTCCGTTGTAAGCATTGTTTAAAAATGAATTTTAATATTTTTATACCCTTCACCATGAGTGGCAAGGTTATATATAAGTTTGTCATTCCGTTTGTAATTTCTACATTTTTCTTTTGCGACCCCACATAGTATATATATTCAGGATCTTTATAGATAGCGAAGTCGATATAGCCATGTCCGTCTGTATGTTGAAATTAACTTTCCGTAGCCCCCAAATAACTTACAAACATAATTGATACATCAATATATCGGGATTCCTCCGGCTCGGTCGCTATTTAAAATCGGCACCTAAAATGGCTGATATATAAGGAAAAAAACCGGGACAACCACGATTTTTGGCCTATTTTTGATCTATATCTGGATTACTAAGTTATTAATATAGACAATATGGATATCTAATAATAGATATTTCAAAGTCCATTCGAACGATGTATGTATATGAAGCTATAGTAATTTGGTCCTACACTGGGTCAAAACCGGGAAAAATATTTTTTAACCCGAATTTTGTTTTTATCAAAAAAATTTTTTTGTCATACATTTTTTTTCACTAATAATTTAGAATTTTTTTCTTTTTTTAAAAATTAAAAAAACAATTTCGAAAAAAAAAAATTTGAAAAAAACTTTTAAATTTTGAAAAAAAAAAAAAAATTTAATTTAGTTTAAGTATAATTTGGTGAAGGTTATATAAGATTCGGCACAGCCGAATATTGCTCTCTTACTTGTTTTTAATTAATTTGAATTACAAATTATGAAAGAAGGATGAGTAAGTAACTTGTTCAATCATCACTTAGACAGTGTTCAATATTTAAAATATTTACTGAATGCATAAGTAGTAAATTGATGACAAATATATAAACTTCTAAGGGGTTCCATATGTAGTACTAACATAATTTACAATTCGAGGTCAGAAATTATATAGTGTTCTAATCTAAAACAAATAGGTAATGTGGGAATCGTGGCAAACAATTCAAACAAGCTAGATTTTCTAAATAATCAGCCATTTTCAAATATAGCAACAAATAATCCATAATCTATAAAATATTGTGGCAAATCCTTTGAAAAATATTTTGTCCAAACAACTTATTGATAACAAAAATGTTTTTACATGGACCTTACAGTCAGGATTATTAAACATCTTTAAAGCATGTTCCATATTTCCCTTCTAAGTTTTAAGAGTACAGTACTAAACCTATATAAAACATTTTCATGTACATAGTTTCTTTTATTTAAAATTTTATTAGGTAAAATTCTCATCTAATAACATGCAAAATACTTATATAGTAAAAATAAAAACAAATAACAAAAACACAACAATCATTTCTTTTCCGGGCACTTCCAGTGAGGACAGCATTTTGGATACGGTTTCGTTAGATCCACTGGCACAAAACTGCAATCTTTAGCACCATAGGCATTTGGACAGCTAAAAATAATACATAATATATATATTCACAAATACAAATCAGTAATATTTTGAAATAAGTTTACTATAAATTCAAGCACTATTTACCCTTCTATGTTATATTCATCATAACGATTGCCCTGACACACAACTTGACTACATTTACCAGGCACCGTTTTGGCTTCACCTTTCTTCATTAGCAAACCAAAAACTTCACAATCTACAAAGAAATTATCACTCAGCGACAATTTAAAAACACAAACAAAAATATGCACTTAAATCATTTTTAATTGTGCAAAAAAAAATATCACCGACAATTTTTTTTTGAATTTTAATTACCAGCATAACAAGTTGTTAACAGCGCTAAGCAGATTAATAAAATCACACAAATTTTCATATTTATTCGTTAATTATTTCTTAAATGTTTTAAGAATTAAAAGTATGAAGAAAACAAAAATAACACCTAAAGCTAAACAATTTAGTCCGTTTCAAGAGATGACGATGAACTGATTCCAAACGAAATTGTATAAAGCTTGTTGTTAAACTTGAACAGGTATTGGACTTAGAAAACAATGATGTTACTTTTCATTCTTTCATTATTTAGATTTAATAATGATTAATGCATACAAAATAAATAAATAAATAAAAAAAAACCTCTCAACACACAGCTTCCAAATAGCCTGGCATGATTGATAACCTTTTATATAAAAATTAAACAAAATAGTATGATTAAATAAGTAAGTAAGTAAGTTAGTTGATTTTTGCTTATTGAATTCTATGTACCAGGGGAAGTTCAAATACTACAACAGATCTGAATTCATGATAAGGATTAGCTTAGACATCAACCTTAGCAGTGACAATGTAACAAGCAAATACTATTTAATTGTTTGTATTTGTTTACACTCTACTGTCTGAAAATAACGATGATTCATTCAAAATGTGTCTATGCAAATTAAATTATTATTTGTTTTTAAAATTTGCCTAATTAGTATGGCAGCCGTGTTAGTGGAAGTAGCACAATGCAGAAGCGGGTTTTTCCCAACTTTTGCTAGACACTCTAAAATATAAAACAGTCTAAAGAAGACAGTTTTCTATAAGAAAACTGTCTAAAGAAGACAGTTTTTCTTATAGTCAGTTTTCTATAAGAAAACTGTCTAAATTAAACAGTTTTCCCAAGAAAACTTTCTAAAGAAGACAGTTTTCTATAAAAAAACTGTCTAAAGAAGACAGTTTTCTATAAGAAAACTGTCTAAAGAAGACAGCTTTCTATAAGAAAACTGTCTAAAGAAGACAGCTTTCTATAAGAAAACTGTCTAAAAAAGACAGTTTTCTATAAGAAAACTATCTAAAGAAGACAGTTTTTTATAAGAAAACTATCTAAAGAAGACAGTTTTTTATAAGAAAACTGTCTAAATAAGACAGTTTTCTATATGAAAACTGTCTAAAGAAGACAGTCTTCTATAAGAAAACTGTCTAAAGAAGACAGTCTTCTATAAGAAAACTGTCTAAAGAAGACAGTTTTCTATAAGAAAACTGTCTAAAGAAAACAGTTTTCTATAAGAAAACTGTCTAAAGAAAACAGTTTTCTATAAGAAAACTGTCTAAAGTAGACAGTTTTCTATAAGAAAACTGTCTAAAGAAGACAGTTTTCTGTCTACAAAAGACAGTTTTCTATATAGTTTTCTTATAGAAAACTGTCTTTTGTAGACAGAAAACTGTCTTCTAAAGAAGACAGTTTTCTATATGAAAACTGTCTAAAAAAGACAGTTTTCTATATGAAAACTGTCTAAAAAAGACAGTTTTCTATATGAAAACTGTCTAAAGAAGACAGTTTTCTATATGAAAACTGACTAAAGAAGACAGTTTTCTATATGAAAACTGTCTAAAGAAGACAGTTTTCTATATGAAAACTGTCTAAAGAAGACAGTTTTCTATATGAAAACTGTCTAAAGAAGACAGTTTTCTATATGAAAACTGTATAAAGAAGACAGTTTTCTATATGCAAACTGTATAAAGAAGACAGTTTTCTATATGAAAACTGTATAAAGAAGACAGTTTTCTATATGAAAACTGTCTAAAGAAGACAGTTTTCTATATGAAGAAGACAGTTTTCTATAGGAAAATAAAGTTTCTAAAGAAGACAGTTTTCTATATTTGATTGCTCCAGTTGCTCGCCAAATCTTATGGTGAATGTGGTCCACCTTTATTATCATGCGAGAGATGGTTTGTGCGGTTCAGAAGTGGTGATTTTGACACGAAGGCAAATATCACCCGGGCTATGAAAAAAGTTTGAAGGCCAAGAAATGGAGGTATTACTCCATGAAGATTGTTGTAAAACTCAACAAGAGCTTGCAAAATCATTGGGAGCTACTCTAGCAGCAATTGCAAAACATTTGCAGCAGGATTCATCCAGGGAAATTGGGTACCATACAAATTGACACACGACGTAATAGGTCGTGTGTGAAGCCCGACTAACCAGGCGAATGGACACCAAAGCCAAATATACATGGCGCTAAGGTAATTCTCTGAATTTGGTGAAAGCAGAAGGGTCATATCTATTATGAGCTGCTGAAATCTAACCACACCATCACAGGGAACATGTACCCAACGCAACTGATTCGTTTGAAGCGAGCGTTGGCCGAAAATAATATTCCATAATGGTACACAGAGAAAACTGATTTGTAGTGACAACCGAATTTGTTGCCAATCGATTGATTCGGTTGCTCACATGGAATTCTTCGGTTCTAGCAACAGAAAATCAATTAATAAGGAATTTCGATTGAAGCAACCAAACTTTTGTTACCCCTTCCAACATTTTGATGCCACAACTAAAAAATTCAGTCACCAAGGCAGAATCATTCGATTGGCAACAAATTCGTTTGCTACAACGAATCTGTTTTCTCTGTGTAATGCTCAGCTACACTTTGCAATACCTTTTATAAAATATTTAGAATGAAGTGGTTAGGCAGTTTTACCTCACCCAATTTATAGTCCTGAACTTGGCCGTGCGACTACTATTTTCTTTGATCGATACAGAAAGATCTCTCTGGAATACGTTTCGCTTTGGAACAGAGTTTCCGATTATGGCTTGATTCGTTCTTGGTCTCAAAAGACGGGCAGTTCTTTTGGCTCGGAATTCATATATTGCCAGACTTTGATTAAATTTATATTGTATGTTTCAAAATAAAAGCTAAAAAATTAAAAAAACCCAGGATTTTTAAGTCTTACATCGAATACATATTTAAATAAATAAGTATATTTTATTATTAAGTATTTTGGATTTTAACCTAATACTTAATTATATTGTCATTTACTGTTCATATGATTGTTTTAAAAAATGCGATACATGTTAAAGCAAAATAATAATAAAAAAACAACACAGTTACAAATGTAATCAATACCATTTGTGCTATTTGTGCTGTCATGGCTGTAGGTACTCAAACATGTGTAAGTTATTCACTTACAAAACCCGTTTCATTTCAAATTTCAAAGAAAAGCTCTCTATGCATAAAGCTTTAAGTGTTAAATTTAAAATGCTTGTTAAAACCAAGATCTTTTTTGCTCATGACGTATTTTAAACATGACTGATAAGCTGCAAAAAAAAAAATTAAATTCATACAATAATAAAACTAATAAAATATAAATTTAAAAACACAAAACGACAGACAAATACTTGTTCAACAAGTATTTTGAAAGACATCAAATTTGTATTTAAGCTTCACGTATTCTGTTTCATTTTTTCGCCAGCAAATACTTTAACAAACCTTTTAAAAACTTATTAGTTTTTCGAAAACAATCAAACTGTAAACACAACTAACAACATGAAAATAATTGTAAGTCGATTTTGTGTGCTAAAAAATTTTGTTCCGCAACAAGTTATAAATTAATTGTGATTATTATTTATTTATTTTTTTTCCATTAAAAGATATTCCTATCAGTAAGCTTGGCTTTAGCTGTAGCGGATGTATCACACATTGTGGGTCATCATGAGAGCACAACACCTAAGTCGGGACCTGCTAATCCCTATGTGTTCAGTTATCAAGCTGGTCGTGCTCCCGGACATGTAGATCGTCAGCACACTGAAGTATCCGACGGCTCTGGTGTTATACGTGGTGCCTTCTCTTATGTCGATCCCAAAAATCAAGTACGCACGGTTCAGTATGTGGCTGATGAGCATGGCTTCCACCCACAATTGAGCCATGAACTCGAAGACAGTGCGGCCGTTAAGGCAGCCAAACAAAAACATTTCAATTTATACAATCGCATTGCACAAGAACACGCTGCAGGTGTGCAAAATCCAACGGTAAATATTACAAGCAAATTTAAGCTTCTTTTTACATAAAAAAAAAAACATAAAAGCTTTTATAATGCTCATTTTTTTTCTCATCGATTTGTATCTCTTTTTGCAGGCCCCTCTTACCAGCCCTAACCAAAGTGAAGCCGTGGCCAGAGCCACACATAAACATTTAAGTTTATTCGATCGCATTGCTGCCGAACATGCTGCTATTGGTGCCCAACAGGAACATGATCGTTTGGTTCTGGCTGCCAACTCTGAACATGGTCATGAAGAGGATGGTCAATATCATCCCGAAAGTTATTAAAGATAAATGATGAAAGAAGTGAGAATGATGTTAAATGGAATTTATTGTTGATATATTTGTCTTTGCCAAAAAGTAGTTAAAATAAAAAATATATGTGTGTAATGGAGAGTTATTAAAATAAATTTTTTTTAATTACAATAATTTAAATAAATAACAAAAATCAAATTCAATTCTTAAGGGTAAAGTACTGTTATTTAAAAAAAAATAATAATTTCTAAACCTTTAAGCCTGTTGTGAATTCAATAATATTTGGTATACTTGTTTTTCATGGTCACCCAAAATTAAAAACTTCTCTAGAATTTCAAATTTTGCATTAGATTGTTTTTTATATATTCAAATTTTTAATAGATGTGTGCTGACTACATAAAGTAAAATAGTTAATAAGTTTAGAACTGTTAGTTTGATTTTATCATTTTTGATCTCATATTAAAGCTAATGAATCGAAAGTTTTAAAGTTTTTTCTAGGAATCCATTTCTGATCATTGCACGATTAACAAGTAAGAGAGCTATATTCGGCTGTTACCTTAACATTTACCCTTCACCAAAATGTATTTTAAAATACAAATTTTAAATATTTTTAGGTAAATAAAATTAGGAAAAATTTATTTTTTTTTTTTAAATTTTTGAAAAAGTTTTTTCGAAATTGTTTTTTTTAACTTTTTTCAAAATTTTTTTTTCCAATTTTTTTTTTAATTTTTAAATTTATTAGTAAAAAAAATATGACAAACAAATTTTTTTGATAAAAAAAATTCGGGTTAAAAAATATTTTTCCTGATTTTTACCCATTGGCCCTCAAATGGCTGAGATATATGGAAACCGGGACAGCCTTGATATTTGGCCTATTTTTGATCTATACCTGGATTACTAAGTCATTAATATAGACAATATGGATATCTAATAATAGATATTTCAAAGTGCATTGCAACGATGTATACATCGTTATATATAAGACATTTGGACCTAGTCTATAGCCTTATATATAACGATGTATACATCGTTGCAATGCACTTTGAAATATCTATTATTAGATATCCATATTGTCTATATTAATGACTTAGTAATCCAGATATAGATCAAAAATAGGCCAAATATCAAGGCTGTCCCGGTTTCCATATATCTCAGCCATTTGAGGGCCGATTTTATATAGCAACCGAGCCGGAGAATTCCCGATATATTGATGTATCAATCATGTTTGTAAGTTATATGGGGGCTACCGAAAGCTGATTTCAACATACAGACAGACCGATATGACTATATCGGCTTTGCTATCTATAAAAATCCAGTATATATATACTTTGTGGGGTCGCAAATGAAAAATGTAGTAATTACAAATGGAATGACAAACTTAAATATACCCTTGGCACTCATGGTGAAGGCTATAAAAATTAGTTCTGAAGTTTTTTATATATATTATACAACAAAAAGCTTCGCTATATAATTCGAGGTATTTTCTGTTCTGAATGCTTTAAGGAATCATAGATATCAAAGTTTTCTTTCTGACACTACTTTGCTTTCATTATCTTTATACAAGTTATTGCTCATTCTTGCACTGTTGCTAGGCGATGTCTGTAGGCTGAAATTTTGGTTAAAGAGGCCAATAGAATAGAAAATCTAACCAGTTCTTCGGACGTGCGTTGTGGTGGTTCAAGCGTTGCAACAATGAAGTCTAGCTGGGTTTGTGTAATTAAAATATGATAATTTGACACAAACAAATATTCATTTAAATCTGTTTGTATGGTAATTCCTGATGTCAAGAGCGAGCTCAGAGCTTTTGGAACTGGAACATTTTCTGAGTGTTGCATTGGGATTTGAGCACTTTTATAAATTTTACTCCTCGTTTTTCTTCTGTTCATACCAGTAACGGTATTCACAGAATGAAGAAACGGAATTTTCAATGACTTCCTGCAACCCAACTTTTCGTTAACTAGCTGTTCTACATTTCCGACTTTGTTGTTCCCTAAAAACCCTTTTATAACTGTTTTCATTGGTATCCAGGCATCAAGTTCCTTGTTAGTATGCTTTTCATAAATGAGCGTATTTGTAGTCCCACAAATATTCATTCTTTTAGTTTGTCATCACTTAACTTGGAAAATACTGTCTTTATTCATAGCCTTGACAAAATTGTTCATCAAACCAAGTTTTATGTGCAGTGGTGTTTAATTGACATATTTAGGATCTATCAATGGTATATGTTTCACATTAGATTTTCCGGAAACAAACTCTGACCTTTCTGAATGGGAACGATTACTAAACAAAACATAATTGTTTATATTGCAAGGTATTTCACAAAGATTATTAAATTAATTAATTTTTTTTTTTTTTTTTTTGACTTAATTAAAATTATTTAAAAATTTATTTTCTTTTTATTAACAAATAACAATGGTTCACAAAAAACAATCACAAAGCAAGTTGATTTAACAATGCTCCAAAAATTCCTAACAACTAGTAAAATAGAAACAAATTAAAGCCGCAAAAAGTATAAAAATTAATAAATTGAAATATCTTAGGTCTTCAAAATTCAATTATAATTGTTTAATTTATATATTGACTTACTTCATTGGATTACATATACAAATTTATATGTATGGGAACATTTTCCTCAAAATAGCTAAATTTAAAGAGGCTATAAATTAACAATACGAGCTAACTTTTTGGGGACTTTGGTCTACTGATTGTCTACATTCAATTCCCGGTGGTCTCATTCGGGAAAGTTTCGATGACCCAAAATTTGATGTACCTTGTTGTTCATCGAAATATTAGCCAAATTTTTAATGAATATTTATTTCGAAATCCCCTCATGGACCCACTCTGAATTTTTTTAAAATATAAAATTTAAACCTCGATGAAAAACTAACCAAAGCGAATTTAAAATGTTTAACCTTTCAGCCACGGTTTTATGTGAATAAGTTTAAAATCAAAACAATTTCATTTTTACTTTAATCAAGGATAGTTTAAGTATTATAAAAAGTAAGAACAATAAATCAAAACATAGAAAAACCACCCCATTCCAAGGTTTTTTTTGGAGTGTGGTGGTTAGTTTATTAACCACCATGGCGGTTGGCATTAAAAATAATTATGATACAAATTTACATGGCGTATACATTTCTTTGAAATCTAATAATTTTAACTAAATTTTCTGTCCAAATAAACGAAATAGCAAAGTAACATTGAATTCAAAGAACAATAAACACTCTGTGCTTTTTTTATTGAATGCGTGAAAATCTCTTAAAAAAACTGTGGTTTAATTAATTTTCAAATTAATATTTTTACTAAGGAAAGTTTTTCAAAAAACATAAACAATGACTTCAAAAAATTAAACTGTTTATCAAAATGCCAATATATTATGTTTTAAAGACTATAGAAAAGGTGGTTAGTAAAGTCACCACTAAACCGCAAAAAGTTAAGCAACTTTAAATTTTGTATGACTATAAAAAACCTACGTACCAAGTTTTAATAAATTTGCATTAAAGCTGCATTATAAATTCGTATTAAATCCTTAATAGAGTTTCCGCAGATCTCACAATCCATTCTCGATATGCCGAAACTTTAGTATAAATGCCAGGCTTAAGCCTCAAACCACAACCAATGCCACGAGAAACAACTCCAACTAAACGCCTTTCCCCAGACCCTAGCACAACTGTTAAGGGTCCGCCAGAATCTCCTTGACAACTATCTCGACCACCGGGACTAATGCCAGCACACAACATATTTGGAGTTATCAATGTACTGTTGCCATATAAATTTTGACACAATTGCCAATCCACTACATTAACATATGTATACCTGAGATTTTCAGATAATTCCGGCACATCTTTTGTAATGAGACCCCATCCAGACACAATATATTTCATTACATATTGCTGTCATGATTTTGTTTGAAAGGTTTATTAAAAAACTCATGAGCTTGTAGTTGCAATACCTTAAATAGAAAACCATCACGATTGTGTTTGCTGGAACCTGCACGTATAGCATACAGATCTGGTTGCTGGTAATCTTTTAAGATGCAATGAGCTGCTGTTAATACCAATTGATTGCTAATGATGCAACCACCACATATGTGACCACCGCGATATTGTACAGAAACTTGATGTGGTAAAAACTGTATGGTCGTGTCCTCGCCTCCTATGATGCGTTCATTTGTAGGTGTTTTGTAGCTTAGTGTCGGTTTTAGTATTAACAAATTTATTAAATTTAGTAGAATTACTTTGTTGGACATTTTTAAAGTTGTTTAGTTTTATAAAGCTGATTTTGAATTAAATCTTCATTGCAAAGAATATTTCGCTGTTGCTGTAAAACTCATAATTTTCATTAAACAAAGATAAGTAATCGCAGACATATTAATGTTATTATGTTGTAACTCAAGAGATAATTTTACATGCCAACAAAATATCTTTAGTTATCTAAACATTTTATATGATTAAATTTTAAATAAAAAATTAGATTTTATTCTTTTGTCATTAATGCCTAAAGCAGTGTACAGTGATATCTCGGCAACTATTAGAGATATTGTTACGAAATTTCACATGATTAGAGCTAAGGTGTTTCTGAGTTGACTTATATTTGTTCAGCTTCTTAGCGCTAATGGGCGCCAGTATGTGGCCCCCCAAAGTTGGTCAAATCGGGTCTTAAATTAAAAAAAAAAATAGCCAAAAATCCACTTATGATCCGAATAAGTTGAAATTTAAAATATAAATAGTCGTTGAGTAGATCTACAAAAACTACGCTTACATGTGTAGGTAATCTGTATTAGTTAAACAGATATTTAAATTTTTTATTTTTTTTTTTAATTTTTCTCGATCTTTTCATGGTTTTTTAGATATGGCGGAACCACGGAGGATTGAAATGTATTTTTAAAATATCAGCTCTATTAGCGATAAAATTCTAAATAAAATAATAACAAATTGTTAACAATTATATTGTCCCTAGAAAAAGTTACACGCATCCAAAGTTGGAACATATAGAAAGGGGCGTATTTTTTCCCAAAAAAGCCAATATAGTTTTTCCTTAGTAGAAAAAAATGTTCTTCGGGGCTATATACAATTTTTATATGATCCGGAAAGACAACTTAATGCAAAAGCATTTAAAGTCAAATTTGGCTCACTTAAGTGGACAAAACACCAACCAGACTTATCCAAACTTGGCCAATTTTTAAAAAAAATTTTGGTTAAATAAAAAATGTTAAAAAGGCAAAGCACAGATCCTCGAAAAAGCTCCATATTTATATAACACTATTAGTTTCTTAAACACTTACAAAGTTTTTTTACTATCACACGGTAAGTAACGCCATAGAAGGCACTTTTCTAAAATAACTCAGTTTTTGGAACACAGTTTCCGCGTTTTAGGAATTTCGGTATTTGAAAATTAAAAATGTCAAAAATTAAAATTTCATTGATTTAAGGACATTTGAGTATATATTAGCTCCAAATTTTGTTATGATATTTTTAACCGTTAAAATTGTACATTAATTCAAATTTTATATTTTTCTTTGTGAAAAATTAACATATTAAAATTTTTAAGTTTTAGAGCTAAATATCGTCCCAAAAATGTATAAAATTATTTAGTTTTACTAAAATATTAATCTTCATGCCTTATGGTTTTCGCTAATATCAAATACTTATATAAAAATACTATACTTACTAGGGTGACAGCCGATTTTTTTTTTTTTAGATTTCAAAGAGTGCCGGGTGGAATATTGTGACACTAGGTCTAAAAGATAAGTACTAAAAATTTGAGCCAAATCGGACAACGATTTCGGGACGCGCATCAAGGTCAAAGGTCAGATATATGTAAAATTTTACTATTTATATGAAATAAATTTGTAAAACTCCTTAACTTTCTACATTATGTTACAGAAATATGTAGATTTATTTATATTAATGAAAATTACGGTCAAAAAAATATTTTTCAGATTAAACCTATATCTCCTTTGGGTCAAATTGACCCACAAACTGTATTATCGTTAAAATTCGGCAAAAATGCAAATTTTTCAGTTTTTGTTAAAATCTTGCTACTAAATAATTATTTTTGCAATCGAATGCATAATAATCGAAATGTGTACGTAATTGTCGTTCTAATAAGATATAAAAGACAAAAATTGGTTAAAAAATGTTAAAGTTATTAAAAATTCCCCAGACCATTAACGTGACTCAGGCCACTTGAGCAAGAAATGTAGGAACAAAATTAACATATTTTAAGAAATATTAAAATAAAAGCTAATTTTTACTTAAAATATATCCGTATTTACATTCGTATGAGTTTTTGTCTTTGTAGAATACCGTTAAACTATTCGCAGTGATGGAAAAAAAAATTAAATTTTTTTAACGGCAGTTTCAAATCTCCATTTTCAAATTTTTAAAAATTTTCTTAAACAAATTTCCAAATTTTTTGATCATCACATTGGGATTTATTGAGATCATAATAGAGAATAAAAATATGAAAAAATTATGTCAATACCTCTTACAGTTTTTTCCTACCTACGATTTAAATTTTGTGATTTTCGGGAAAAAATATTTTTTTGGCCATAATTTGGCGAATGAGAGCAATGTCCTTACTGTTACGAATTTTAAGTAAAACCTATACAGAATCTTATAACTCAGATTATTTTAGATATACTATGAAAGTTTTACTAAAATCGGAAAACGTTAACCCTTGAACCGTGAAGGTCAAAGGTAAAATTTAGCAATATTTGGAATTTCTAAATGAATGATAGCGAAATATTATAAATTTTTGATCAAATTTTAAGGAAACTTGCGAAAAATATACCTTAAGGTCTTAAATATACAATAACAGTGCAAAAATGGAAATTAACCCTTAAAAGCAGTTGGGGTCAAAAGGACTCTATATTTGACTGCGGTTTTCGCGATTTTAAAAGTTTGGACCCCAAATTATATTAACGGTTAATTTCCATTTTTGCACTATTATTGTATATTATAGACTTTATGTTATATTTTTCTCAAGTTTCATTAAAATCGGCCCAAAAATATATAACAGTTTGGCATCTTTACATTAGAAATTCCAAATATTGCTAAATTTTACCTTTGACCTTCACGGTTCAAGGTTTAACGTTTTCCGATTTTAGTAAAACTTTCATAGTATATCTAAAATAATCTGAGTTATAAGATTCTGTATAGGTTTTACTTAAAATTCGTAACAGTAAGGACATTGCTCTCATTCGCCAAATTATGGCCAAAAAAATATTTTTTCCCGAAAATCACAAAATTTAAATCGAAGGTACGGAAAAACTGTAAGAGGTATTGACATAATTTTTTCATATTTTTATTCTCTATTATGATCTCAATAAATCCCAATGTGATGATCAAAAAATTTGGAAATTTGTTTAAGAAAATTTTTAAAAATTTGAAAATGGAGGTTTGAAACTGCCGTTAAAAAAAATTAATTTTTTTGGCCATCCCTGCGAATAGGTTAACGGTATTCTACAAAGACAAAAACTCATACGAATGTAAATACGGATATATTTTAAGTAAAAATTAGCTTTTATTTTAATATTTCTTAAAATATGTTAATTTTGTTCCTACATTTCTTGCTCAAGTGGCCTGAGACACGTTAATGGTCTGGGGAATTTTTAATAACTTTAACATTTTTTAACCAATTTTTGTCTTTTATATCTTATTAGAACGACAATTACGTACACATTTCGATTATTATGCATTCGATTGCAAAAATAATTATTTAGTAGCAAAATTTTAACAAAAACTGAAAAATTTGCATTTTTGCCGAATTTTAACGATAATACAGTTTGTGGGTCAATTTGACCCAAAGGAGATATAGGTTTAATCTGAAAAATATTTTTTTGACCGTAATTTTCATTAATATAAATAAATCTACATATTTCTGTAACATAATGTAGAAAGTTAAGGAGTTTTACAAATTTATTTCATATAAATAGTAAAATTTTACATATATCTGACCTTTGACCTCGATGCGCGTCCCGAAATCGTTGTCCGATTTGGCTCAAATTTTCAGTACTTATCTTTTAGACCTAGTGTCACAATATTCCACCCGGCACTCTTCAAAAATCGAACTCAAATTTTTTTCCATACAATTGATTGTCACTCTAATACTTACTCTTCAGAAGCTTCACAAACCTTGCCCCCCTTTCAAAAATGTTAACGTTTTTTCATACATTGCATACAAGATACCATCCTTTTGATACACTTCACCTTCGTGAGAAGGGTATTTATAAGTTTGTCATCCCCTTTGTATAGGACAACAAAATCGAAAAAAATTAGAGGCTTTTTAAACCACTCAAAATTTTTTACGTGAAAATAGCAAATTTTTTTGTTTTAAAAAAATCATGAAAAATCGAAAAAAGCTGAAATTGGTCAAGTTTATTGCTTCATCGCAAAGCCACATATAATAGCAACAAAATGAGATATTGATCATAAAAATCGATTGACACTTTTCGAATTTATTCACAATTAATTGAATTCGCTCATTTTCACAAAATTTTAGTTTTTTGTTTGACATATATAATATTGAGTAGTTAATGTTCTTCTTTCTATTGATTGAATTTTAAAAACATTTTTCCCATGCTATGTACAAATTTTCACATATATATTGCGTTTCAATCGGCTCACAAGTTTCGGAGTTATAATAACAAATTGAGCAAAAAATATATTTTTTACATGAAAATAGCTAATTTTTTTGTTTTAAAAAAATCATGAAAAATCGAAAACGGTGGAAATTGTTTAGATTTATTGCTCTATTACAATGCCATATGCAATAGTAACAAAATGAGATACTGATCATAAAAGTCGATTGATTCTTTTGAATTTATTCACAATTGAGTGAATTGGCCCATTTTCACAAAATTTTAGTTTTTTGTTTGATATATATAATATTGAGAAGTTAATGTTCTTCTATCGATTGATTGAATATTGAAAACATTTTCATCATGCTATGTACAAATTTTGACATATATATTGCATTTCAATTGGCATAGTACTTTCGAAGTTATAATAACAAATTGAAGCAAAAAATATATTTTTTACATAAAAATAGCAAATTTTTTTGTTTTAAAAAAATCATGAAAAATCGAAAAAGGCAGAAATTGGTCAGAATTATTGCTTTATCACAAAGCCACGTATAATAGCAACAAAATGAGATATCGATCATAAAAATCGATTGATTTTTTTCGAATTTATTCACAATTAAGTAAATTCGCTCATTTTCACAAAATTTTAGTTTTTTATTTCATATCATATAATTGAGTAGTTAATGTTATTCTTTCGATTGATTGAATTTTAAAGACATTTTCCCCATGATATGTAAATTTTCACATATACGTTGCGTTTCAATCGGCTGAGTAGTTTCGGAGTTATAATAACAAATTTAAGCAAAAAATATATTTTTTACGTGAAAATAGCAATTTGTTTGTTTTAAAAAAATCATGAAAAATCGAAAACGGTAGAAAGCCAGGGCTGAATGTAACACTCTAAATTGTTAATTTTTGTAAATTTTTTTTAATAATTTAATTTAGGATGAAATTACCATTATCATTAAAATATCATTATCAAAATAAACCAAAATACGGTTACCGATAAATCCAAATTAGCCTTAACGTTACCTATTTTGCGTTCGGCCTGAACAAATAAAACAAATTATAAACTTGATTCCTCAAACTAATATTTAGCTTTATTAAACCGAAGTAATATTTAAATAAAGTGGGGAATTTTGTAATAAACCAAAAAAATTATATAAATAATTTCCAAAAGGGAAGTTAACTGATTTATAAATAGATACAATTGAAAATGTATTAATTACTAAGATTACTAATACGTATGTCTATAAGAATAATAGTTTTTTTTAATAAGATTAAAGGGTAAAGTAAATGAAATGCTTTGAAAATCAATTATAATTTTACATACTTATATTTAAATTAAGGTCCTAAATCAGAAACACGAAACGAAAATAATTTTTAAATTTTTGTATGAAAATCACTCGTGTTTCTGAATTAGCCTCTAATTTTATATTCAGAGCTTTCGTTTACTTGTTAACCTCCAGTCACCTTTCCATGGCTGTCACCTGTTCCTTCAAATAATCCAAATGATTGACACTGTCATTCATGGCATCATAGTGATAACTTACATGCTGCAATATCAAGGACATTTTATTTAAATTCTGAGCACTGTAATCGGATACAATGTCAACTTGGGTGAAATTGCGAATGCCTTGATTTAAAATCTGTAAGAAAAAAAAATAGAAGTTAGGTACATTTACGAAAACATAGTATGTATTAAAATCAAGGTTAGCTAACGTTACCGCTAGGCAAAATACACTTTTACAGCGACTACCATTATCCCTATAATATCGTTATCATAATTACTCAGGCGCTTATCCAGGAGGATTGAAAAAATGAAGTTTTCACTCCAAAACCGACGATATTTAATATAAAAACGGAACACAGAAAGGAAATTTTCATTTATTTAATGATTGAGCCGGCTAACTGAAATTAACTTAAAACAAGTGAGAGTACTACATTCGGTTGTACCGCATCTTATATAACCTTCACCAAAGTATACTTTAAAATACAAATTTTAAAATTTTTTAAGAAAACCAAATTAAAAAACTTTTTTTTTCCAAAATACAAAAAAAAAAAAAATAAAATTTTGTTTGGATTTTTTTCCAATTTTGTTTTTTTCATTTTTGTCTAAATTTTTTAAAAAAATTTATGACAAACAAATTTTTTTGCTAAAAAAAATTCGGGTTAAAAAATAATTTTCCCGATTTTGACCCATTGTAGGTCCAAATTACTATAGCCATATATACATCGTTGCAATGGACTTTGAAATATCTATCATTAGATATCCATATTGTCTATATTAATGAATTAGTAATCCAGATATAGATCAAAAATAGGCCAAAAATCGACGTTGTCCTGGTTTTTCCTTATATCTCAGCCATTTGTGGGCCGATTTTGTCGATTTCAAATAGTAACCGAACTGGAAGAATTCCCGATATATTGATGTATCAATCATGTTTGTAAATTATTTAGGGGATTTGAAAAGTTGATTTCAACCGACAGACGGACATGGCTATATCGACTCCGCTATCTATAAGGATCCAGAATATATATATATACTTTATGGGGTCGCAAATGAAAAATGTAGAAATTACAAATGGAATGACAAACTTGGGTATAAAAATTTCGTGAAAAAAAAATTGGGAAAAATAGGTGCTTATAACTTAGTAATTTGTGGAACCAAACCTGGACTATAACCGACATATATTGAAGTATCAATCGTATTTGTGTGTTATATTGGTGTTACGGAAAGTTGATTTGCATGTGTTTTGTTATTGTAACAAAAACAAAACACATGTAAAATTTCCACTCAAAGTACACGCTTGTAAGCACATACAATTTTGTGAAAATGAGCGAATTCACTGAATTGTGAATAAATTTGAAAAGAATCAATAGATTTTTATGATATATATGTCATTTTGTTGCTACTACATGTGGCTTTGTGTTAAGCAACAAACCTGAACAATTTCTGCCGTCTTTAATTTTTTTAAAACCAAAAAATTTGCTATTTTCACGTAAAAAAATATTTTTTGCTTCAATTTGTTATTATAACTCTGAAACTACTGAGCCGATTGAAACGCAATATATATGTGGAAATTTGTAAATAACATAGGAAAAACGTTTTCAAAATTCAATCAATCGAAAGAAGAACACTAACTACTCAATTTAATGTATATCAAACAAAAAACTAAAATTTTGTGGAAATGAGCGAATTCACTTAATTGTGAATAAATTCGAAAATAATCCATCGATTTTTATGATCGATATCTCATTTTGTTTCTACTACATGTGGCTTTGCGATGAAGCAATAAATGTGAACACTTTCTGGCATTTTCGATTTTTCATGGTTTTTGTAAAACAAAAAAATTGGCTATTTTCACGAAAAAAATATATTTTTTGCTTCTATTTGATATTATAACTCTGAAACTACTGAGCCGATTTAAACACAATATATATGTGGAAATTTGGCATAGCATGGGAAAAATGTTTTAAGAATTCAATCAATCGAAAGAATAACATAACTACTCAATTTTATGTATATCAAACAAAAAACTAAAATTTTGTGAAAATGAGCGAATTCACTGAATTGTGAATAAATTCGAAAACTATCAATCCATATTTTTAGTCGATATCTCTTTTTGTTGCTATTATATGTGGCTTTGCGATAATGCTTTAAATCTGTACAATTTTTAATGTTTTAGATTTTTCATGATTTTTTTAAAACAAAAAAATTAGCTATTTTCACGTAAATAATATATTTTTTGCTTCAAATTGCTATTATAACTTCGAAACTACTGAGCCGATTGAAACGCAATATATATGCGAAAACTTGTACAAAGCATGGAAAAAAATGTTTTCAAAATTAAATCAATTGAAAGAAGAAAACTAACTACTCAATTTAATCTAAATCAAACAAAAAACGAAAATTTTGTGAAAGTGAGTGAATTCACTGAATTTTGAATAAATTCAAAAAGGATCAAACTATTTTTATGATCGATATCACATTTTGTTTCTATTATATGTGGCTTTGTGATAAAGCTTTAAATCTGAACAATTTCTAATGTTTTAGATTTTTCATGATTTTTTTAAAACAAACAAATTTTCTATTTTCACGTAAAAAATATTTTTTTTTTCATTTTGTTATTATAACTCCGAAACTACTGAACCGATTAAAACGCAATATATAAACGGATTAAAAGTTACGTAAGTCTAATTTTTTCTTAGTTTATTTTAATAATATTGGACTAACCATTTTTGAGTTATCATTAATTATGTGGAGAAAGGTGTAAAAAAATTCACAATTTTACTTAAACATTTAAAAAAAAACTCTCCATAGAATTTAAAATTTCATACATCAAATCTATGTATTGGTTACTCAAGCCTTTTTTTGCTGTTGACCTGTGTTATTTATCTAAAGACATTCATAGAATACATTACCTCATTCGATTTAGAACTGCGTACAACTTGTCGAGCAACGGAGCCCAAATTATTAACATTAACTGCAACTCGAGCACATAAACGTTTTTTGCTGAAATTAAATAGAAATCATATAATATTTTAGGCGAATTCATAGATTTTGTTCAGATTGCTGTTTAGTGCTAGTAGGAGTGTAGGAGCTGGTAAATTATTGAGTTAGGACGTCTATATATAGGTTATAACTCCAGACTAAGCTTTTGAGAACTCAGCCTCCAAAGCTTAAGTTGATCTTATAACATTTAAAGTTCAAAAAAATCCAGATATGAATTTTATTGTATAAAAATACAATATTTGTTTGAAACTTGGAGTGTATTACAAGTTGACATGTGTCCCTCCAACATTGGCAAGTCAAGCCGTGTTAATCAAACATGTTTGAAATGACAATGCGGAATATAACTTCAGCTATGTTTTGTGGAATATTTTTATAGAAAGCATGTATAATGAAGAAAATCTCTTGAATTTTCATTTGTGTTGCTCATTAACCCCCCATTACACAGTGGTTTAGAAACGTTTTTTTTTTTTTTAAATAATTCGGTATCTCGAAGATATTTGAGATATTGTTACGAATTTTCACATGGAGCATGAAATATATGAAAAATTGTGCTTTGCCTTTTTAGAATTGTTTACTCAAATTTGAAATTTTTTTTTAAATTTGGCCAAGTTTGGATAGTTCTTTGGGGTGTTGTGTCCGCTCAAGTGAGCCAAAATTTACTTTACATGCTTTTGCATTAAATTCTCTTTCCGGGTCATATACAAATTGTATATAGTCCCGAAGAAATTTTTTTTCTACAAAAAAAAAAATGTATGGGACTTTTTGGGAAAAACTTGAAACATACGGTCCTTTTCACATGCTCCAATTTTGGATGCGTGTAACTTTTTAAAGGGACGAGATAACTGTTAACAAGTTTTGTTTATTAAATTTAGAATTGTATCGCCAATACAGCTGATATTTTAATAATAAATATTGACCGTCAGTAGGCCCACAATATCTAAAAAACCATAAAAAGATCGAGCTAAATATTTCTTCAACTAATGGATATAATCTACACATGTAAGCGTATTTTTTGTCGATCTTCTTAAGCACTATTTATATTTTAAATTTCAGTTCATTCGGATCATAAATGGATTTTTGCCGATTTTTTTAAAAATGGTGTTCAAATTTGAGGGTGAACGTACTAGCCCCCATTGGCGCTAAGAAGCTGAACAACTGCAAATCAACTCGAAAATACCTCAGCTCTAACCATGTGAAATTTCGTAACAATATCTCAAATAGTACCCGATATACTGTATTATTTCCAAAAAAAAAAACTTTTTTAAACCACTGTCCATTATAACAATGTATAGTTATTTTTCAATCTAAAGTTAAACTGACAGTTTTCATACAAAAATTATTTAAACCTATAGTAAACCTTAAAGTTAACACATAAACAGTTAGGGTTAGAATTATAAAAGATAATTTTTTTATTAAATATTCAAAATCTTATTTATCAACAATGAGTTATCAGTTTATGTCTAAAACCTAAAGTATTTTAAATATATGTAAGTATAAAAACTCACCTTTCATCAAACAAGTGTCGGGCACTGCTACTGGATGCGGAAGCCATCTACAAATAAAAAGTTCACAAGAAAAAATCAATAAAATTTTAATAAATCTCAACAAAAACTAAGCAATTTATTAAGAATAAATCACTAGTTAAAAATTGTATTTAAATTCTACTTACATTTTAATAGTTCAAAAGCAAATTTCAACAATATTCTTTATAGAATTACAAAACACAATTATTTATGTTAGAAGTTTTTTAGATTTGTTTACACCAAGAATATTTCACAAAACAAAATGCTTAAAAACAGCTGTCACACACAACGAAATGATTCAGACAGACTTATGTTATTTTTGTTTCACATCAATGTGAATTCATATAGGGTGGTGTCAGTCAAACAGCTGATTACTTTTTGTTCGCTTGCATAGAGAATTATATATAAGACGAGACAGTCAAAAAAAAGTATAACAATTAATTATTTGTCTTATACAACAACAAAATACATTGACTAATATGTATTTTGTTGTTGCACGAGTTAGTTATTTGACAATTACGTCTATTCTCTATGGTACCATATATTAGCTTGCTTGGTTCTGTCAAAGCTTAGTGTGCTGATGTTGTAACACCCAAAAATAGTATATACCGATCGACTTAGAGTCGATTTAACAATGTCCGTCTGCTGGCTGTCCATGTAAATCTTGTGCGCAAATAACAGGTCGTAATTTTGAAGATATTTCGATAAAGTTCGGCACATGCATTATTTTCGGTCTAACGACGAAGCCTGTTGAAACTTACTGAAATCATTTATAGACCCCATGCAAATGTCCTCCCGAAATAAAACTTATAAATGCTTGATTTATATAGATATCTGCACTAATTTTTCCACATAGAATTTTATGTACAACAAAATCACATCTCAAAATTTTGTGCGAATGGATTCATTTTGCGAAAATGACCATAATTTATCATAAAACTCGTAATAATATTGGTATCCAAAAATAATTTAACACAAATGTAAGAGAGCAATATTCGGCTTCACCAAATTATACTTTAAAATAAAAATTTTAAATATTTTTAAAGAAAACTTTTCTTCAAAAATTTTTTTTTATTTGTACATAAAATTTATGGAAACAGTTTTATAAAATTTTTCTTTTCAAATTTTTTTTTTAAAAACTGAGTGTTTTTCATACAAATTTTTTCGACTCATTTTTCTTTCGACATCATGGAACGGGCAAATATTTGTGAAAAAAATTTTATAACAAAAAAATTTTATAACAATAAAATTTTTTTTGGTGAAAAAAATTCGGGGTAAAAAATATATTTTGACCAATTGTAGGTCCGACTTACTCTGACCTTGTATACACCGTTGCAAAGGTCTTTGAAATATAATATATTATTGGATATCCATAATGTCTATAATAATGACTTAGTAATCTATGTATAGATCAAAAATAGGTCAAAAATCTATGTTGTCCTGGTATATTGATGTATGAATCATGCACGTTATTTGGGGTTACGGAAAGTTGATTTCAACATACAGGCGGCCATGGCTATATCGACGTGTCTATCTATAATGATCTAGAATATATATACTTTGTGGTTTCGCAAATGGAAAATGTAGATATTACAAACGGAATGACAAACTTGCCACTCATGGTGAAGGGTATAATAAATCACGCGACCTTATGTCATGGCAATAGGTCTATAATAACTTACTTATAAGGCCGACTTCCGAAAATTACTGTAACGACTATAAATCTCATACAAATATTGGTAATTTATCAGAAAGAAGATTAATGGCGATCGGTCATAATTGAACATAGGTCCACTTCTGAAAATCACTCACGAAAATAAATTATTGAAATTTTAAAAGAAAAATCTTTTGCTCATTTACTCATTGTAGGGTATTACAATATATGGTCGGGCTTGACCGACTATACTTTCTTATTTGTTATGTTTCAATTACTACGTTTATACGTAGCCTATTCGCAAACAAAAATTATTTGCAATTAACAAACTCACTGTTTATAAGTCACTTTATTACGGAAAATTCTTGTTTTTATGTGATGCCGGATACTAAACTTTAATAATTTGGTAACAATGTTATTGGAAAAAATATGAAAAATTTTTATTTTTAAATGCAGAAATGAAAGAATCTAAAATTCTTGTTTATCTTGCAATCCAATTAGTTAATACAAAGACACAATGAAATATTTAAAAACGTCTTAATAAACTAAAAACGTTAAAACATATGGCAATGTTTAAAATCTTATTTGCAAATAGTGTCGTTAATCAGAAATTGTTTTCGTGAGTTTTCTATTCGCAAATAAAAAATTAATTCACTGTTTATGCGGCAAAATTTTCTAATTGCAATATTTTTATTTGCGAATATGCTGTGCGTATAAACGTAGTAAATATCTACATATTCTACACCCAGAGAAAAAACAACTTAAAATCAATTAGAAACATTAACGAAAGTCTAGTACTGTTGAAATTTTTTATTTCAATAAGAAAAAATATTAACTTAAAGATGATAATTTTTGATTTATCGTATTTCAATATGGTTTTTATGTGGTTTTTTTATTATAATGAACATTATTGAATTAATATGACACGTTCTTGTTTTTAAGTTGCAGTTTTTCCCTTAGTGTATGATTAGGTATTAAAAAATACTTATATTTAACATAAATAAGTTAGTTAATGCACCACTATTCAATTATCCACACTTTTTTATGTTTTAATAAACATTTTTTTAAATTTTTCATTTCAGTTTTTTTTCAACATTTAATAAGACCAATTGTTGTTTTTGTCCAACTGCCACCACCTAATATGAATTCACATGGTATCACATTATTTCCACAGTTAACTGAGAGAGACAAAGAATATCGTTTTATATTCGTCTTTTTCTAATATAAGTACCAGCTGATTGTTGTGTCGTGTGTTTTGTATATGCCTGTATTATAATATATCTATATATAGATGTATGTGCCAGCGAAGTGGTTGGTGGTGATTTAATTCTGTTTCATGTTGCCAGATATTTGTTTGGTTATAAATAAACATACCCAATAAGCATTAAAGTGCAAATACTTCAAGCACTTGTATATTTTGTAGGAATTTGCCTTGAATGCAAATGTAATTATGTTTTCAACTGGAAAACTATTTGAAAAAATTAAGTATTTTTTAAACAAAAAACATTTGGCTTGAATTTAGGTTTCCATTTTACTGGAAAATGTTGTAGATATAAAGGGTAATGTAACTGTAAAGCAATTGCTTGACACTATACTCAAGGCTGGAACTACACTTGTTTTCAATTTGAAGGAGGAAACATATATTTTCGAAAAGGCACCGAACTTTTGCCGTTCCAAATTTGATAAAACTTTTTAACCATGCAATAGCCCATATTTAACCCTACAAGCCAAATCTGTTTTTGTAATGCATAATAACAACATAATACTTAATTATATTGTTTCTTTTTAATGAAGTTTAAGCTTGGGACTGCTGAATTACAGCTGTTTAAGAGAAATTTTTAAAATCGCCTCGCAGGCTTAGATTTAGATTTTAGAATTAAGGCAAATCTTTTTTGAGATATCCATAGTTCAAGTACGACCAGCCCTGAAAGAAGTGTGGACCCATGGGGCATTTTCCATCACTTTGGCCAAAACTTCTGGCGATAGGTCCTCACATTCTTGACGGATATTGTCTTTAAGAGCTGAAATAGTCTGAGGCTTGTTGACATAAACCCGCGACTTCAAAAAGCCCCACAAAAAGAAGTCTGGAGCGGTCAAATCAGGCGATCTTGCTGGCCAGTGCAAATCGCCAAAACGGGAGATTAGGCGCCCAGGAAATGCATCCTTCAGCATATCGGTTGTGGCACGTGCAGTGTGTGCTGTTGCACCGACCTGTTGGAACCACTTGTTTTCCAATCCCAATTCATCAAGTTGCGGCAAAAAGAACTCGTTAATCATTGCTCTGTAGCGCTCACCATTCACAGTAATCGTTTGGCCCGCGACGTCTTCGAAGAGAAAAGGTCCGATGACTCCTCCAGCGAAAACAGCACACCATACAGTGACTTTGAGCGGGTGTAATGGCTCTTCGTGGGTTACACGCGGATTTTCAATGCCCCAGAAGCGTAAATTTTGCTTATTTACGTACCCGCTAAGATGGAAATGGGCCTCATCACTCATGATTATTTTTGATGAAAAATCATTTTCCTCTTGGTGGTGATTAAGGATGGCTTGAGCGTATGTTAGACGCGATTGGCGGTCAGCTAACAGCTGATGCACCGTCTCGACTTTGTACGGAAAAATCTTCAAATCTAGTACCTAGTATCTAGTAAAGACCGTCGACTGATACCCACTTGCGTGGCACGTCGTCTGGTCGATGTCGATGGCGCTTCCATGACATCCTTGGCTACAGCAGCAATATTCTGTGCAGAACGGCTACTCCGGGGTCTGCCACGCTTGGCAGGATCTTGTGTTGTGCCAGTCTCTTCGAGGCGAGCGGCTAAACATCGCAGTGTTTCACCAGTAGGCGTTGGACGGCCAGGAAATCTGCGACGAAATTCACGTTGTGACAAAGTCACCGGCCGAATATTGGTCAAATAAATAGTCAGCAATATTCCGCGATCTGGAGCAGTGTAGCGTAATATTGTTTATTAATATGTATTTCGCATGTGTTTACTACACAAATGTCAAAACAGAACTGACATTAGGGGCCAATCGCAAAATTTATAGCATTTTCTGATAGGAGGATTACTTTTGCGCCACCTTGTATAAGTTAATTTTAAGGCAGCATATAGCTGCTTCAGTATTAATTTCATTCAGTTTTAACCACATGTCATCAAATTTTGTGCTGCATAATCCAGGTCTTCGAGATGGCATTTCACACGCCATACAATGCCTCTGGCTGTTAATGTTACTTTCGCCATGATGTTGTCAATGATTACATTAAACAGTAAAAGCGATACTGGATATCTTTGGTGAACTCCTATGTTTAAATTTATGGGACTGCTTGTAGCAGCCACGTGTACACGGCTGCTACAGGTCTCCTTTCTCCGGAATTTTAATTATAAAACCCTTTTTCAATTCGTTGCTGAGACTATTGCAGCTCAAAAACTCGTCTATAGTTGGGCGTATGAGACGAGGAAACTGAAAGAGAATGCGATTCATGGCTTCAGCAAATGCGTCGCAGTGCATCTTGACCGAGAACTGCAGAGACACCCCAACAGCATATGAAAAGAGTAGAAGCTAATTGCTTCCGAATGGCTCGACCAAGTGAAAGAATCGTTTTAAAGTTGGCGGGATTTCATTACAATAAGTATGATGACTACTGGAATTACAAGGAGGTAATCCCCGGAAATGTGCTGTTCGAACGGTAAAGTACCAATTATCGAGCAGCTTCTAAGTTGCATTTCCGGCGGCATGGCACATATATATTATATGTGCCAACTACTTTCTTCAAAATATCCGAAATGACCTTCTTCGGGGCAATTAATACCGTGAACAACGTCGGCTTCATGTCCAACTTTAAACTTCAAGGCCAGCTTTACCACAGAATTGGATCATTGCTCCCACTTTCCAATGACGAAGCGAAGTTATTTTAAAATTTATTTCATTGGACATGAAACTACAGAAGCCGAACGCTATGGACAAACATGTGTATGCATTTGCTACAAGTCCTTTCTACCGAAACATTCTTAAAATAATTATTGGACATCGGATATGGAAAAATTCAAATTGAATCCAATTGATGAGATTTCGTTCCCGCCGAACTTCAGTCAAATGCAAATGAATATTCAAGCCGCTGTCGACAAGGTATTATCAAGCCCTACAACCAACTACAAAAATTCGGATTGGCTGTGGAATAGTGCAACAAGCTCAATGAGCAAATTCAATAGAAACTTTCTGGCGAAATAATGAACCAAGAACAAGCCGTCAATTATCCTACTGAATTTTTGAATTCATTGAAACCAGTCGGAATGCCACAACATGTATTAACATTGAAGGTTTGATCACCGATAAGGCTTCTCCGCAACTTAAACACGCTAAAATTATGCCACGGAACAAGATTGACCAAAAAATCAAAAAATTCTCACCGAATTTAATTCAGACAACAGTCATTGGTGGCAGATTCAAAGGCGAAGACTTACTGATTCTGATGATTTCCCGTTTCGCCTTGCCTTTGCTATAATTATTAACAAATCACAAGGCCAATCGTTGACTATTTGCAGGCTTACATTTGAAAAACTCATGTTTTTGACACGGTCACTTATAAGGGGCTTGCTCCCGAGTTGACACATCAAATAACTTATATATTTTTACTCCAAATAAGGAAAAACATGAAACATTGTATATCCTCTGGTGTTAAGATGAATTCATAAAAATAATATTCTATTTGGCTTAAATACATTATTTGGTTTTTTTACACAATTTCTTTGGTTTTCGTTTAGATCGAGGGAAATTACCACGATTTTTTTTTCTTAAATATTTTTAGCAAAAACTGTTTTTTTTTAGCAAATATATCAAAAATAGTTATTTATAAAAAAAAATGAAAACATAATCAGGAAAATTGTAGCAGCTGAAACTAAAACGAGCTTGAGTACATCTTCATACGTTCGGGACTTTACAATTAAAAATATGGAAAAGGCTTTTAAAACAGAGTCATTTCATGATTTTTTTTTTTGTTTTCAGTTATGCCATGTTTTAACACAAAATTATTACAATATTGGGAAAAATATTAAAGTTTCTAAAAACTAGACTTCATTACCTATCCAACGCTATGGAATATGTGACACCAAACAGTTTATTTTGCACTCAACTACTACATTAGAAATCATGCTTCATGAAAAATTATTTATGTTTCACCATAACAAAGTCAGTGCTTACTATGCACTTCTCATTATTTCATGTACCTTCTCTCATTTGCTATTGATGGTATGTTGTTGTTGTTTTTTATAAGAGAGCGCTTAAGTAAACTTTGTAAACGCATATTTATCTAATTTGAATGACTTTGCGTGGGACGATAGATTGCAAATGTTTGGTTCATACAAAACAGAGTAACGATTTTTCATGAAAAAAACTGATTTTTTACCAAAAAAAATTTTTGTTATAAAAAATTAAATTTTTGATCGAAAATTAAATTTTTTATCAAAAATCAAATTTTTTACCAGAAATAAATTTTTTTATCAAAAATGAAATTTTTTAACAAAAAACAAATTTTTTATCGAAAATTAAATTTTTTTATTAATAACCAAAATTTTTACCAAAAATAAATTTTTTTTATCAAAAATCAAATATTTTATAAAAAATAAAATTTTTTAACACAAATCAAATTTTTTATCAAAAATCAAATTTTTTAACAAAAATTAAATTTTTTATAAAAAAAAAATTATCATAAACCAAAAATTAAATTTTTTACTTATAATAAAATTTTTCAGTAGAAATAAATTGTTTTACCAAAAACCAAATTTTGTATAGAAATCAAATTTTTTACCAAAACTCAAATTTCTTATTAATCCTGCTGTTAGGTTAAGTCCATTTGGTGCAATTTTTTTGTTTATTTTGTAATTTTTGAATGGTGGTCAGGATTTCTCATTTTTTCACTACCCGAATTTTAAAATACACAGGAAACAAGTTTTAACGCTAATTTTCTCACCAAAAACTGTGAAAAGGTCTTTTGGTGGATTTATGAAAAACTTAATGATCAGCTACCATCTACATCATCAACTGCAAAAAAAAAAAAAACACCGTTTTTGGTAAGTCATGGTTGGTTTGAAAAATTTAAGAACAAGCTTCTGCGGCTAAAGAAAATCCCGAAAAATTTTATGAAATTATTGCTGCTAATTCATAAACTCCTGATAAAGTCTTCAGTGCAGATGAATCGGGACTGTTTTGGAAAAAATGCAATAATTTTGAAGAACGGAGTTTTAAAGTGGCATATTTTTGAATCTAATTCAGATATTGACTTGAAATTTTCTTTACAAGACCAAAAATTAACTTATCTAAACAAAAAAAAAAATAATTTGGAAAAATATGGATCAAATTGTTCCTAATATTTGCAATCATACAAAAATTTTGTTACAAATTTTAGTTTTAGAAGCTCAATTAATATGTAATATGTAATAAAATCTTTATTTATTAACAAAACTCAATGAAAATTTCAACGTTTTTTAAGTCATTACGAACAACAATGTGTAAAAAAAACTTGTCAAAAGGTCAAAGGGAGTCCCGTAATTTCTAAAAATTAGAGCGAAAATCCCAAAAATTGTATTTTTTACAATTTTGCCTATAGGGTCCACATTTTCTTCGGGGCTGGGAAAATACTTTGGAAATAAATAGGGATCACATCAAGGTTTCCAAAACTGCTTTCCGTTTTCTGATCCCTCCTTTAGGATTTTAGAACATGTGGCCCCAAGTTTAAATTTTAATAAAAAAAAATAGGTCAAATTACAAAGGGCGTAGTAGCGATATATTCGAAAAATAGGACATGTTTTTTACACCAATAAAATTGTTATATTTCTTAAAGAAATTTTTTCTTTTTTATAAAAAAAAGAGTTAAGTCACCTTTTCGCCCAAAAAACAGCAAAATCTACTATTTGCTTTGTAAGCGAAGGTTTTGCTGGGAAGGTTTTGCTGTGAGATAGATTTCCATAATAAAAATGATTGATTTGATTAAAATTTTGTAATTTAAACAAGTAATTATTGTTTAAATAAAATTTTAAATTGATTATTATTTAAATAAAATGTATTAGATTTAATTAATAATATCATTTTGATGATTAAAGCAAATTCAAATAAATTTTTAGTTGATATAATCAATTTCGTAATTAAATAAACTTCCTTTAATTCAAAAAAAAATAAAAATTTAAAAAATTTTTTTTTTTTAATTTCCAAATTCCATTTGTACTGTTGACAGTTTGGTGCACTAAACCAATATAAATATCGCTGTATGCATACAGCTTGTATTTATACTAAAACTGTAAACGAAATTTGTAACAGAACAGCAGTCCAAAAATTAGCACATAAGTACAACACAGTTGTTGTTGTTGTTGTTGATTAAAATTCTTTATTGCTTGGGCATGCGCAGTAACGACTAAAATTCTACTATTTAAAAGGAACGCAAGTGTGTGTATCTGTTTGCAGACATTTAACGCGTGTGCATTAGCTATTTATACTAAAACTATAAACCGAAGCGCATCGGAATTTTTGTACTAAAGTGATGAACGAAAATATTTTGAAGTTTATTCAGTTCTATTAAATATTGTATAGTGGTTGCAGAATTTTGTATTTTTGTAAGTTCTGTAACCTGCGAATGGTATGAGGTATCTTAATGAAATTTAGCATTTTTAGACTTGAGGTGTTTTAGAGTTGAATTGAGTAAGCAGTGTGAATTTTGGTACATCTGGGAGGTTGTGGGTGGAACTCTAAAGTGGCTGGTTACACATCTAAAATAATAGTTTAATACATTCTAAGAAACTGTGTCTTAGAAAAGAAAACATTTAAAATATAAGTATTATGTGAAAAATCTTTGAAAGATGCTTGTATAAACCCAAAAATATTCAAAATTTTGTAATTTCTTGTAAAAATTATAAGTTCTTTTAATCGATATGTATGTATGTATGTATGTATGTATGTATATAATTATTACCTGTACGCTCAAAAATGTGGAAAATGGAGAAGATTTTGTTAAAATAGTATAATTTTTAGTAGCAATTGTTTATCCACTTCCACAAAAATTATACTAAAATTAATGTTTTCAAAATTATTTTTATTAAATACATATGTGGGAAACAATAATACTTTATCAACAACCGCATCAAGTCAATATCTCAATTAGATTCAAAAATATGTTACTTTAAAACTCCGTCCTTCAAAAATATTGCACTTTTTTATAATAAAAAATGTGTATGAATTTTTTTAGTATTTTATTCAACAACAAGTCAATAGTTCTGACATTTTGTACTAAAATATGAAAAAGTGCTATATTTTTGAAGGACGGAGTTTTAAAGTAACATATTTTTGAATCTAATTGAGATATTGACTTGAATTTTTGTGTACTACCAAAAATTAAATTATCTAAACAAATTTTAGTTTTAGAAACTCAATATAGTCGACATTTACACTTTGATTTAAAGTCATGTCTTTTTTTTTGTTTCTCTTTTAAAACCCCTACGAAAATCTCCTTGCATTTATACGTTGCCTTTTTTTTCAACCATGCTTGCCTTTTATTCGGCATATAATCGTATCAACAACCAATCAGAAAAGAGATCAAAGCAGAATATCAGAAAAAGTCATGAAAAACAGAAAACTTGCCTTTTGTTAAGACGTCACAATTTTCTAGTACAAAAAAAAGCCCATGATATTAAGTCATGACTTAAAGTCATAATGTAAATGCCCCCATATATGTAATAAAATCTTTATTTATTAACAAAACTCAATGAAATTTTCAACGTTTTTTAAACTTGTCAATTCTAGATAACAAAGTGTAAAAATAGAAACTTGTAAAAAGGTCAAAGGGAATCCTGTAATTTTAAAAAATTGCAGCGAAAATCCCAAAAATTGTATTTTTTACATTTTACCAATAGGGTCCACAGTTCTTTCAAGGCTGGGAAAATACTTTGGGGATAAATAAGGAACACATCAGGGTTTGCAAAGCTGCTTTTGGTTTTCTGGTCCAAGCTTAAATTTTGATAAAAATTGGTCAAATATAGGTTCCGAACAGTTTTTTGTACCGAACAGTTCTCCGTACAGATACCTTACAGAAAAACATAAACTTGTTATATGTCCTAAAAGAAAGTTTTTTTTTTAATAACAGAGAGTTATGTCACCTTTTCGCCCAAAAAACAACAAAAATCTACTATTTTTGAATTTTTAAATTGAAAATCGTTTATTTTTTGTATCCATAATTGATACTGCTCTGAAATCTTTTGTATATTAACTAAACGGAAAATTCGAGTCTATTCGGTCTAAAGTACGACCAACATTTTAAAAAAAGAACGGACCAAGGATTGGAAAAATTTTAAAATTTAAATTTTGAAATGCCTATAATTCCGAAATTGTCAGAGAAGAATATCTGAAACGGAGCTAAAAAATGCTCTTATATATGTTGATTTCCAAAAAATTACTGTTAAATTCACGTCATCATCAACAACCTGACACTTCAATCCACCAGGGGCACCACATATGGGAGGCAGTTGGGAACGTTTAGTTCAATCGGTAAAGTAAGTACTGAAACAAATAATGCCCATGTTCGTATTTAAGAACAACACGTTGTTCAATGGATTACTAGAATGTGAACGCATTATTAACTCTAGACCCCTAACTTATGTCGATCTAAAATCAACAACTGATGAAGCCTTGACTCCAAACCATTTTCTCTTGGGATCTTCAAATGGTGACAAGCCCTTGGGCGAATTTTCTGTGGACGACTGTTTGTTACGAAAACATTGGAGAAAAATGCAGCATTTTGATGATCTATTTTGTAAACGTTAGATACAAGAATATCTTCCGACATTAACGAAACGCACAAGGTGGTTTAAAAAATGTAGTCCCCTTCAAGTTGGTGATATTGTCATCATAGTTGATCAAAATTTACCAAAAAACAATTGGCCTAAGGGAGTAATTCAATCAGTCTGTACGTCACACGATAGTAATGTAAGAAGTGCCGAAGTTGTTACCAAAAATTGTGTCTTCAAAAGACCAGCAGCAAAGCTAGCTTTATTGGATGTTAGGCGAACGACAGATTCTCAAAATTGTGATGGTTGAAACAAGGTTTTAATGAGGGGGAGAAATGTTACAAATAAGTACTTGTTTATATGTTATCAACTTTATGTTTAATTAATCTTTATATCTTAATTTAAAAAAAAAAAATTTAAAATGTTAACTTTGAATATATCAAATAATTTGTTTAAAACTTCAGTTGGAAAATAATTCTGATTGAGAAAACTATTAATCATAGAATGAACACATAGAACGGAAGGAGATAGGAAAAAATTACTCTCTTTTCACACATACGGGTGATACAATACCAAAATACACCTATCCCTCGATTTACACGATAGATGCATTCCTGAAAAAATCGTGTAAATCGAAGTGGAATATTTTTGTATGAGAAATCGTATAAATCAAAAAAAAAAAAAGGCCCAAATCCAATAAATTTTAAATTTTGTTTAGAAAATTCAATTATTTTAAAGTAAAGTAAACTATGTACAATATATAAAAAATAACTAAAATACATTGTATTTAAAGCAATTAATAAAACAGAATAAAAGGAACTGGAAAATATTACATGCCAATTCATTAAAACAAAACATTTATAAATATATTTCTATTGTTTATAGTACGTATATGTGTTTCAGTCGTCACTTTCAATCAATTCTTCCAATCACTGTCTTCTATTACTAAGCGTATCTTATTGGTAAGCGATATATCGCTTTCGTCACTAGATAATATTTTATGCGTTTCTGTTTCGATAGTTGATAAATTTAAGATAACATCAGTTCGTAGAGATTTGGAAATATAAATTGTAATTAAAACTTATGTTGATTTATTGTTTAGTCCTTATAAACCTACCGATATTGCGCTAAGCTCTGTGAAATGTATCGCTGGAATATGAGGTCTCTTTCAATCTTTGGGTCATTTTTTAAAAATGATTTTCCAATTTTTCGGCCTAATTGAAGCCCTTCACTAATATTTTTTGTTGGCAGTGCTACCGATGCCGTAACTCCTTCATCGGAATCGTTATCGTTTGGTTTGATCACCATATTCACTAATTCTTCAACATCTTATCCTGCACAAAAGTCATCTAAACTTTCTCCTCCCACTGTATGTGTCAACTGAACTATCTCAGAATATTCATGCTCCAAGGATTGACAAGATAGTAGTATAACGTTTTCTCCTACATCTGGACGCACATTTTTCCAACAGCTTTTGAGCGTAGATTGCCTGAGTGCAACATAAGTCATGCTTTACACAATCTAATATTGTAAATTTTGTGATTGAATTCATTACTAAGTATTAAAGATTCATCATTCACGATTTGATCTAAAATATACCTGAACGATTGCTTGATATATAATGCTTTAAAAGTCGAAATTATTCCCTGATCTAAGGGCTGCAACGAAGAAATCATATTTTTTGCTAGAAATATAACTTGATCATTCTCATGTTGCAAGTCTTGTGTATATCCAGATCATTAGTGCCTTTTTCATATTTTCAATTGAAATGTCCAGAACGTATGAAGTGTAAATGGAGGTAATTTCCACATCCCTCGATGTACACAAAAACCAAAAAAATCGTGTAATAAAAGTATCGTGTAAATCGAGGGATAGGTGTGCATGCAATAAATTCTCATGAATTAGGTTTTTGAGAACAGATTTAGGTTTTTGGCTCTCAGTTACCTATCTAGTTGTTGTTTATGCTATTAATTTTGAAGTTAATAGCTAAACTTAAATAAAATAATTAATTTATATTTTAAATTGAAAATTTATTTCCAACATCTATTATTAAGACTGCTAGTACAAAAAACACTTACAATTTATATTAAAAAATTTATTTGTTCTTATTTTTACATATAAAAAATACAAATACAAAACTGTTATACATAATTTACAATAATTTACAGTATATAATCGTACTATGTACAAACACTTTTCATCAAATACATAAAAATTGTATTTATAATAATAATAATAATAATATAACAAAAAGATATGCATAAACTTATGTATAAATAATATACAACTGATTGTCATTTATCAAATTCATGGTCACATTTGTGGAAAACATATCGCTAAACAACAACACTATGCTTTAACCTCTTCTATTACTGGATCCAGGGCCACAGCTGTCTGATCTTTTGGCAATTGATAACCGGATTTAGGCAAATATTGACGTTTTCTCGAGGAAGGTCTCACCAGAATATGAGCAACACAAGTACAAATGGCAACTATGGAGAAATACATAAAACTGCGTCTACCACCGAAACGCTTAAAGGAGAGACCTCCAATGAGAGAGCCAATACTAAAACCCAAACCATCATCCATGCCGGCCATAAGGCCTTGTACAGTGGCTGAAGTACCGGGCGGAGCCACTGCCGAGGCATAGGCCACAATACAAGTGTAACAGAGGGCATAAGTACAGCCCTGAAAGAATAGTTCCACACCCACCAAATACCAGGGATTGGGTATCCAGGATATTAGAGCCAGACGCACGGCATAGAAAAAGAAACATAAGCTCATGCAGTGAATATAACCCAATTTCTTAATGATTTTGCCACTGTAAAAGAAGAAGGGTACCTCACCGGCCAAACATTCGGCAGCCACTACACAACCCTCAATCAATTTGATTTGATGCATAAAACCCGTTTCGGCAGCCACCTCTTCCAGATGCCAAAACATGAAATATATGATGAATGAATCAATAATGCCAGCTATGGTGGCAAATACCAAAAATGTGGTTATGGCTGGCTGTTTAATCAATTCCCAGACATCTGTGAATATGGACTCCGAAGAGGACAGCTTGGGCAACTTTAGCTTAGAAACACTTAATAAATCAAAGCCACTAAATACCAACATGATAATTAAGGCCGGCACAATACTCTTCACATCACCCAGAGTCCAATAATCGACTGCAATACCGGACACCAAGGCGGTAACACCAAATCCAATGGTACCCCAAACACGCTGGGCACCATACTTATCCTCCTCACTATCACCCAACATATCGAAACAAATGGCATCTGATATGGAATTGGTGACATTGAAACCAATTGTACCCGCACACATTAATAACACAAAAAGCCAAAAGGCAGATGATGTATAAAGACACTTAGCTCTAAGTTCAGTCTGGAAGTCGCAGGTGCCATTGAAGAAAGTCTGATTGTTGGTGGCGGCAAAGGATTCGCCCACACATACATGCAACTGCAACGAAGATTTTTCATAGTTTGTTGTTAGATTGAGATAGTTAATGGCTGGATTAAATATGTCCACGAAAAAGGCTTCAAAGTTTGAGATTTCATCATTGCACTGGGCATTGTGGGTAGTGCTACACAAATTCGTTTGGCTTAACAGCTGTAAAGAAGAAAAAAATAAACGTATTTATATTGCTTTAATATCATAAAAAAGAGTACAGGCTATTAAAGTGTCATTATAAAGATTTGTTTCTTTACTTATTCCCTCCCAGATTGTTATAAAGTAAAGTATACTAAAATTAGCAAATACTATAAAAAGATATTTATCATGTCATGATCAATTTTTTTTGTTTGGTTTCGCACTTATAATTGACATATAAATGTCTACAGCAAATATGAGTTTTGATACAATTTTTACGATTTTGATAAGATAATATTAATAGTATTTAGTAGTATTCCACAATAATAATACAAATAACATTAGCAATGTTTTTTAGTTATAAAACAATTTGTAACGTTTTTCTTTTTTTAAATCGAACAAAGGGACTTTTTAATAAACATCAAAATTCTTAGATAAACAGAAATGGCAACAAATCTGTCAAAAATTCAATTAAAATTATGTGTAATTGTTGTCTGAGTACTTGTTCATAGCAAATATTACATATTAACTGTCAATTGCCTCAATAACTCAAGTGATTAAAAACAAGTAAGAGTGTTATATTCGGCTGTGCCGAATCTTGTATACCCACCATCAATATGTAGTTTTGGTCTTCTATGGGGGACTTAAATCAGTTATGGTTTGAACTGTACAGAATGTGAGAGAGTGATTCATTTCTTAAAACTTTAAATGACTTACGTATGTCGAAATCAATGTTAATATCACTATATATAAAAATTTTTGATTAACTTTAAAATATTTGTCTGATATAGTGGTTATATGCGGGGTAGGGTCAATTATAGACCGATCCTCTCAAAAAGTTGGTAGAAATATTTAGGTTCATATAAAACTTCTTTATGTTCAATTTTATTACGATATTAATAATTACAAGACAATTATGAATGTTCAAGTCATTTTCTGAGAGGACCTTGTATAGGGGCAATGGAAAAATGTTGACCGATTTTCGCAGAGTACTTAGAACTAATTTGTGCAAAATTGTATCAAGATTGCCGCATAATCAACATATTTATAGCTGCTCAAACAGTCAGCTAGCTCCTTTCGCGGACGAACATATCTAGATCGTCTTAGAATCTTATGAGGACGCAGAATATACGGAATAACAAAATCAATATAATTTGTGTTATTTTTATAACCTTCACCATGAGTGGTGAAGTATATGCATTCTGGATCATTATAGATAACGGAGTCGATGTAGCCATGTCCGTCTGTATGTTGAAATCAACTTTCTGTAGCCCCCAAATAACTTACATACATCAATATATCGAGAATTCTACCGGCTCAGTTGCTATTTAAAATCGACACAATCAGGCCAAAAATTGCTGAGATAGAAATAAAGAACCAGGACAACCTCGATTTTTGACCCTATATAAGGCCAAAGTAAATCAGTTAATCAAAATCGGGAAAAATATTTTATTATATTATTTTTCACCAAAAAAAATTGTTTGTTATAAATTTTTTAACAAATAATTTTTTTTTTAAATTAATAAAAATGTTTGCTCTAAAATTTTTTTCGTTAGTAAATTAAATAAAAAAAACTTTGAAGTATAAATTGGTATATAATTTGTGAATAAAGGTATATAATTGGCCACAGCTCCAATATAATTTCCCATATATCCATAAATCTCTTGTAGAGATTAAATTCAATTAAAATACATTGAAATCACTTAAAAATATTTTATGACAATTGAATCATAATAGTTCATACCTCTCATATAAGTCCCATAACCCAAAAATACATTAACGCATATAAACAATGATATCGATAAAAAAAATTCAACAGAAATTAGTTCCAAGTAGACAGAAATCATACTACTAGATTTTATGAATATGGGTTCATACTTATATAGTACCTATATAAGGTTCATATTCGGAAAATTCATTAAACGCGAATATATATTAAAATTTTGTGATATAACTCATAACTTTGTCTAAATATTGTTACGAATGTGCAATAGCGATTTGAATTTAACGGTCCGAAACGACTGCCTGCAACGTTCATTCACGTTCTACTTATCAACAATGTTGATAACATGCGGTTATTAGCATTGTTTGTAAGTATGGCAACACTGCATGTTTAAGCTGCTAACATTAACATCGATAGCTCTAGAATTCGAATGTACTAGTATGTCCGTTGAGAGCATTGTAGAAGATTCCCGATAGATGGCGCGTGTATAAATAGTGGCAGAGCTGGCAGTCGTGAGTTGAGTTGATCATTGTCGCTGTTAGAGTTAACATCAACTGTCTTGTACGTGTATACTTGTACATTGTAGAGTGTGTGTGTGTATTTCTGCGAATTTATATACATGTATAAAAACACTAAGTCACTATTTAATTCTGTTGTTGTTTTACATTCTGAATTAATAAAGAGTTGTAACAATTTTAAACTACTGAAACTGGTTTTTTATTTGCAATCAAAAGTGTCCAGTTTATTTAAAGGAAATAATCCTCGTTTTTAAAAGGTAAAAATGTAACTATATATTTATGTACCCTTTGTTTCTTCACTTGAGGTTATTAAGGAAATACTTATGTTCAGCCAAACGAGTAATGATAACCAAATGATAATAATCAGCCAAACGATAATAAATAATGATAATTTTTAGGTATATAAATACGTTATAAGGACAAACTCTGTTGAAAATGGTAACAATCTGTAGTTGTTAAAATTATAAATTGCAGAATTAGATAAAATTTGTTTACATAAGTATGAAATAAAATATATTCTGCGTAAGCTAGTCTATCGTTATATTATTTCAGTTATTATATCAGCACGCCCAAATATAGTACTCTCACTTGTTTTTTTATATTTTTAACCGAAAACGTTTTGTAAAAATCTGTTGGAAAATGACTGAGTTATGGTATTTATAGTCAGGTTGCTTCCCAACTAAAATAAAATACTGTGAGCTATGTTTTTATAACATATATATCTGAATCGTTATAGATAGAGGAGTCTATATAGCCGTGTTCGTCTGTCTTTCAATCCGTCTGTATGATGAAATCAACTTTGCGGCTCGGTTGCTATTTTCGTGAAAATCGACTCACAAATGACCTGTTATTGATCTTAATCTGAATTACTAAGTCAGTTATTTGAAAAACATTCAAAATATCTTTCCAGCTCTCAAAATCGGGAAAAATATTTTATTAACCGTTTCTTTTTTCACCATATTTTTATTTTTTTTTACTATAACACCCTTATGTTTTTATAATTAATTTCTTTTTATGAGAATTTTGATTTTTATAAATGAAGGGCCTGGCTCACTGAATGCGAACGAACATTTACTTTCCCATTTATGATTACAAATAATGTTTTAAAATAATGTCACCGTACGTTTAAAATATTTGTTTGTATATTATTGTTAAAACTCATGTAGCTGGCAGTCCATGTAAACTTGCGCGCTAAGTACAGGTCGTCATTTTGAAGATATTACGATAAGATTTGGCACTGCCAAAGACTCACAGACAAAGCCTATTGAAATTGGTTGAAACCTAGCCCCCAAACAAATATTATTTCGAATTGGGACGTTTTTCTCATAAACAAATTAAATTTTCATATAAAAGGAAATCACAGGACTTAATTTCATGGCGATCGCTCCAAAATTGGTCTCCGAATAACACTTTTACGAGCATAAATCTCTTAAAATTATCCACATAAAATTCAGCACAAATACGTTTCAAATAGAACCTTAATTTAATGACGATCGGTAAATGATTAGTCATAGCTCCCATATTAGGCCCACTTCCGAAACTCACTCACGAATAATAAATTATTGAAATTTTAAACGACAACTAATTTTGCTCATGTAGTAGGTATAGGGTATTTCCTACTTGTTTTGTTTTTTTAATTTTAACTTGAATATAAATTTATTGGTATGATTCGAATAATTTTTTTTTCTAAATTGAAAAATGTTGTTCATTCGAATAAAAAATATATTATTTCTTCGGTTATTCGAATAATTTTTATTTGAAGGAATACTTATATATCAATATATATATATATCCATGATCTCAATAAAGAGGCAATAAAGGGAGGCTTTAAGTCAGTGGCTCTCGGCTCTCACAGTTACCAGGGCCGATTGCAATCGACTATTCAGATCTCCACAACACATATATCAATAGAACTCGTTAAAATTATTAAAAGGGAGATTGTGCATCAAAAACATTTTCTGAAAATTTGTTTTATGCAACATTACAATTACTGACATGGCACAGTGGTTAAGAAACTTTTTTTTCGGTATCTCAGGAACTATTGGAGTTATTGTTACGAAATTTCACATTGTTGGAGGTTGGAGATGTTTTCGAGTTGATTTACATTTGCTAATCTTCCTAGCGCACAAAGTTTATCACCTTGGGTCTCAAATTTGTTTAAAAAATCGCCTAAAATCCATTTATGATCCGAATGATCTGAAATTTAAAATATAAATACTCCTTAAGAAGATCTACAAAAATACGCTTACACGTGTAGGTTATCTCCATTAGTAGAAGAGATATTTAGCTCGATCATTTTATGTTTTTTAGATAATGCGAGCCTACTGAGGGTCAAAATTTATTATTTATATATCAGCAGTATTGGCGATAAAAATTTCTTCAGTACTATATACAATTTTTATATAATCCGGAAATAGAACTTAATGTAAATTAAAACTTGGCTCTTTTAAGCGGACATTACCTCCCCCAGACCTATCAAAACTTGGCCAATTTAAAAAAAAAATTGAGTAACAAATTCTAAAAAACAAAGCAGGGATCCTCAAAGAAGCTCTATATTTGTATAACCCTATATGTTTTTTTAATATCTACAAAGTGTGTTTACTATCACACGGTAAAAAAAACTCACAGTAGACAATTTTCTAAAAAAAAAACTCAGTTTTTGGAACACATTATCCCCATTTCAGGAATTTCGGTAATTGAAAATAAAAAATGTCAAAAATTACAATGACATTGATTTAAGGACAATTGAGTCTATATTAATTCCAATTTTTGTTATGATATCTTTAACAGTTAAGATTTTATATTAATTCAAATTTTATATTTTTTTTTCAAGGAAAATCTCCATACAATAATTTTTTTAGTTTTTGAGGTAAATTATGTCAAAAAAATTCATAAAGTGATTTAATTTTACCAAAATATTATTCTTCAAGTCCTAAGGTTTTCACCTCTCAGTTTACTTCTCAAAAGTTCCACAAACCTTGCCCCCTTTGGAAAATTTTTAAAGTTTTTCATATAAGTACTTCATGCAAAATGGCTTACACCAAACTCTTTTTTAAGTCAGCATGTATTTGAACTCAAAATTTACATTCGATATGTAAGTATATGTAAGAGCTAGAACCTCAGCTCCAACCATATGAAATTTTGTAACAATATCTTTAATAGTTCCCGAGATACCGAATTATTAAAAAAAAAAACGTTTCTAATCCGTTTCTAAGTATTATTCTATTTTAATAGATCAATAGAGTACAAACAATAAATATAGTGATAAATTGACACGTTTGCTCACGAACCTAATCTAGTTAAAGATAAAATTACAATAATATAATGTTTGAAACATACTAATGATCAGACAAGACAAAAATGCTTTTTTGCAAGTTTTTGCTTTTTTTTTTGCAATTTTTGTTTTTTCCGTAAAATTTCAAAATTCTTACTTTTTATGTTTATTTAAACAATTGGTCAATTCACAATGTTTCCAATCATGTCATATTGTCTTAATGTCCTAATATTTCACAATGGTTTAAAAATGTTGTTATTGCCTTTCAAGAAAAAAATTTCCTAGAATAATACTACTCTGTCTGCTATATTTATTGTGTTATCGTAACCAACCAGCAGAAACCTGCGCCGATCGCCTAAGAGTCGGTTAAGCCGAGCCACCGAGTCGTGAAATATTAGGACATTATTCCAATATAACATGATAGGACCCCTTGTGAATTGACCAAATATTTCTACTATTTTACAACTATATCTTAATACAACACATTACATCAGAATTTTTAAAGTAAAAAAATAAACATTTTAATAAAAATGTAAAAGTTTCTTTTTTCTTTCATGATATTTTTTTTGCTAATTTTTTCCTAATATTTTTTGCTATAAAACCTAAATTCCCGATTTTTTCATCTGCTAATGCTACAATTTGACTGTTATTTTTTGTAAACAGATCAACTACATATTATTTGTTAATATTTAAATTATTTTACTTAATTCATCATCTCACAAATATATACATACATACCTCATCATTGCAAATCGGCAACTGCTTTAAATTTAATGTAACATTCCAAGCTTCATGCAAGGGTATAGAAGATGACTCTGGCTGGGGCACGAAATAAAAAGCAGCATAAGCCAAGGTCATGGCCATAATCAAGCCAATAAAAATCAATTTACGAAAATGCTAAATAAATACATTAATTTATAGATGATTTATATAAAAAAACTATTAAAAATAATGAAACTACCGTAAAATAATCGGCCACATAACCAAACAAAGGTTTAGCTATAACATACATCACGGGCAATATGGAGGTAATGTATCCCATTACCTCGGGAGCTATGCCAATTTGTTTGCCCCACACAGATAGTTGGGGTAAAATAGGGCCCATAGCTGTAATAAAAACATAATGATTAATAAAAGGAAAAGATTGTGTTTAATTTGAAAATTAAAACTTACCCGCCATAAAAAAGAAATAATGAGCCTTAATAGGCAATAAACGTTTATTGAGTTTAACCATTTTCAAAGAGCAGTGGTTTTCTATTAAAAATCTTTAGTAACTATAATAAGGGTCTCAGTTAGGAGGAATATTGGGATATCACAGTTTGACAGTTAATTCAAAATCTTTACATCCAACACATTTTCTGTATTCCTTGCTTTTCTTCAGAGTTTTCTTACACTCATTTGCTCATGTTACACTTATGAGCGATTTCAGCTAACTGTTGTAGACCAGCCATAGACAATTTCTATTCGACAGTTTCCCTCGTTCTCCTCGTGTGTGTGTGTGTGAGTGAGTGACACTGCCGCTGTATGAGTATTTAGTACTGTAATCTTATAAAAGAATAAACGATAAGACGTTTTGTTTGCAACTATTTTTTTTTTTTTTTTTTTTGTTAAATTTATTTATTCTGTTGTTTTATGATCTTAACTTAAGTTCTAGTTGTCGATTTTATAACATTCATTTTAAAAGTATAAACAATTCATATTTGTTGTATACTAATTTTGTATTGTTTTTGCATTAATGTGATTGATAAGGGGGTTGGGGGGAGAGAGGGCGTTTGGTTGTGTTGTGAGCGGAGTTGAGACTAATAAATGTTGACTGTTGCTAGAGGTGTTAGTCTAGTGTTGATAAGAGATGTAATGACGATATGGAAGATATACAAAGAACAGTTTATCAGATTTCATTTTTATTATAATTAATATATAGTGGTTTATTAAAATTTAATGACACTTTTCTAGAGCCAATTCAAAGATAGTGCTGCTTAAATAAATAGCACATTTTAATAATAAAAAAAAACACATTTAAGAAATTTATATTCGACTGCAACGAATATATAGACTCGAACTGTTTGTTGTCTGTCATCATGGTGAAATTTTCGGCAAAATGTTTAAAATTTTTTGCTATTTAAAATCGAGACCGGGCCAATCTCGATTTTTGGCCTATTTTTTATCTATATCTGGCTTACTAAGTCATTAATATGGACATGGATATCTAATGATACATATTTCAAAGTCCATTGCAACGATCTATATAAGGCTATAATAATTTGGACCTACAATGGGTCAAAATCGGGAAAAATATTTCTTAACCCGAATTTTTTTTTAACAAAAACATTTTTTTTGTCATTAATTTATTTCACTAGTAAATTAAAAAAGAAAACAAAATTTTACAAATTTTTGAAAAAATTTAAAAAAAAAACTGTTTCGAAAAAAAAATTTTGAAACAATTTTGAAAAAAAAAATTTTTTAATTTTGAAAAACAATTAAAAAAAAATATTAATTTTGTTTACCTAAAAATATTTTAAAGTATAATATAGCTCTCTTAATTGTTAATTTAAAAAAGAGTGCCGCTGTAGCCCACCAATTGCTCACCAAAGTTTATGGTGAGCAATTGGTGTGAAGCTGAGAGACCTTGCAATACGATTTTGCATGTCCGAAATGATGATTGAAAGCTACAAAAAAAAATCATTTTTACACCGAATTATTACTTGCGATCAAAAATGGATCCATTACGATAATTCGAAGAAGAAGATATTGAATGTGAAGCCCGATCAACTAGCCGAATAGACACCTAAGCCAAATATCCATGGCGCTAAGGTAATGTTCTGTATTTGGTGGAACCAAAAGGGTCGTATCTGTTATGAGCTGTTGAAATCTGACGGGACCATCACAGGGAACCTGTATCAAATGCCCATAATATGCCACCAGACATGAAATCGTAATATTCCATAATGACAACGCTCGGCTACATGTTGCAATACTTCGCGACCGTGTCCCACCCGAATACTACTTGTTTTAATCGATGCAGAACGCTCTCTTTGGGATACGCTTCACTTTAGAACAAAGTATCCGATATTGGCATGATTCTTGGCTCGCAATCCATATGTTACCAGAAAGATGGGAAAAGGTCTAAGCTAACAATGGCAAATACTTTGAATAAATTTGTACTGTACAAATGTTTCATAATAAAGGCTAAACATTTTTAAAAATCCCACAGTTATAACTCATGCATTCAATAATTCGAATGAAATTCAGTTTGCTTAAAATATGAATTGAATTAAAATTTGAATGAATTCGTCGTCAATTGAAATTATTGCATGCATTTGTTTCATCCAAAATAAATAATAGAATTAAAATTTGAATGAATTATTTTAGTTATTGATTTTTTCAAATTTTTTTTTTTTTTAATATTTTTAGGTAAACAAAATTAATTTTGTTTTTTCGAAATTGTTTTTCAAAATTTAAAAAAAATTTTTTTTTTTAATTTTTTCAATTTTTCTAAAAAAAATTTTAAATTGATTAGTGAAAAAAATTTGTTAAAAAAAATTCGGGATAAAAAATATTTTTCCCGATTTTGACCCACTTTAATTCCAGAAATTACATACGGAATAACAAACTTACATATACCCTTGCCATTCATGGTAAAGGGTATAAATAGGTAAAAAATCGAGGTTGTCCTGGATTTGTTCTTATATATCAACCATTTGTGGGCCGATTGTGTCGATTTTAAATAGCAACCGAGTCGGAAGAATTTCCGTTATACTGCTGTATGAACCATGTATGTAAGTTTGTTGGGGGCTACGGTAAGTGATTTCAACATACTGACAGACATGGCTATATCGACTTCGCTATCTATAACGACCCAGAATATATATACGTTATGGGGTCGCAAATGAAAAATTTAGAAATTACAAATGGAATGACACACTTACATATATCCTTATGCCACCCATGGTGAATGGTATAAAAAAGTTTATAAAATGTCATAGTTTTGAGATTATCATGGAAAAATGTTTTTAAATTTTTCAAAACTATTGTGTGTCATGTAAAAACTGCTATGTTTTTTCTGTAGGAGAAAAAAACTTAAAACTAGGCGTATAACTAAAATTTCTGGCTAACTAATTTCAAATAATTTTCTCATACTAAGTAACTTCAAAATTACAAATAATTTCAGCACTATTGCAAAAAATATCTAACATGTTTGAAGACCCTCAAATATATTTATAGACAAAAAAATCATACGCGTAATGTAAATATACTTAGAAATAAAATAAACAAATAATAATTATTTCATCAGACTATTAATAAAGTTGTTTATGTAGATGTTAATATAGTAAGCAGGACTGCGATTTATATGCAAATGTATGTTTGTAGTCAGTAACCCAAAATCAGTTTTGACCTATTACATGAAATTACATCGATTTGATGTTGCCTATTTTTACATAGTTTGCATTCATGCGCATATAATTTGCATATTTGTATATTTTTATTGCATATTTTGAAATTTTTTAATTTATTAAAAATTTATTGTGTATAATTTTATACTAAAATTAAAAAAATAAATAAATTATATTTATTTATAAATTTTCATTATTAATGATGTATTTTGTTTCCCACATGCATTCACAATGTAGAGTTAGCAGAACCAAAAACAAAATATGTAAATTAGAACTACTTTTTTAATTCTTTACACTTTTGCTACAATAGTATTGTCTTACAATGTACTGACAATACTTTTTCTGACGTTAAAGGAACAAACATTGCAAGTTCACACGGTTGTTAGACATTTTCTGAACAATTTTCGGTTGTCAATACAATGACAACCGTGTGTAAGTAGCTTAATACATTCTCACCACTTAGGTTTTTGACAACTAAGATAGGTCTTTTACAGGAGAGTTTCCGCATATTTCTCTATGTTTTAAACAACATATATGAGGCAAGATGTATTAACCAGGTGGCAGCGTAACTACAACAATTACAACAATACAAGAACAACAGTGTGTAAAACCTTATAAACTGCCAAAAAATAAATTCACAAAAACGCACTTTTTAAAACGAAATAGTTTGTTTTAGCACTTTCAAATATTTTACGCACATAAAGCGGTAACTAAAACTCACTTTTATAAATATAAAATAATATTTTTACTCTTATAACAAATTTAAAAATGTTTGTAAACACGTTTTTGACATTTCATAAGGCACAATATAAGTATAGCAAAAAATAGTCAGCTGGCGTTACGCTGCCACCTGGTTAAATATGCCTTGATATGAGGTAATTTTGAATTTGATATTTCATGATATTTTATTTTTGATTTGGAAATAAATTCAATAGTTTAACAAAAAACAGGAATTTTTAAATTATTTGTTTCTAGTTGCAGTGCATAATTCTCTATAATGCATATTACTTTTGAATACTTTACATTTTATAGTGCATTTTTTGTAGCTTTTAGTTCATATTTCTTCATATTTTTAGCATATTTTATGATTTATAGTGCATGTTTTAGTTCATATTTTCTTTAGCTAATGAAAATCTCAGCCCTGCTAGAAAGTATGTATTATCATAATTTCGTGTTTGATTAATTTAAAGCAATAACTTTATAAACAAACACAAATTTTATTTTATAAACCTTTTATAAATATAAAAATTTATTACAAATATAGTCGAAAATAGTTTTTAAAATAGATAGCGTCTGTATGTTGAAATCAACTTTCCGTAGCCCCAAATAAATTACAAACTTGATTGATAAATCAATAAATCGGGAATTCTCCCGGCTCGGTTGCTATTAAAAATCGACACAATCAGCCGAGATATAAGGATAAAACAGGACAATCTCGATTTTTTGCCTATTTATACCCTACACCACCATAGTGGGGAGGGTATAATGGATTTGTGCAGATGTTTGTAACGCCCAAAAATATTAGTCTAACACCCACCTTAAAGTATACCGATCGACTCAGAATAACTTTCTGAGTCGATTAAACGATGTCCGTTCGTCCGTCCGTATGGCTGGCTGGTTGTCCATGTAAACCTTGTGCGCAGAGTACAGGTCGCAATCTTGAAGATATTTCGATAAAATTTGGTACATATCGTTTTTTCTGCTCAAGGACCAAGCCTATTGAAACTGGCTGAAATCGGTTCATTATTTCACCTAGCCCCCATACAAATGTCCTCCCGAAATTGGACTTTATCGGTCATAAATGTTTAATTTATATAGGTATCTACACACGTTTTTCTCCAAATAAGTTTTATATATACGAAATTCATGTCACAAATTTTATTATGATCGGTCCATAATTAGTCATAGCTCCCATATAAGGCCTGCTTCCGATAACCACTTTAACGAGCATAAATCTCTTAAAAATGTTGGTATACACATAAAATGCAACATATACAACTTTCATACAGACATTACTCACACCAATTAATTTCATGGTGATCGGTCCATAATTGGTCATAGCTCCCATATAAGGCCCACTTCCGAAAATCGCTCACGAATATAAATTATTGAAATTTTGAAAGAAAAATGTTTTTGCTCATTTACTTTCTTACTTGTTTTGATCTATATTTTGATTACTAAGTCATTAATATAGACAATATGGATATCTAATGATAGATATTTCAAAGTCCATTGCATTGATGGATATAAGACTATAGTAAGTTGGACCTAGATTGTGTCAAAATCGGGAAAAATATTTTTTAAAACGAATTTTTTTGTTCACAAAAAAATTTTTTTTCATAAATTTTTTTTCACTAATATATTTAACAGTTTTTATTTTTTAAATTAAAAAAAAAAATTGGACAAAAAATAAAAAAAAAAAACTATTTTTAAAAATTCGAGGAAACAATTTCGAAAAAAAAAATAAATTTAAATTTTGTTTACTAAAAATATTTAAAATGTGCATATGAAAGTATAATTTAATGAAGGGTATCCAAGATTCGGCACAGCCTAATATAGCTCTCTCACTTGTTCAACATTCACTGGTAACTTCTGTCACTAAATATGTATAGCAAGTAACATATTTTATATGTCGTTCTTTCACAGTTTTTAACACACTGTTAATTCATACTTAATATATGAGTGTCTATCCCACACAGTGTATAAAAAGAAATGTTAATTAACATATCACTTATCTTACAATTGTTTTGCCTTTGCTTAATTCTCCTATGTTTTTATTAACAGCCATTTTTAAATCAGCAAATATTAGTTTCTAGTTAACATAAGAGCAAATTTAAAAATGAAAATAATACATACGCTCATCTCTACTTTATAGTACATACTAACTAATTGCAAAGTCGACAGCGGTTGATGTCACTTTTCATATGTACTTATTTATTATAAAAATATTTTTATTATTGGGTGTATGACTTAAAAATGCGCTTTTATTTCGAAACGTTTGTCCAATAAAAACGAATCAAGACAATTGCGGATACTCTGTTCTAAAGTGAAATGTATCCCAGAGAGAGTAGGACGGGCATGGTCTGGACTATAAGGCGGGTGAAACAAAGTTTCCCTAACACTTCTTTCTAAATAGTTTTTAGCAGGTAATGCAACATGTGGCCGAGCATTGTCATGATGGAATATTACGGTTTCATGTCTGGCCACATATTCTGGGAATTTTAGTCGCTTCAAACGAATCAGTTGTATTCGGTACATGTTCCCTGTAATGGTCTGGTCAGATATCAGCTGCTCATATTATTTAGGACCCTTTTGGTCCCACCAAAATACGATCTCTTATGCTTCGGGTTTTCGTAATGAAACCATATTTCATTGCAAGTAATGATTCGCTTTCTTTAGAAGCGTTCAAGTAGCATTTCAGACTGACACAGTCGTCTTTCAAGGTCTCTCAGCTTCAATTCGTATGGTACCTAATTTCCTTGCTTTTGAATGAATCCTGTTGCTCGCATAAGTTTTGAAATTGCTGCTGGCCTGGGCGATCTTTTACTTCAATGTGAAGATCAACACTGCTGAACCGCACAAACCATCTCTAGCATAAACTTTTGTGAGCGAAGTGTTAAAGCAAAACTTCCCGCAAACGAGGCTTTATTGGCAAAAATTTTGACATTTTAAAAGCAAAAAAAAAAAAACTTTGTTGTTTACACTATAAGGTGCGATAACTAAGTAAGAATAAATGTCAGATATATACCCTTTAAAATGACATATAAGTTATTCAACATCTATGGTTAGTCCCGCATTTTTTAGTCATACACCCAATACATATTTGTTATCAAAACATTTTAATTAAGTTAATGTAAAAAAAGTAATTATAGTTTATTTTAATCGTTTTAATTGTTGGGGTGTATCCAGGATGTAAAGGAATTGCGTCGATTATTCGTATTTTTTATATATATTCTTTTCGAAATTATAAGCTCTTACGTTCAAAATAAAGGGTTTTCCAACATGAGGTGTTATTTTGAATCACCCGGTATTTCGGTAGCTGTCACTTTTGAAGCTTTTATTCATTGACAATTGAGAAGTAGAAACTACGCCATTACTAAACATGCTTCATGAATGCATTGAAATTATTAAAATTCACTACAAAAATGGTGAAAATCTTGCAGTCACAATTCGCAAAACTAAAGCATTTTTGGGTCGTCGTGAATCACCTTGTCGGACCGCAATACAGAATTTGGTGGAAAAATTCGAGCTGTTGGGACAAGCTAGTGATGTGAAGAATAAAACCCGTGAACGTCGCTTAAGATCAACTGAGAATACTGCTGCTGTAGTCCAAGGTGTTGAAGAAAACCCAGGTTTGTTCATTCCTTGTCGTTCTTTGGAATTGGGATTACACCGTATTTTGGATGATATTGATCTAGACAACGTTTACTTTCAACAAGACGGCGCTACGTGTCACACAATCAACGAAACCATTGCTATTTTACGGGAAAAGTTTCCGGACCGTGTTATCTCTCGAAGAGGTGATCACAATTGGCCACCGAGATCTTGAAATTTAACACCTTGTGACGTCTTCCTTTGTGGCCACGTGAAAGATAAGGTCTACGCCAACAGCCCAGCGCCGATTCAACACCTCAAAGATAAAATTCGTGAGGCTATCGAGGACATAGGGCAGCCACTTTGCGATTTGGTTATGGAAACTTTCATGAAAAGGATATGGTCCTGTAAGCGTGGTCGTGGTGGCCATTTGGCTGATGTTGTTTTTCATTATTAACGGCATACCTTCCTCTTTATTATGAAATAAACATCCGATCATTTATCTCAAAAAATTCCATTTTTCTTTGAATACCAAAATAACACCTCTTGTTGGAAAACCCTATACTAAACCCAAATCAACGAAATGTTATATGTATCAGTGTCCTAAACAATTCGGTATTAATTACTAGTCAAAACAGTTCAGTACAAACAATTTTGGGAACCAATAACTGACAATAAAATCATGATAGTTGAAAACTTGCTTTTTTAAATATAAACAAGCAAGAGAGCTATATTCGGCTGTGACGAATTTATGTACTCTTTACCAAATTATACTTTGAAAAAAGTATAATAAGGTAAAAAATGTATTTAAATTAAAATTTAATTTTCAAAAACTTTAATTTCCTATTATTTTTTAGTTTTCAAAAATTTGTTTTTAATTTATTAGTGGAAAAAGTTTTATGGCATTAAGATTTTTTCCCGATTTTGACCCGACTAACTATGGCGTTAAATACGTCGTTGCAAAGGTCTTTGAAATATATATCATTAGGCATCCATATGGTCTATATTAATGACTTAGTAATCCAGATATAACAGGTGGCGCAAAAGTAATCCTCCTATCAGAAAATGCTATAAATTTTGCGATTGGCCCCTACGCTATCTATAACGATTCAGAGTATAATAATGTCGGAATTACAAACAGAATGAAAAACTTATATAACCTTAACCACTCATGGTGAAGGGTATAACAATAAGCAATTTCGGATTTATCACTTAAATGATCTAATCAAATGAATAAGATCTTTAGTTTTCATGATTTCCGAATTATAACCTTTTAAACTAAAGAAAATCTTAACAAAATTTTAACAAAACCATAAAGATAAACAAAAAGTTCAAAGACACAGTCGAGGAAGTATTGAGATAGTCCTGTATATTAAATTAAGAGATTCTTTTGCACTTTTTGAACCGTATTAGTTGGAGAGCAATAAAATATTAAAATTTCTTTAGTTTAGTATGTTTTACAACATATCTGTACAATGTCTAATTGAAATCTAAGGAAAATCAAACAAAATTTTAATAAATATAATTAATAGCGTGTTTAAACTCTCAGTGCTATGTTTTTTCTCTTAGTAGATCTACATATAAAGACATATGTATGTATCTGAGTGTTTAAAATGACAAATGAAATGCAAATAAAAAGCCTACAAATATCTAATCTTAGTAGAAGCAAAAATTCTAAACAAAAGAAGAAAAAAAAAAAAAAACATTTGAAAGTCGACCACGTTTTTCCTTACTATCATTTTGCATCAATGAGATCTTATCAACTTTATTTTACTAGTTGTCAGATTTAACACGAAAACAAAAGTGAAATGTTTTAATTACAAACAATGGAAATACATGCCAGCTTCTGAGACACGTGGGATCTCATTTTTTGCAAAAATAAATAAAATAAAAATGTTTGCTATTAAGTGGAACCTGAAGTACAAATTAATTTTTTTTTTTTTTTGTATTAAATCTATACATACATTTAAATAAAAAATGAATTGTTTAGTTATTGAATTTACAAAAAATAACTATGTTAATATAATTGCAAAAATCTTATTGTTGTATGCAAGTAATTAAACTCGAAATAGCTACATAGCTACAAATAAGTGTGTAAGTAGGTAACAAAAAAATCATGAGATAATAATACTAAATATCTTAGGGTTTCCCTGACAAAAAATCGTTACGAATAAAATGACGTTGTCAAAATAACTACAATTACCGTTACTGCTAAAATAAAGTTACTAAAATAAACCACTTTTGCATATCCGTTATCTTTTAACCGTGTCGAATGGGTAGCTAACCTTGGAATTAAGAAAAACCTTCACACTTGCTTATATACAGTGATGATAAAAATAATAGTAACAATCACATCTTTGTAAGTTAAATATTGAAAACTTTATCATACACATTTTGTTAATATCGACGACATAATTTTGTATCGCCAAAATATATTAGTCAAGTACCCACTAACTCAGTCTAGTCTCAATCGATTTAACTAGGGTCTTCCAATGGTGACTTACGAATTTTGACAGTTGATAGCAGCCATATTGTTGAAGGTATATCAGTCTAATTGGCTGTCAGTTATTCAGTTTATTTTGCCAAATCACCTTGGACAGATAAAGCGTTCAACAACATGTGCAATTGATAAAATTGTTTTATTGAAATGTTGTGACCCTAATTTTCATCAAAAAATCATATTCAGCTATGGGGCACATTTCTGGATGTGAGCAAACAAAATTGTCAAATTTGGGAAGATATTGTTACGTGTCTTTATACACGTTTATCATTTCGCAGAAATGCACACACACTTTCTAATGTACAAACTTAAATGTACAAGGCAGTTGATGTTAACACTAATTAACACTAACAACTCACGACTGCAACCTCTGCCACTATTTATACACACGCCATCTCTCGGGAATCTTCTACAATGCTCTTAACGGACAAACTACTACATTCAAATTCTAGAGCTTTCGATGTCAATGTTAGCAGCTTAAACATTTAGTGTTGCCATATATACAAACAATGCTAATAACCGCATGATATCAACATTGTTGATGAGTAGAAGCTTCTACTGATGGACGTGTTTATAATCATGATGAATGTTGCAGGCAGTCGTTACATACCGTTAAATTCAAATCGCTATTGCACATTCGTAACAATATTCATCCACAACAGCGTCCAATACATCCCGAAAAAGTCACTGTTTGGTGTGAATTTTAGGCTGGCGGTGTCATCTGTCCATATTTCTTTAAGAACGACGTTGAGCAGGCCATCACCGTCTACGGCGAGTGCTGCAAGTCGATGATTACCAACATATTTTGACCAGAATTTTATGATATGGACACCAACGACATGTAGCACACATCTCATGCCACATTCTACATTCTGCTCGAGCTATTTGAGGGCATGGTAATCTCACTTGGAGGTGATGTGAATTGACCACCGAGATGCTGTGATTTGACTCCGTTATACCTTTTCTTGTGGGATTCTCAGAAGTCGCTGGTCTATGAGAATAAGCCACAAACCACGGCAGCCCTCAAAGCTAATATAACCCATGCCACCGGACAAATTCAGCCTGATTTATGCACCAGAGCTATGGAAAATTTAACATTTCGGATGCGCGCCACCCAGCGAATCCGCTGGGAACATTTGCACGATGTTGTATTTCATGCATAGGCCTTTCAAACTAATAAAAAACGCCCTGGAGTTAAGCAAGTAGTTAATGTATACCTTATAGACAGTAATTGTCAGTAATGTCTAATCACTTTGTTGACTCCAATTTATATATTTGGTTCATTTGACAAGTATGAGCTCTTAGTAGTGTCGAGAAAAGTCAATTGTTTACTTTATACATCCCATGTGATCTAGCGAGAATACAATTGTCACTTAAGTGTCTCTAAGTAATCTAGAGTGCAGTCACTTTTTATGTTTATTTTGTTATGCAAAACTAGTTTCATACAAATTGTGTTGACATAATTCTCATACAGTTTATTTTCTTTTTGCTTAAATATACAGACATCCCATGCAACCAAGGGTGAAGTCAAGTGTAACTTTAATGTCTCTAAGTAACCTAGATTGTAGTCACTTTAAAGGTTTATTTTGTACTGCACTATAGAAAGTAGTCATTTTACGCACCAGAAGTAATCTATTGAAGAGTTGTCTGATGAGGGTTTGGCAATCGGTTATTGGACTGTTTATGAAATGTGTTATTAACTGATTATTTAATATAAATTAGCACCCGTAAATGTTAAAATAACTAGTTATGTAGCTGATCAAGTAGCCTCTATGTAACCGGAATGGGAATCCTACTGTAGACCAGCTATTAGACAGTCTCATTGTAATCCAAAAGTGTCAATTAACCCCCTAATTAGGACATGCACATGTTAAAATATGGCCATGTAAACCTTGTAACTAGTCACAAAGCTAGTAATGTAACTAGTTGTCACCCTAAATGATAGGTAAAATCACTACTTCGGGACAGTCCCCTAGAACTGCTGGGTGTCTATGATATCTCACACAGATTTTGTTTTGTTTAAATTGAAAGATAGAAATCGCTTAATGAAGGAGCCTGTATGTCAGTCCGTCCAATTGGTTGTATGGCCAAGTAAACCTTGCACGCATGTCATAATTTCGACTATATTTCGACAAAATTTGTTTTTTTTCCGGCCAAGAACGAAGCCTATTGAAATACATTATTTTACTTGGCCCCCATACAAATGTTGTCTTGTTCTGTTTAAATCATTGTTTTTGTTTTCTCGGTTACAATTACCCGCAAGTTATTTGTATAATTGACATGAATAACTTGAATGAATCTTTCTTTTGTTTTTACTTATCAAACAAATTTAATTGACTTATCAGACCAATTTGAGATTGTGTAGATTTATTACAATGATAATGATAACCTACTGCTGGTTTGTGCTGCAGATAATTTCTCGTTGTTTCAATATGATATATACCATTTTTGATACAATTTTGTATACCATTTTCAAAACTCCAATTTCAAGCTTCTTAAAATGTGTTAAAACGAATTCGAAGAACTTTATAAAAGTTAAACAAATGAAGAAAAACTCTACATTGTGAATACCGCTAATAGTTTATTTAATATTTTGTTCAAAATGCATTGTTGTTCAGTTTTGACAAAACAAATTCTTAATATTATTATCAGATAAGACAGAAATGCTTTTTAACTATTTATGCTTTTTAGTATATTTTGATTTTTTTGAGAATCGTTTCCTTTTTTTTTTTTGTAAAATGTTAACAAAATTCTTACTTTTTATGATTATTTGAACAATATTTTTACTTTTTTACAACTATGTGTGAAAATGTATTTAATAGAAATGTAATAATAGGTTTTTGTTTATTTTTTGTGCTCTTTACGCTTTACGATATTTTTATTTGCTTTTTTGTATTTTCAATTGTCTCTATGTTACCCTATACAATTAACCATAGGGTAACATAGAGACGAGACGTAATTGTCAAAAACCTAACTCTGGTAACAACAAAATACATGAAAGTCAATGTTGTATTTTTGACAAATCTGTAGGTCTTTGGTTGCAGGACCTGGCAATCTTGTATTCATTACACGTACAATGAAAAGCCGAGGCTACTTACAAAATTTAAGGGAAATTACTAAAGATATAACTGAATATCTTGTAAAGTCCATGAAAAGGCGACTAGAGGCCGTAATTAAGTTGAATGGAGGACCAACAAAATATTGATTTTTTATTATCGGATTTTATAAAATAGAGCGTTATCCATCAACTGTATACTAATTTTGACTGATGTTTTAGGTACTTTATCCCATAAATTCTTCACGAAATCTGCAAGTAATATTGGAGCAAACTGAAAACTACTTATTATCTGACTGAATAACTAAGGAGTGAGATCGAAAAATTCTTAACATACATATATGCTAATAAAAACGAAACCACTAAACTTACAGTTTTAATTTTTTTATTTGTTTGAAATTATTATTACAATTTACAAAAAAAATATTTTTATAGTTTTAATCACTAGTGATGAAATTTTGAACCTTTTCCGGAAACCCTTCCATTAACGTTTTTATAGTGCTTTCTGTCACTTTGCTCCGTTTAAAATCTACCACACTTTTGAACACCTTTTTTGTGCTCTTCAATTCTCTTTTAACAAGATCCCAATATCTCCCCACTGGCCTTAGCTCCGGGCAGTTTGGAGAATTTGCCTCTCTTTGCACAAATAACACATTATTGTTCTTTTACCACTAAAGACTTTTCTTACCATAGTGACAGGGTGCAAAATCAGGCCAAAAATAAGTGGACACACTTAGAAGTCTTATGAATGGAAGCATCCTTTTTTGTAAACATTCCTTGATGTAAATTTCGGTATTTATAGAGCCCGTTGTAACAAATTTGGCTTTTTTGGCTCAACTGCATATTGCTTGACATACAAAGATCTTTTTGGGAAATTTTGTATGCTTTTAGGTGCTAAACTTTTCTTCAACATTCCCTCGAGCATCAGCATCATCAAAATTTTGACCCGGAAGCTGCGAAAAATCTGCCAGAACATACGTTTCGTCATCCATTATCATATATTTAACTTCAATTTCCGTGCTCAGCTTTTTTAGCAGCGTTCCTGTCAGGAACTTTGTGAGCCTTGTATGTTTTTGAACTTGCATTGGCTTTAACTTTTCGTACCAAATAGTCCGAGTTCTGACCTAACCGGGCTGCTTTCCTACCGGATGTGTTGGGAGGTCTTTTGAAAATGCTTTCTATTTTTTGGCTTTAGAAACATCATGTGGACCATTCCTTCTACCTGTACCAGGTTTTCTATCAACGGACAAGTTCTCCCGGTACTGTTTAATAACATTGGAAAGAGTTTGACGGCAGACCTTTGAATGCTTGGCCAACTTTTTGTAGGACCAAGTTGGATTTTGTTAAATATATTTAATAATTTTAGTACGCACTTTTTTCTCGCCACTCATTTTAATCAGATCAACAGCAAATAAATATAATTGACATTAAAAATAATAACTGACATGTTTTACAAAGGTTAATTGATCAAAAAAAATCAAATAATACTTGGGTTAAAAGTTATAATGAAAAACGTGTGTTAAGAATATTACGATCCCACTCCTTAGTTATTTTTGTTCGAGATTTCAAAAAATTCATACATTCAGCTCAGTTATAAGTAGTTACATTCACAACAAGAATATGTAGCTAAAAAACAGAAAAAAATTGCCTCGTGTGGGAATCGAACCGACACATTATTTGCTTGTGTTTGATAGTCAAGCTGCTAAGTCACTGCTCCATGTACGAGTTATTTTATTGTAAGTTAACAATGGTTTTAACATTAACATATACATTAATATAATCTGAACAAAAAAAATTAATGGCTTCAAATGGTGTAGAACCGCCGTTTTTCAGTCAAACACATTAGATAGCTGTGATAAATACAAAAATTCATTACCAACCAGTACAAAAATAAGTACCTATTCTAGTAAATAAAGTAATGTGCTGGGTAACTAGTTGACATTACAAAAATTCACAAAATTTTAGCTGGGAATGTTTGTAATTTTTACATTTTTCATTTGCGACCCCCATAAAGTATATATATATATTCGGGATCGTATCGACAGCGGAGACGATACAGCCATGTCTGTCTGTCCGTCTGTATGTTAAAATCAAATTTCCGTAGCCCAAAAATAACTTACATACATGATTCATACGTAAGTTATCCACTATAGACCGTGTTCGGTTGCTATTTAAAATCGAGATAATCGGTCCACAAATTGCTGAGATATAAAGAAAAACCAGGACAACCTTGATTTTTGACCTATTTTTTATCTCTATCTCGATTACTAAGTCATTAATACAGACAATGTGGATATCTACTGATAAATATTTCAAAAACCTTTGCAATGCCTTATAAAACGTCATAGTAAGTCGGACCTACAATGGGTCAAAATCAGGGAAAATATTGTTAACCAGAATTTTTTCTCACCTATCATAACATTTGTATCACTAATAAATTAAAAATAATAAAAAATGTTAAAAATGAAGAAATAAATTTAAAAATTTAAAAAAACAATTTTTAAAAAAAATTAAAAAAAAACAATTTTTAAATTTTTTTGCTTTAAAGATTCGGCCGAATATAGCTCTTTTACTTGTTTGATTTTTCTTGGTCAAATATTTTTGGAGACTCATATCATAAATGTAGATTTAACTCTTTTAAATCTCATAAAATAACCACAAGCACAATGTTACCAACCGCAAAACAAACTGAATACATATTTCTTATGAATAAACTACAAATTCAAAGTTGTCAATCATTTTAATTTTAATACCTGTTTGTTAACGTATTAATTCCAACAGATGCTTCACAAGAAATCACTTCATCGTAATGAAACAAATAAACATATACATGTTAAATACATATATTTGTTTTTGTTTGTTTTTTTGTTAAACAGGGATTCCCCATAAACAAAATTCTGAAAACACTGATTTATTTATACATATGTACAAATTAAAACACAAATTGGATAAAAAAAAAAATCACCAAAGTTCGCACACAAAAAATAAAGTTCAAATTAATAAAATTATTTGAAAATTTTTTATATGAAATTTAAATTTAAAAAAAAAAAATGTTCACTGACTAAGTTCATGCATATGTTAACACAGACTGTCTGGTTCTCTTTCAGTTGTTGTATTGAAAACAAAATTAATCAATTGTTTAAATTTGTTTTCAGCCGCTGTTGTTCTTGTGGCTTCAGCAAGTATACTTATAATTGTATGTATTTGTTGTTAATTTTCATTTGTATTAATTATTTTTAATTGATAATAATTTTCAAAACGATAAGATTCTTATTGAAAACACTTACAAGAGAGTGAGAGAAAAAGAAAACAAGAGAGATATCTACAAAATGAGAATGAAATTTAACAGATGATCAATACTCAGAGTTATTGAAAATTGTATTGTATTAAAAAGCTAACAGATTAGGGGATTTTTCTTTGCATTGTGTATAAAATGGAAATATTAAATGTTTTTGAGAATTTTGTTTAACTAACAAATTTTACCACACGCTTTCCATTTATGGTTGAAATGACCCAGTTTTAAGCTGTTAATGCATTATTGACTAATATTGAATTGAAAATCTAATTGAGTCATATTGTGATACATATTTCCACAAGGTTTCCCCAAATTTAACTACAAATTTCATCAAATCATTTAAAATAGGGAAATAAAAATAATAATAATAAACATTTTGATAAGGCATCATTGCTTGGTTTCAAAACTGATATTAAATCTACTACTTAGTATATATATAAAAGAGTAACGTTACTGAGGGACTTACTCATTCAGTATCAGCCAGCCCAAACACCAAAAAGACATGAAAAGTTTGAAGACTAGGCCCCTTTTCTCAATGTATCGACAAACTGCCTGTTACTAAATCTCGACATAAATTTATTAGGATGATAAACTGTTCGTTACCGACAAAAAACATTATTTTCAGTTGGCAATACCTCTCAAAGTAGATGTGAAAGTTGGAAGCCCTGCCTTCAAGTAGCAACATGTTGACATAAATCAGCTGTTAAATGTTGCCATTGACGGCCGGAGTTAGGCCTGGCATGATAAACTCTTTCAACATTCACTTGGAACTCATGTTCTTCGAGTTCATCCTCCATCAAATTAATGTTAATTCCTCTATTAAACATTTCTTTTTATAAAATCTATTTAATTTTATTTACAAAAACACAAACACATAAGAACTATGAACAGCAGTCAGCTGATTGAATTTATCTGTACGATAATAATTGGCAGATGAGGTCGGGTTAGCTTTGCGACAGAATAGCAGCAAATGAGACATTGAGAAAACCAAATTTCTTTAATCTGCAGTTTTTCGTTGGGGAAAAAGATAATCACCTAATGAGAATAAGGCCCTAAGAATTGGAAGAATTATTCCATGAAGTTTGTTGTCAAACTCAACAAGAGCTTGGAAAATCATTGGGAGCTACTCAAGTTGCAATTTCAAAACGTTTGCGTGCAGCAGAATTCATCCAAAAGCAGGGAAATTGAGTACAATAAGAAATGAAGCCATGAGACCTTGGAATACGATTTTGTATGTCCGAAAAGATGTTTGAACGCTATAAAAGAAAATCATTTTTGTACCGAGTCATTACTTGCGCTGAATAATGGATCGATAACCTGAAGCATAACATATCGTATGTGAAGAGCGGCCAAAAAGGCGAATCGAATCTGTATTAGGTGGCACCATAAAGGTTCAATTAGTCGTGCCTTACCATATCGCCATAGCCGTAACCATAGCCATATCATAAGCATTTTACTGTTATGGCTATGGCATTATTTCATGTCACCAATAATCAAATACATTGTTGCCCATTAGTTTGGTTCGAACAGCTGTTTTATATGGTTACGGTTATGGCACGTCTAATTAAACCTTAAGAGTCCTATCTATTATGATAGATATCAAACCATCACAAGGAACCTGCACCGAACGCAACTGATTCGTTTGAAGCGAGCATTGGCCGAAAAATGCCTAGAATATGCGGTCAGAAATGAAAACATAATATTCCATTATGACTACGCTCGGCCACATGTTGCAATACATGTTTGAAAGTATTTAGAGTGAAGTGGTTGGGAAGTTTAGTCTCACCCGCTTTATAGTCCAGGCTGTGCCCCCTCCGACTATTATTTGTTTCGGTCGATGCAGTATGTCAGAGAGAGCAGGAATTCGCTTCACTTTGGAACAGAGTATCCGAAATTGGCTTGATTCGTTCTTGGCCTCAAAAGGTTCGGAATCCATATATTGCCAGAAAGATGGGAAAAGATCATAGCTAACAATAGCCAATACTTTAAATAGATGTATATTGTACAAACGTTTCAAAATAAAAGTTAATAACTTGAAAAAGTCCCGTATTAAAGTCATACACCTACATACAAAATATCATATGTTTGGTACTTTTTTGAAATTCGAAAATTTTGGATTTGAATCGTTTGAGATCTGTCTGCGTCACAAAAAACTTCGCCAAAATGTAATATTTTGATATTTGAAACTTTAAACGGGTATTCAAGGGGGTAAAGAGAAATTGGTACTTTTTCTTCTAATGGTACTTTTTTAATATTTTAAATTATTCAACTTATCGACATACAAATTAGCTGATACGAGTGCATGAGTGAAGTAAAAATTAAAGATAGGTTGTTTAATAGTATTAAGTTACCATAAAGAGAGAACAAATGGTACTTTTTCGTTCCTCTAATGGTACTTTTTGAATTTTCTATAATTATTTACCTAGAAACATAGAAATTTAACACATACGGTTGAGTTTGAATCCTCAATGGATTCCTTTATGGTACTTTTGTTTTATTTTTAATGGAATTTTTTTGAATTTTCTATACTCATCTATTTAAATGAAACTGAGTAACATTGGAACTTATGTTTCACTTAATTTTCATTTCAACAATCGGTTTTTGGTTGAAAATAATCATCCCTTTTTTCATTTGGACAACTATTTACCGACATTTTAGCCACGTTTATGTTTCAGTTCATGTGCATATTATTACGATTGGGTGGCAAAGCGCACCGGGTTAGCTAGTTTGAATATAAAGTTGAACGATAATGGAACACTTAGCAGTCTACTCAAGATAAGAAATTGATATTTAAAGAATTCTCTTAGGTATAACATATGTGTTTGTATATGAGAAACACAAGAGTTTTTTAAATGCAGATAAGGATAATTGCATGATGTTTTTTTTTTTTTGCGAATTTTAACAGTAGATTTCGAAAAATTTTGATATTGTGCAGAAATGCACAATTACAGCCAATGTATGTCTTCATCCATACTGTGAAACATTTGCTGCAAAACATTTGAGTTTGTCGATGAAAGAGGAAAGAAGAATGGAAAAGGGTACTCTGTACTGAAAAGCAAAAACTTCACGGTGTGGACACGAATGCAGTTTCAAAAGAGAATTTAAAAATGTTTTGCAGCTAATGTTTCACAGTGTGCACCAGGACTATTGGGTATACTGCAAGTCACGAGTTCATAAATTTTTATTTATAATTTGTATTTATTTTGGACTATTTAGCGATAAAGGTACGATCGCTAAACTAAAATTAAACTTTAAAAGGTTTTTGGTTAATTACTAATAAAAATCGTCATGTTTTAATATGTTGTAATTTCTTATAGATTCGTGATAGCAACCGAATTTGTTGCCAATCGATTGATTCTCTCTACCTTAGTGAATAAATTTTACAGTTGTGGCTACAAAATTTTAGATGAGGTAACAAAAGTTTGGTTTCTTTGACCGAAATTCTTCTTTATGAACTGACTTTATGATTATAGAACCGATAAATTCTATGTGTGCAACCGTATCATTCGACTGGCAATAAATTCGGTTGCTACTACGAATCTGTATTCACTGTGTAAGTAAGATAAAATGTAGAAACTATTGTGGGAGCTTTGAGATTAGCTTTATGCTTGAGCATGATATCGATAAGTGCTTTGATTGACTTTATCAATCTATCTGCAGCCATTTTCTCAGAAAAGTATTGCTAATAACTAAAATTAATTGTTTAGCGGCTGGAAGTAGAGAGTTAGTAGAAAAACATTACCAGGGGAACCATCATGAGATTTTCAATAAACCAATGCATCCACAACGTGTCACAGATAGGTGCTGATTCTGGACTGAAGGCATTTAAACTGGTCCTCGATATCGCGTCTTGATAACTGAGTTCGTACTGCCTAAATTGGATGATATTGATATGGATGACATTTGGTTTCAATACGACGGTATCACATGCCACACTGTTCGTGAATCAATGAAATTTCACCATGAGGCATTTCTCAGTCAATTACTCTCTCGTTTCGGTGATCAGAATTTCGCCACTGGATCGAGTGATTTAACTCAATAGGTTTTCTTTTTATGGAGTAATTTAAAGTCAAAAGTCTAAAACACAATCACCCGTGCATTGAAGAAGGAAATTCAATGATGCATCAAAGAAATTCATATATATTTATGCAAAATGGTCATGGAAAATTTGCCATGTGGCTTTAAAGTGTCCCAGAAATGCTTATATTTCTCTTAAGTTTAATAAAACTTAAACGTAAATACCTAAATTTAAGCAAATATTGAACATTAAACATCAAAATATTGGCATATTTATCCACTTTTTTCGGAAATTTATCCACTCTTTCCCATTAAAGATTTTATAGTACGCTTAAAATCGGACATGTCCTGGGATACCATTGCTGTATTCTTTAATTCCTTTTTTACAAGAGCACAATACCTTTCCACTGGCCGAAAATCTGGACAGTTGGTTGGATTTCTCTCCCGTGGTACAAAATTTACATTATTCTTGAACATTACCTCGTCCATCTGCCACATAAAAATCATGACACGGAAGTTGTGAAGAGTCTGTCATCAATCACACAACAGGTGTATTTTCTTAATAAAATTTAACCTAAATTTTTTCTCTCGTGCTTTTGCTTGTATGTTCTTTAACGCATTGCAATCTGGAACTTTCTGAACTTTATACGACTTCAACACAGCATTAGCTGGGTGTGACGATGAACCTTCAGATCTTTTGCTTTTTTTTTGAAAGTCTATATTGGAGTTTTTTGAAAACTTTTAATTACTTGTTCATGTAATTTTTTTTTGTCTGTTCATTTTGACCGAAATAACATTTGAAAAGTTAATATCTGACATATATTTAAAAGCTTACGTGATTAAAACCCAAGTAAGAGAGCTATATTCGGTTGTGCCGAATCTTAAATACCCTTTACCGAATTATACTTTAAAATAAAAATTTTTAATATTTTTAGATATAAAAAATTAAGAATTTTTTTTTTCAAAAATTTTTTTAAAATTTTTTTTTAAATTTTTTTATTTGTTAGCGAAACAAATTTTACGGGATTTTTTTTTATATTTATCTGTGAAAAATTTTTTTGGTGAATGAAAAATTCGGGGTTAAATATATTTTTCTCGACTTACTTTGGCCTTATAGGTGTTTGAAATATCTATTATTCAAAGGTCTTTGAAATATCTATTATTAGATATCCATATTGTCTTATTAATGACTTAGTAATCCAGATATAGATCAAAAATCGAGGTTCTCCTCGACACATTTGTGGGCCGATTGTCTCGATTTTGAATATTAAACGAGCCGGCAGAATTCCCGATATATTGATGTATGAATCATGTATGTAAGTTATTTGGGGGCTACGGAAAGTTGTATGTATTTTTTGATTAAAAGTGTTAGAATGGAAGTTTTAGAATATTTATATATATACATAAAAGAAAATTGCATCAATGGCAATTATTTTTGTTCTATTGTGATCGTTAAAACACATGATGTTGGCAACGTTTTGTGTCAGAAAAGAAATCGACATATTAATATTATTATTGAGATTATACGCACTGCGACCGATAGAATCTTTTGTGCAGCCTTAGATTTTTCATCGCAACAGATTTAGACTACGTATAAAGCCAAATATTCTATTTGGTGAAAATCAATTACGTTCCCAGAGGCCATTAAGGCCCTTCCTAGCCATTTAGCTCTACATATTGCCTGCATTGGGCAGTCGCTTTCAGAGGTTTCGTCATGAAGTACATAAAACCTGCACTGTTGATTCTCAACGTTACCTAATATAAATTGGTGATACTTTAAACCACAATGTCCGGTGAATAATCCAGTAAGTATCCAATAAGTATAGCAACGACTGGGATGATGAATCGTTTGTACTGTCTTAGTCTTAGTAAATTACCCCAAAAACGGGCAAATTCCGATTCAACTCAAGAACAAATACGTTCCATAAGTTCAGGACTGGATTACCAGGCCGAATGTTGCAGCTTTGATAATTGTCCTGGGATTGTCTGTTGACTAGCTAGCTATGGATGGCAGGGATAAGATAGCCCGAGCTCTCGAGCAATGCGCACTCAATGTACAAAAAGTTGTCAATTGAGTGTTCCTTGCAAGTCACTCAATGTCGGTGATAGACGCATTATCTCTATCCGGTGTTAAGACCACCGTGGGTTTAAGCCTATGCGGTTGGTACCCATGTAAATCTTAGACACGTTGTCACTATTAGCCTGTTTGGAACCATCTGTAAATCATACTTGATCGGCATTATTTTGCCACCATGTCAGATTTAATCACTTGTCCCTTTCAGGTATAAGGACCATAAACTTCCTATTTAACACCAGACTTGATGACATATAGTCCGATATTGCAATACTAGGATCATTATCAAAGATGCCTAGAATGCACATGTGCCCAACTAGATCTCCCGGCATTACATGGGATATTCTCGGTAGTCTGGATGCACTCTTATAGCCCTCCTCCATTACCAATAAATGGAAGGGTGGACCTCATTGACCCAGTAATATAGACCCAGATGAGGCGATATACCTTGCAGCATATGTTATTATTGGCCTAATTACCGTAATAAAAGACTAGCAAATCATCGACACAAGTTTACTGCATAGAGAATATACATAGAGCGGAAACTCTCCTGTCAAAGACCTAACTCAGTTTTCAGAAACTTAAATAAGTGGTGAGAATGTATTAGTAGAAAAAACTATGTGAAAACAAATGTGCTTATTTTGAGTAATTTTTATACCCTTCACCTTCGTGAGACGGGTATATATAAGTTTGTCATTCCGTTTGTAATTTCTACAATATAATTTTCCGACCCTATTAAGTATATATATTGTGGATCCTTATAGATAGCAGAGTCGATTACGCCATGTCTGTCTGTCTGTTGATATCAACTTTCCGAAGTCCTCAAACAACTTACATATACGATTCATACATCAATATCTCCGGAATTCTCCCTGCTCGGATGCTATTTACAATCGAGAAAATCGGTCCACAAGAGATATAAGGAAAAACCAGGACAACCTCGATTTTTTTTATCTATTTTTGACCTATGACGTATATAATACCTTAGTAAGTTGGACCTACAATGGTTCAAAATCGGAAAAAATATTTTTTAACCCAAATTTTTTTCACCAAAAGTTTTTTTCGCTAAACATTCAAAAAAAAAAAAATTTAAAAAAAAAAAAAAATAATTCGAAAAAATGTTTCCAAAATTAAAAAAAAGCAACTTTGAAAAAAAAAAAAAAATAAATTTTGTTCATCTAAAAATATTAAAAATTTTTATTTTGAAGTTTAATTTGGTGAAGGGTATATAAGATTCGGCACAGCCGAATATAGCTCTCATACTTGTTTTGTTTGAGTTTTTTTTTTCTAGTTTCCGCTCTATGTTTCTCTATGGTTTACTGTATGTTTAGGAACGATACAATTCTAATATATTTAGTTGTTTACTTTTCATCATGAGTAGTAGGTTATATAAAAGTTTTTCATTCAGTTTGTAATTTCTAAATTTTTCATTTACGAACCCACATTCCAAAGCACCCAAATAAGTTACAAATATGATTGATGCATTGATATATCGGGTGGATATTTAAAATCGGGGAAATCGGTCCAGAACCCAGTTTTTTTTTTTAACTCACTTTCGATTACTAAATCTTAAATTATACTTTAGTGATGGGTATAGAAGATTCGGCAAAGCCGAATATAGCTCTCTTACTTATTTTTAAATATAGTGGTTGTAAACACTTCCATCTATAATTGAACAATATTTTTCTATTGATTGCAATGCTGCTTAAGTTTAGTGGTTTTATTGGAAAATTCAATTTCGTTGCTGCTATACCACTGAAATTGTCAAAAGTGTTAACGGTTTTTTGGAGTAAAATCATACAAATTGTAAGACCAGATTTTTATATAACATTCAGTTTAAAAACTTCTTGTGTCACTAAGTATTTTCTATTAATTCTAAAATATTCATCTCAAAACATTGCCAAAGTATTTAAAGTACTAAATAAAATAAGCTAGATATTTTCAAAAGCATCTAAATCAAAAACATGTTTGATGGGGTAAAATGTTGACATATTGAAATAAGTAGAAAACGTTTCAAAAGCTTTATTTATATACTACCCGCTTACTTATTACCCCATTGAGAGTATGTAACTTATAAGCCAACTTTAACCTTAAATCAGTAATTAAATTTAGGTAATTAACTAAAAGGAGAGAAGGTTAAGAAAAAACAAGTTCAAAACTTGATACTTTATCAGTTTTTATTTTTAGGTTTGTATCAATTTTAAATACAATTCACATTCTGTACAATAAATATGTATAAACCATTCACATACGACGCAATCGTGCGCCACTAACAGTTACGATCAATCCATTCAATACACTCAAACAGTTTGTATCTCTGTATATTTCGCCAGCCAGCCCTCCCTTAGAGTACAGATGCTTCTGTCAATCTCAACAATACTTTTTTTTAGGTTGTTTTTGTTTTCAACTTGATAAACAAAATCAAAACTGAAAAATATAGCAGCAACAAAACAAAAAAAAAAAAAAAAAAAACCGAATGTAAACATTGAGCATTGAATTTAAGATTTCAGTTTAAGCTGAGCTTTCATTAGTAACGCAAGTCTTACTTCATTTTTTCGAAACCCCAACCAAAAAAGATAAAAAAAAATACACCAAATTAAATGAGCGCGTTTTCAAAAAAATTACTTATATAAAAATGAAATATTAAAAACAAAAATGTTATAAAAGTTCAGTTCAGTGTTTAAATTTTTGAAGGCGTAACTAGTCAATATTATTACACAAAAAGTGATAAAAAAAACAAAACAAAACAAAACAAATAATTAACAACAAATTAAATTATTACCAGCAATTAATTTTAAATTATTGTTTTTATTAAAAATAAATAAATATAATTTTCGAAGAATAAAAAGGAAAATGTTTATGAAATTTGTGTGTCTGTTATTCTTGCTATCAATTTCATTTAATATCAGCCGTGGGGAAATACCAAACGATGGCAAATGTAAGTTTTAATGAAAATGAAATTTTATATATTTGCTTTCTGTTTTAAAAATAAAATCAATATCTTTTATTTTGAATGTGCAATGTATTGAATGCACTTCCTTCCGTACCTACACCATTTCCAAGTGTATTTCAGAAGTTTCTTGAATTTCTAATTATATTTTCGAAATTTTCAATTGAATTTAAAAAATCTGAAATACAAATGGAAATTTCTGAAATATACATAATTAGAAAAGTCTGATATATTATTATAAAGTTTTGAAATTCATCTGGATATTTTGGAAATTTTATTTGAAATTTCTGAAATACAATTGGAAATGACATAGTTCCGATATGCATTCATGCAGCCTGTTACACCCTCTAGTTTATTATAAAGGATGCTTCATGGTTTTTACAATAATTTCGAAAAAATTTAGAATTAGTGCTGACTTTAAACCGTCTGTGAAGCGATTGAATAATGTATTGCTAGTTCGATTCAATACTTAATTAACAAACTCGATCTAGCTACACTTTCGATTATAAAGGAAAACTAAATGGCAATTGACTCTCCAATAGATTACTTATGGTGGGTAAAGTAACTACTTTCTAAACATTAGTACAAAGAAGTTTAAAGTCTAGATACTTAGAAAGAATGCAATGACTATTACTTGGGTTGTATAATATAACCAATTGTTGGGTAGTGTAATTTCAGTTTTAGTTGAAGAGAATTTAAGGTTCTGCCCAACCGAATATAGCTTTCAAGCTTGTTTTCTGTACAATGTATTGCACTGGGATCCCATTGACATTGATAACTTTACATTAGCAAGGTAACTAGTGACATCAATAGTAGTGAAACCTGTCTAAATAATTATATACATACAAAGCCAGTGCAAAGTTGTTAATAAGCGTTGAAACTGAACCCATCATGCGTAAAATATTGTTAACAAAATTATAGTTACATTGATTCTTTGTATGGCACATTACAATTATCAACATTATGAAATAACATGTGAAATAAATTATTATACCCTTCACCTTCGTGAGAAGGGTATAAATATAAATTTGTCATTCCGTTTGTAATTTCCACAATATAATTTTTGCGACCCTATAAAGTATATATATTCTGAATCCTTATAGATAGGGGAGTTGATTTAGCCAAGTAAGTCTGTCTGTTGAAATCAATTTTCTGAAGACCCCGGATATCTTTGGGATCCAAATCCTCAATAATTCTGTCAGACATACTTTCGACAAGTTTACTATTTAAAATCAGCAAAATCCGTCCATTAATAACGGAGATATGAGCAAAAATCCGAGACAACCTCTATTTTTGGATAAAAAACTATATCTTGATTACTAAGTCATAAATATAGACAATATGGATATCTAATGATAGATATTTCAAAGTCCATTGCAACGATGTTTATAAGGCTATACAAAGTTGGACCTACAATGGGTCAAAATCAGGAAAAATATTTTTTTGTCATACATTTTTTTCACTAAAAATTAGAAAAAAAAAAATTTTTAAAAATTGAAAAAAACTTTAGAAAAATTTGAAAAAAAATTTAGAAAAATTTGAAAAAAAAAAATTAAAAAAAATTTTTTTTTTAATTTTATTTTAAAGTATAATTTGGTGAAGGGTATATAAGATTCGCCAATATAAATTTATTCAAAGTATTGGTCATTGTTAGCTATGACCTTTTCCCATCATGCTGGTAACATATGGATTCCGAGCCCAAAGACCTGCTCATCTTTTCAGGCTAAGAACGAATCAAGCCAATTTCGGATATTCTGTTCTGAATAGAAGCTTATCTCCGAGAGAGATCGTTCTGCATCGATAGAAATAAGTAGTAGTCGGAGAGTGCACGGTCTGGACTATAAAGCGGTTGAGACAATACTTCTCAACCACTTCATTATAAATACTTTTCAACATGTGGCCGAGCGTTTAATGTCTGGCCGAATATTCTGGGCGTTTTTCGGCCAATGTTCGTTTTAAATGAATCAGTTGCGTTTGGTGCAGGTTCCCTGTGATGGTCTGGCCAGATTTCAGCAGCTCATAATATATAGGACTCTTTTGCTTCCACCAAATACTGAGCATTACCTTAGCGCCATGGATATTTGACTTTGGTGTCGATTTGGCTGGTTGGCCGTGCTTCACATATGATTTCTTACGCTTTGGGATATCGCAAGTAATGATTTTATATTATAGCGTTCAATCAGCATTTCAGACATACAAAATCGTGTTTCAGCTTTTGTTCGTATGGTACCAAATTTCCCTGCTTTTGGATGAATCCCGTTTTGAAATTGCTGATAGAGTAGCTCCCAATTATTTTGTGGAGTTTGACTTGGTCTTCGAACTTTTTTGGCTGGCCTGTACGATCTTTGTCTTCCATGTGAAAAACAGCAACAACCATCTCGCGCACGTTGAAACCGATAAAAGGCATTCACCATAGCTTCGGTGAGCAATCGGTGTGCTTCAGCGTATTGGTTGATAACCTCAAACTATTGTTTGACAACAATTTCATTATGTAAACAAATAGTAATCGATGCCTTTTTGCTACCATTATACGTAAAATACCCTTGCAGCTCGATTATCGTTACCGAAATATCTGCAATTACCGTTACCGCTAAAATTCTTTACCGGTATAATCGTAAATTATGAAATGATTGAATTATTTTTTGAATAATAAGTCACCTTATTATTAATTTTAGTGAACTTAATTATGTAAATCAAATGGAAATTACCGTTACCTCTAAGCTACCGTTACCGAAATAACTGCAAATACCGTTACCGCTAAGCTTCCGTTGTCGAAGTAAGCATTGCCGTTACCTTTTAAACGTTTCTTATCGGTAGACAAGCTTGCTTTTTGTGACTTTCATTTTAAAATTTTATTGCTAGACTATCTACATACATATATAGTATATAGAGTTTATAGAGTGAGATCGAAAAATCCTTAACATACATATATGTTAATAAAATTTTATTGAAATTATTATTACAATTTACAAAAAAAAATATTTTTTTTGTTTTAATCACAGATTTTGAACCTTGTTCGGAAACCCTTTCATTAATGTTTTTATAGTGCTTTCTGTCACTTTGATAGAACAGTTAGTCCATCTCCGTTTAAAATCGACCACACTTTTGGACACATTCTTTGTGCTCTTCAATTCTCTTTAACAAGAGCCCAATATCTCTCCACTGGCCTTAGCTCCAGGCAGTTTGGGGGATTTGTCTCTCCTGGTACAAATACAACATTATTGTTCTTGTACCACTCAATACCTTGCTTCCATAGTGACAGGATACCAAATCAGGCCAAAAGTAAGTGGACACATTAAGAAGTCTTATGAATGGAAGCATCCAGCTTTGTAAACATTCCTCGATGTAAATTTCGGTATTTAAAGATCCCGTTGTAACAAATGTTTGGCTTCTTTTGCAGCAACTGCATATTGCTTGCCATGCCAAGAACTTTTTGGGAAAATTTTCTGCTTTTGGGTCCTAAACTTTTCTACAACATTCCCTCGAGCATCAGCAACATAAAAATATTCAGCCGGAAGCTGCGAAAAATTTTCCATACGTACGTTTCGTCATCCATTTTCTGTGCTCTGTCTTTGGCCTCTAAATTTTTAGCAGCGTTCCTGTCAGGAACTTTTTGAACCTTGTATGTTTTTAAACCTGCATTGGATTTAATTTTTCGTGCCAAATAGTCCGAGTACTGGGCTGCTTTCCTACCAGATGTATTGGGAACTCTTTTGAAAATGCTTTCTATTTTGTTTGCTTTAGAAACATCTTGTGAACCATTCCTTCTACCTGAACCAGGTTTTATATCAACGGACAAGTTCTCCCAATAACATTGGAGGCAGTTTCACAGTAGTCATTTGATTGTTTGGCCAACTTTTTGTAGGTCCAAGTTGGGTTTTGTTGAAATTATTTAATAATTTTAGTACGCACTTTTTTCTGGTCACTCATTTTAATCAGATTAACAACAAATGAACATTATTGACATTAAATATAATAACTGACATGTTTAAGAAACGTAACTTGATCAGAAAAAAAATCAAATAAAACTTGGGTTAAAAGTTTTAATGAAAAACGTGTGTTAAGAATTTTACGATCTCGCTCCATATATACAAATTATGTAATTGCATCACGTGAGAACGGCTGGAGTTGTCACAAACATATACTTGTTTACTGTAACCATATATATGATTGATACAATCATGTGAATCGTAAGTTAACCATATTATGGCTACCACAATCATGTAAATAGTTACTGTGACCAAAATATTGTCAAAAAAACTTTAAAAAATATTGAAACTAAACATGTATAACTATATTTTTTCTCTGCGTGCATTGACACTATTATTGACATTATCACAACTATTATTGACGTTTGTTGCAAAGACAAAGTTGTCTAAACAAAAGCACTATCGAAGCAATAATACTAATAAATGGGGACTATACCTTTTTATTTTTTATCTCGACAACCATTTTGACGTTTATCATGACAAACATTTATCAGGTATAGATATTGGGTAATAATAATGTCACGTTAAAGTTACAGGTCCCCATCAAATAAAGTTATAAAACTAGAACATGACCAGTTCTGTTTTAATGCATTTCCTTCTAAAGGAAATGCATTAAAAAGGCCTAAAGTGCCCTTCCACTTTAGGCAATTACTTAGTTGCGCGAGTCTTTTGAGCAATTTTTGTGATTGTTGATGTTATATTACCTTGTTGTTGATGTTTTATTACCTTATATTACGGGTTAAGGAGAAGATTTTTTCAAATTTGTGTACAGACTTGCTTGTACACGGCAAGTTGGTTTAATTTTTCATTCTTATTTTTGAAAAAAAGATCACAATTTTAGAATGTTGTCAGAAAGAAATTATAAGTTCGATTTTAGTTTGTCTGGTTTTTGAACGTTTGTCTGCAGTGATTTATATGTTTTTTTCCAACAATTTTCTATGTAAAATTAATTGACCCCCTGTTAATTTATAAAAAGTTCAAAAAATTTGCTTTCAAATATTTATTATAAATACCTACATATATTTATGTTAAAGGATGCTAGAAGCATGATCAATTAATTAACTATTAAATTAATTCTAAAAAAACAAGTTTTTTAACTTATAATACAATTCGCCAAAAAAAAACCCAAATTCTAAATTTGAAGTAATATATATTTTTGGACAAGCAAACAACAATGAAATTTTTGCTAACTTTAATTAATATCTTTTATTAAACAATAAACCAGATTTAAAAAGAAATAACTAAAAAGATGTTTTAGCAAATGGCATTTAACAAAACAAGAAAAAAAAAACCGGCAAAAATAAAATAACTTTAGCTCACAATAACAAATCTGCATACGTACTTAAATAAAAATTAAAAACAAAAAAAAAAAAAAAAATAAAAATACTAAACAAATTTACATTTAACCAGGATTTTTGTAGAAAAACCAAAATATAAGGGGGAATTTTATTATGTACGTAAGTAATAAATAGTTAACCAGAAATTTTGAAGTGAGTGCGAAAAAAAGAACCTTGGTAATTATAAATTTATACCGGTTTTAATAAAATTTAAAATTAATGACGTATCAATTTATAGTGAATACTCATATGTATAAGTATGTATGTATGTATATATATGGGCTTTTTTTAACTGGCATATTAATGCCTGAGTGTTTCTGTATCTGAGTGCAGGTTGTGAATTAACAAATACACCTTTTCGTTTATTTTAAATTATTTATTTACTACAAATCTATTTATGTATGTATATAAAATTTAAATAAATTACTTAGTATATGATAAATAACAAACAGAAACTGGTCTATCTGGTAAGAATCTACAGTGATACATAAAATACTATTTACGCACAAAAATATACGTTATTTGAAACATGAAAAGATGAGGCAAATTATTGAACAAATAAGAAAACCCTGCTTAGTAACTTTGCTAGCCATAATCTCTGCATTGTCTTATATCGATTTAATAATCAATTTTAATACATATATTTTACTACAAACACCCAACCATAGGGTACAACTAGATTCGCAACTGACAGTAAGCTGAGAGTAACAATAGTTGCTCTCTTCACACGAACTTGTGATATGTGAATTGAACATACTTGTGAGAGAATTAAACACATCAAAATACTTGAAATTTTAACTTTGATTTTCCGAGTAAATATAGACCGAACCATTTTATTACACATCTACACAATTTTTGGCAAATTTTTTTAATACGTTGCAGGACACTTTTATTTCCGAAACACGTTAATTTTGCTCAAATGAAAAAAAATAATTTTTTATTAATTTTTGACACTTAAATTTATCTGTTATAGAATTTTATTTATAGAACAGAGTTAAAATTTTTAGTATTGAAAATAGAAGAAAATTTAAATAAATTAAAATTTTAACATTTTTATAGAACTCTGTGTGTCTGGTGAAAATTAAAAAGGTACCAATACAACCTCAAAACTATGTACTAATACATTCTCACAACTTAGCTATGACATTTTCTCCATCTTTCTGGCAACGTATGGATTCCGAACCAAAAGATCTGCTCATCTTTTGAGGCCAAGAACGAATTAAGTCAATAGCGGATACTCAGTTCCAGAGTGAAGCGTATCCCAGAGAGAGCAATCAGCATTGACCGAAACAAATAGTAGTCGGACTGGGCGCGGTCTAGACTATAAGAGTTAAGAGGTATTGTAACATAAGGCCTAGCTTTGGCATGTTGGAATATTACGGTTTCATGTCTGGCCGCATATTATGGGCGTTTTCCTATCAATGCTCGCTGCAAACGAACCAGTTGCGTTCAACTGGTTCAATGTGATGGTCTAGTCAGATTTATGCAGCTTTTAACAGATAGCACCCTTTTGCTCCCACCAAATACAGAAAATTACCTTAGCGCCATGATATTTTGGCTTTGGTGTCGATTCGACTCGTTGCCCGGGATTCACATACGATTTCTTTGGAAGTAATGATTCGGTGCAAAAATTATTTTCTTTTATGGCGTTCATTTCAGACATGCAAACTTGTCTTGTAAGGTCTCTCTTTAATTCTTATGCTTTTGGATGGATCCTGCTCGCAAGCGTTTCAAAATTGCTGTTTGGGTAGCTCCCAATGATTTTGCAAGCTCTTGTTGAGTTTTACAGCAATCTTCGTGGAGTAATGCCTCCAACTCTTGGACTTGTTTTGGCTGGTCTGGGCGATCTTTGTCTTTTAATTCAAAATCACCACTACTGAAACGCACAAATTATCTCTCGCTCGTTGAAACGGATGGAAGACATTCACCATAAGCTTCTGTGAGCAATAGGTGTGCTTCAAGAGCACTTTTTTTCAACTTAAAGAAGTAAAGCAAAACTTCCCTCATATGACGAAGCGAATAAAACGTTGTTGTTTGCACTACTTATAATGTTCAATAACTAGCTGAGAATAAATTACAGATATTTACCCTTTAAAATTACATATAAGTAAGTTATTAAAAACAAAAACCGCGTTCAAAACATACGCCACTATTGAAAATTCCAATAAAAAACGGTTAGTACGAGGGTTAACCGTATTAACCGGACCGTGACATTTTGAATAAAACTCAGGTTTTTGGATAAAAACTCATTCTCCTTTGAGTTGTTAGCACTTTGTGCAACGTTTCCAAAATTGTATAGCCACCCCAAAAAAAAGAATTGCCAAGGTCATCAAAATAGGTATTTGTTTGTGAGCTGATGTCATCATTTTCTAGGTACAGGCCGTCCCCCCTCTAGAATTGTTCTATGTATTGTGAGAATACGTTGTGTAAAATATTAAGATGGTAGGATAACGTTAACTGGTGCCGCAACGACGCTGAAGTTTTGCGGTGCATTTACAAGGGGGAAAATTCAATTTTTTCAGTTTTTGTAAAAATTTTGCCATTAAATAATTACTTTTGCAATTTAGTTTAAAACAAACGAAATGTGTACGTAATTCTCGTTCTAATAAGATATAAAAGACAAAAATTGGTTAAAATATGTTAAAGTTATTACAAAATCCATTAACGTGTCTCAGGCCACTAGAACAAGAAATGTAGAAACAAAATGAACATATTTTGTGAAATATTAAAATAAAAGCTTATTTTTACTTAAAATATATCCATATTTACTGGTATATGAGTTTTTGTCTTCGTAGAATACCGTTAACCTATTCTAAGGTATGACCAAAAAAATTTAATTTTTTTAACAGCTGTTTCAAAACTCCAATTTAAAATTTTGAAAAATTTTGTTAAATAAATTTCCGAATTTTTTGACTATCACATTGAGATTTGTTGAAAACATAATAGGGAACATAAATATGAAAAATGTGTGACAATACCTCTTATAGTTTGTCCGTACCTGCGATTTAAATTTTGTGATTTTCGAGAAAAACTAATTTTTTGCCCATATTTTGGCGAATGATTCGAATTTCCTTACTGTTATGAATTTGAAGTAAACCCTATTCAGAATATTATAGTCCATGTAATGATAAATACAGTCTGAAAGGTTTACTAAAATTGGAAAACGTAAACCTTTAAATCGAGAAGGTCAAAGGTCAAATTTCTCAATATTTGGAATTTCTCATGGAAAGATAGCGAAATGTTATATACTTTTGGGCCGATTTTGATGAAACTTAAGAAAAATATTACACAAAGCCTAGTAGTTAAAAAAATAGAAGTACAATTAAAATTAACCCTTAATAGCACTTGGGTTTAAAATGACTCCAAACTTCTAAAACCACAAACAAATTGTAAGTTTCAATAGTGCTGATCAAAATTTGATTTTTATAGGAAACAAACTTTAAAATATTGTATCGTGTATTAGAAAATAGTATAGTAAGCCATTTTGATAAATGTTCACAATTTTGTTAAATTTTGATCACACATTTTTCAAACGTCAAAATATTGTATTTATTCCTGATTTTTGCTTTTATAACCTAATTGAGGATTTTTGAATAACAGAATTGATTTTAACCCTTTAGTATACTTTTGATTTATTAAATTTAAAAAATAACTTGAATAATTTAGTTTATTTAATTCTGAAAAACATTAAAGTTAACACCATTCATATTGAATGTGTTTTTAAAAGTTGAGGGTCATTTTAACCCCAACTGCTATTAAGGGTTAATTTTAATTTTTGTGCTGTTATTATAAATACTATACTTCATGTTATATTTATCTTAAGTTTCATCAAAATCGGCTCGAAAATATAACATTTCGCTATCTTTCCATGAGAAATTCAAAATATTGAGAAATTTGATTTTTGAGGAAAGCTTTCTCATACCCAAGTGATCTTTCAAAATTGAAGCCACTGAGCCATGTGAGATGCCTATGGCTTCCACAATCTTTCGCAATTTCAATATCCGATCGGCCAACACCATATCGTGATTTTTTTCAATTGTAGTCCAGATCGTTCAGCATCTTCCGTGCTTGTATGGTCACAGTGAAATTCAGTAAACCACTTTTCTAGCAAAGTTCCCATTGTATGTATTTACCAAGCTTAGGCTTTATTTGAGTGATGGTTTTTACCGCAAAAAATAATGCTTAATTATTGCACGTAATTCACTTATTTCCATTTTCTCCCCAAGTCAGGGGGTATTCTGATATCAGTGGCTGTCAAACACAAACTAAATGACGCAGTTTGTTGAAATTATGACAGGAGCCAACTGACAGATGCCTGTTGACAGAATCAGTGTTGCCCTTTCAGTTAAAAGGAGGGAAATTCAAAAAGTTACCGATTTATTGAGCCGAGTTCTTTTTTAGAACTTTTTTCATTTTCTCCTCAAGTCACGCGGTAGTCTGCTATCAGTGGCTGTCAAGCTCAAACTAAATGACGCAGCTTGTTCAAATTTTGACAGGAGTCAACTGACAGATGCCTGCTGACAGAATCAGTTAAGAGGCGAGAAATTCAAAAAGTCACCGACTTATTGAGCCGCTCTCGTATAAAGAACGTTGCCATTTCATATAAAGTGAGTTTCCATTTAATGCCAGTTAATATATTAAAATATTTTGAATTCAAATTAAAAATTTGTAATACAAATGTACGAAAACCTTTGGCTCTTAGTATACTACCTGTGATATTGTAATTTAAGTGGAAATAAACATGCGTATATTATGGTATTTTTTTTATTAATTACGCAGTTTTTGTTGCAACTAGTTCAGTTCTTTTACCTACCACTTAAGTGTAACGCAACAGTTTTATATTGAAAATACAAGAAATCGAACCTAAATATACACAGATGTTTTTTATTTTTTTAATATTAAATTTCAATACTTAGGAATATAAAGTATTAAAAAAACATCTGTAATTCAATTAGTGTTAATATTCATTTAAATATGTATAAACTTGTTTTTTTTTTTTATCAGTTATACGCAAAATGAATCTTAAAATACATTCAATGCAAATTGCATGATACAACAAAATCTAAAAAAAAAAAAAATATAAAAAAAATCACATAAAAACTATTAACTCTGGGTATTCCACCAAAACTATTAATATGCGAGAAATTTTGCCGCTTAACAAATCTGACTCATCGCATATGACAATACAATAAAAAATACAATTTAATTCAACTATGTATTAATAGTTTCAGTTATCTTTAAATTTATTTTACTTTTTTTATTTTTGGATTTTTATGTTTTTTCAAACTAATAATCAAGGTTAAAATATTCACGGGTTCAAACATCTGACGCTGTATCTTTAATTAATCGCTGTCTATGGAACACACAACACAAGTTCTTCTCATTAAACTGTTAAAAAATATTGTATTTTACCGGTTTTGTTTTAGTTTTTTCTTTATTTTTTTTTGGAATATAAGTAATTGTGTTTATAGGTTCCAAGCGGCTAACAATAAAACCGGTTATTTTTGTTTTTAAATAAATTAACGTTAATTGTTAATAAATGTCCGTACATATGTAATTTTTTGTTTGTGCTATTTATTTTTTGAAATTTCACAAGAAAAAGATCCATCATTTTTATTGCTTTTGGCATTGAATTAAGTAAAAAATGGTTTTCTATATCACTGAACTTTAAAGAAAAAAAAAATTAATAAAAAATTTGCATTACCTAATGATAACTGACATGCTTACTAAAGGCCTTAAGATAACAGGAATTGAGCTGTCAATTTGTTGCAAATTCATAAATCAATAAATATTTACATTTGGTCAATTCACAAGCTCTCTTATCATGTCATATTGTCATAATGTCCTAATATTTCACAATGGTTTTTATTGCTTTTTAAGCAAAAAATGTCCAAAAAAAAATACTACTTTCTATGCTATGTTTATTGTGTTATTTTAACCAACCAGCTGAGACCAACGCCGAATGCCTAAGAGTCGTTTAAGCCGATCCGCCGAGTCGTGATATATTAGGACATTATGACAATATGACTGATAAGACCCCTTGTGAATTGACCAATTTTGTGATGGTTGTATCAGAAATATCGGTAAAATCGAGTTAATTTTAAGCCCAACCCATTGATGACAACTAGAGAAGTAACTGACAGCAAAAACCAAAGTCTTTTGTTGAAAACCTAATTCATGAGAATATATTGCCATGTGTTTTGTTATTGTATCACCCGTATGTGTGAAAAGATAGTATTTTTTTCCATTGATATTTCTCCCTCCTTCCACACTATGTATATTTCTTTATGGCCCAAACCTTATCCAAACGGGATAAACGCAGATCACATTTGCAGGCCTTAATTTGTTTTTGATGACTACTGTCTTTTTCAATCTATTGGTTGTATGACTTAAAAATGCGGTATTTTTTCAATGTTTAGCTTATAATGGGTGACTCAAGTAGAGATACTTTTTTCAATAGCAGATCACTTGTGAGTCGTGTCATGCTGTCTGTTATATTTGTTTAGTATTGTTTGGAATTTCATAATGGAAAGACTTACGCCTCAACAGCGTTTACAAATCGTTCAACTTTATTACAAAAATTCATGTTCTGTGAGGAATGTGTTTCGTGAATTTCGCTCAACTTATGGTCAACATAATCATCCCATCACCCATTTTGAGACCCAGCACTCATTATTGGATAATATTTGATCGAATAGACCACGCCCAGCATGCTGTGGGCCGGTGGAATCATCGGACCATATTTCTTTAAAAATGATGCCGGTGAGAACGTAACCGTCAATGGCGACCATTATCGTGACATGATAACCGACTATTTGATGCCTGAAATTGAAGCTCGTGATCTCGGCGACATTTGGTTTCAACACATCGCATCAATCAATGGATTTATTGAGAGAACACTTTGGTGAGTACATAATTTCACGTTATGGGCCACCAATATTGTGTGATATCACACCATTAGACTTTTTCCTGTGGGAATATGTAAAGTCTAATGTTTATGCTGACAAACCCACTTCAATTCAGAACTTGGAGGAAAACATCACGCGTGTCATTCGCCAGTTACCAGTCGAAATGCTCGAACGAGTCATCGAAAATTGCACTCAACGGATGGACCATCTGCGACATAGCAACAGCCAACATTTGATAGACATAATCTTCAAAAAATAAATGCCAAAGAATGTTCGTTCAAATGATAATAAACATTACCCCTTAGATATGAATTTTCTGAGTTTTTTTCTTCAAAAAAGTAGGGAACCACGAAATGGATCACGCTTTATTTTAAAACATTTGTACAATATAAATTTATTCAAAGTATTGGCCATTTTTATCTATGTCTTTTCCCAGCTTTCTGGCAACATATGTCTTCCGAGCCAAAATAACTGCTCATCTTTAGAGGTCAAGAACGAATCAAGCCAATTTCGGGTACTCTGTTCTGAAGTGAAGCGTATCCCACAAAGAGCCTTCTGCATCGGTCGAAACAAATAGTAATCGGACGGGGCGGGTGAGGCAAAACTTCCAAACCACTTCATTCTAGATACTTTTTAACAAGTATTGCAACATAATGGAATATTGCAGTTTCATGTCTGGTCGCATATTCTGGGCGTTTTTCGGTCAATGCGGTTCCCTGTGATGGTCTGGTCAGATTTCAGCAGCTCCCACCAAATACAGAGCAATTGTTAAGCACCATGGATATTTGGCTTTGGTGTCGATTCGGCTGGATTGCTGGGCTTCACATACGATCTCTTACGCTTCGGGTAATGGATCCATTTTTCATCACATGTAATGATTCGGTGCAAAAATTATTTTCTTTTATATCAAGCAGTATTTCAGACATACAAAATCGTGTTTCAAGGTATCTCAGCTTCAATTCGTATGGTACCCAATTTCCCTGCTTTTGTATAAATCCTGCTGCACGCAAACGTTTGAAAATTAAGTTTAGGAACCAGATGCAAAAGGGTGAAGAGTGCCTCAGGGCATTGTTGCCGGTTTAGGTGTACTAAACAATAAGATGTAAACATTAACTATGATACGATTTTATTGAAAAACTAATGAAAAATATACTAAAAGTCAGAAAATATGTTTTACTTTCTACAATGATAACATAAAAATAATTGTTGGCATTTGAGAAGCATAAATGAAGAACGCATTTTGAGCAAAAACACTGTGTTTCCGACTTTTTGCATAGTTTGCACCATTTTTTTTTTTTTGCTTAACCAGATTGGAAAGTGGTCGTTATTGTCATAACGGTTGTCATTAACTGAATATTTTGCTGAGGATCTTCTTGTGTAGTACCAACTGACTTATGACTTGACTTATCAAGGCGGATAATTTAATCCGTCTGTGCTCTCTATCTGTCATTCCTATCATTATTTTTTATATAACAAAAAAGTAAAAAACTATACAATATAACACGCCGATATATTTAGCCACAACCCGCAGCAGTGCCCTGAGGCACCCCTTAGTTTTTACACACTTTTTGTTAATTGTTTAACATTTACAAATTCATAGACTGAAATAAGAATATCTTACCTTAAAAAAAAAAATATTTCGAATAGATCGGGCGACTTAAACTTAAAAAAACTTTGATTTAAAAAAAACACACACACAAAATTTCACGTGCTAAAATTACAACATCACTTAAAAAACAGCTGACAGAATAAAAATTAAAAGTCAGACAGCATTTCGACCTTCCAGGGATATGTTAAAAAATCTGTAACTAAAGTTACTTTTTGAGATAATTGGTGTTTTGTAATGCATGTCTTGAGGTACTCTTGCGGGTTAGAGGGTTAAGTATTTGCGTATTCAACTAAGAATAGTGTTCTTGTCATAAGAAATAAATTTTGACAAATATTTTCAGTCAAATTCTCTAACATTTTTGATTTTCCTAATATGTATTCGAAATTTCTTTGAACAGTATTTTTAATTTCGGTTTAATATAGATTAATGAAGTTCAAATAAAAAAATATGTTATTTACTTATATCTATTAATAATTTTTTTTTTAATTTGTTTTCAAATGTTACTACTTTGACACAAAACTCGAAACTTCAAATAAAATGTGCAACGAAGCATTTGGTTTTTAAATGACGGAGTACAATTTTAGACCTACAAAAATCAATAATTTGCAAAGAAAAGAGCCAGCCTAGTATATAAATAAGGAAAAAACATACAATGACAATCCGCATTTAAATTTATTTTTTCAGATGTAAATTTGGACCATAGAGAAATACACATAGAGTGGAAACTAGAAACAAAAACGTATGTATACTAATACTAATACAATATCACCACTTAGGTTTTTGACAACTGAGTTAGGTCCTTAACAGGAGAGTTTCTCTATGATAGACCAAAACCCAACTCTTGCAACAACAAAACACATGTTTGTCATTGTATTTTGCTGTTGTATCAAACATATGGTTTGTTTTATACTCTTGTTTGAAAAAAATATACATAGAGAGGAAACTCTCCTGTCAAAGATCTAACTCACTTGTCAAAAATCTAAGTGGTGACAATGTATTGAATGTAAATGTAAAAAAAAACTACGTAAAAACAAAACTCGTATGTGTAAATTTTTGTTGGACTGTCTCATCGCAATGTACAATTCTCTATGATTTGTTAAAGAAGTTCTCACAAATATCTGATTCTCTTTATTCCTGCAGGGAATGCCAGTAGTGAATTTGTAGTGATTTACTATTGACATTGTCAGTGGAACTACTACTATATGTACCCCAGCCAATGTAATCTTCTATTGACATTTAACATTAGCTTGTCGTTGAAAATCCACCAGTAGACTGTATTACTAATGACTATGTAGTTATTAACTATACCTATTCACTATACAGCATAATAAATAAAAAACAAACTATTGACGAGTTTGTTGATACTAGAACTGTTTTCTATAACGTATTTCTACTGACGCTTGAAGGAAAGTCGTCGAAATTTTAACTACTGCAATTGGCAATAGGCTGACTACAGAGTTTATATAGATACATACATATGTATCTCAATAGTTTTTATGAAAAAAAATCTAGAAATTTTAATTTATTTTTTCACTTTCTTTCATTTTAGTACGCGTCTGTATTGTCGAGTCTCGGGGACACTATCGCAAGGCCCCCCAATTCTGTCCCATGTTGGAGGCCACCAGCAACATGGAGTGTGTAGTGGGCGTTGATCGTCTTGATTGTGTGCGACGCATACACAAAGGTACCGCCCACTTTGGTGTGCTATCGTCCGAGGATTTAGTAGCTGCACGCTGGGCTAGTGTGGAGATATTGGTAACCAGTGAATTGAGATCACATGATTCACCATTTGAGTATGAAGTAGTGGCGGTGGTAGATAATGAGGCTGATATACATACGGTGCATGATTTGAAAGGTGCCAAGTTGTGTCATCCGGGTTATGGTTTGAAAAATCACTGGACGGATGTTTTGGCTAATGTGAGTTTTTTTTTGTAAAATAATTTAGAATCTTAATTAATTTTAAACTAACTTTCAGTACTTTGAATCCACTATGGTGGCTAAATCTTGTGATCCAGAAATGTCTCTATCAGAGGATCGTATTAGGGCATCGTCGCGTTTCTTTGGTCCCAGTTGTAAGGCCGGTCCTTGGGTGCCAAATCCGGAACAAGATCGCCAATTGAAAGATCGCTATCCCTCATTGTGTCAAATGTGCTACGATCCCTATAGATGTGATATTGGTGACAAACATTGGGGCAGAAGAGGGGCCTTGTACTGCCTAACCAGTGGTGGTGGTAGTGTAGCTTGGGCTCGTTTGGATGATGTTAAAAGTCATTTTGGTGTAAGTGTTTCTGTAGCAAAATATTTTTGAAATTTGTTGCAACAATTTTTTTTTTTTAATTCTAGTTGTCTGGTTTGTTGGCTCAGGCAAATCCCAGTGAATATAGCTACTTGTGTGTTGATGGTCATTTGCAGCCAATTAATACCACAAAACCTTGTGTTTGGGTGGCCAAACCCTGGCCTGTTATTGCTGCCAGAAGATCTCATGCTGCCCAGGTTCAACGTCTAGTAACCGGCCTTAATCATGACAATCCAACTAGCTGGCAAAATGCTTTACTTAGTTTGTTGGAGAATTTCCATGTCGATATTAATCCTTTGGACAATGTCATTCCCATAGATGATTACTTAGATCAGGCCACTGCTTTCCAAAGTGCCTACAGTTTTCCTGAATGTAATCCACCACGTTCCATAGTGTTTTGTACCACCTCTGTCATTGAGCACATAAAATGTTCCTGGTTGCAAGAAGCTTCCCAAGTTTATGGTGTCCAACCAAATATCCAATGCATAAGATCTGCCACTCTCGACACCTGTATGGATGATATGAAATACAAAGCGGCCGATGTGGTTTTGGTAAACAACGAGCAACGTCTTAAAGCTCAACACGAATACAAACTGAAACCAATTCTTTATGAATTCTCTCAAAGCATGCATGATCTCTACAGCACTATTGCTGTCGTGCATAAGGATTCCAAATTTAAGACCTTCCAAGATCTAGAGGGAGCCAAGGCCTGTTTTCCTTCGTACGAAGGTCCAGCCTATCTTTCTGCACTAGAAACTATACACAATAAAACGGGACAACGTATATCACCGAAAAAATATTTCTCACGTCACTCATGCTTATGGCATGGTGAGAAAACCTGCTCTGATGTCTATAGAGGTGATGAGGGTGCCTTAAGATGTTTAGCCCAACAGGGAGATGTGGCCTTCATAAGCTCCGCCATCTACAAACAATATATTGTAGGCAATCTAACCTCGCCTTGGGTAAAACAAAGTGGCCACAAATCCTTCAGAATCATGTGTCCCTATGGTGCCAATGAAAGACATTCGAAATTTGAGTTCTGCTACATGCACTGGACCACACGTGGTTTCCTTATGACTCACGATGGACCCATGGCTAGACAAAATGAAATTTTCAATTCCCTGCGTGAAATTGATAGTCTGTTTGGCCAGAAATTCAAGGATGATGTAAGACCCTTCACCATGTACGGTGTATTCGATAAGCAACACAATATAATATTCAGCGATCAAACCGATGAATTGCGTGGCTTGCAGCAAATAAAGAATGACGTTAACCCCCGGTCAATGGAACAAATTTATGAAGACTATGTAGCGGGCAAATACAAAAGTGCTGTGGATAGTGGCGTAAGCAAATTAAGTGTGACCAGCTTTAGTCTGTGGTTAAGTGCATTTTTAATGTTGCATACCCTAAGGCGCGTTTTTGTTTATTGGTTTTAAATTTTTGTTTTCTTATTTCTATATTGCTCATAGTCACCTAAGACTTTTTTAAATTAATTATTTATTGTGATATTAAAATATAAGTTAAGCAGCAAGTTAGCAAGTCTAGATCACTGTGATACAAACAAAATTTAAGAAAAGAAAAACAAACTTAGTCAGAATAATAAAAAATCCGTTGATCTTGCTTTTAGAGTACATAAAACATAATAATTTAAGAATAAATATTGAAGTAAATAAATGTTGATTATATACAAAGTAAAAACTAAAATAATTTATAAATTCTATTAGGATAGTGAGCAATGAATGCACATTAGGTGGCCCTTATTTAGCTTTTTTGAATGCTCCCAAGGTCTAACATTGTTCTCCGTCATCTAGAAACTAAATGCTGAACATTTCAGCAAAATTGGATAACGTTTATAAGTTGTCACCCCAAAAACTAAACACAAATGTAGTAGCACTGTTGTGGTCGGATTTACACCAACTTCCTCAAGAAGAAAACTAACGACCAGAAAGTACGAAGACTTACAATTTGCTAATTAAGCGTAAATAGCTTTATTTACAACTTTGGTGTCTTTGGTGAGCCCCACTAAAATTGTCCGGCAAAAATGTTCATAGAGTATTTTTATCCTTAAATATCCTTTTACAAAGGACTTTTTTCTCCTCCTAAAGAGAGGAGGTAGAGGGTTAAGATCTTCCACACAAATGATCCCCATACAATTTTACAATGTAACTCTGACAATAAGATTTCACACACATTAACTTACACCTTTTTTTTTGAGTTAGTATAATGCTCGCTTCGACCAAAATATTAAAAGTTTGACCCACTATAAAAAAAAAAACTCAGACCTGCTGGACTATAAGTTTATTCTACAAAAATGAACTGCTCAACATGCCCTTTTAGAATTATAGAGTTGCTGTTCTGTTCCAATCAAATACTCTTAATTTCTTGGACAGGGTATTGTTATTCATATTTCTGAAAAAATAATGTTTTTTTTTTTACAATAATCAAAACAATCTTTATTTTTTTACATATTAGCTTTTGGAATGAAAAGAATAAAAAAACAAAAAAAAAAGTACAATACTTTCATTGTAGTAAATCTATATATATAAAAACGAAATGGTCCATGTATGTAATGGCATCACATGAGAACGACTGGAGTGAGTTGGATTTTGGATGGTTTGTAAAGGAACAAAAATTCAAAAATTCGGAAATTTTTTTTTATATTACCTCCTTTTCACTCCGTTCAACCAGTAAGAAATACTCATAATGAAAGACAAGTTTTAAGAAAAAGACAACAAGTTTTAAAAAAAATACAAACTAAGCAATAGAAAAAGCTCTAAGTCCAAACAAGTTTTTATGTCGGCAAATACATACTTATTCATTTTGCTTTTAAGCACATAGAAAACAATGAAAAATACCAAAATACTTGCGTTTAAAGAATCCAAAAATGTTAAATTTTAAAATATGGACTTAGAGCCTTTGCATGTTAAAAATTTAGATTGATAGCTGTTTGTTTAAATTTATAAGACTTTAAATGAAAATTTAAATACAGGAAATTGTTATAATCACAATATTCTATAGAAAAAATATGTATACGCAACATTGTCTATAGAGGTAACTGATATACGTAAACATTTTTATAGAGAGAGCATTTTTACAGCAAATTTTCTATAGAAAATACTGCCATACAAAACAGTTTGTATACAAAAACTGGTATACTTAAAAATATCTTTAGTAAAACTTTTATACCCTAAATATTGTGTAAAAAATCTTTTGTAGACAAAATTTCCTTATAGAAACTATTATACACAAAGTTGTTTATAGAAAAAACTGTTGCAAACAAAGCTGTCTATTTTGAAAACAATTTTCTATAGCAAAGGTTTCTATAGAAAAAGTATTTATGTATATGGAAAATTTTCTGTAGAAAAAGCTGTTATACACAAATTTATCTGTAAAAAGAATTGTTATACAAAAGTCTTTCTATATAAAAAACTGTTATACACATATTTATCTATAAAAAACTGTTATAAACAAATTTTTCTATAGAAAAAACTGTTTTAAACTAATTTTTCTGTAGAAAAAACTGTAATGCAATTTATCTATAGAAAAAACAGTTATACCCAAATTTTTCTATAGAAAAAACCGTTATACGCAAATTTTTCTACAGAGAAAACTGTTAAACACAAACTTTTCTAGTAGAAAAAACTGTTATACATAAATTTATCTATAAAAAAAACCGTTACACACAATTTGTTCTATAGAAATGCACAAAATTTTCTATAAATAAAACTGTTATAAACTAAATTTTGTAAAGATATTATACCCTACACCACCATAGTAATGTTTCAAAATTATCAGTTTAAGATTAGTCATAACTCCCACATAAGGCCCACTTCCGAAAATCACTGACGAATTATTATTTATTGAAATTTTAAAATAAATCTTTTATTTTCTCATGTACTCAGAGTAAGCTATTACATAGTCGTGCTTGACCTACTATTGACCCACTAATCGGCCCACAAATGGCTCAGATTTAAGGAAAAAACCGGGACACTTCGATTTGTGATCCATATCTGGATTACTAATTCATTAATATAGACAATATGGATATTTAATGAAAGATATTTCAAGGTCCATTGCAATGAGTCAAAATCGGGAAAAATATTTTTTAACCCGAATTTTTTTTTTTAACAAATTTTTTTTTTACTAATAAATTTAAAAAAATTAAAATAAAATTGGAAAACTTTAAAAACAATTTGAAACATTTTTCTTTTTTTAAATTTTGAAAAAAAAAAATTAATTTTGTTTACCTAAAAATATTTTAAATTTTTATTTTAAAGTATAATGGTGAAGGGTATATAGGATGCGGCACAGCGGAATATAGCTCTCTTACTTGTTTTTTTTTTTTTTTTTAATTATATAAATAAATGAACAGCCGTTTGAATTTTAATTGTCAGGAAATACTCTAGCCTTCGAAACGTAGCCTGTTATACCATCTGAAGCAATTATTGTAATACAATTTAAAAAATTTCAGGAAATCTTAAGACATGTTTACCGATCTGTTTTTAGAGATATTGGATGAAAATGTTTGTTTCTCATTTCTAAATTTTTAATTTTTCTACAGAAAATATATTAAAAGTAAAAACCGAACAATAATTGTCGGTTTTAGGCCTTGAAAAACCGCGGTTTCGGTTAAAGCCGAACTATAAACTCTAGAGAAAACACATGTTTTACGCAACATTGTCTGTAGAGATAACTGTTATACACAAAATCGTCTATAGAGAAAACTTTTTTACACAATATTTTCTATAGAAAATACTGCTATACAGAACAGTTTCTATACAAAAAATGTTATACTAATATATGTTTATAGAAAAAACTGTTATACACAAAATTTTCAATAAAAAAACGGTTAAAATTTGTCTATAGAAAAGCTGTCATACCCTAAATGTTCTATATAAAGATCTGTTATACACTAAATATTCTGCGGAAAGTCTTTTGTAGAATAAATATCCTTAAAGAAACTCTTATACACACATTTTTCCATAGAAAAACTTTTATAAATAAAGTTTTTTATTTTGAAAAAAAAAAAAAAATCTATAGCAAAGGTTTCTATAGAAATAATTGTTATATAGAAAATTTTCTATACGCACTATTTTCTGTAGAAAAAATTGTTATACACAAATTTATCTTTGAAAAAAACTGTTATACAGTAATTTTTCGATAGGAAAAGCTATTACACAGACATTTTTCTATATAAAAAACTGTTATACCCAAATTATTCTGTAGCAAAAACTGTTATACACAATTTTTTCTGCAGAAAAAACAGTTATACACAAATTCTGTTTTAGAAAAAACTGTTATACACAAATTTTTTTGTAGAGACAACCGTTACACACAATTTGTTCTATAGAAATGTACAAAATTTTCTATTAGAAAACTGTTATAAACAAAATTTTGTAAAGATAAATAGTTATAAACACATTTTTATACCCTACACCACCATAGTAATGTTTCAAGATGATCGGTTTAAGATTAGTCATAACTCCCACATAACAAAGTGGTCCAAATGCTCAATCTAGCCAAAAAAAGTAAGCTTTTTAAATGTTTCAAAAGCAAATTTTTTGTATGGCAAGTGTCCATAGTACATAACGGCATATTTTTTTTCCTTTAATAGCTACACTAGCATTGATACATTGCATCAAAAACAAGTAATTGCTTCTTTGTTGAAAAAATTAATATCTCAAGTGACATTTAACAGTGCAAGTGAAATTGTCGTAAAAAATATTAAGAACAATTAAAAAAAAATTTGTTAGTGTAATTAATATAATAAATGTGTTTTAAATGTGTTTTAAATGTGAAATTTTTGTTCAATGTCCAAATTCTATTAGAATTTCAAATGGTAATTTAACAGAGTTAAGCTTTAGTTTTTATGCTGTCGTCATCTATATAGATGTTTAAAAATTAGCTGCCACTTTTTGCCTGAACGATTTTTATTTCATTTAGAGTTTAACATGTCCATTACAAGAAAGGAGCTATATTTTTATGGTTGGCTTGGTATTTCGCCCACTTTTTAATGAATTTTTTAATGAAAGGTAGCCTTTAATTCTTTCTACACATACAGATAGACGGAGTGAAAATTTCAGGAAAATCGGTCCAGCCATAATGAAAAAAATTACATACAAAAACACACATCTATAAACGTAGCAAATTTCATGTCGGTACGGCTTTTCAAAAGCGAGTTATGACTTTTTTTCCGGCTAGATTGATCATTTGACCACTGTGCATAAGGTCCACTTCCGAAAATCACTGACGAATTATAATTTATTGAAATTTTAAAAGAAATCTGTTTTTACTCATGTACTCAGTGTACGTCATTATATAGTCGTGCTTGACCTACTCTACTTTCTTACTTGTTCTAGTGTTAGATGATGGATTGGAGTAAATAGATTAGACAGTGCAAGCGCGATAGTTGAGTGCGCCGAAAGGGCCAAAAATCTTGATAGTATTGAACCTGCAGGTGGAGAAGCTTTTATAGAAGAAGTTAGAAGATACAATCAGCATTCGAAATGATTAAAAAAGTGATTTAGGGCAATGGCAGATGGATAGTCTAACTTCACATAGAAATATGAGAGAACTGATGTGCATTTTAAACAAATATGGTATGGACCTGCCGATCTCTCCAGCGGCACTTTTAAAAAAGAACTATACTAAAGTGAATATAACGACAGTACAACCCGGGAAATACGCGCATTTTGGAATTAAAGAAAGCTTAATGAAAGCAGCCAATTTAATAGAAAAATATGAGGATAATAAATAATAGTTTCCAAACTGGTTTTCTGTGGTAATCCTCAGAGTAGTGACATGGAGTAGTTTTGTGATTACTCTGATGTAATGTATGGATGGATTACATCGTCCTCACCTAGGACATCACAATGTTAAATGGAGTATGTTTTTTGGACTAGTCCTAGTCTTTTGAGGAGTACTTTTTTCACGCGTGTAGGGAGTAGCCTCAATTATTGCAGGGTACAAACGAAATGAAAAGTGTATTTTTTGACAAATAGGTTTTTTGGTATTTTTATAATATTTGAATTTAAATCTTCTACAAACAATCAAGTTAGCAAAATTTTAATTTTTATTACCAAGTAAATGGCGTATAAAAAATTGATGCTGCACAAAAAATTCTTTTTAATATTTTTCAACAACACTGTAGTATAAAACAGGCAAAATAATAATTTAAACTCTTAAGTTTCCCATTTGTGCAAATTTGCGCGACGAGTTTCATGAACCCACCTTTTAAATTTTGGGCTGAAAGTGTCTATTTAATAAAAATGTCAAACAAAAATAAATTCAAAAAAAAAAAAATTTAAATTTTATAAATTTCTAATGAAAGTGAAATCTTTGGCACAATCAATGATAAACATAGTTTGGAAGAATTTGCTTATATTCTAGCTGTTGGTTAATATTTCCATACAAAATGCCATTCAATCCAACCATTCTGTTCCAAATTCCCACAATTTTCACATGTTCAAAATATTTTTATTTTATTTGATTTTTATTTCTTATAAATAAAAGTAAAAAAAGCAGCTGATTCATCAAATTTGCAATAAATTCAAGTTTGCGAGTCTAAATTGTCGCACAAACTTATCGGAGTTGTGCAAACGAATTTCCATCAGAGTTGTGCCAGCGAATTTCCGAATTCATTACTGTTTTTCATTTAGCTTTTCAATATACTCATGAATTGTGCAGTATTAAAAGAACAAATAACAATTGCCAATACCAAGTGTATCAAAATGAAATATAGTATTTTATATCTGAAAGCTATAAATGTCTAGCAAATTCGCTTTCAAGACAAAATTGTTATTACACATTATATTCATCGTTATATAATGGACAAGAGCCCTACAAACTCTTGAAGGCATGTGATACTCGATGGCTGTCATTTGAAATAGCCGTTAAACGTATTGTGAATCTGTGCTTCAAGTTAAAACCAGCAATGCTTCAAAGCCAAACATTTAAGTGATTAATATACTGATAATAATTTGGTGTATTATTTTTTTTACACCAGTAAGCAATTCAGCGGATCCAACAAAGCTGTTTTCTGATTTAAAATTTCTTCTCCATAGTTTGTGTTTTCAAATTGTAATACAATGCAAAGAATTTGATAGATTATCGTCCCCAATTGAAAATTGTTTAATGTTTTCGCCACATTTTTCATGCAAGTTTGAAGAATGAGAGATAAAATAACGAACGGTTTAATTAGTGACGATTCTGAAAAAAATAATACGGCAAATTAAACTAATTGAGCAATTGCGACAAAGATTTTCATATGAAAACTCTTCACTAAATCCATTTTTTATCCGTTAATAATACACTTAAAATAGTACTCGTAAAACCAAAAAAATATATTATGTATGTGAAAAATAGTAAATGCTTAGTACTTAAATTAAAACAAAATTTAAGATTTGTCTGTATACAAATATATATGGGGCATTTAATGTCAAGTGAACCATCTTTTGAAAACGATGTCTTCCGATAGTTAGTTCTATTAGATAGTAATTCAGACACAATTTTTCAACAAGATCGGTCTAAAACCTTCTGAGTTAGAGGGGATCAGAATTTGACATTTTGGCCAAGCATGTAACTTATTACATATTGTTCTTAGAAAAATGTGTCCCAAATAGTTTACATAGCTATTTCTTCAATCTTTCGGAAAAAACCATTTCTTTTGACTTTTTTTTCAAAATCTAAAACTGTTGCCATTTTTTTTCAAAATGGGCCTTTTTTTAATTTTTTTTGCTCAAGAGAAAGCTTAGGTATATTCCTTTAAGAGGTTTTTGATCGCTTAGTGGGATTCGAGTGAAATATCTATCAAAATAAATATTTTGTAACTCAAGACATACAATTTTTGAAATTTTTTTCCAAAATGGGCCCCTTTTTATAGTTTCTTTTTTTGCCAGCTCCTGGCAACTCAGGGACCGAAAATAATAATTATTCTTGAAATTTCAAAGGAAAAAAGCCATCACTAGAAAATATCGGAGAGTCAAGTCAAGCATACCATTTTGATCGTTTTCAACTATATTTTCATAAATTAACATGATTTTTAATTTTTATTTTTTTTGTCAGAAATATTTGTCAAACTTTGATTTTTATTTTTTTTGTCAGAAATAATTGTTATTTTTTTGTCATACATATTTATCACACTATGATTTTTATTTATATAGTCTGACAAATATGTATCACAAAAAAATAACAATTATTTCTGACAAAAAAAATAAAAACCAAAGTCTGACAAATATTCCTGACAAAAAAAAAATAAAAATCAAAGTTTGACAAATATTTCTGACAAAAAAAATAAAAATCAAAAAATAACAATTATGTTGTGATTTTTATTATAAATGTCATAATTGTTACGGTCCCTGGGCAACACGGGTGGTGACTTATGGCAGTTAGATGCATCTATAGATAAGTAAGCAACTTGTTACCATTTCTAGGTTCATAATGTATTTAAAGGGCGCGAAATAAAGAAAAGACAATTGCCCAAAAATGTTAAATGAACAAAAAAGTACCGTTCTGCGGCTCCACATATATAAACATTGCCAAATACGCCATCCTTGTGATTTATGTAGTCTATTGTTCAATAGAAAATAATGTAGTTTATTTAAAACATCATCCTGTTCTACTTATTGAGCTAAATTAATATACATATGTAGTTATTTTGCGCTTAGGAACTAGTTGTGATTCTTTGCTTTGAACTTGAAAACAATATAAAGGATAAAAGAAATCAAAACTAATTTTCTGTTCTCAAAAACCAGTTCAAACAATTTGTAGCAACACTAAAATTAAGAGTGGAATATTTATTCAGCTGAGAAGAATACAGTTTACAGGAGATAATTTGTTAATCATATGTTTTCATACAAATACAGGTTGCTGTCTCCAGAATACGTTTTGCAGTATTCACAGCATTCAGCTTTAAATGTACATAAGTATCATAGACTAAATATAAAGATCAATATTTATATTTATAGATTAAGTAAAAATCCGAAATTTTCCACAATCATATGCATATGTATATTTTCATTTAAAAAAGCGGTGTGGTAGTTACCCACAGTATTGCTACAGCTGACACAACTGTACTTTGAATATATAAATACTCGTCCTATAACCATCGATCGTCCTCAAAAAAAGCGCAACAAAAGGTGATCCCAACATACGCATCTAGTTTTAACAAAACTGCAGTTCAATGTTCTCACAGCTGTTGGAACAGACAACAAGTCCAATGCATGCATATGAGTTGCATTTAATTTTCTTATTGATATAATAACGGTATTCACGTTAACATTTTTACTTTTGATTTGACGTGAGCAAAGGTTGATGTTGAAAATATTCCAATTCATTAAACTTTTAATTTGGACTCGCAATTTTTAAGAAATTTTCCCAATACACAGTAGCACTTCAAATAAACTGTTCTTTAGTCGTATAAATCTTGTCTAACAATTTTGCAAGATTTGTTCAATGTAATTTTTGCCTGAATACGTTTACTATTTTAACGTTTATGCTCCAGAGTGTAAAATGTTGTCTCTATCCTTTTCCTGTTTTACATGTTAAAAATACTAGTATTTTCTTTGTTCTATTCTAGGGCTTAAAAGTATGTTAAAGAGATGGATTAAAATAAATATGCATACAAGTTTGAGAAGAATTGAGTGAGTTACAATCATTAGGGTAGTGCTGATTATGGATTACACAACATAATATATGAAGTTTTGAGTGTTTTATAAATGAAATTGAATTTTAAATGTCATCAATTACTTTATCAAACTTATCTTAACCTTCATAGGGTCATCCGATAAAATTGGACCCATTTTGAGATTAAAATTTAATTTGTTTAAAAGCAAGTGAATTGGCTCATTTTCTTATTTTGTGCTTGCTAAAAATTTTCACTCAATGTACATGCTTGTAAGTACATCTAATTTTGTGAAAATGGGCGAATTCACTTAATTGTGAATAAATTGGAAAATAATCAATCGATTTTTATGATAGATATATCATTTTGTTGCTATTATATGTGGCTTTGAGATAAAGTAATATATTTTAACAATTTCTGGCGTATTCGATTTTTCATGATTTTTTTAAAACAAAAAAAATTTGCTATTTTCACGTAAAAAAAAATATTTTTTGCTTCAATTTGTTATTACAACTCTGAAACTACTGAGCCGATTGAAAAGCAATATATATGTGAAAACTTGCACATAACATGGGAAAAATGTTTTTAAAATCCAATCAGTCTAAAGAAGGACATTAACTACTCAATTTTATGTATATCAAACAAAAAACTAAAATTTTGTGAAAATGGGCCAATTCACTTAATTGTGAATAAATTCGAAAATAATCAATCGATTTTTTTGATCGATATCTCGTTTTGTGCCTATTACATGTGGCTTTACGATAAAGCCACAAATCTGAACAATTTTTGCCGTTTTCGATTTTTCATGATTTTTTCAAAACAAAAAAATTTGCTATTTTCACGTAAAAAATATATTTTTTGCTTCAATTTGTTATTATAACTCCGAAACTAATGAGCCGATTGAAAAACAATATATATGTGAAAACTTTCACATAGCATGGGGAAAATGTTTTCAAAATGTAACTAATCGAAAGAAGAACACTAACTACTCAATTTTATGTATATCAAACAAAAAACTAAAATTTTGTGAAAATGGGCAAATTCACTTAATTGTGAATACATCCGAAAAAAATCAATCGATTTTTACGATCGATATCTCATTCAGGTGCTATTACATGTGGCTTTGTGATGAAGCCATAAATCTGAACAATTTATGACGTTTTCGATTTTTCGTGATTTTTTTAAAACTAAAAGATTAGCTATTTTCAAATAAAAAATATATTTTTTGCTTCAATTTGTTACTATAACTCCGAAACTACTGAGCGGATTGAAAAAGAATACATAAGTGAAAATTTTTACATAGTTTGGGGAAAATGTTTTTAAAATTCAATCAATCGAAAGAAGAATATTAACTACTCAATTTTATGTATATCTAACAAAAAACTACAATTTTGTGAAAATGAGCGAATTTACTTAATTGTGAATAAATTCAAAATGAATTAATAGATTTTTAAAGCCAATATTTAATTTTGTTGCTATTATATGTAGCTTTGCGATAAAGTAATAAACCTGAACAATTTCTGCAGTTTTCGATTTTTCATGGTTTTTTTAAACCAAAAAAATACCTATTTTCATGTAAAAAATATATTTTTGCTTAAATTTGTTATTATTACTCCGAAACTACTGAGCTGATTGAAATGCAATATGTATGTGAAAATTTGTACATAGCATAGGAAAAATGTTTTCAAAATTCAATCAATCGAAATCAGGACATTAACTGCTCAACATTATGTATATCTAACAAAAAACTACAATTTTGTGAAAATGGGCGAATTCACTTAATTGCAAATAAATTCGAAAAGATCGATCGATTTTTATGATCGATATCTCGTTTTGTTGCTATTGTATGTGGCTTTACGGTAGAGCAATAAACGAGAACAATTTCTGCCGATTTCGATTTTTCATGATTTTTTTAAAACAAAAAAAAATTGCTATTTTCACATAAAAAAATATATTTTTGCTTCAATTTCTTATTATAACTACGAAACTACTGAGCAGATTGAAGCGAAATATATTAACGGATTAAAGGCTATGTAAATCTCAACTTTTCTAAGTTTATATTAATAACAACGGGCTGACAGTTTTGGAGATAACCTTAATTATGTGCAGAAACTTCTAACAAAATTCACAATTTTACTTAAACATTTTTTAATAAAAACCTCTTCATAAAATCAAAATTGTGTAGTGGATTAAAAAGTCTCTAAAATTGTTCCGATTTTGTTGCCCTGTGTAATCATTTATAATTGAAAACTTTGTGTAATTGAAAGTAAAAACAAGTAAGAAAGTATGGTCGGTCAAGCCCGACCAGATAATACCCTACACTAAGTAAATGAGCAAAACATTTTTCTTTCAAAATTTCAATAATTTATGTACGTGAGCGATTTTCGGAAGTGGGTCTTATATGGGAGCTATGACAAATTATGGACCGATCGCCACGAAATTTGGTCACGTGATTAATGTTTATATGAATGTTATTTATGTCGAATTTTATGTGTATACCAACATTTGTAGGAGATTTATGCTCGTTAAAGTGATTATCGGATGCAGGCCTTATATGGGAGCTATGACTAATTATGGACCGATCATAATAACATTTGGTGACATGAATTCCCTATATATAAAACTTATTTGGACAAAAACTTGTGTAGATAACTATATAAATTAAACATTGGTGACGGATAAAATCCACTTTCGGGAGGACATTTGTATGGGGGCTAGGTCAAATAATGAACCGATCACCACGAAATTTGGTCACGTGATTAGTGTTTATATGAGTGTTATTTATGTTGAATTTTATGTGTATACCAACATTTGTAGGAGATTTATGCTCGTTAAAGTGATTATCGGTTGCAGGCCTTATATGGGAGCTATGACTAATTATGGACCGATCATAATAAAATTTGGTGGCACGAATTCCCTATATATAAAACTTATTTGGACAAAAACTTGTGTAGATAACTATATAAATTAAACATTTGTGACGGATAAAATCTACTTTCGGGAGGACATTTGTATGGGGGCTAGGTCAAATAATGGACCGATTTCAGCCAGTTTCAATAGGGATCGTCCTTGGGTAGAAAGAATGATATATACCAAATTTTATCGAAATATCTTTAAAATTGCGACCTGTACTCTGCGCACAAGCTTTACATGGACAGCCAGCCAACCAGCCAGCCAGACGGACGGACGGACGGACATCGTTTAATCGACTCAGAAAGTGATTCTGAGTCGATCGGTATACTTTAAGGTGGGTGTTAGACTAATATTTTTGGGCGTTACAAACATCTGCACAAATCCAATCTACCCTCCCCACTGCGGTGGTGTAGGGTATAATGAATTAAACTTTTATTCAAACTCATAAGGCACTTTTTTACAACATATTTTTTTTATTTCTTCAAGGTCAATCCAATTTAGACCTATATTTTCTAGGTCAAGGTTGCTTGGAATTTTTCGTAGAATCATCGACCGACCCGAATGTATATATTCGAATTTTAAGTTGATTTATCTATGTACGCCGATATGTGTAAGACACTCTCACATTCAATGTGAGATTAAATAAAAAATGTTTATCAGTGTCCTAATAACTTTGGTATTAAATAGCTGCAAAATCACTTCAGTATAAGAAAAAGTTTGGAGCCGTGTTTTATCGTTGTTTAAATACAAATTTAAATGTTTAATTAAAATGTTGAGTTCAAACTCTGTTCTTTTTTAGCAGCATTTTCACAGCTGCCAAATCAAACCAAATTTTAATTGATTTAATGAATTTCGTTGTAGAATCTTTTAGCCCTTTCAGCCACGGTTTTATGTGTACAAGTTTAAAATCCAAACAATTGCATTTTTACTTTAATCAACTTTAGTTTATTATAAAAAGTAAAAAAAAAAAAAATAATTCAAAACCTAAAACAACCACACCATTCCAAGGTTTTTTGCGGATTGTGGTGGTTAGTTTACTAACCACCGTGGCTGCTGGCATTAAAAATACTTATGATACAAATTTTCGTAGCGTTTATATGTTTTTGAAATCTAACAATTTTTACTAAATTTTCCAAACAAACAAACGAAATAGCATGTAACACTGAATTGTATGAACAACACTCTCTTAGAAAACCATAGCAACCTGACTGCAAAGTTTTGAAAAAAACCATAAACGATAAATTCAAAAAAGTAATTGTTTAGCAAAATGCCAATAGATGCCAATAAGCAATGTTTTAAAGACTGTAAAAAAGGTGGTTAGTAAAGTGACCACTAGACCGTAAAGAGTTTAATACTTTCCGTGCTATGCTTTTTCTCTCAGTAAATCTTCATACAGATACATACATATGTATCTGCATCTTTTAAATAACAAATGAAATGCAAATAATGAGCCTACAATTATCTAATCTTAGTAGAAGTAAAAATTCTAAACGCAAGCAATAAAACACTTAAAAGTCAGCCACGTTTTTCCTTACTATCATTATTTTGCATCAATGAGATCTTATCAACTATATTTTACTAGTTGTCAGATTTAACAGGAAAATAAAAGTGAAATGTTTTAATTACAAACAATGGGAATACATGCCAGCTTCAGAGGCACGTGGGATCTCATTTTTTGCAAAAAATAAAATTAAAAATTATTTGCTAATAAGTGGAACCTGAAGTACATGTTGATTCTTTTAAAAAATCTATACATAAAATTTAAATAAAACGTGAATGGTTTAGTTATTGAATTGAAAAGAAAACAATGTTAATATAATTGCAAAAATCTTATTGTTAAATGCATGTAATACATGCAAGCCTACACTGAGTAAATTAGCAACTTATTTTTATACCCTTTACCTTCGTGAGAAGGGTATATCTAAGTTTGTCATTCCGTTTGTAATTTTCTGTCTGTCTGTCTGTCTGTTGAAATCAGTTTTCTCAAGACCCCAAATAACTTACAAACATAATTGATACATCAATATATCGGGAATTCTGCCAGCTCGGTCGCTATTTAAAATCGAGGAAATCGGCTCACAAATGGCTGAGATATAAGGAAAAATCCGGGACAACCTCGATTTTTGGCCTATTTTTCTTCTATATCTGGATTACTAAGTCATTAATATAGACAATATGGATATCTAATGATAGATATTTCAAAGTTCATTTCATTTATATAAACTTATAGTAATTTGGACCAACAATGGGTCAAAATCGGGAAAAATTATTTTTAACCCGAATTTTTTTGGAATAAAAAAATTATTTTGTCATACATATTTTTTACTAATAAATTAAACAAAAAAAATTTTTAAAATTAAAAAAAAAATTTAAAAAATTTTGAAATCAATTTTGAAAAAAAAATCAAATTTTGAAAGACAATTTTGTTTACCTAAAAATATTTAAGATTTGTATTTTAAAGTATAATTTGGTGAAGGGTATATAAGATTCAGCACAGCCGAATAGAGAGGTATATACTTGCTTGTTTTAAAATTACAATAATTTATTTTCGTGAGTGATTTTCGGCAGTAAGCCTTATATGGGAGCTATGAGTATTTATAGACCGATCGTTATAAAATCACATTCCGTATATATAAAACATATTAGTAGCGAAATTTATGTAGATACCTATATAAATTAAACATTAATGCCCGATAAAATCCTATTTCTGGACCGAAAAAAATGTCCTTGGACCGAAAAAAATCTTCAAAATTGCGACCGGCACTTTGCGCACATTATTTTCATGGACAGTCAGCCGGGCGGACGGACGTACGGACATCGATTAATCGATTCAGAAAGCGATTCTGCTTGGGCGTTACAAATACCAGCACAAACGCATAATACCCTCCCCACTATGGGGGTGTAGGGTATAGAAATAGCTCTAAGTAGATACATTTAACGTTTTTACTAGAGCTAGTTAGCAGGTAGTTTTTTGGGAAATACATTTAGAAATTCTGTAATTCTTTTAATTGATTTAAAGTATGTCAATATTTGTTTAATGAAAATTCTATAAATAAAGGGGAAACTCTCCTGTCTAAGACCTAACTCAGTTGTCCAAAACCTAAGTGGTAAGAATGTATTAGTAAAAGAAACTGTGCCCAATCTTATATACCCTTCACCAAACTATACTTTATAATAAAAATTTTAAATAATTTTAGGTAAACAAAATTAAAAACATTTTTTTCGAAAAAAAATTTTTTTTTTAAAACAATTTTGAAGAAAAAATGTTTTTAATTTTATTAGTTTAAAAAAATGTATGACAAACAAATTTTTTTTGGAAAAAAAATTCGGGTTAAAAAATATTTTTCCCGATTTTGACCCATTTTGACCCAAATTACTATCGCCTTATATACATCGTTGGAATGGACTTTGAAATATCTATCATTAGACAATATGGATTGTCTATATTAACGACTTAGTAATCCATATATAGATCAAAAATAGGTTGTCCCGGTTTTTTCCTTATATCTCAGCCATTTATGGGCCGATTTTCTCGATTTTAAATAGCGACCAAGACGGAAGAATTCCAGATATATTGATGTATTAATTATGTGCGTAAAATATTTGGGGGCTACGGAAAGTTGATTTCAACATACAAACGGACAGGCGGGCATGGCTATATCGACTTCTCTATCTATAACGATCCAGAATATATATACTTTATAGCGTAGCAAATGAAATATGTAGAAATTACAAACGGAATGACAAACTTATATATACCCTTGCCACTCATGGTGAAGGGTTTAAAAACAACACTCGTATGTGTGATTATTTTCAGTAATTTTTTTTTCGTTTGAGTTTATTTTTTTTATTTTTTTTTTTTTGAGTTTATTTTTATTTTTATTTTCCGGTTTCCGCTCTGTCTATTTCTCTATGATTCTATAGTTAAAAAAAATACTTGAGTTGAGTGTTTTTTATTTAACCTAGAAAGAAACCCTTTTTTAAGAATATGAGAGAAAATATAACTACTCAAATTTTGAGTTGAAAGAAAAAGATCGACAGAAACAAAGAAAATTTTAAGCAAAAATTCTGTATAAAAGCCAAATGTGGAGGACAGTTTAAGTTAATACTTATTATTGCTGCAACTAAATAGTGTGTAGACAAGATTTATAATAAAGCCAACACAGAAGAAATAAATTTAATATCAAAAGTACTAGAAATAATAAAAGATTTAAGATCAACGGAAACAAACATGATGCCGCTTAAGAATATTGGTAAGTTACTTTAAATTGGGCAGACGATATCCAAAAAAATTAAAATATTAATTAAATTTCCTTCTGCAGCTTTACTCTTAGGAATAATTATTTCCACCCTACACCTCAACTTTGCAGTAGGTGAAATTATTCCATATCCCGAACCTGGAAATCACAATTTATTGGCAGCCGATCTATTTCACACCTTAGTTGAAAAGAAATCTTCAGAGAATATTTTCTTTTCACCGCTGTCTGCAGAGACCGCATTGACTTTGTTATTTACTGGTGCCAAGGGTAAAACGGCTGATAATCTGCAAAAAGTTCTCAGACTTAAAACGTTAGATGAAACTCCTATTGCACAAGATTTTGGTGTATTTCTAAAGTCTATCCTGCAATCACAGGAGAATGCTAAAACCAGTGATTCAACACTGTTCCTGGCTAATCGTATATATGCAGCTGATGGCCTTAAGATTTCTCAAGAATTTAATAAAATTGCTGTAAAAAATTTCAATGGTTTTGCAGAAAATGTGAATTTTGCTGAGGGCAAATTGGCAGCAGACAAAATTAACAATTGGCTGGCAAAACAGACCCAGGATAAAATCAAGAATTTATTAAGTGAAGATGATATCGATGCTTTGACTAATATAGTTTTAGTTAATGGCCTGTACTTTAAGGGTATATGGAGACAAAGTTTTAATAAAGAAGCCACAAAAGCCTCCGATTTCCATTTGAATTTAAAAGAAAAAACTCAGGTGGATATGATGCATATACAAGGTAATTTTAATTATGCCGATTTGCCAGATTTGTCAGCCACTGCTTTGGAGTTGCCTTACAACAGCAATAATCTGTCGCTGTTGATCATATTGCCCAATGAAATTGAGGGCTTAGAACAATTGGAAGCAAAGCTAAAGACTTTGCCATTTAATTACATACCCTCCAGATTGGCAGCCAAAAATGTATGTGCCTGTATACCGAAATTTAACATTGAACATGAGCTTAATTTGCGTAAAGCTTTGGAGAATGTAAGTTAATTTAACTCTCTTTTATATATTTTAATTATATCATAATTAATATCTTTTAGCTTGACTTATCGCTCATCTTCTCCAAGGAAGCTGACTTTGGTGGCATTTTCGGTTCATCGCCAAATCAGTTTATTTCTGCTGTTAAACAAAAATCTGTTTTCGAAATTGACGAGCTTGGTTCACAGCCAGCAGGTACTTTTTTTATAATAGTATTATTCTATTAAAATAGAAAATAGAACTAACAATTTATTATTTTATTACAGGAAAACTAGAAAATTGCCAAAAGGACCAGCTATTCAATGTTAATCATCCATTTATGTTTGGAGTTCGCAGTAATTCAGCAGTATACATTGCTGGTCACATTGCCAAGTTTTAAATTTTTTTTATGAAATAAATTCGTGTATTGCTAATAAATATAATGAGCTACTTATAAATAAAGCTGCATGCACATAGAATTTGGCTGAACTGAAATTGTGTTTTGTTTTGCTTTGATAACAATGAAAATATACCATTCGTGCCCAATGTACAATATAACGATGACAATATCAGGATTAATTTTTCTTTACAAAACCTTAGAATTTTTATTAAAAATTCTGTTTTTTGTTGGCCCAATGCACAGCGGTTTGAGTTCGGTATCTCGGGAACCATTTGAGATATTGTTACGAAATTTCACATGGTTGGAGCTGAGGTATCTTTGAGTTGATTTGCAGTTATTCAGCTTCCTAACGCTAATGGGGCCAGAGCGTTGCCTCTCAAAGTTGGTCACCTCGGGTCTCAGTTTTTTTAAAAAAATCGCCAAAAATCCATTTATGATCAGAATGAGCATAAATTTAAAATATAAATAGTCCTTAAGAAGATCTACAAAAAATACACTCACATATGTAGGCTATCTCTATTAGTTGAAGAGATATTTAGGTTTACTTATTTAACCTAAATAAGTAAGACCCCCTACGGAGGGTCGAATTTTTTTTCTAAAATATTTTTTTTGAGGAAAAAATTTTTCTTCGGGACTATATAAAATGTTTACATGGTCCGGAATGAGAATTTAAAGCAAAAGCATGTAAAGTAAATTTTGGCTCTTTTAAGCGGATACAACACCCCCAAGACCTATCCAAACTTGGCCAATTTTTTAACAATATTAAAGATTTGAGTAAAAAATTCTAAAAATCCAAAGCACCAATTGTCGAAAAGACTTCATATTTGTATAACCCTATGTGCTTCTTAAGTATCTACAAAGTGTTTTTACTATCGCACGGTAAACAACGTCACAGTAGGCACTTTTCTAAAAAAACTCAGTTTTTGGAACACATTTTCCCCGGTTTAGGAATTTCGGTATTTGAAAATAAAAACTGTCAAAAATTATAACGTAGTTGATTTAAGGATAATTCAGTCTATATTAGTTCCAAATTTTGTTATGATATCTTTAACCGTTAAAATTTTACATTAATTCAAATCTTATATTTTTCTTCATGGAAAATCACCATAATTTAATTTTTTTAGTTTTTAAAGTAAATGAGGTTCCAAAAATTTATAAAATTTTTTAATTTTACTAAAATATCAATCTTCAAGTCCTATGGTTTTCAACAATATCTAATACTTATATAAAAGGCCTTTACTTACTCCTCAGAAGTACCACACACCTTGCCCTCTTTGGAAAATTTGTACATTTTTTCATATATTGCTTGCACTGGCCTCCATTAAAGCTAGGAAGCTGAACAACTGCAAATCAACTCGAAGATACCTTAGCTCCAACCATGTGAAATTTCGTAACAATATCTCAAATAGTTCTTGAGATACCGAATTATTAAAAAAAAAAAATTTTTCAAAACCAATGTGCAATAGGCAGTGGCAAATCTTAAATATTCCTGCACCTAAAACTATAATTGCACAAATTATGTTTTTTAGAACCATTATTATAACTTGCCTTTATGTTCGTAATAGTTAAAGTTAACTTTAAAGGTACCTTTTTATACTGCTTAAAGTTAACTTTTACTATTTCGAACATAAAGGCAAGTTGTAATAATGGTCCTTAATGTGATATATATAAGCAATGGCTTTAGTGTCCATTTTTTCAGTTTCTGTAATAAATGAGAAAACCTTGTATCTCGTTTATAGAGATTTTCGAACAAATTCTATAAGAAATTTGGAGATTTCCGTGTTTGCTTTAACCCAATCGAATTTTCTAAGTTTGAGATAGTTTGATTAGTTTTAAAATTAATAATACAATGCAAATTTTAGCTCAACTTTAAGACATTTAATTCCAACATGAACAAAATGTAAAAAACAAATATTAGTCACATAATTTTTAATCAAATAGTACAAAATATTTCACTTTGGCTAAATTCAGCCTTTTTGAACTTCAAAACAATACTTTACTCGAAACAATAATAAATAACACGAAATATGCAGGGGTTTTCATATAGAAATTCTATTTTATTGGAGCCCATAGACTTCGGAATTACTTACAGTTTGGTCGATCACTGCGAGAAATTAATTTTATTTAAAAGATACATGAAAAGACTCTTTGAAAATATGTTGAAAATGGCTGTTAAACGGTCGCTCACGTTTCAAAAAGACGCAATAAAATATTTCTCTTTCCAAAATAAAAATCACATAGATGGCAAAGGACTGTTTGTTAGCTGTTCCAAAGTAGTCAAAGCATGGGACTCACAGACCGGCTAGATAGAGGCGAAAATTAGTTGAACTCATTTAGTCAGTTTCAAAGACTCAACCCAACCAGATATCAGCTATAAAAAAACTGTCTAATACCCGCTTCTTAGCAGTTGACTCATTCTTAGGGAACTCAGTTACTAGTTACAAAGTGACAGTCCAATAACGGGTTTCTTGTAAACAAAACAACCTCCGAGCACTATTATCATCACTTAAAATGCAAAGCAACGTATCCTCTACAAATTGGAAATAGATTTTTTTGTTGATTACAATTCACTACATCATATTACAATATGAGTACACAATTTTAAACATATCATCAAGTACATGATTTTCTTAAACTAATAAAAAGTTTTTTTTATAATTTTTGGTTTAATAAATTTAAATATATTTATTCCCTACACCATCATATTGGGGTGGGTATTATGCGTTTGTGCAGATGTTTGTAACGTCACACAGTGGGGCAGAATCAACATTTTTTGGAAATAAATATGGCATTTCAATTTATTTTCGATCGGTATAAAATTTGACGTGGGCATAGCCAAGGAGTATTCGAGTTTAAGTTATTAAAATTGATCATAAAAATGCTCCAGCCGCTGCGCTATGGGCGCTCAAAGAAGGGTATCTTCGACATGTAAAATTTTTAAACACATACCATTATTTTCTTTCACATGCTAGCGCTCTGCTAGGTCTTAAAAAAATATGCTTGCGTGTTCTATTTATCTCTTATAATTTCCAAGTTATAGGCATTTCAAAATTGAAATTTAAAAATTTTGCCATACCTTGGTCGGCTTTCTTAAAAATATATTGCGTACCTTTGAACCGAATAAATTTTCTTCGTTAGTTAGACAACTAAATTACCAATAATATGCAATAGATCTCAGAGCAATATCAATTACGGATCCAAAAAGAAACGATTTTCAATTTAAAAATTCAAAAATAGTCGATTTTTGCTGTTTTTTTTTTTTTGGGCGAAAAGGTGACTTAACTCCTTTTTTATTAAAAAAAAAAAAAAAAACTTTCTTTAAGAACATATAACAATTTTATGTTTTTCTGTAAGATATCTATACGGAGAACATTTCTGTATAAAAAACATGTCATAGTTTTTGAATATGTCGTCCCTACGCGATTAAAGAAGATAGAGATTTTGGAAAAAAGTTTTTAAATATTAAGTAGTTTAGATTTTATTCGATACATATGCATGTAGATTAAAAGAACTTACAATTTTTGCAACAAATTACAAATTTTAGAATATTTTTTGGGATAACACAAGCGTTTTTCAAAGATCTTTTACATAATACATACTAATATTTTAAATGTTTTCATTCTTTTCTAAGACACGGTTTCTTAGAATGTTTTAAGCTATTATTTTAGATGTGTAACCACCAACTTTAGAGATCTACCCACAACCTCCAAGATGTACCAAAATTCAAAAAGTCAACTCTAAAACACCTCAACTCTTAAAATGCGAAATTTCATTAAGATACCTCATACCATTCGCATGTTACAGAACTTACAAAAATAAAAAATTCTGCAACCACTGAATAAACTTCAAAGTATTTTGTTCATCACTTTAGTACAAAAATTCCCATGCTCTTCGGTTTAAAGTTTTAGTATAAATAGCCGATGCACACGCGTTAAATGTCTGCAAACAGATACACACATTTGCGTTCCTTTTAAATAGTAGTCATTTTTGTCATTACTGCGCATGCCTAAGCAAAAAACAAATTTAATCAACAACAACTGTCTTGTGTGTACTTAGTACTGCTTTGTCAACGCAAAAGTCACCTTATTTTTGGACATGCGCATTCATTTTCAAGTTTCGTTCACAGTTTTAGTATAAATACAAGTTGTATGCATACAGCGATATTTATATTGGTTTAGTGCACCAAACTGTCAACAGTACAAATGGAATTTGCAAAAATAAATTTTTTTTTTTTTTTTTTTAAAAGGAAATTTATTTGATTACGATATTGATTATATAAATTAAAAATTTATATGAATTTGCTTCAATGATCAAAATGATGTTATTAATTAAGTTTAATACATTTTATTGAAATAATTATCAATTTAAAATTTTATTTAAACAAGTAATTGTAAGTTTCAACAAATTCAATATCAAACAAAATTTTAATCAAATCAATCATTTTTATTATTGAAATCTATCTCCCAGCAAAAACTTCGCTTGCAAAGCTACAAGTAATGTCTTTTTTAATAACTTTCATATTTTAATGTGACCAAGTCAGAGCCATTGACTTGTTGTTGAATAAAATATTAAGAAAATTTATTCAAATTTTTAGCTATGAAAAAGTTTAATATTTTTGAAGGGCGGAGTTTTAAAGTGTTATATTTTTGAATCTAATTGAGATATTGACTTGAATTTTTTTTTGTAAGACCAAAAATTAATTTACCTAAAAAAAAATATATTAAATATTTCGGAAAAATGTGAATCAAATCGTTCCTAAAAAAATTTTTTTTACAAATTTTAGTTTTAGAGAATAAATATGTTATAAAATCTTTATTTATTAACGAAACTCAATGAAATTTTCAACGTTTTTTAAATTTGTCAGTCTTAATAACAAAGCTTAAAAAAACCTTGGCAAAATATTAAAGGCAATCCCGTCATTTCTAAAAATTGAAGCGAAAATCCCAAAAATGTTTTTTTTTTACAAATTTACCCATAGGGTCCGCAGTTTTTTCAGGGCTGGGAAAATACTTTGTGGATAAATAGGGACCATATCAAGGTTTCCAAAACTGCTTTCCGTTTTCTTTGGGATTTTAGAACATGGCCCAAATTTTAAATTTTGATAAAAAAAATAGGTCAAATTCCGAAGGGCGTAGGGAGAACATATTCGAAAACTGTAACATGTTTTTATACCGAAATGTTCTCCGTAAAGATATCTTACAGAAACACAAAAAATTGTTATATGTTCTAACATAAAAATTTTTTTAATAAAAAAAAAGAGTTAGTCACCTTTTCGCCCAAAAAAACAGCACAAATCTACTATTTTTTGAATTTTTAAATTGAAAATCGTTTATTTTTGGATCCGTAATTGATATTACTCTGAAATCTTTTGCATATTATTGGTAATTTAGTTGTCTAACTAATGAAAAAAATTTGAGTTCATTTGGTTCAAAAGTACGCAATATATTTTTAAAAAAGCGGACCAAGGTATGGAAAAATTTTAAAATTTCAATTTTGAAATGCCTATAACTCGGACATTACAAGAGATTAATAGCACACGCTAGACGAACGCTTTCCAAAAATATAAAAAGCTTTGAAATTGGATGGGAAACAAAAAAAATGATACGTGTTTAAAAATTGTACATGTCGAAGGTGCCCTACTTTCAGCCCCAATAGCGCCGCGCCTGAAGCATTTGAGGGATCCTTTTTAATAACTTAAACTCGAATATTCCTTGGCTATGCCACGTCAGATTTTATCCCGATCGAACCAGCCATTTAGAAATGCTAGATTTATCTCCAAATTTTTTTTATTTTGCCCCACTGTGCCTTGGTAGGCAAATAGAGGCATTTAATTTGTGTTCATTAGAGTGCTCAAATATTGTATCAAAGACTATAAATATATATATTTATAGTCTTTGATTGCATGGACGGAAAAAATATTCTAGGTATAGGCAGTCTCCCCTCTAGAATTGTTCTATGTATTGTAGAAACACGTTGTGTAAACTATTAGGATGAAAGGATAACGTTAACTGGTGCCGCAATGACGCTGAATTTTTGTTGTGCATTTACAAGGGGAAAAAATGCATTCTTTTACGTTTTTCTAAAAATTTTGTCATTAAGTTTAAAAGAATCGAAATGTGTATGTAATTAACAATCTAGTAAGGTATAAAATATAAAAATTGGTTAAATTTAAAAATTTTTAACCAATTAAAAATTCACCATCTTATTAACGTGTCTCAGGCCACTAGAACAAGAAATGTAGGAACAAAATTAACATATTTTTAGAAATATTAAAATGAAAGCTTATTTTTACTTGAAATATATACATATCTACTTGTATATGAGTTTTTGTCTTCGTAGGATACCGTTAACTTATTCGCAGGCATTTACAGCAGTTTCAAAACTCCAATTTCGAATTTTTAAAAATTTTGTTAAACAAAGTTTTGAATTTTTTGATCATCACATAGGGATTTATGGAGAACATAATAAGGAATAAAAATATGAAAATAGTTTGTCAATACCTACTATAGTTTTTTCGTACCTGCGATTTAAATTTTGCTATTTTCGAGAAAAATTAATTTTTTTGTGATATTTTGGCTAATGTACCGAATTTTATTAGTGTTACGAATTTTAAGTAAAACCTATTCATATTATTATAGTCCAGGAAAACCTAAATATAGCCTGAAAGTTTTACTAAAATCGGAATACATTAACCCTTAAAAGTCAATTTTTTCAATATTTGGAATTTCTCATGGAAATATAGCGAAATGTTATATATTTTTGGGCCGATTTTGATTAAACTTAGAAAAGTATAACACAAAGTCTAGTATTTACAAAAACAGAAGAAATATTATAATTAATCTTTAATAGCACTTGGGGTGAAAAATCACTCTTTGGGGCACTTTAGTGTTCATATATGGGTAAAACAGAAAATATCCGCAAATGAATGAAATATTTGTTTTTTTAAGCTCTATTTTTTACATTCGGGTTGTGTACATGTAAATTGACGAAAAACTTCGTTACCTGAACGATATGAATGCCTACCAAGGTCTTAGAGCCATGGATATTGGTGTCGATTCGGCTGGTTGGCCGGGCTGCATATACGATATCTTACGCTTCTTGTTATCATAAAAGATCCATTTTTCATCGCATGTAATGATTCGGTCCAAAAAGGATTTCCTTTTAAGCGTTCAAACATCATTTCAGAGATACAAAATCGTCTTTTTTGGGTGGCCTGGCCGATCTTTGTCTTCCATGTCAAAATCCAATGAAACACATTCACCATAACTTTTTTTATACCTTACACCACCATAGTGGGGAGGCTATATTGGGTTAGTGCTGATGTTTGTAACGTCCAAAAATATGGGCCTAGAACCCACCTTAAAGTATAGCAATATGCTCACGATGTCCGTCCGTCTGTCCATCCATGTGAACATTGTAATCAAACTACAGGTCGCAAATTTAAAAATAACTCGACAAAATTTGGCAAAAACTTTTATATTGCACCAAGGACTTAGTCTATTGAATTTGGTTAGAATCGGTCTATTAGCAAATTTAGTACCGATTGGTCCACAATGTTCCATAGCTCCCACCCTTCTAGAAAATGTCATTAACCCTCCGGCGGGTGAGAAGGTCTCTTGGGACCTTTTTCATTTTCAAACTGAAATTACTCCTTGATGGTCAATGGGAAGTATACCCGCCCCCCAAATGTATTCCAAGGAAATTTTATCTAAAATCGTTTAAAAAAAATCAAAGCGATCCGACCAATAGTTTAGTTTCTATTGAGATTTGAGTGTGAAAATTTCCGCTGGGAACTTGAACTGTTTTGGCTTGTTTTATTGTTTGAACACATCACAAACGTGTTCCTTAAATTTTTTTCTAACATTCATTATACATGTATAATTAGTAAATAATAATAAATCAAAACAAAAAAATGCTTTTTCATATAAAATTCCATACAAATAGAAATAGGTCCCTGTGGACCTTGTACTTCGTATAAGGGCAACGGATGACTCAACCGTCGGAGGGTTAATATTGTTACGTTTTAATCTTTTTAAAAGGTTGGTTTATTTCCTTTAAATAAACCGGATACTGCAAATAAACGCAGTTTAGTAGTTTAAAATTGTGACAACTCTTTATTTATTTAAAATGTACAACAACAACAGAATTAAATAGTACCTCAGTGACTTTTTACATGTTTATTAATTCGCAGAAATACACACACACACTTTATAATGTGTAAGTATACACTGGCAATGCAGTTGATGTCTTTAGTTAACGATGCTTCAAATTAGACTCACTCACGATTGCAACCTCTGCCACTATTTATACACACGCCATCTTTCGTTAATCTTCTACAATGATCTTAACGGACAACTAGAATATTCGAATTCTAGAGCTTTCGATGTTAATGTTAGCAGCTTAAACATTTAGTGTTGCCACACTTATAAACAATGCTAATAATCGCATGCTACCATCATTGTTGATAAGTAGAAGCTTCTATTGATGGACGTGTTTATAAACATTATGAATGTTGCAGGAAGACCTTACAGGCCGTTAAATTCAAATCGCTATTGCACAATCGTAACAATATGCATTAATCTCTGAAATATATTAGTATCCAAATAAAATTCTACAGAAATATGTTTGATATACGCAAATCATCGCACCATCATAGTCATAGCGAGCATAAATATCTTAAAAATGTTGGTATTCAAATAAGACTCAATACAAATAAGTTTCATATCAAAATAAAACAGTATATAGTAATATACTGTGTGTAGAGTATCATATGGTTAAATTAAAAGAAGTAAAACTAAACTTCCCGCATATGACACTTTATAGGCACGAAATTCAACATTTTCGGAGCAAAAAAAAAATTTTGTTGTTCAATAACTAAGTGAGAATAAAAGACAGATATGTACCCATCAAAATGACATATAAATTCTTAAAGACAAAAACCGCGTTCAAAAGAAACGGCATCTATTGTGAATCACACATTTTTAAGTAATACATCCTCGTCTACGTTTCATTCATACAACCTTTTGCAATCCGACTAGTAGTTTAGAAGAATCAGATTTATTTCCGATTGATCCCACTATGTGCCAGTGAAGACATATCTTAAACATATCGCAAGAATGTAGAGAATATACTCAATTATAACTTAAAATATCAAATACAAAGCCAAAAGCTATTATAAATTTAAGTTAGTTTATGTTTTTATTCCTGCTCTCTATAATCTCTAATAAAACCTTAGCGTTTTAGTTCAGAGTTGAGCCTCTCTGAACTAAAACGCTCTTTTTTAGTGATTCAGTTAAAAGGTTATACTACGACTACAAAACAATTATAAAAACAACAGGTAATTTCTTATTTTGTGATACACTAAAACAATGTGTCAATGTTGTTTTTGTAATTGAATTGTAGACGTAGTATAACCTTATAACTGAATCACTAAAAAGGAGCGTTTTAGTTCAGAGCGGCACAACTCTATAAAGAATGGAAAATGTATATTTTTCTTATTTACTTACAATAGAATTACGAAATCCAAATGATTAAATAGGTTAGGATTTCTATAAATAGTCGATCTAGCTATATCCGCTTGTTTGCCTGCTGAAATAAACAATTCATTCTTCTAAGCAGCTCAGTTTGGAAAATCAGCAACACCGATTCTGTAGAAAAAGATGAGATAATATCGAATAAAATTATTTTATTTTCCCAAAAACAATTTCTAACAATATTACACAACACCATTTGCAATTGTATTTCAGAAGTTTTTAATTGTAGTTTTAGAAATGTCTAATTGAATTTTAGAATTTTTCATTTCTATTATAAATTTCTAAAATACAATTAGAAACTTCTTATACAGAGTTTTCCAACAAGAGGTGTTATTTTGGTATTCAAAGAAAAATGGAATTTTTTTAGATAAATGTTCGGATGTTTATTTCATAATAAAGAAATATCAGCCAAATGACCACCACGACCACGCTTACGGGACCATATCCTTTTCATGAAATTTTCCTTTACCAAATCTCAAAGTGGCTGCCCTATGTCCTCGATAGCCTCACGAATTCTATCTTTGAGGTTTTGAATCGACGCTGGGCTGTTCTCGTAGACCTTATCGTTCACATGTCCCCAAAGGAAGAAGTCGCAAGGTGTTAAATCACAAGATTTTGGTGGCCAACTGTGATCACCTCTTCGATAGATAACACGGTCCGGAAACTTTTGCCGTAAAAGAGCAATGGCTTCGTTGCTTGTGTGGCACGTAGCGCCGTCTTGTTGAAAGTAAACATTGTCCAGATCAATATCATCCAAAATACTGTTTGTGGAACGCCCAATTCCAAAGAACGACGAGGAATGGACAAACCTGGGTTTTCTTCAACACTTTAGGCTACAGCAGCAATATTCTTAATTGTTCTTGAGCGACGTGCACGGGTTTTATTCTGCACATCGCTAACTTATCCCAAACAGCTCGAATTTTTCCACCAATTTCTGTATTGCGGTCCTACAAGGAGCTTCACGACGACCCAAAAATGCTTTACTTTGTGTGAACTGTGTGATTTCAGCATTTTTGTAGTGAATCAATGCGTTGTTGAAGCGTGTATCGTTCCATTTTCAGTAATGGCGTAGTTTCCACTTGTCAAAGAATAAAAGCTTCAAAAGTGACAGCTACCGAAATACCGGGTGATTCAAAATAACACCTCTTGTTGGAAAACCCTTTATATAATTAGAAATTTTTTAATTCAATTAGAAACTTCTGAAAAACAATTGGAAATGGTGTAAATTAGTTTGGTTGTTGTATATATGACTATTGTTATTTGTTTTTTACACAATTTAAGAAAAATTATCAGTAACTTGTCTCAAAACAGTCTGTATCAGTGATGGTATTTTAAATATTTTATTTATTTAGTACCAAAACTAAAAAAATGTTTGAACTAAATTGATCTCTGTTTACAAGAAATCCCTAACGTGATTAGTTTGATGTCAGTTCTCTAACCATTAGGGATTAATTTTAGTTAATCTTGAGACAGTTTTTTTATACAAAATATTATCATGCTCCATTAACATGAACTAAGTTTTATACTCTCATAGAATTTCAAATTATTTACCATAAATACAACTTCAATATTAATAGCATGTTATGCATATTAATTAAGAAGTTGTTACTGAAAGGATATTTAAGTAGATAAGTGATTGATGGTAGACAATATTGTAGCTATTTATATAAACCACAAACTAAAGACCAGTCTGCATTTTGAATAACGATTAATGAGGACTTGAAAAAAGCACATTGCTCATTTTCTACAAGACTGTGATAACTCTGAATATTAGATTTTTTATTTAATTTGGGAGCAAAGAACTTAATTTGTTCATCATCTGCTGTAAATTTAAACAAACTTGGCATACTGTAACTGCTTATATATAAACCTAAGCCACACTTGGTTTCTATGACACCATGATATTGCAAAAAAATCTCGTACCTCTCCGTAATTTGCAAAAAAAAAAACACATCCGGGGTTTTTGTAAAAAACGATTTCTAAATAAGTATTTTTTTTAAATCCGGATTTTTTGAAAAACGATTTTTTTTTTTTTTTTTTTGCGTAATAATATCTACATACTTAGTAAATCCTAGGGGATCTACCTATTAGGTACATAATTACTTTAAATGGGAACTAAACCAATTTGTATAAAAAACAAAAGACGTAGAAAGGTAGTTTAAAATATCTATAGTGTATTATCCGTGTACCCTGATGAATATTTAAGCCACTTTGGCTACTTGCAAGGCATTCAACAGACATATTTAACACTGTCATGAAAATTTACTATATTACTTTACTGTCCCGAACTCATGATTTATTTAGCTATGTAACTAGTTATTTAAACATGTGTGTGTCCTAATTGACCCTATAGATTGCAAAAATACTATCTGATAGCTGGTTAAAAGTTGTCAACACATGGGATTCACATACCAGTTATATTAGTGTGTCCAATTCGGTTTTAACCGAAACCGCGGTTTTTTAAGGCCTAAAATCGAAACCGTCAATTCTTCTTCGGATTTTATTTCTAATTTATTTTCAGTAGAAAAATTCAAAATTTAGAAATGAGAAACAAACTTTTTTATCTAATTATTCATCCAATATCTCTAAAAACAGATCTGCAAAATTATCTTAAGATTTGCTTAAATTTTTATACCCTACACCACCATAGTGGGGAGGGTATAATGGATTTGTGCAGATGTTTGTAACGCCCAAAAATATTAGTCTAACACCCACCTTAAAGTATACCGATCGACTCAGAATCACTTTCTGAGTCGATTTAACGATGTCCGTCCGTCCGTCCGTCCGTCTGGCTGGCTGGCTGGCTGGCTGGTTGGCTGGCTGTCCATGTAAAGCTTGTGCGCAGAGTACAGGTCGCAATTTTAAAGATATTTCGATAAAATTTGGTACATATCATTCTTTCTGCCCAAGGACGATCCCTATTGAAACTGGCTGAAATCGGTCCATTATTTGACCTAGCCCCCATACAAATGTCCTCCCGAAAGTGGATTTTATCCGTCACAAATGTATGTATCTACACAAGTTTTTCTCCAAATAAGTTTTATATATAGGGAATTCATGTCACCAAATTTTGTGATGATCGGTCCATAATTAGTCATAGCTCCCATATAAGGCCTTCATCCGATAATCACTTTAACGAGCATAAATCTCCTACAAATGTTGGTATACACATAAAATTCAACATAAATAACATTCATATAAACATTAATCACGTGACCAAATTTCGTGGCGATCGGTCCATAATTTGTCATAGCTCCCATATAAGACCCATTTCCGAAAATCGCTCACGAACATAATTATTGAAATTTTGAAAGAAAAATGTTTTTGCTCATTTACTTAGTGTAGGGTATTATCTGGTCGGGCTTGACCGACCATACTTTCTTACTTGTTTAAATTGTATTACAGTAATTGCTTCAGATGATGTAGCAGGCTACCTTTCGCTGGCTGGGAAAGAAACCTGTTAATAAAGCATGACACAACATATTGATCTACGAGTATTTCCTGACAATTAAACTTCAAATGACTGTTTATTTACTTAATTTAAAAACAAAAATTATTTAGTTATTTTCAAATATCCGATGAAAGTATAGAGTACTAGCTGAGCCAGTGCGCTTCGCCACCCCAATTGGAAGATATAAATAGTACTACTAAGTCTCCATTTGTAAATTAATACTAATTTAGGGAAACATTTCTCTAGTTTCATGTTTCATTCTAGACGTATTATTAGAAAAAAAAAACAGTACCATAAAGACCTATATTTTGTATTCGTACTCAACATCAGCATGTTTAATTTCATATTTCTGTGTCCAATTTTATAGAAAATACAAAATAAAGGTAAGACTATAATCACCTTTCGTGACTTCTAACTCATTCAGAATCATTTGTGCCTAATTTTTATGTTTATTATTATAAAATATTCAAAAAGTACCTTTACAATAAAGAAATAGTAACATTAGTTATCTCTTTTGAATTCCCATTCACTAAACCATGAATGCTTAATTTCATGTTTCTAGGTTCATCGTTATAAACTATTCAAAAAGTTCTATTAGTTGGAAAAAGTAGCTGCAAGTCCCTTTTTTATATTCTATTTCACTGAAGATCATGTGTGTTTAATTTCCAGCTTAAAGGTTCATTATTATAGAAATTTCAATAGTACCAATTTTCTTTTATCCTCTTGAACACCCCTTCAAGTTTGAATTTTAAATTTGTATAGCATTTCCTATATTATCAACTGATTTTGTTTCTATAGCATTTAATATTTAATAAATTATCCCAAAACCGAACCGAAACCGATCGGTTTTCATTTTTTTTATAGCGTAAGTTACACTACTAGCTACTTAAGTGGTTACTTGACTAGCTACATAACTAGTTATGGTGACCCCTTATAGTCAAATTTGTATCTTTTATTTTGAAACATGAGTACAATATAAATTTATTCGTAGTATTGGCCATTGTTAGCCTTTTCCCATATTTCTGGCAACGTATGGATTCCTAGCCAAAATAACTGTTCATCTTTTGAGGCCATGAACGAATCAAGCCAATATCGAATACTCTGTTCCAAAGTGAAGCGTATCCCAGAGAGCGTTCTGGATCGATCAAAACAAATAGTAGTCAGACGGGTCACAGTCTGGACTATAAAGCGGATGAGGCAAACCTTTCCAACCACTACATTTTAAATACGTTTTAACAGGTATTGCAACATGTGGCCGCATATGCTGGGTGTTTTTTGGCCAATGCTCGCTTCTAACGAATCAGTTGCATTCGGTACAGGTTCCCTGTGATGCTCTAGCCAGATTTCAGCAGCTCATAACATGGTACCGATTCGTCGATTCGGCTGATAGGCCGGTCTTCACATACGATCTCTTACGCTTCGAGTTATTGTAATGGATCGATTTCTCATCACAAGTAATGGTTCGGTGCAAAAATGATTTTCATTTTTTCAGAGCATGAAATTGAAATTTTCAAGGTCTCTCGGCTTCAATTTGTATGGTACATAATTTCACTGCTTTTGGATGAATCATGCTGATCGCAAACCTTTTAAAATTGCAAGCTCTTGGTTAGTTTGACAACAGTCTTCATGGAATACATAATGCCTACAATTCTTGGTCTTCAATCTTTTTTGGCTGTCCTGGGCAATCTTTGTCTTCAACACTTCTGAACCAAAGAAACCATGCCTCAACACCCACCTTAAAGTATACCAATCTGTTCAGAGTCACTTTCTGAGTCGATTAAGCGATAACCCTCCGTCCGTTTGTCCATGTAATCCTTGTAATCAAACTATAGGTCGCAATTTAATGGATACAATTTGATCGACAAACTTTGGTACGTACTTGTCCATTGCCCCAAGGACGAAACCTATTGAATTTGGTTCTTAAGAATGTTGGTAGCCAAACAAAATTCAGGGGTATAGCAAGGCTACAATGTCTACTTTTTTAGTTCCTGTCTCTAAAGATTCTCATATTTATTCAAGTTTATGTTTTGTTACACATTATTTTAGAATTAAATGAAGATAGGAAGTAGGTTTAAACCAAATTCATATAGAGGTTTTCGGGCAAATACGATAAGAAATTTGGAGAATGCTTAGCTTGAGATAGTTTGATTAAATCTAAATTTACTGTTAGTTCAAAATATGTCACTTTAACTATATTCAGGCTGTATGAAATGGAAAACAAAACACGTAATATTTTGCAATTTTCAAAACTATTACTAAATTGAAATTTTTGAATCAAAGACCATCTAATAATGAATGATAAACATAGTAGCTTTTGCATTTTTGCTTCAATCGTTTGTTTTTGACAATTCATTAATATTGTATAAAGCGGATTTGTCATTGGTATATTGACTAATCACAAGCAATCACATGTAGCTAGATGGCATTATTAAATAGTTTAAGGACAAAATGGAGATTGCAGACATTGCTTCTATACCAATCATGTTTCATATATGCAGAAGACATGAAGACATTTAAAAGAAAGTGTTTATTTCTTATATAGCCGGTGTAGGACATCATATGGTCGGGCTTGAACGGCTATACTTTCTAACTTGTTTTTTAATTGTTTCGTCACTTTAACAAGTTTTATAAATATTCTTCAATTTTAAACAAATTTAAATTCGGTACAAAATCGTGTTTTTTTTGGAAAATTAAATGTATACAAATTTAAATGTCCAAATGACACTAAAATATAGTAAAAAAATGGAAAACTTACGTTTTTTTGTGCTCTTTGGTGAAATCATGATATAAATATATAAAACCGACTTAATTTGGAACAACTCTAAATTATTTAGCGTAAATAAACTAACTAGTGGTAATTGAGATAGCTTATTCCTAAAGTGTTACAATTACAAAGAAAAGCTAAGTGACAATTGACTCTCCAATAGATTACTTCTGGTAGGTAAAATAACTACTTAACCCTAAATAACTTAGAAACCATAAATTGACAATTGACTTCACGCTAGATTACCTGGAATGTATAAAATAACCAGTTAACTTCCGTTTGCACTACAAATAGTACATACACCTGCAAGCAGACATTAGAGAAAACAAGTATTCGGCTGTGCCGAATCTTATATACCCTTCAAAATTTTATACTTTAAAATAAAAATTTTAAATATTTTTAGGTAAACAAAAATTTGTTTTCTAAATTGTTTTTCAAAATTAAAAAAAAAAAAATTTTTCAAAATTGTTTTCAATTTTTTTTTTCAAAATTGTTTTTTAAATTTTTTTTTTTTAATTTATTAGTGAAAAGTAAAATTTTTTTGGTAAAAAAAATTCGGGTTAACAAAATTTTTTTCCGATTTTGACCCATTGTGCAATGGACTTTGAAATATCTATCATTAGATATCCATATTGTCTATATTAATGACTTAGTAATCCAGATATAGATCAAAAATCGAGGTTGTCCCGGTTTTTTTCTTATTGTGGGCCGATTTTCTCGATTTTTAACAGTGACCGAGCCGCAAGAATTCCCGATATATTGATGTATCAATTATGTTTGTAAGTTATTTGGGGGCTACAGAAAGTTGATTTTAAACTACAGACGGACAGACGGACATGGCTATATCGACTTCGCTATCTATAACGATCCAGAATATATATACTTTGTGGGGTCGCAAATGAAAAATGTAGAAATTACAAACGGAATGACGAACTTATATACACTGCTGCTTAGTGAAAATAAATGTCTTGTTATGTTTTTTTATTATTCATGTAAATCCTGTTTAACTAGCGATACGTATTGCTGCTGCAAAGCTTACTAACATCTAAGTCTTCCTCTACAATAAGGCCTATGATTGTAAGAATACTGCATTTGTAAATGTATATTTCACTCAAACAGTAGACACATTATTTGTTTCAATATAAGAATAGAATACTAAGCTTTTCACATTTCCATTTAATATTATTACTCAAGCTAATCTTGAAGTAAATCTAAAACATAAGATACCAAACTATACAAACAAAACAAAAAAAAAAAACCAATTCCATATAATTCTGGGAAAATTGCAAATAAATGTGATGAGTTTTAATATAAAAATCTATGTTGCCGATAAATAAAATTAGTATCTTTTATGCAACCAACGAGTTGACACTGAAGTGCCTTAAACAAAAAACAAACAAAAAAAAAATAAATAAATAAAAAAATTTAAATAAAAAGTGAATATTGCTTTACATTTAAAAGTCACAAAAAAGTCCCTATTAAATAAAACCGGTACAGAAAACTAAAGAAACCGAATTAACGAACTTTGGAGCAACTATGACGTCACTAAAAAGCACAGGTATATTTTGTAAAAAAAAATATTTGGTTTTTATTAAACAAAATATTAACATTATTATACCCTTCATCATGAGTGGCAAGGGTATATATAAGTTTGACATTCCGTTGGTAATTTCTACATTTTTTGTTTGCGACCCCAAAAAGTATATATATTCTGGATCGTTATAGATTGCGAAGTCGATATAGCCATGTCCGTCTGTCCGTCTGTGTATTGAAATCCACTTTCCGTAGCCCCCAAATAACTTACAAACATAATTGATACATCAATATATCGAGAATTCTTCCGGCTCGGCTCGCTATTTAAAATCGGCCCACAAATGGCTGAGATATTGGGAAAAAACCGGAACAACTTCGATTTTTAGCCTATTTTTTATCTATATCTGTATTACTAAGTCATTAATATAGACAATATGGATATCAAATGATAGATATTTCAAAGTCCATTGCAACGATGTATATAGGGCTATAGTAATTTTGACCTACAATGGATCAAAATCGGGAAAAATGTTATTTAACCCGAATTTTTTTTTTTTCAACAAAAAAAAATTTTTTTTACAAATTTTTCCTTTAATAAATTTAAAAAAAAAAATTTGGAAAAAAATTTAAAAAAAAAAATTGGAAAAAAATTTTAAAAAAAAATTTGTAAAAAAATTTAAAAAACAATTTAAAAAAAAAATATAGTTAATTTTGTTTACCTAAAAATATTTAAAATTTTTATTTTAAAGTATAATTTGGTGAATGGTATATAAGATTCGGCACAGCCGAATATAGCTCTCTTATTTGTTTTCAATAAAGTAACGTGATGATCATCACAAAATCTCTCTTTGAATCATTTCTGCAACCTGTTTTCACTTTTCGATTTACAATAATTTGCTTTAGATATTAATATTTAATATATATATTTTTCAATTAATTGCAGTAGAAAGTAGTATTATAAAACTGTAATTGAAAGTGTTGTGTGGTTCGTGGTTGCTGGCCTTTACCCGCAATGTAAATCTTGAAACAGTGTGATACAAGTGTTTATTAGGATGCCGGGTAAAAGGATCAAGAATATATGGTGCTATACAAATGAAAACAAAATTTACCGACTTTTAAAATTTATTAGTTTTTTTTTAATAGATCGTTTGCGTGTATTAAAGATATTGAAATTTTTAACAGTTTAAGGTATATCTCCTTAAACTTTTAAAGAGTTGTCTTAAATTTTTAAAGAAAATTAATTTTTTTGCTAGCGCTATTCACAGATATATTTGGACTTGGCTGTCATATCGCGTAAACAAAATTTCTTTGCATTTTATGAATGCAAAAGTTTTATGCACTTTTTAAAAAGTGTGCCAAACTTTTAATTTTTTTTTTTCTCACTTTTTTAATAAAAGTCTTGATATGAGAACATCGTAAAATTAATTCAAAGCATTGACTATTGTTAGTTAAAACCTTTTCCCATCTTTCTGGCCACATATTGATTTCGAGCCAAAAGAACTGCTCATCTTTGGAGGCCATTCGTTAGTTTGGTGTAACACATTTTGCATGAAATGTATAAAAAAAACTTAAAAATGTTTTTCAAAGGGGACAAGCTTTGTGGAACTTCTGAGGAGTAAATAAAGTCTTTTTATATAAGTATTTGATATCGGTGAAAACCTTAGGACTTGTAGATTGATATTCTAGTAAAATTAAATAATTTTATGAATCTTTTTGATATAATTTACCTTAAAAACGAAAAACATTATAATATGGTGATTTTCCATGAAGAAAAATATAAAATTTGAATTAATGTAAAATTTTAACGGTTAAAGGTATCATAACAAAATTTGGAATCAATGTAGATCAAAATGTCCTTAAATCAACGACATTATAATTTTTTATATTTTTTATTTTCAAATACCGAAATTCCTAAACCGGGGAGAATGTGTTCCAAAAACTGAGTTTGTTTTTAAAAGAAAGTGCCTACTGTGACATTATTTACCGTGTGATAGTAAAAAACATTGTTAGTATTTAAGAAACATTTAGGATTATACAAATATAGAGCTTTTTCGAGGAGCGCTGCTTTGCCTTTTTAGAATTTTTTACTCAAATCTAATTTTTTTTTAAATTTTGCCAATTTTGTATACTTCGGGGGGTGTGTTGTGTTCCCTTATGTGAGCTAAAATTTACTTTAGACGCTTTTGCATTAAATCCTCTTTCCGGATCATATAAAAATTGTATGTAGTCTGGAAGAAAATTTTTTTGTAAATAAATTCGTATGGTACCTAATTTCCCTGCTTTTGGATTAATCCTGCTGCTCCGAAACGTTTTGAAGTTTTTTGCTTGAATGATCCAAATGATTTTGCAAAGCACTTGATGAGTTTGACCATAATCTTCACGAAGTAATGCTTCGAATTCATGGTTTTCAAACTTGTTTGGCTGGCCTGGGCGATCAGTGAGCGGCACTTTTTTTCAAATTAAAGAAGTAAAGCAAAACTTCCCGTATATGACGCTTTGTTGGCATGAAACTCGACAATTTCAAAGCAAAAAAAAACTTAGTTCAACTACTATAATGTTCAACAACTATGTTAAAATAAATGACAGATATCTACCCTTAAGTTGTATAAGTTGTTAAAAACAAAATCCGCATTCAAAAGATACGCCATCTATTGTAACTCTTTTTAACAAAATTCCAATACCTTGCCACAAGCTGAAATTCTGTACAGTTGAGTGGATTTGCCTCTCGTGTTACAAAATTTACTTTATTGTTTGAATACCACTCAAGGTCCTATTTTCCATAGTGGCATGATGCCAAATCGAGCCAGACATATGAAGGTACTCTGAGCAGTTTTATAAAAGGTAAAACCCGTTTTTATAGACCCTCCGTTATAAGGAGTGGGATCGTAAATTTCTTAACACAAGTTTTTCATTAAAACTTTTAACCCAAGTATTATTTGATTTTTTCTTTTTTTATCATGTTACCTTTGTAAAACATGCCAGTTATTATGTTCAATGTCAATTATATTCTTTTGTTGTTAATATAATTAAAATGAATGGAGAGAGCATTTTGAAAAGACCTCCCAATACATCCGGTAGGAAAGCAGCCCGGTAAGCTCAGTGCTCGGACTATTTGGTACGAAAAGTTAAAGCTAATGCAGGTTTAAAAACATACAAGGCTCAAAAAGTTCCTGACAGGAACGCTGCTAAAAACAGAGTATGGAAATTGAAGTTAAGAATTTTTCGATCTCACTCCTTATATATTTCTGTGTTTATCGTGTCTGATGTCATAAATGATTGGCTTCTTTTGTCACAACTACAAATGGCTTGGCACACAAGAAACTTTTTTAGAAATTTTGTTTGTTTTTTTGTTCGGTATATATTACCTCGTCCAATAGTCACATACAAATCTATACCCGGAAATTGTGAAAAGTCTGCCAGTACATAAGTTTCACACAACAGGTGTGTTTTCTTAGTTTTAAGTTCCGATCTGGAGCTTTCTAAACTTTAAATGACTTCTAGACATTCTTAGCTTTGGCCCCGCGCACAAAAGAATCAGAGCATTTAACTTAAGGAACTGCTTTTTTGATAGAAAAGTACGGTGCTCTTCGAAAGAGTTCAATGTTCAAGACGTCCTTTTTCTGTTTAATGGATTTTGAAACAGTGTCACAAAACGTATTGTTACGAGTTTGCAATAGCGACTACCTGTAGCATTCATCATGTTTATAAACACGTCCATCAGTAGATCATCAATGTTGAAAGCATGCGGTTATTAGCATTGTTTATAAGTATGACAACACTAAATGTTTAAACTGCTAACATTGACATCGAAAGCTCTAGAATACGAACATACTAGTTTATTCGTTAAGAGCATACTAGTAGATTCCCGAAAGATGGCGTGTGTATAAATAGTGGCGAGGTTGCAGTCGGGAGTGAGTTAACATCAATTGATAAACGTGTTTAGAGACACTGAGTGACTATTTGAATAATTGTTGTTGTTGTACATTTTAAATAAGTAAAGAATTGTTACAATTTAAAACTACTAAAACTGCTTTTATTTGCATTCAAAAGTATCCGGTTGATTTAAAGGAAATAAACCAACGTTTTAAAAAGGTTAAAACGTAACAGTGTGTTGGTTTCATTGCTTTGCGTATTTTGTTTTTGGTGTTTCATTTCTTTTGGGGTTCTTGTTTTTATACCCTTCAGATTCGTGAGAAGTTTATATATTAGATTGTCATTTCGTTTGTAACTTCTACAATATAATATGTTCGTCAGCAATTAAATGTACATTTTTTAAAAGTTTTCTTGATATATTTAGGATGCTATAAGCTTAAAGTGGGCAATTAATGCATCCACAACAAAGGTGAAGGGTATATAAGATTCGGCATAGCTGATTTTGACCGAAATAACAGTTGAAAATTTATGGGTTAGAAAAGATAATATCTGACCTATTTTTAAAAGCAAACGTGATTAAAAAAATAATAATTTGTTGGGTCAAGGATAAGTTTTGGGTGGAATAGTGTGTATAACTTTTTCTGACGCACTCTTTAATCGAAAGTCGGTTTTTTTCGTTCTAGTGAAATTTTTCATATCGAGTTTACAATTTTACCTCTAATATAGAGGGTCTTCCAATAGGGACGTCCAAACTTTGACAGTTGATAGTGGTCATATTGTTGAAGCTACAGCTGTAGAATTTTCTGTTATTTTTTCAGTTTGTTTTAGCAAATCACCAAATGTACAAAATTGTTTTATTGTAAAATGGCTGTTCTGTTAGTTTTCATAAAACAATCATCATGAGCGATGATGTCCATTTCTGGATGAATGAGACGATACCGAAAAAGTCAACGTTTAGTGTGGATTTTGGGGTCAATATTTCTTTAAGAACGAAGTTGGTTACCCACTTTATTTGGTCTGAATTGGATGATATGGACACCAACGATATGTGGTTTCAACAGGATGGCGCTACGTGTCACACAGCTCATGGCACATTCAACATATCTCACGTGGAGGATGATGTGAACTGACCAAAGAGATCGTGCAATTCGAATTTTTCTTGTGGGGTTTTCATAAGTCTCAGTTTTATGCGAAGAAGCCACCAACCACAGCGGTTATCAGAACCAACATAAACCATGTAATCGATAAAATCCAGCCTGATTTATGCACCAGAGGTTCAACATTTCAGATGCGTGCCACCCAGCGAAGCCACGGCGGACATTTGCACGATGTTATATTTCATACATAAGGGCATAGATAGGACTTTCAAATGAATAGAAAAAATCACACATGGTATGTGATGTATTTCTTTTAGTCTAGATACATCACTTCACTTCAGTACACTCCTGCGATTTGAACTCGCCAAGAGTCTTGCGATTGTGATTTAACGATCACCTCTCTGGCGAGTTCAAGTCAGAATCGCAAATGTTATGCGAAATGCGAGTATCTGAACATGCCTGTTAGTAATACATATTACCATTTATTTTTACTAATTGACAGATTAGTTTAAAACTTGTGCCTTTCTTTACTTAGTAATTTTCCAAATGTCTCATCTACAGCTTAAATCATTGCCTATATTAATTAAACTCTTCATTTTAGTCTCAATTTTAGGACTTATACTCTTGCAAATAATCAACCCCACAACAACCGCTACTATTGAACCCGTGCTAAAGTCTCCTAATCACAATTTATTTGCGGCCGATTTATTTGCCGTCATGGTTGAGGGCAAATCTACCCAGAATATTGTATATTCCCCAGCTTCTATACAAACCTGCATGGCTTTAACATTTATTGGAGCCGAAGGAGAAACTGCTGAGGAAATGCGTAATGTTTTGAGACTAGGTGATGGAGACAAAGTACAAGTAGCTGAAAACTTTAGAGAATTTTTGAAAACTGCCCTTACAGCTGACAATTTGACAGACACAGCAGAAGTTCCCGAATTGAAAATAGCCAGCCGTGTGTATGTTAATGAACAACTTAATGTTTCAGCAGAATTTAATGAAATTGCCCAACAATACTTTGACACACAAGCGGAGCAGGTGAATTTTACTGATAATAAAGCTGTTGTGGAGAAAATTAACAGCTGGATAGAAGAGAAAACGGAAAGTAAAATAAAAGATATTATGCAAGAGGATGCGGTTAATGGTGATACCAATGCAGTTTTAGTTAATGCCATTTATTTTAAGTCTAAATGGTTAAATCCTTTTAGCCGGTCTAGTACTTCAACCTCACAATTTCGCTTGAACTTGAACGATAGCATGGAGGCAGAGATTATGTATACTGAGGAGTTTTTCGGTTATGTCGATCTGCCTGAATTGGAAGCAACAGCCTTAGAAATGCCCTATGAAAATAGCGATATTTCTATGGTGATCATATTGCCAAATGAGATAGAGGGTTTGGAAAAATTAGAACAAAACCTAAGAACTATGGATTTGAATGAAATTATTGGAAAGATGACGTTAAGAAAAGCACATGTTTATGTACCCAAATTTAGAGTAGAATTTGATGTTGATTTAAAGGAACCTTTGGAGAAAGTAAGAGTTTTTTAAGATTAATAGTTTTTCTTTAAACTTAGGAAATATTGATTTTTTTCTTTTAACAGTTGGGTTTGTCAACAACATTTACCTCTAGCGCGAATTTTAAGGGAATTTTCGCTACACCCGAGTTGCAAAGTATCTCGGAAGTGAAGCACAAAGCATTTTTAGATGTTAATGAAGCTGGTTCGGAGGCTGCTGCTGCCACTTGTAAGATTTTTTTTTTTTAATATTTCTTTGCACATTATTTTCATTTAACTTTGTTTCTGTTTTAGTTACAACTCTTACAACATTGAGTGCAATTTTCGATGAACCAATATTCCGTGCCGATCATCCTTTTATCTTTGCCATTCTCAGTAAATCTGCAGTTTACTTTGCCGGACATGTGGCCACGATTTAGTTGGTTGCAAACATTTTGCTATTCAATATTTTTATGTTATAATAAAGACTTAACTAAGATAAATATTTTTTGCTACATACTTATGCTTAAGTTTTAAAACAATATGTATTTGACTTAAATTTATTTTGTGACCAAGTTAGTAATTTAGTTCTGGTTTTACTTAAATTAAGTTTAACTTAACTATATATTTTTTAATTTTAATATAAGTTTTTGAAAATAAGGAATAAATAAGTGATCTTAGTCAACAGTATTCTTAACCGAAATTCTTTGATCAGAAAGCGTTCAATACAATTTAAAAAAAAGGTGATTATTTTTTTTTAGAACTCATTTGGACCAATTTGAATTTGGAATCTTTTAATTTTCAATCTCAATTTTTTTTCGAGTTTCACTTAAAAATGCGGGATTTACAATAGATTCCGTATCTTTTGAACTCGGCTTTTGTTTATGAGAAGGGGATATATAAATTTGTCATTCCGTTTGTAATTTCCACAATATAATTTTCCGACCCTATAAAGTATATATATTCTGGATCCTTATAGATAGCGGAGTCGATTTAGCCATGACCGTCGGTCTGTCTGTTGAAATCAATTTTCTGAAGGCCCCAGATATCTTCGGGATCCAAATCTTCAATAATTCTGTCAGACATGTTTTCTAGAAGTTTTCTATTTAAAATCAGCACAATCCGTCCATAAATAACGGAGATATGAGCAAAAATCCGAGACAACCTCTATTTTTGTTGCCTATTTCTGATCTATATCTCGATTACTAAGTCATAAATATAGACAATATGGATATCTAATGATAGATATTTCAAAGTCTGTTGGACCTACAATGAGTCAAAATCGGGAAACAAATTTTTTAACCCGATTTTTTTTTTTACAAAAAAATCTTGTTTCACTAATAAATTAAAAAAAAATTAACTTTTAAATTAAAAAAAATTGGAAAAAACTTTAAAAAAAAATTTCGAAAAAATTTTTTTTTTTAAAAATAAGAATTTTTTAAATTTTATTTTAACCCTAGCTCTGGCACTATTTACATTTGTAAATATTTCGATTTTAAAATAGCTATAAGTTGTGCATTTCTGATCCGATTTGGATATGTTTTGGACTCAGTGACTAATTTTGTATGCTCTTTCTAAGTATATATAAAAAATATAAAATAAATTAATTTTACCGTTATTTTTTGCTATTTTGTCATTTTTTCTTCATTATCTGGCACTATTTACATTTGTAAATATGAATAATTTTTATAATATCTCTGTGTTTTTTGAATACAATTCGATTTATTTTTTCTGATAAATAAGTAAATATAATAGAAAACTATAAGATCAATTTTTAAAACATTGGTTACATTTGGTTTGAACTTTGCTATGTTCAAGGCAGACAGGTTTTTTACATTGAACGCATATTTTTCTGGTACATCGCTTTCTTCTATGTTGTTCTTGGTAGCAAATATAGCATGAACCTTTTACCTTTGAATGCCCACGGTCATCTTCATCAGGGACAAAATCTTCCTGTGTGGAGCTAGCCAACGAGTGAATAGGTGCTCCTAGTATGCATTCTATTGCATTCTTCGTTGGAAAAAATGACACAACTCGTGGAATTTTAGCTCTCTTCAAAATCATTGGCATACACAACTGTTCTGCTAATTTTTGTAAAAACAAACGACGTGCACCTATTTTATTATAAATTGCAAATCATTGTTTGTTTCGGATTGAATTTTATAAAAAATAATTACCTCTTTTTGATGTAAAATGTGACGGGTTGTTTTCAGAATATATAATGTATGCCGCAAGTGCTGATATGTCTAAAATATTATAAAAAAGTGCGAGCGGCCAGCGTTTTGTTTGGCGTTTCGTTGTATATTGTCCTAACATGTGGTCCATTACGTCTACACCACCCTTTGTCTGATTGTAAAACAATATTATACTTGGTTTTTGTTTTATATCAGATATTGTGTTGTCACATGGCATTGTCGATAGTAATATAACCGATTTGTTCTTTTTTGATACATAGGAACAAATAGTTCTGTTTTCCCCATATCCGAATAATGTTGAATGTTCTGGTCGTTGTGGTGATGCTTTGAACTCCGAGGGTATACAAGCTTTATTTTTTTTCATCGTTCCGACAAGAGACAATCCCCATGTTGCAAGTGTATCGGCTAATGGTAGGCTTGTAAAAAAATTATCACATGTTACGTTCCGACCCGAGTTTTTATATTGCTGAACTAAATCCTTAACAACTCTTTCTCCTTGGTTCATATCTCTATTGTTTCCAATTTTTCCAGTATATATTTGACCAGTTAGGGGGTAGTACGATTTTGCGTCACATACCCACCACAGCTTTATTCCGTATTTGGCAGGTTTTGATGGAATATATTGAGTAAACTTAGTACGTCCTCTGAATGGAAATAGCTGTTCATCGACAGTAATGTTCTTTCCAGGCCTATAATTTTGACGCAGATTTGCATTTAACATTTCAAAAATTTCAGAAATTGGTGCTGCTTTGTCCGTCAAAGATCTTGTCTCTCTTGTATTTTGTTGATCAAATCGAATAAATCTTGCAATACTTACGAACCGTTTTCCCGACATAGTTGCTCGGTATAAAGGAAAGGCATTACTCTGCCATAGTGCTTCTAGTCTCTCATTGTTGGCATTATGCATTCCCATTGCTATTAATACCCCAAAGAATGCACTGAGCTCTTCATCATTAATTTCCTCCCAAACTGATCTTCTACAGAAATTTTTGAAGTTTTTGAACCTGAAATCAGAAGTATACATGTTATTACTTACCGTGTTGTTGGCGTTCGTGTATTTTCCAATTTTTCATAAATATCTCTGGCTTTCTTGTTCGTATTTCTGCAAATAATTGATGTAATTGTTGGATGCATTATAGCATTGAATGTATCCACAATTCCTAAATTCTTTGTGGTGGGATTTGGACCGACAAACCGATTTTCTCGAAAGATATTTTGACGTCGCATCCGATGAAATTTTGGTGGATTTTTACTCCATGATGTTCCATCCTTAGCAACAAAATAATTTATTTCTTCTCTGACTGTAATATCAGTATCTGCTTCCTCTTCTTCGACTTCATTCTCATTGTCTGAGTCACCCCCGTGTCCCAACTCGACGGGATATGAAGTGGTTTCAACATCAGATGCCTCATTTTCCACTTCTTCAAATACTATTGTTGTATTACCCTCATCTGTGAAAACTGGTGGCGTAACGTCTGCTGCCATTTCTTCTTCATCAGAGTCGATGTTGTCAACAAGATCATGAAAATATCTTATTTGTGCATCATATGAAAGCCTAATTTATTTGAAATGTAGTATTCATCGTCCAAAAAATTCATAGTTTCTTACCGGGATACTGACGAAACGCTCAAAAGCTTAAATGTTTTATCTTTAGGTTCCATTATGGTTTTAGATGCCAGAATGATAAAATAAGAGAACATAAACTGAACAACAAACTTGAACATATCATGGAGAAAAATAATTATAACGGGACTTTCCAACAAATGAGTATCGAATACTTGGTTTCTTAGGTTATCGGTATCAAAATGTAAATACGCGTTACTTTTTTCCGTTATTTTAAATTTTTTAACACTTTAGAAGTATTAATTAAAATTAAACACCCATATACATTATATACGTATATTATCAAATAAGAAAGAAAATTACACTTATTCAAAACTTAAAGAATAATATTTGATTGAAAACATACCTATTTCCTCATTAAAAATATAACATTAAAATAAATTTACCATACAAACTGTATAAAATTAATCATATTTACATATGTAAATAGTGCCAGATAACGTAGAAAAAATTTGGTGCCAGAGCTAGGGTTAAAGTAGAATTTGGTGAAGGGTATATAAGATTCGGTACAGCCGAATATAGCTCTCTTACTTGTTTTAATGTAATTTTGAAGGGTACATATCTGTCATTTATTATTGAACATTGTCACTTAGTTATTGAACATTATAGTGTAAACAACAAAGTTTTCGAAAATTTCGAATTTTGTACCAACCAATCGTCATATGCGGGAAGTTTTACTTTACTCCTTTAATTTGAAAGAAGAAAAAAAAAGAAAACTGCCGCCGAAGCACACCGACTGCTCAACAAAGCTTATGGTGAATGTGTCCCATCGGTTTTAACTTTTTGACACGGAAGACAAAGATCGACCAGGCCAGGCAAACAAGTTTGAAGACCAAGGATTGTTGTAAAACTCAACAAGAACTTACAAAATCATTGGGAGCTACTCAAGCAGCAATTTCAAAAATTTGCGAGCAGCAGGATTTATCCTAAAACGGTGAATTTGGGTACCATAAGAATTGAAGCCAATAGTCCTTGAAAGACGATTTTGTATGTCTGAAATGCTGTTTGAACGCTATAAAATGAAACGCCGAATCATTAGTGGCGATAAAAAATGTTTCCTTTTCGATAACCCGAAGCGTAAGAGAGCGAAGCCCGGCCAACCAGCCAAACCGACACCCATGGACCATTGCTAAACCTGAAGAGGTTGGGAAGTTTTCCTCACCCGCCTTAACATATGGTGAATAAAATATATTTATATTTATTTTTAATGTTTATATGTTAAGTAAAATTTAAAGAAAAAATTGGCTCCGTCGGTATTTGCTTTCCTAATTTTCTTTAGTAGTTCAATCATTGACCTCTTAATTCCTTATGTTTTTTATTTTTAAAACTATGGAATCAATATTTTTGGCTCTGTATCCGATTTCGTATACTGCTGTTTCTTATCAAAAAATTCAATGGGTCGCCATTGTGGAAGATTTGGGGGGTTTATTTTCTTTGGTACAAATAAAATTTTTGTTATTCTTCAAGTTATCTATTGTGGACTTTACGTAATGTAAGGAAGCCAAATCCGGCCAAAAAAACTATTTTTTCTTTTTTGTGATATTTTTCGATAAATTTTTTCATTATAAACTTGCTAAACCACCTTTAAAACTGGTTCGCTGATGCCACCCACGTTCTGTTATGACTATCCACAAGAAAACTTTTCCTTGAAATTTTGTCATCCGAATACATTTAGCTCTTCCGTGTGCTTTGTGCGTGGATGACTCAAAATAATATTTTGGATGCCATTCATTGCCTTCGACGGTAAAATATGACCCGTCATCCATCACGCATTTGTACTCTAATGATCAAGAAAAGAGATCGCGTAACCTGCAGTTAATAACCTTTTGTTGCCTTTCAGTGGTAAATGGTGCTGTTTTTTCTACTTATTCTGGACTCCCATCGATTCTAAATGTTTTTTAATTGTATTTTTATCACAATTATATTTCTTACCCAATCGTCGATACGACTTTGCACTGCAAACTGCTGTTTCAGATTTAAGTTTAAACCGTACTTTAGAGTCTTGCAAACTATGATCCGCATTTTCTTTCGATCGGTTTGTTATTCTTAAACAAGTGTATTGTCCTGTAGATAAACGTTTTTTTGATACACATGTCTTTAAAATGTCTAAACATTTCACTTATAGTTTTATTAGCATTTTCTTCACAAATTTTAAAATTTAATTTGTGATGGTACAGCTCGTTTAATGGCATTTTTAATTACAATTATTAACTGATGAGAACAATCTTAGTTTTTTTTTCAATAAATTAATAGATAGTACAGTTAAATTTATCGTATTTTTTTATTTTTTGTAATTGTCTTGTGTCTTATTTTAACAACAGTGTTATAATTGTTCGTATTTTATGCACCATACGTTATATTCCATACCTTGCCCCATCTGACTACTATTTGTTTCGATCGATGCACTTTGGAACAGAGTATACGGTATTGGCTGCATTCCTTCTTGCCATCAAAATATGGGCAGTTTTTTTGGCTCGAAATCCATATGTTTCAAGTAAGATGGGAAAAGGTCATAGCAAATAATGGCCAATAGTTTTAATAAATTTATAGTGTAGAAATGTTTCAAAATAAATGCTAAAACTTTAAACAATCCCGCAATAGTTTTCTACAGAATTAGTATTCTATAGAAAACTATTCGAATTGTTTGGTATAGAAAACTGATCGACTAGTTTTCTATAGAACATTTTTAGAAAAGACTTAAATTGAAATGTGATTGACTGGTTTGGTTAACTTTCTATAAAAATGTGTTACATGAGTTTTCTATGGAACAAATGTTTTCTATGCAAAACATTTTTTTAAAGAAACTGTTCGATTTGTTTTTTATAGACAATTTTTCGATATGTTTTCTATAGGAAACTGTTTGACTTTTTTTTATAGAAAACTGTTCCGCTTGTTTTGTATAGAAAACTATTCAATAACTTGTTTTCTGCAGAAAACTATTCGATTTGTTTTCTATAAATAATTTTTGATGTATTTTCTATAGAAAACTGTTCGATATGTTCTCTATGGAAAAGTTATAGATATTCCTTCTAAAAAAATGTTCGATATGTGTTCTATAGAAAACTTTTTTCGATTTGTTGTCTAATTATATCGACTAGTGTTCTACAGAAAACTCTTTGGCTATAAATATTTTGTTGTTTTCTATAGAAATCTTGTATTACTAGTTTTTTATAAAAAACTTTTGTCGGCTAGTTTTCTATAGAGAAGTTTTTTCAATAAGTGTTCTGTAGAAAACTCTTTGAGTAGTTTTCTGTAGAAACTCTTTGAGTAGTTTTCTGTAGAAAACTCTTTGAGTAGTTTTCTATAGAAAACTCTTTAAGTAGTTTTCTATAGAAAACTCTTTGAGTAGTTTTCTATAGAAAACTTTTTGAGTAGTGTTCTATAGAAAACTTTTTTCGACTAGTGTTTTATAGCAAACGTTTGCCTCAAAGAATTTCCTGAAGAATACTAGTCGAAACATGTTTCATCATTTGTCGACTATTTTTTTTTTTTAATAGATCACTTTTCCGGCTAGTAATCTATAGAAAACTCTCTGATTTTTTGACTAGTTTTTTATAGAAATATTTTTTGGTTTTCTATTGAAAACTCTTTTCGGCTAGTTTTCCATAGAAAATATTGTTCGACTTGTTTTCTATAGAAAACTTTTGTCAATTAGTTTTCTATAGAAAATATTATTCTATTAGGTTTTTTATAGAACATATTTAACTTCAGTTCTTTATAGATATATATTTTCGAAAACTACATGGAAAACTTTTGTCTAATTTTCTATAAAATACTTTTTTTACACCAGTTTCATAAAAGCTGATATTCTTTTCTATAAAACACTTATAGATTAGCTACGTATTCTTTTTTAATTAAATCGTTATAAAATGTCTTATTTTCAAACTCACCCACAACAGTACTTCTATTATGTTTAATAATTTAACTTTCGCTAAAAATTATTAAAAACTCTCTTGGTATTAAAGCAGATATTAGCCAAAAGTTCACTGTACTTAATATAACTCATGAATATTTAAACAATTTCGAAAATCAGTTTTATTTGTGTAGTTATGTTTGTTGTCACCAAATAATTAAGATCAAAATGCTAAATGGGTCTTAAAAGCGCAAAATCTGAAGAATTTTTCTTTTTTAGGCTGGCAACAGTGGTGATAAAACTGCACAAACAAAAACAAAGAATTGTTTCAGAAACAGGTTTCTTGTTTATTTATATTTTTATCACAATAACAAACTCACACATATGTATTTTTGAACTGCTGGATACAGATATGGAAAATTTCGTTTTTGGAATTATTGTTAAGTTCAAAAAAATGTACATCAATTCAAGGGCTTGATCGATAAGTCACCCGAATTCGAAAACAGATTTTATTTGTTAATTTTATTAATATATTCCTTAGTTAGCTCCACTATAAATATTTTCATTCCTTACTTAATTAAAATTATTAAAATTTTGCAAAACTTGAAGTAATTTTTTTAAAAATTATGTATTTTGATATTGTGGCTAATCGATTTATTGCAGCTAGGCCTTCAATTGATTGATTGTTTCTCTAATTGTAAAAAGCTTAATGAATGTCAGGTGCCGATTTCATTTATCTAAAATGTTCCTTTTTAAGTTTTTAATAAAGGAAACTCACGAAAGGATTAACTTTAAAACAACATTTATAATCAGTATAATCTGGCAAATCATTATGAATAGATTGACGCTTGAACAACGCTACCAAACAATTCAAATTTAATTTGAAAATCAGTTATCGATTCGCGCAATTTGTAGACGAATGTTTTATCGTTAAATTGTGTTCATTGGCTCATTTTTGGTTTAATGGGTTTGTTAATAAAAAAAAATTGCCGCATATGGAGCGAGTCCTTTAGTAAAGAACAGGGGCCGAATAATAGGATTCGATATAGAGTAAAATTTATCGTAATTTTCATATCTCAGATTATGGCATTCGATATTGAACAAAAACTGTAGTACATCGATAACTTTTTTTGATACGATACCTCATTCGATCACGAATGCTGTAATTTAGCTGCAGATTTAATTTTTAATACGAATTCATGATTAATATAAGTATATAGTAGCCTACTATCCATCCCTGGTCGAACACAAAGAACTACAACAAAACCTCAAACCACACACAATATAACAAGGCGAATTCATTATAAGATGGGAGCCAAGGCGAATTTATATACCAGGTGGTGTCGGTGGCGAATTCATTTTTGTATATATGGAGTTTGACATCCAAAACAACACTTTCATTGTTTCGAATTGCAGTAAACACCGCCACGCCGCACACATGTACAGCCAACAGCTGTTTATCAGCTGTTCGTTTAACTCACGCCGCAAAACAAAGACAACCAACAATGTTATTGCTAAACATTTTGATTTTTTCTCTCACTTTGACACACAGCCTACTGTAGGAAGATTTTAAATATAAACAAAACATAATCATATGTAGAACAATTTATTTCCTTATTTAATGCCAATTTAATTCAATAACACTACCGTGTACCATTGTTTAGCAAGGGGGTGGGTATATGATCCCATTATATCAAAGACACAACAAAAACAATAAATTTTAATTTATGCGTATATTAACATTTGCTCAATCACTCACTTATTTACCCGTGGCTGGTCTAATTAACAGCATTCATTTCAAATTAATTAATTTACTTATGTTATTTAAGTAAACGTTTTATTAATCACTTATATTTATTTTTATTCAAGGCACAAAATTATTGTTTATTTATTTTTCGTAAATAAAGTAAATATAAAAAAAACAATATTTCTTTTATTCTGGCAAATTCGCTTTAAGAGTTCATGAACTAAACTGATAATCTCTTACTAAATGCACTCTTCGTTAGGGTGGCATAAACAATAAACGACACATAGATACACACACTCACACTCACACAGAGAAAGTACGACGAGTCAACAACAACGAAACACTCACTCACACCGAGAAAATACAACAAGTCACCAACAACAAAACACATGTTTAAATGATGCTAAAGTACAATTACGTAGAAAAGAGACAGCTACAGTCATATGTTGTTCACGTATACACAGTATTGTCATCGCAGTGCTTTTAGCACTCGAAAAAATATTTAGGTATTTTTTTTAGTGTTTTCATAAAAGTTTCAGTGACACCAATTTGAATCTTTGTAATAATGGTTTAATATCATTTACAAGCGAATGTTTTGATATCAAACTTTTGTTTTTCAAATACTTCAGGATATATGCAACAGTTTTGCAATTATATTAAGAAATATTATTCGAAATATTTCATGAAATTTGCTGTGATAAACAAGTAAGAGAACTATATTCGGCTGTGCCGAAACTTATATACCCTTTACCAAGTAATACTTTCATATAAAAATTTTAAATATTTTTAGGTAAATAAAATTATTTTTTTTTTTTTAAAAATTGTTCTCCAAAATTTAAAAAAAAAAATTTTCTAAATTGTTTTTCAAAATTTAAAAAATAAAATTTTTAAAAAAAAAATTTTCTAAATTGTTTTTCAAAATTTAAAAAATAAAATTTTTTTTAAAATTTTTTTAAAAAAAATTTTTTTTAAGTAGTTTTTTTCAAATTTTTTCTCAAACATTATTTAAATTTACTAGTGAAAAAAAAATGTATGACAAAAAAATTTTTTGTTAAAAAAAATTCGGGTTAAAAAATATTTCTCCCGATTTTGACCCATTGCAGGTCCAAATTACTACATAGCCTTATATAGATCGTTGCAATGGACTTTGAGACATACAGACAGACAGCCAGACAGACAGACAGACAGACAGACAGACAGACAGACAGACAGACAGACAGACAGACAGACAGACAGACAGACAGACAGACAGACAGACAGACAGACAGACAGACAGACAGACAGACAGACAGACAGACAGACAGACAGACAGACAGACAGATAAACAGACAGACAGACAGACATGGCTTAATCGACACCGCTATCTATAAGGATCCAGAATATATATACGTTATAGGGTCGGAAAATTATATTTTGGTAATTACAAACGGAATGCCAAACTTATATATACCTTTCTCACGAAGGTGAAGGGTATAAAAATGGAGTAATTAAACTGAAAAATTAGAGTTTCCCACTTACTTACAGATTTGGAAGAATTTCCTTCAATGAAGGCTTCACTTTCGCAGATTTTAAACCCCTAAAACCATAAGTTCAATTCCACGATATTGTTGTAAAATGTTTGCCAGTTTTGTATTTAAGATATTTAATTATGTATGAATTCGAAATCTATTTAACTGCATTAACATTTTTTGAATTTTAAGAAAATTTATATATTAAAAATTACCTTATCCATAAGTTCTTTTGCACATATTTATTAAGGGCAAAAGAACTTATGGATAAGGTAATTTTTCTTATTTTATATTGAAAACAACAAATAAATTTGAATTTTTTTATTGTCTTCAATATGAAATAAGAAAAAGTTCGTTCGCATTTAGTGAGCAGAAGTTGGTTGGCGATATTTTATAAATAAATTTATATCTAAAAAATCATAAAAAGATCGAGCAAAATTAAAAAAAAAAATAAAACGATAAGCCTAAATATCTTTTGAAGTAATAGACATAACCTACACATGTAAGCGTATTATTGAAAAACTTCTTAAGGACTATTTACATTTTACATTTCAGCTCATTCGGATCAAAAATGGATTTTTGGCGATTTAAAAAAAAAAAAATTAGACCCGAGGTGACCAACTTTGAGTGACCTCGCACTGGCCACCATTAACGCCGTAAGGAAGCTGAAAAAGTGCAAATCATCTCGAAGACACCTCTGTATGAAATTTCGTAACAATATCTCCAATAGCTCTTAAACTACTGTGTATCATACAATGTTAACATCCAAATCAGCATTTGCTAAATTTTTTTTTGAATTTCATGTGCAGATCAAAATAAATTTTGAATTATCAAATTCAATGACAGATAAACTTTTGTAATTTTGAGCCAAATTTTCAATTGAATGTTCTAAAATCGATTGTTTATTATTAAAGTTTAGGGTTTTCAACCAAATTGAATGACTAGTCTTGAAAAAAAAACTAATTCATAAGAATTTTACCTTTAAGGTATTTTCTTAATGTTATAATACCATATTTTGTCGGTTATTGGCTAATTAATACGTATTTTAACTTTTCTGAAAAAATTTAATATATCTTTTTGGTGCCTTTTTACAAAAAATATGCTTTTTTTTCTTGATTTTAGTGATTATTTAAAATAAAAAGTTGACAACACTGTATATACATATAAACCCCTTCTCGTTTTGTCTCTTTCTCACAAGCAGTTGCATAAACAAGAACTGCCAGTGCTGTACAACGTGAAATTATACAATTGTCAAATTCACTAGTGTTTGTTATTGCCAATACTACACCTACCTGTTGTAGAATCGCTCTCACCTTATAATAAACTCGCCTTGTTTGTGTTTGTTTAATATGTTGTGGTCACCTTATTGAGGTGAAGGTGTGTTCATGTTTTTGTTGTTCTTTTTGAATCAATGATGCCAGATGAGACCATAGCTGTTAAATAATGATTACTAATCATAATAATTAGTAATTAGATTACTTTTTTTCGAAAGGTGAAGTAATGATTAAACTACGATTATATTCAGATCCGCACGATTACTAATTGACTACGATTACAAATAATCAAAAAATAATCAAGATTACTAACGATTACGAGAAAATAATCAAAAATAATCAAAAGTAATCAAAAAATAATCCGACTATTTTCAAAGATTACTTTTGATTATTTTAGATTATTTTCCAAAAATGTTGCATTTACAACGTGAAAAACTAAAAAAAGAACAGGCCGGCCACATCCGGACTCGAACCGGTATCTCTAGAGCAAGACACATACATCTGAACTATCGAAGAACAAATGATTTTGTGTATAGTGTACAGAGTTTTAGATTCAATTTGCAATTTTTACGCCAAAAATTCTGTTAAACCACCGGCCAAGTTTCCTATTACTTGGCTAGAAAAAAAAACCCAGCAATATAGAACTAACAAAAAAATATGTTTTGTTGTCAAAAGTTGTGATTTAGATGTATTACTTTCCTTTTTATTATTATTTTTTTCAATATTTTGTTCGAATATTTGGGAGTTTAACAATTTAATTTCAATTACAAAAAATATTTTCAAAATTTAAGGTAAAAGCAACAAAAATTTATATTATAAAAAACTAAGAAAATATGTGAAAAGATCATTTCTGACGACATTAGCGCTTCTAGTTGTCTTTGGTCATCAGATTTAGGATAAAACAGTCCTAAAAAGGGAAAACCAAGGATGGGAGTACCAACACCATTAATTAAAACTTGAACAAATTCCAAAACATTTGATTTTGGAACCAAAACTAATAATTTATCGACTATGCCAGACTTTTTCGATTTCACTGATGATGGCGAGCTAATGCGTGCATTATTTTAAATTTTTAATTTTTAATGATCTGACTTTGCAGAAGATGCACCTGAAGCAAGCCGTTCTCCACAAGAATAGATTAAAATTGACCAACGATCCGCATTAAGACATCAGTTCTTCAGTTATTTAAATAATAATGCAAGTGCTGGTGAGATTTGGCAAAAATGTGATTTTCTAAGGGATACATTAATTTTTTTAACGTCCGTAATGTCTTCAGATCCAGTTGAACGACTGTTTTCTTTTGTCGGGATCGTCAACAGTGCAAGGCGGCAATCATTGACTGATTTTTCATTTTAAAAATTAGTTGTTATGAAGACCAATTACAAATATATGTAAATTGTAGCTGTTTTTGTGTAAAATGATTTAATGTAAGGACTAAGATCGTAAAATTCTTAACACACGTTTTTAATTAAAACTTATAACCCAAGTATTATTTGATTTTTTTTATCAAGTTGCTTTTGTAAAGCATGTCCGTTATTATGGTTAATGTCAATTATGTTTATTTGTTGTTAATCTGATTAAAACGAGAGACCGAAAAAAATGCGTAATAAAATTATTAAATATATTCAACAAAACCCAACTTGGTCCTACAAAAAGTTGGCTAAACAATCAAAGGTCTACCGTCAAACTGTTTCCAATGTTATTCAACAGTACCGGGAGAATTTGTCCGTTGATAGAAAACCTGGTTCAGGTAGAAGGAATCGTTCTCATTATGTTTATTAAGTCATTTTTAAAAGAGCTCCCAACACCTCCTGGGTCAATTTTTTATGTTGCAGATGCTCGACGGAATATTGAAGAAAAGTTTAGGACCCAAAGGTAGACAAAATTTCCCAAAAAGTTCTTGGAATGACAAGCAATATGCAGTTGCGGCAACAAAAGCCAATCATTTCTTACAACGGGCTCTATAAATAGCGAAATTTACATAAAGGAATGTTTACAAAAAAGGATGTTTCCATTCATAAGACATCTTAATGTGTCCACTTATTTTTAGCCTGATTTGGCATCTGTCACTATGGTAAGAAAGGTATTGAGTGGTACAAGAACAATAATGTAGTATTTGTACCAAGAGAGGCAATTCCTCCAAACTGCCTGGAGCAGAGATATTGGGCTCTTGTTAAAAGAGAATTGAAGAGCACAACAAAGGTGTCAAAAAGTGTGGTATATGTTAAACGGAGATGGACAACCTGTTCGAACAAAGTGACATAAAGCACTTAAAAACCATAATGGAAGGGTTTTCGAAAAAGGTTCAAAATTTCATCAGTAGTGATTAGAACTATAAAAATATTTTTTTTTCTAATTTTGTATTAGTTGTTTAAAATTTTTTCATGTTGTAAGTGCAAATTTTTGAAAAATAATCAAAAGTAATCTTTGAAAATACAGTGTACTCGCGGTAACGTGAACTAATTAAAACCAAGGGAGTTCATGTTAGTGAAATTGTTCACGTTAGCGATTGTCGAATTTCATTTAATAAATATGAAATTTTATAATATTAATCACGCGTGAACGTGAAATTCTTTTATTATTATTTTCATTATTGATATATAAAACAAAAATTATTGATTAAAATGCATTACAAAATAAAACGAGATCACGAGAAAATATACATTGAAATGAAATTACGTAGCTAATAAAATTACTCATTCGTTGCCATTAAAAACATTAATTTAGAGGATACAAACCCATTATTACTATAAGGGTATTCCCTAATCTTTGAAAAGCAAATTAAATGTATGTATTTCAGTGCTTAGAAACCAAAACAGTGAAAAACAATTGTTCACGTTATAGCGCTTTCTGAGTTTGTTCACGTTACAGAGTAGTCAATGTAAAAAAAAGCTTGTTCACGTTAGGCGGTGTTCACGTTAGACGGTGTTCACGTTACCGCGAGTGCACTGTAGTCGGATTATTTTTTGATTACTTTTGATTATTTTTGATTATTTTCTCGTAATCGCAAGTAATCTTAATTATTTTTTGATTATTTGTAATCGTAATCAATTAGGAATCAGAAATTGTTCTAAAGAGAATTATATAATCAATTAAATTATTTTTAAAAAATAATCTAATTGATTACTAATCGTAATCCAAAATTAACAGCTATGGATGAGACAGTATCGTTATTTATTTAAATCAGATATCAATACAGTGCAACTTTGATAATCCGGACACATATAGTTTTAGGGTCTGTAGAATTATTGAGTTGTCCGGTCTATAGTTACTGGGTCCATTATAGGTATTCGAAATTATTTTATCTTCTCCTTATTTTTTTAATTACATATAAAATAGGGAACATAGAATTATTCCACTTTGTAAAATATCACACATTTCTTTACTGTTACTGTTTTATGTTTGGTTTATTATCTAAAAACATGGCATTTGGTAGTAATGACAGTGCAAAATGCGAATAACAAAACATTCGAGGTAAAAACGGTAAAACAACGGCATTTAGTTTTTGTTCTTGCACAAAACAACAAAATTAATCCGGATTGTAGAGGTACAAATTTTAAATTGTAGTGACCGCACTGCACAAAGGAAATACGCAAGCTGTTGTATAGAAAATACTGTTATATTAAATAGATGAGTCCATGATACCTAAACTAAAACGGAAAATACTAGTAACTTTAGAAATGTTTGTCAGATGTTATCATTCTTCAACATAGGATATCTCAAAAAAGCTATAAAATTCAGGCGTCCAATTGAATTTTGTAAATAAAAAATCTTATTTTGTGATATCCTTTGTTCAAGGAGAATTTTTTAAAGAAAATCATTTTTAGGAAATTATGTATGTATATTGAAACTAGTGTACATAAGTATTACTATATAAATATTTGTTAAGTAGTGTAATATTTATATACCACTAGCTTGACCCGGTGCGCTTCGCTACCCCTGTCGTAGTCTATGTTGGAAATTTCAATAAAATCGTTTCGGCCGTTTAGTATTTATTGTTTAAGAACTAGAGGTACCAATTTTACCGGTTTTCCCCATGTTTACCCCTTTCTGGTCCAGGTAGTTATAGCCTATTGGATCTATCTACGTCCCAAATTTCAATAAAATCGATTCAGCCGTTTAGGCGTGATGCTCAAACAAACAAACAAACAAACTTACAAAGACATTTATATATTTATATAGTTTGGAATTATTTACACCATTCGTATAACTAACACATTTGAAAAGACAAACCAGAGCGAATTTAAAATGTTTGTTTCGTATAACTAACACATTTGAAAAGACAAACCAGAGCGAATTTAAAATGTTTGTTTCCTTCATATACACAAAGCTTTTGTGTTCGAAACAGATTACATACAAACAAAATAAATATGGTGATTCCCTGAACAACATGGCACCATTGAACGGGTCAATCGTTTAACTGGAGAGATTATATTTTGAATTAACTCTTTGCGGTTGGGTGATTACTTTACTAACCACATTTTCTATAGTCTTTAAAACATAGTTTATTGGCATCTATTGCCATTTTGCTAAACAATTATATATTTATAATAAACATACCTTGATTAAAGTAAAAATGCAATTGTTTTGATTTTAAACTTATACACAAAAAAGCGATGCTGAAAGTGTTAAAGAAATATTGTTCTGCTGTATTTTTAGACATTGCACAGACTTTTGACAAGATATGGCACAAAGTCTAGTATAAAAAATCAAATGTTTACTGCCATTATGTTTTCATTAATTACTGGAGTCTTATCTATCGGATCGAATTTTCAGAGTTAAGTACAATGATAGAGTACAATATTAGAGCTGGCGTTTCTCAGGGAAGTGTACTAGGACCACAATTATTTGCTCACACGGAAACCCACTCACAGCGTCTAGTCAATTAGACAATAAGTATGTTACGTTCATTCTAATGCACATTAGGTCAAACGGCAACTTTTTCTGTGCAAAAGTGATAAAATCAAAGTGCCGTTTTACATTTGTTTTTGTTGTTTTTTAATTTTTTAAATGTTGTTTTTTAATTACACAGCTATGCGTCAAAGTCAATAGATGTAATTTTTCTATAAATGTGCTTGCAATTTCAGTAGTCCTTGCTCAACTTTAAGTGCGTGTTTCTCGAATTGTGTTCGTAATAATTCATTGGTATAAAATGGAAAATAAAGACACAAGTATAAATGTGTTTAATTAAAGCCGCTTTTTATTTATGTCGCTATATCTCAAAATAACTAATTTTTTGGAAAAAAAAAGAAGCCGCAGACCTTGCAACTGAGAAATCTGATACTAATCCTCTCGTTCGCGCAGCAGCAACATCAACTCGTAAATAAAGTGATGCCGATTTGGCTGCAGTTCTGAAAAAAAGTATGGAAAGCCCAACAAGGCCATCAAAAATGCGGAAAATTTGTAATTAAGGTCCCAAAAGCCAATTCCCCTTCCTGCAGATGAGGCTTTAGCTTTCCTGCTTGAACACAATTTTTCAAAAGAGCAGTATAATGCAATACGCCATGAAAACAAATTAAAAAACTGCGACATATATCCACACTATAGTCAAATTGCAGCCGCTAAATTGAAATGCCGACCTCAGGGTATAAAAGCAATTGAGACCCTTGCCAAAGTTTCGCTGCAATCTATTTTAATGCGTACGACTGACAGAATTGTTAAGAAAACGTCCTTTTTCTAGCTGTAATGGAAGCGGAGAATACGGATATTTTAAGCTCGGTCAAGCTCAATTTAAGCAAACATTTAATGAGCCAAGTTCGTCAACTAGCTCTGGTGCCGCTCTTTTAGCTCCTACAGTTATTCCCTTAAGGTTACTGCTCTTATCGGGAAAGCCAATTTGGAACAACCGCACACCGCAATCTGTAAGATTTTGTCGGCCCATTTAGCTGGAGTACATAAAGGACACAAAAGAAGTTGTTTTAAAGGAACACCAGGCTTTAAAAAAAGAAATTGACGTTTTGAAAAACATACGAATTTCAATTGGTGATGGAAAATCACCATATGTTGCAGTGAACCCATGGAAGAAATTCACCTTACCACCAAGACGGTGAAATTAATATAACGTATTGTGTTTGCATTAATGATTGCAAAACGGTTAATTTTTGGTTAAAAACAATTTTTTTTAATAGATTTATACTTACTTATGAAATTCTTACAGATTTTGGTTTGAATAACATGATTTTGTAGTCGTTATTAATTTATCAAAGAAAAAGTGGTCATTTTACCTATAGTGTAATGCGAGGAAATTGCCCACCTGTAACACTCAACAATGTTAATATGCCGCTGTCTGATTATGTTAACTATCTTGGTATTCATATAGATAGACGCCGTCACATAGAAACCAAGAGACTTCACATGAAGTTAAAAAATAAAAGCCTTGAATATAAAGTCATCCTGTATAAGACAGTTTTAAAACCAATTTGGACGTATGGAATTCAATTATGGCGAATGGCTAGCTACACCAGTATTGATCTTATACAGAGGGCCCAATCTAAAATTCTTGGGACCATGACGGGAGCTCAATGGTATATAAGACATGAAAACATCCACAGGGACATGGAAGTGCCATTGGTAAAGGAAGAGTTCAAGAAATTCTGTGAGAAATATATTGTAAAGTTGCAAAACCATCTCAAACTGCTTACAAGACTACTTGTGAGCAGTCAAACCCGATCAAGGCTCCGTTGAGCAGATCTATCACCCCGCTAAGATGCGTTTATCCATGAAGACTCCTTTGTCAGAGAGCAACTAGTTTGAATTATAGTTTAAATACTTATTGTTAGGCCTGTAAAACGCAAATTCAATAAATAAATAAAATTCGCAGGAAAAACTGTTGTACTTAGTTCCGAAACTAGTAGTTGCAGATGACAAGAATATATGATTTATATTTGAAATTGTAACAGTAGTTTTTCAAATCCATTGTCCATTCATTGGGACGGTTCTGGATTGAGTTCTTTAATAAATCATTTTCTCTTCAAATTGTCCCCTTCGGAACTTCCTAAGAAGCTTTGTATAACTAGTACTTCCATCAATATTTTTTGTTCGAAATTATCACACTTGGAACTAGTTCCGAGAAGCAGTTATTGAAATCTTATTGTTTTTTTTATAGTCGATTCTTGATTGCATTTAGCGTTTGCTTAGGTGTACGTGGTAATCAGATTAATCCATTGTACCCACCATCAAAAAAGATGGTGGGTATAATCGGTATATAGTTAACCCAGTACATAGTTGACCCTACCCCTCTTATAAGCCTTGTCACATATTGATGGTGGGTATACTACAAGATTTGTCACAGACTTACTTGTTATTATTAATTTTTGTAATTAAAGAATACAATATTATTTTGAATTTTTGTAAATTGGGTTTTCCAAACAAATTGAAAGTTTTTAAATGGTTCCATGAAGTTTTTTCGGAACTATTTTGTGTTGTATTGAAATAGTCTTGAATATGTGTGTAACCTGTTCTAAATAACTACTGTATAACTCTATAGAATTGCTTATAAATCCCAAAATGTTACACATTACGGGTTCTAGAAATTGTAACGATATCACTAGTTCAATGGATATTATCAAATTATCTAAAATGTTTTTGATTATAGTCGGTCTAGAACTAGTGATTTTGGAACAGGTTCCAGGGGTTACTACAAATTTCCCTGGTCATTCGCCTTCAGACCACTTGGAAAGGGAAATGCGAAGAAAATAATAACTCAAGTTAAACTCAATTTATTGCATATTCAGAGGAAACCAGAAATAATAAAACAAATATTAAATGCCCATCATTGCCAACCACTTTATCACATAGTCATATCAGCTTTTATAAGTATTAGTAATTTTTTTTTAATTTTTAAAATTTCTTCCTGCAGTAAATGAGTATTTAATGTAAAAATAGTCAACTCCATAACAATTTCTGCGTTAACTTGTTCCCATAAATAGAATCATTTTTCGTTTTCGTGTCTGATTTCTTCCCATTTTGTGTGACCAAAATGTTTCCAAAAACATTGATGACTTAAACTTCAAATCGCACTAATTAGTCCTGCGAGAATTGCATTGATTATTAAAGTGACCAGGTATATCGATTTTCTTGAAATATTTTTTTTTTTTTTTTGAATTAACAGCAAATTTAATAATCTTAAGAATAAAAAACCATAAAAATCTCTAAAGTTATGTGCATTCAAATTTAAAAAAATAATAATGTCGTTTTTTCACCATCTTTTTTTCCGAAAAAAGTACTTACATAAATTTAAATGTATACAGAAAATAAGAAAAACATAAAATTAAAATTTATATACATTGTTCTGAAAGATAACATTACGTGAAACACTATAAAAGCAAAATAATATCAAAATTCGTATTATTGTGTGATACAGAGCCTTCCGAAGTAGACTTATTTTATATGAAAATCTCAATTCTAGACATAATTTTTTCTAATCACATAGCTGATTTCAAAAAATTAAGAAAAAAATTTTGTATGTCCCAATATGTTCTTCAATATTGTGCTAAGGGATTTCATAGCCCCGTGATTGGTGCCTTCAATAGATCCAAAAATCTAAAAAATCCTAACTTTGGGATTTTTGAAAAGTTTTTTTGGGAATTTTGGGATTGTCAGTAACAATTCAGAAACGTCACTTTTGCATTTCGATCAAAGATTTCTATATAAGTGTAAAATTTCATTAAAAACGATTAATAAACAAAACTTTTATTGGACTTTAAAAATTAAAATTTTCCAAAAAAATCAGCTACCATTTTTTATTCCCATATTTTTGAGAAAAAGTCTTCTATCAAATTTTTTAATAGGACCTTCCAAATTTGAAACCTATAATTTCTTTTATTCCCACAGACCAAACGTCAATTTCTTGAATTGGTAGTTCACGTAGGTCTTTCCAAATCAAAACAAAGAGCTATTGAACTAGATGAGCGATCATTGAATTGAACTATAAAGCACAAGTCTATTATACATAATGGCCGGGGTAGTTTTTTATAACTCAAAAATATTCAAAGCCAATTTGATAAATTACGATATTTAATATTAAATCACCTTCTTGCTAAAAATAAAAAAAAGTTTATCCTTAAAACGCATTTCCAAACATCAGAGCCTATGCCGATGGTCTAGTATAGCAAAGATCTGAAAACACCACCCATATTATCATAATGTCCTAATATTTCACGACTCGGCGGCTCGGCTTAACCATAACACAATAAACATAGCATACACAGTAGTATTATTTTATGACTCTTTTTTCTTGAAAGGCAATAACATTTTCAAACCATTCTGAAATAATTAATGGTTTGAAGGAAAATATGACATAATAGGAGACCTTGTGAATTCTACATGGTACTGGTATTTTTCAAGCATTTTAAATGGAGGATACTTTAAAACTTTTTTATGCAGTTTTTTTATACCCTTCATCATGAGTGGCAAGTTTGTTATTCCGTTTGTAATTTCTACATTTTTCATTTGCGACCTCACAAAGTATATATATTCTGGATCGTATCCATGTCCGTCATAATTTTTTTTTCAAAAAAACAATTTCGAATACAGAAAATGTTTTTAAAAATTTTGAATTTTTTTTTTTTTAATTTTTTAAAAACAATTTTGAATTTTTTTTTTTTTAATTTTGCTTACCAAAAATTATTTAAAATTTGTATTTTAAAGTATAATTTTGTAAAGGGTATATAAGATTCGGCACAGACGAATATAGCTCACTTACTTGTTTTCGCTAAATCTGACACAATTTATTAACAAAGTTCAAAGGAAGCAAAAAAACAAAAATATTCGTCAAATTCTGTTGGAATTCTAAATGGCCTGTGGTTTTGTTTTTAATACTAAATCCTCTTAAATATGTGTGTGGTGCGTCAGGTACATTCTTGTTAATAATTCAAATGTTGCAGTCATCTGCTACAATGTACAGTGGGGATGATTGTTATCGAAATGTTTAAAAAATGTATAAGCTCTTAACATCATATCATCAATTGCATTGAGCTCTTTTTATGCTATTTTCTGCAAAAATATAATTTTTTGCTCAGAGGTCACACTAATAGTTATTTTTTGTTAGATAATTTCATCGCTGGTATTAAATCTCTGTCCGCCGGGACATTTCTTCAGGTTTGGAAATATGAAATTGTCATTCAGGTCTAAATCCGCAGAATAGGGCCTATTTTATGATTTTTTCCAAGGAAACTGTACATGAGTGCACCCTTTTGAGCAAGATGGCGGCAGCCATTCAAAATTGAAACCACTGAACCATATGAGATGCCTATGGCTTCCACAATCTCTCGCACTTTCAATATCCGATCGGTCAACACCATATCGTGATTTTTTTAGATTGCTTCGAGTGTAGAGACCTCAACTGGGCATCCAAAACGTTCGGCTTGTACGGTCACATCGAAATTCAGTAAACCACTGTTTTACCATTGAAAATGATAATTGATTCATAGTTTCCATAGTATTTATCAAACGTAGCCACTGCTCTTCCAGTTAAGAGCCGGGAAATTCATAAAGTCGCGGACTTCTTGACGGTCCCTGGTATATATTTTCGGTACTGTTATAGAGAAGAGAGTCGATATAGCCATGTTCGTCTGTATGTATGTTGAAATCAAATTTCCAAAGCCCCTAAATAAATTTCATACATGATTGATGCATCAATATAAACGCTATAGTCCAACTTTGGTTTCTATTTAAAATCGAGAATATGGGCTCACAATTGGCGGAGATATACATATTTTAACCAAAATTTTTACTTTCCCAATATCTCTTTCCATCAAACATTTTTTTTTGCAAATTTTTTTAACAAAATTTTTTGTTTAAACAAAAATGGTTTTTAATATTTTTCTTTAAGTATACTTTGGTAAAGGTGTTATCAGATTCGTTACAATGGAATATGGTACTCTTACATGTTATACCTACACCACCATATTATGCCAACCTTAAAGTATACGGATTGACTTAAGGAGTGAGATCGAAAAAATCTTAACATACAAAAATGTTAATAAAAAAGAAACCACTAAACCTACAGTTTTGATTTTTATAGTTGATTGAAACTTACAAAAATATTATTTTTATAGTTCTAATCAATAGTGATGAATTTATGAACAGAAACCCTTCCATTAAGGTTTTTATAGAGCTTTCTGTCACTTTGATCGAACTGGTTGTTCATCTCCGTTTAAAATCGACCACACTTTTGGACCCTTTTTTGTGCACTTCAATTCTCTTTTAACAAGAGCCCAAAACCTCTCCACTGGACTCAGCTCCATGCAGTTTGGAGGAATTGCCTTTCTTGGTACAAATACCACATTATTGTTCTTGCACCACGCAACCCTTCCTTACCATAGTGACAGAATGCCAAATTAGGCCAAAAACAAATGGACACATTAAGAAGTCTTATGAATGGAAGTATGGTCTTTTGTAAACATTCCTTGATGTAAATATCGGTATTTATAGAGCCAGTTGTAACAAATGATTGGCTTCTTTTGCCGCAACTGCATATTGTTGCCATACTAAGAATTTTTTTGGGAAAATTTTCTGCTTTTGGGTGTAAACTTTTCTACCACATTCTCTCGAGCATCAGCAATATAAAAATATTGACAAGCTGCGAAAAATTTTCCAGAACATACGTTTCGTCATTTATTATGCGGCAGGTATTTTTTTATAAAATTTTACTTCAATTTCCGTGCTCTACTTTTGGACTCTAAATTTTTAGCAGAGTTCCTGTCAGGAGCTTTTAGAGACTTGTATGTCTTTAAACCCGCATTAACTTTAATTTTTCGTACCAAATAGTTCAAGCACTGAGCTAAACGGGCTGCTTTCCTACCGGATGTGTTGGGAGCTCTTTTGAAAATGCTTTCTATTTTTTGGGCTTTAGAAACATCATGTGGACCATTCTTTCTATCTGAACCAGGTTTTCTATCAACGGACAAGTTCTCCCGGTACTGTGTTAGGGTTTTTTCGATCTCAGTCCTTAGAATCAGTTTCTGAGTCCATTAAGAACTTGTGCGCAAAGTACAGATCGCAATTTTATCGATATAATGAATAAATTTGGCATGTACAGGCCCCTAGACGAAGCCTATTGAAACTGGATGAAATCGGTACATTATTTCCCCTAACCCCCATACAAATGTCCTCCCACATTAGGATTTTTTTGTCTTAAATATCTGATTTCTATAGGTATCCACACAAATCCGTCTATAAACCTTATTTTTATATAAATGAAATTCACATTTAAATTTTATTTTGGATCAATCCATAATTAACCATATCTCCCATATAAATCCCACTTCCTAAAATCACTTTAACGAGCATAAATCTCTTAAAAATATTAGTATGCAAATATAATTCAACAGAAATAAATTTCGTACAGGCAGTAAATAAGTGATCATAGCTCCCATATAAGGCCCACTTCCGAGTACTAAAGTACTCGAGCATAAATCTCATAAAAATGTTGGTATCCACATACAATTCAACACAACTAAGTTTCTTATAGGGGAAAGTCACGGGACGAGCGGTCCATAATTGCTCATAGCTTCCAATAAGTCTAACTTCCGAAAATCAATCACGAAAAAAATTTTGAAACTTTAATAATGATTTGCCATATCCTCAGTGTAGGTTATGATATGTTCGGGCTTGAATGACTTTACATTCTGACTTGTTGTTTCTTGTAATTGTCCCACTATTCAATATCAGTATTAAGCCTGTAACACAAGCATAAACTTGTATTGATGTTCAACAGGACTTTTCACTGCATAGAGCACACATACTCGTATTTACTTCCTTTGATTTAAAAACTGCTATAGTTTTTTAGTAGTATAACAAGAACTAACAGCCTATGGAACACAACCGACTAACTTGAACGAATAGTTGACAAGTACCTTTTTTTGTTGCAATCATTTTCGTTCAACTTACTTGATTGTATTCTAGAAACAGGCTGTTAGTGTATTACATTTAAGAAACACGGCAGTGAAACAAGTAGTCAATGCATACCCTATAGACAGTAATTGTCACTTTACTTGAGTATACTGACAACCCATGTAACTTACAGTGAAGTCAATTGTCACTTTAGTGTCTCTAAGTAACCTAAAGTGTAGTCACTTTAAGCTTTTATTTTTGACTACACTTTAGAATGTAGTTATTTCACCCACCATATGTAATCTATTAATGAATTTCCGGAGGAAGGTTTGCTTAAGAGCAATTTTTTAGCAAACATCAAGCATAGGTGAATAGGGACTCAATCGTAAAAGTGTTGCTGGAGAGTTGTCGAAATATTTCAAGTAGACGACTGATAACTGATTGCCAAACTCTTGCCATCTGTCAAGAACTCAATATCAATAACCCTATATAAAGAACAATTTGACCTAACTGAAGTTATAAATTTTTAGAGGAACAGGGAATAAGCCATATTATATTCCCCACGGGTCATGTTGCTTAAGCATACCTCTCAAATATCTTTAATGTTCTTAACTGTTATACACTAACAGCCTGTTTATAGAACACAATCGAGTAAGTTGATCGAAAATATTTGCAGCAAAAAAAGGTACTTGTAAACTGTTCGTCCAAGCTACTCGATTGTGTTCTAGATAAAGGCTGTAAGTTTTTGTTATACAACTAAAAAACTACAGCAGTTTTTAAATCAAAGGAAGTAAATACGAGTATGTGTGCTCTATACAGTGAAAATTCCTGTTGAGCATCAATACAAGTTTATGCTTGTGTTACAGGCTTAATACTGATATTGAATAGTGGGACAATTACAAGAAAAAATAAGTAAGAATGTAAAGTCATTCTAGCCGGAACATATCATAACCTACACTGAGGATACGGCAAATCATTATGATATAAACATTTCTAAATTTTTTTCGTGATTGATTTTCAGAAGTCAGACTTATTAAGTGCTATGAGCAATTATGGACCGCTCGTCATGAAATTAAGTTCCGTGACTTTCTCCTATATGAAACTTAGTTGTGTTGAATTGCATACTAAAATTATTTAATATTTTCAACAAAACCCAACTTGGTACTACAAAAAGTTGGCCCACAATCAAAGGTCTGCCGTCAAACTGATTCCAATGTTATTATAACAGTACCGGGAGAACTTGTCCGTTGATAGAAAACCTGGTTCAGGTAGAAGGAATGCTCCGCATGATGATTTTAATGCCAATAAATAGAAAACATTTTCAAAAGAGCTCCTAACACAACCGGTAGAAAAGCAGTACTCGGACTATTTGGTACAAAAATTTGAAGCCAATGCAGGTTTAATAACATATAAGGCTCAAAAAGTTCCTGACAGGAACTCTGCTAAAAATTTAGAGTCAAATACGGAAATTGAAGTAAAATTTTATAAAAAAAAATACCTGCTGCATTATGGATGACGTAACGTATGTTCTGGCAGATTTTTCGCAGCTTCCGGGTCAAAATTTTTATGTCGCCGATGTTCGAGGGAATGTTGTAGAAAAGTTTAGATCCAAAAGCAAACATTTTTGCCAAAAAATTCTTGGTATGGCAAGCAATATGCAGTTGCGGCAAAAAAGCCAAACATTTGTTACAAATGGCTCTATAAATACCGAAATTTACATCAAGGAGTGTTTATAAAAAAGAGGATACTTCCATTCATAAGACTTCTAAATGTGTCCATTTGTTTTTGGCCTAATTTGGCTTTCTGTCACTATGGTAAGAAAGGTCTTGAGTGGTACAAGAACAATAATGTGGTATTTGTACCAACAGAGGCAATTCTTCCCAACTGCCTGGAGCTGAGTCCAGTGGAGAGATATTGGGCTCTTGTTAAAAGAGAATAGAAGAGCACAAAAAACGTGTCCAGAAGTGTGGTCAATTTTAAACGGAGATGGACTACCTGTTCGAGCAATGTGACAGAAAGCACTATAAAAACCTTAATGGAAGGGTTTCTGGAAAAGGTTCATAAATTTATCATATTGATTAGAACTATAAAATTAATACTTTTTGTAAGTTGTAATAATAATTTCACTCAACTAAAAGAATCAAAACTGTAGGTTTAGTGGTTTCTTTTTTATTAAAATGTTTGTATGTTAAGATTTGTTCGATCTCACTCTTTAAGTCGATCCGTATACTTTAAGGTTGGCATAATATGGTGGTGTAAGTATAACAAGTAAGATGGTCATATTCCATTGTACCGAATCTTATATACCATTCACCAAAGTATACTTAAGGACAAATATTAAAAACCATTTTTGTTAAAAAAAAATTTGCAAAAGAAAAAAAAAAGTTTGGTGGAAAGAGAGATTGGGAGAGCAAAAGTTTTGGTAAAAATATATATATCTCAGCTATATATATAATAAGCCCATTTTCTCGATTTTAAATAGAAACCAAAGTTGGACTATAGCATTAATATTGATGCATCAATCAAGTATGAAAGCTGTTTAGGGGATTTGTAAATTTGTTTTCAACAGACTAACAGACGGACATGGCTATATCGACTCCGCTCTCTATAACAATCAAGAATAATTAATTTGGAATTTTCTCAATTTGAATTGGAATTTTCCCCATTTCATTTGGAATTTTCTCAATTTCATTTTGAAATTCTCAATTTCAATTGGAATTTTCTTAATTTCAGTTTTAATTTTCTCAATTTCATTTTGAATTCTCAATTTCATTTGGAACTTACTCAATTACAATTAAAAATGGTGTAGTCATGTAGTTAGTTATGTAAATGTTAGCTAAAATTACTAGTTCGGGACAGTCTCCTAGAACTGGTGGGAAGTAAGACTCTCTACTAAGTAAACTGTTGATATCAAACGACATCATTTTGACAGTTCCTCTTGCTAGTTTTGATGCCGTAGACATACTCATCAACACTAACATGCTTTCTTGTTAAGATGATTCATTTGCAAGTAAATATGTGTGTTTTTCTCTTTTTCTCATGTGCTGTGGAAATACTTATTTGTTGACTTAAAGCTGGTTGACCAAAAGAAAAAAAATTAAATAGAAATGAAACCTAAAACCGAACAACCAAACAAGCTTTTTATTTTGATTATAAGTAGGTGTTTTAATGTGTCATGTTTTCTTTATACACAAAAAGGCATGACATTTAGCAAGAAATAAAATATTTAGCTTAACAAAAAAAAAACCTTAGAAAATTGTAGTAAGTAGGCTTAAGATTTTATGGAAAATTTACTATTAATTCGAGTGAATACTTGATAGAATTATTAAATGCGGAAAAGTTTAAACAAAGCATTAAGAGCATCTAAAGTTTATAGGTAATAAATTTGAATGCTTTCAGTTTTTGCTGGGGTATACTTGTTCGGATAGATAAATATTGTTCATACGCCTACATGGTTCAGGCGAAAATAAACAATTGTAACTGATAAGTAGTTTTTAAAATTTATTTTTCTCAATTTTTATAAGAAGCTGGCTTTAGTTTATATACCTTACACCACGATAGTCTAACGCCCACCCTAAAGTATACAGGTCAACTCAGAATTACTTGTTGAGTCGATTGAATGATGTCCGTCCTTCTCGGTCCATCTCGACATTGAAGATTATTCATTTTTATTGCCAGATCGTGCAGTTTATTATCAACGTCTTTGGTTATCTCATTCCCTAGATCTGACATCGTTTTATCAAATTTGCTAACTTGAATTTCTAGGCTATCCACTCTGCTGTTTATAACCTTCGAAATTTGCTGAAGTCGCTCTAGAAGTTTTTTGAAATTTCATGTAAAAGTACTTGCTTACTTGTTTTGTTCATAGTTTAATGCATTATTGTAATAAATCTAGGTAAGAAAAATTTAAATTTATTTACAGCAAACAACTTTAAACAATATAATAACAAAATACTCCAGTGATATTTTCAAAATGAAAACTTGTTTAACAAATCAAATATTTCACCGAAGCATAAATGTGCGTTAAAGTAATTCCTTAGCACAGATTTAATGATTTTGTGGAAAGAGTACACTCTAACCGGATTGAATGAACTGAAAATTAGACCAATAAATAACAGTCAATAAAATTTAATTTAGTAAAGATTTTATATCTCATATGCTTACTTTATTATGTGATTCTTTTTAAGTCTATTGGATAAGATTAACAAAATATATTTTTAAAATGCTTTCATTTAATGATTACACAAATGTGTCACATTTCTCACTCTCAAAGTAACTTTGGTATCAGCCAGCACCAACATAATTGTGGTTTTTATCCAAATATCAATAAAGTGAAACCGAATAAGGAAACCACAATAAGGACAAACATTTCAGTGTGAGTGTGTGTGGGAAATGCTAAAATAATTGTAGTCTATTAATCAAAAAGGAAAAAAGAAATATTTTGTGTGAACATTTTTATAACATCCATCTCCACTAGGGGCTGTATGCATGTGTAAATAAGTTTGTCGTTCCGTATGTTACACTAAGATCTATTTATTTGAGAACTCACAATGTATGTAATATGAAGTAGGTTTAGTTTTGTACGTCTGCCTGCATATTAATGTGTGTGTGTAAAACATTCTCACATGTACAAAACTCAATTGATATTAATAAGATTCACTTAGAATATTTACCTTTTTCTCCAGCAGTTTGGTATTGAAAATTGAAAAAAACTACTTGAATTCGAACAAAATTGGAAAAATTTTGTTTTTTATAATATACACCTATCCCTCGATTTACACGAGAGATGCGTTCCTGAAAAAATCGTGTAAATCGAAAATGTTTGTATGAAAAATCGAGTAAATGGAAAAAAAGCCAAATACGAATAAATTTAAAATTTTGTTTAGAAAATTCATTTATTTTAAAGTAAATTAAGTTAATAACTACGCATATCATCACCTAATATGCAAAATAGCGTATCATCACTTTTAAAATTTTACTGGAGAGACAAAAAACTGAATAAAGTGGCTACAAATAAAAAATAGAAAGCTTCAAATTTGTAAAGACGTGTGCCTTGATGCAATGTATTTTTGTTTCTTACGCCATTTAGCAATTCAGATGATTATATGTATCAGTCTTTATCACTGTCTTCCACTACTAATCGTATCATTTTGGTTGGCGACATATCACTTTCGTCACTGGAAAATGCATCATGCATTTCGGGTTCGATAGTTGATAATTGATTGGATAACGATTGCTTGACATACAATGCTTTAAAAGTCGAAATTATTCCCTTGTCTAAGGGCTGCAACAAAGAAGTCGTATTTTGTGGTAGAAAGTCTAGGAGCTTTGTCGATTGCTAAAAGCACCTTAAATGTCAGTCACTAAAAACAACGGCCGTAACGAATCCCTTCTTATTGGCCATCCAATAATCGGACAAGTTGTCTTTATTTAATCCTTTAAATGATTTGTTAATAACCAATGGCTTCGTATTATGATTGGAACAAAAAATAATTGTTATGCGATCTTTTGCAGCTTTGTATCCACTTACACTTTTTTAGATTTTTATAGAAAAGACAGCTGTGGCATTTTTTTCAAAACACTCCCAATTCATCTGCACTGAAGATTTTATGAATTAGCTTATGAATGAGTTTATGAATTAGCAGCAATAATTTCATCAAATTTTTCGGGATATTCTTTAGCCGCAGAAGCTTGTTCTTAAATTTTTCAAACCAACCATGACTTACCAAAAACGGTGTGTTTTTTTTGCAGTTGATGATGTAGATGGTAGCTGATCGTTAAGTTTTTCATAAATCCTCAAAACTTTATTTGTTGTAGCATTGATATCAATTTGGATTCGCTATTGAGTTTGATTGTTTTATGTCTGCTTAGATTAACATTTCAAAAAGCCTAAATATCTATTAATATGCGGCTCATTATTGCCAAGAATATATGCGAAAAACTGTAAAAAGACCTTTTCACAGTTTTTGGTGAGAAAATTAACGTTTCAACTTGTTTTCTGTGTATTTTAAAATTCGGGTAGTGAAAAAATGAGAAATCCTGGGATAAAAACCCTAATCACCATTCAAAAATTACAAAATAAACAATTAAAAAATTGAACCAAATGTACTTAACCTAACAGCAGGATTAATAAGAAATTTGAGTTTTGGTAAAAAATTTGATTTCTATACAAAATTTGGTTTTTGGTAAAACAATTTATTTCTACTGAAAAATTTTATTATTAGTAAAAAATTAGATTTTTTTTAAATGTTTGGTTTTTGAAATTTTTTTTTTTTTTATAAAAAAATTTTATTTTTGTAAAAAAATTTGATATTTGTTAAAAAATTTAATTTTTAATGAAAAATTTGATTTTTGTTAAAAAATTTGATTTTTGATAAAAAATTTGATTTTTGTTAAAAAATTCGATTTTTGATAAAAAATTCGATTTTTGATAAAAAAATTAATTTTCGATTAAAAATTTGATTTTTGATAAAAAAATTTATTTTTGATAAAAAAATTTATTTTTTATGAAAAAATTTTTTTTTGATAAAAAATCAGTTTTTTTCATGAAAAATCGTTACTCTGTTTTGTATGAACCTAACATTTGCAATATATTAGATAAATAATAAATTAGATAAATATGCGTTTACAAAGTTTACTTAAGCGCTCTGTTATAAAAACAACAACAACATACCATCAATAGCAAATGAGAGAAGGTACATGAAATAATGAGAAGTGCATAGTAAGCACTGATTTTGTTATGGTGAAACGTAAATAATTTTTCATGAAGCATGATTTCTAATGTATTAGTTGAGTGCAAAATAAACTGTTTGGTATCACATGTTGCATATTGTTGGATAGGTAATGAAGTCTAGTTTTCAGAAACTTTAATATATTTCCCAATATTGCAATAATTTTGTATTAAAACGTGGCATAACTGAAAACAAAAATTTCTTAAAATACTAAAAAATTCATGAAATGACTCTGTTTTAAAAGCCTTTTCCATATTTTCAATTGTAATGTCCCGAACGTATGAAGATGTACTCAAGCTCGTTTTTGTTTCAGCTGCAACAATTTTCCTGATTATGTTTTCATTTTTTTATAGATAACTATTTTTGATATATTTGCTAAAATAATATTTTTTGCTGAAAATATTTGAGAAAAAAAAATCGTGGTAATTTCCACATCCCTCGATCTAAACGAAAACCAAAGAAATCGTGTAAAAAAAGTATCTTGTAAATCGAGGGATAGGTGTGCTAGCTGAACCCGGTCGCGTTGCTGGCCCTTATTGCATCTCGATTTTAATATACAGTGTCGGACAAACCAATGCACGGACTCAATCGAGGTGATCATATAACAAAGTTGTAGCAGATATCTATAAGTACAGTGCCATTCCCTTAAAAATATATAAACGAATGTATTTAAGTCAAATAGGATATTATATTTATGAATTCATCTTAAGACCATAGGATATACAATGTCTATTGCTTTTCTTTATTTGGAGTAAAAATATACAAGTTATTTGATGTGTTAATTCGGGAGTAAGCCCCTTACAAGTGACCGTGTCAAAAACATGAATTTTTCAAATGTAAACCAGCGATGTAGTCAACGATTGGCCTTGTGCTTATCGTTGACTTGTGGTTATAGCAAAGGCAAGACGAAACGGGAACTGGAGCAGCTTGAATTCAAATTATAAGTCGTTGGAAATCATTAGTATGCGTGGAATCAGTACGTCTTCGCCTTTCAATCAGCCACCATTGATTGTTGTCTCAAATAAATTTGGTGAACATTTTTTGATGGTTGCATAGAACCATTATCGGTGATCCAACCTTCAATGTTAATACATGTGGTGGTGATGTTCAAATGAATTAGAACATTCTGTAGGATAATTGACGGCTTATTCTTCGTTCATTACTGTTTCAATCGATTTGTACTTCATTGTTCCGCCAGGTAGTTTCAATTGAATTTGCTCATTAAACATGTTGCACTATCCCACAGCCAATCCGAATTTTTGTAGTTGGTTGTAGGATTTGATAATACCTTGTCGACAACGGCTTGAATATTAATTTGCAGAGTTCGACAGAAGTTCGGCGGGAACGAAATCTCATCAATTTGAATTTTTCCATATCCGATGTCCAATAATTGTTTTAAGAATGTTTCGGTAGAAAGGTCTTGTAGCAAATGTATACATAAGTTTGTCGATAGCGTTCGGCTTCTGTAGTTTCATTTAAAGTGAAATAAATTTGAAAGAACTTCGGATCGTCATTGTGAAGCGGGAGCAATGATCCAATTCTATGGTACATTTGGTCTTGAACTTTAAAGTTGGGCATGAAGCCGACATTGTTCGCGGTATTAGCTGCCCCGAAGAACGTCAATTCGGATATTTTGAAGGAAGTAGTTGACACATATAATATATGTGCCATGGCGCCGGAAATGCAACTTAGAAGCGGTTCGATAATTGAAACTTTACCGTTCGAACAGCACATTTCCGGGGATTACCGGGGATTCCGTAGGGAACTTGGAAACGCTGCAATGTAAGCAAAGTTTGTTTATTTCCTGTAGTCGCCATCCTTATTGTAATGAAATGCCGCCAGCTTTAAATCGATTCTTTCACTTGATCGAGTCATTCGGGAGCAATTAGCTTCTAGTCTTTCCATGTGCTGTCTCTGCAGCACTGCGATGCATTTACTGAAGGCATGAATCGTGTTATTTTTCTGTTTCAACGTCTCATTCGCTCAATTATAGACGAGTTTTGGAGCTACAACAGTCACAGCGACGAATTGAAAAAGGGTTTTTAATTAAGATTCCTGAAAAAGGAGACTTTAAAGAATGTCAAAACTTCAAAGTAATACGAAGGAAGATCACAATTATCAATAAGACCATGTACACGTGGCTGCTATAAGCAGTTCCATTAATTTAAACATAGTAGTTCACCAAGGATATCCAGTATTTCCTTTACTGTTTAATGTGGTAATTGACAACATAATGGCGAAAGTAACATTAACAGCAAGAGGCATTGAATGACGTGTGAATGGCCGTCTCGAAAACCTGGATTATGCTTCACAAATTAAATGACTTGTAGTTAAAACTGAATGAAATGAATACTAAAGCAGCTATATGCTGACTTAAAAATAACATAAACAAGTCCCAGTCAATGAGAGTTAATACGGCAAATGCAAACAATTTTACACTGGAACAACAAAGAATCGCAGAGTCGTTTTGCTACCTGGGATGCATAACATCATCCGAAGGCTCTAAAGAGGACGTTATGAATCGTATCAATAAAGCCAGACAACTAAACCAAGACGAATATATTTAACATCTGTGTGAAGTCAGTTGCCCTGTATGGATGTGAGTCATGGAATGCAGCTCTCAGACCAATTTTAGTTTTTATTAACCGATGGCTTCGTCGAATCCTAAAAATCTTCTGACCAAACACAAACAGAAATACTCAGCTCTGGGTACAAACTGGTTTAGCCCCAGTCGAAACCGAGATCCGAAAAGGAAAATGGGGACGGATTCAACATGCCTTGCGAAGACCACCATCCAACATAACAAGAAACGCCATTGAGTGGAATCTTTAAGGTAGCTGCAGAAGAGAACCCCCCAGTTACGTCAGCTGGATATAGAAACATCAAAAAGAAACAAATCATAAAATGAGCTGAAACCTTTCGCATCAAACAAGAAAGAATGGAACGTAATCGTTGAGGACCTATGGGCCTTATATAAACAATAATAAATTATGCATGACATAATGTGTTTAAATGGATATCAATGTTGCTACAAGTGTAATTTGTGTTATTCTAGTTTTAGGTGCAGAGTATTTAATATTCGGTGCTGACGAATACATTCATACACATTTCATTTTAAATTGTTTATTTTTCCCCCCATTTTTCTCTTTTAACAACAAGGCTCATGTGTATGTTTTGTGGTTGTTAGTTTGTATTGGTATGAATTTTTCAAAACAATCACAACAACAATTTAAAAGCTTTTAAAAATGTTACACTTTTGTTTGTCTATAAACAAGAAAATCATGCTGTGACATTTTTTGGAGAGTAAAATTTAAAATAAGTGTACGAAAATATAAGTATGTCCAAATGTATGTATATTTTTTTTAATATATTCCAGCAGTTCTGGTTGACTATACCAAACTGTTGGACACGGGTTGCATAATTTGCTACGTGACTAGTTATTTTAAAATGTCCTAAGCTGGTGTTCAATTGACCGTACATAGATTACAAAGAGACTGTCTGATAGTTAGTCCAAAGTAGTCAAGCCAGGGAATTCAAATACCAGTTTAATAAAGTCAGTTACCTCACAAGCTACCAAACAGGTTACTTGACTAGCTACATATATATTGTTTACTTAATACATCTCAGGTAATCTAGCGTGCAGATTACTGTTACTTTAGTGTCTTTGAGTAATCTAGAGTGTAGCCTCTTTAAACTTTTGTTATACTGCACTAATCCAGTAGTCTATTAGATTAGTGACCTTTTGTATAAAATTATATATATATTTTTTTTGTTTAATCTTTGCGAGAAATTAAAAAAAAAAAAATTTTTTATTTTTCATATCATTTCAATATTTTGAATTTTCACGACTAGACGGAAAGTTTTTACGTCTTAGTTTGGAGTTGATTAGATAAAAAATAATGTTTTTAGAAAACATTACTTTTTATCGGTTAACCGATTAATTTTGGTCGGTTAACTGTTCGAATAATTTAAAATTGCCAATTTTCAAATAACAAATAAACCGATTAATTTGCGACGATTAACCGATTAACTGAAATTTCTTTTTTTTGTACTTTATATAGAAATATGGTTTTAAACACACAAATTTTATTTCTTATCTTATGAACATTCCCTTCTGGCAATAGTTTTTTTAAAGTATAGCTCAAGGAATTTGGACATGACTTTTTTTCTAGAATGTTCCATGATGAATTTTGTCCAAATGAGTCGGAGGAAGGCATGATAATAGACGAAACTGAAGACATTACTGAAACGAGTCTTTTATCAGGACTCCAATGGTATAATGGAGGATTTTAAATGCTTAAACAAACTGAATAAAGAACTAAGAAATTGGATAGTCTTTCTCATGCCTTACTTTCGATTTCTCCAACATCTACAATCATTGAGAGAGTTTTTTCCAAGTCAAGTATTAATAAAATTAAAGAAAAATCGTTTAAATGTAAACATATTAAATTATATTCTTTCTTAATAGATATTTCAGTAAATACCACTAAAGTCCTAAAATAAAACTAACATGTGTATATAAAAAGGATCTCAATTAGCATATATTTTTGCAATTATTTATTTTTTGTTGAAATGCTTAAATAAGTACACAAAATTCATTTTATTTTCAATTTAAAATTAAAATGCAAATTATTTGGTTAATCGAATAATTTAAAATTAATCGATTATTAACCGATTAAATCTAAACCCCGATTAATTATTTGCTCGATTAACCGATTAAACCAGGAACCCGATTAATTGAATATCCTAGTAGTTGTACAAGTTTGTTCGGGATAAGCACCCAGAACTGCTGGGCTGTAGCACACACTCACCCAAATATTTACCGGCATGCATTTGATTTTGAACAATGAATGAATGAAGAATTACACAAAAATGATTAATTATACGTCTTCAATGTGATAATTTATTGTGTCAGTGTTTTATTTTCTTCTTTTCAATTTAAAATTTTTGTTGGTTTTAGTTTTTTATTTACTTATTTTATAAAAAAAAACGGCTACATTAGAACACAATTAATGTTTTAGAACTTTAATCTAATAGGAATAAACATTTGAATCTGAAAATATCGAATTGAAGGTATGTTCTCTACATAAAACAGAAATGGCATATGTACCCATTAGTGAGTCTGATTGCTGGTCCAAAGTAGTCAACGCATTGGATTCATATACCACACAGAGAAAACAGATTCGTGATAGCAACCGAATTTGTTGCCAATCGAATGATTCTACCATAGTGACTGAATTTTTGGTTGCTTCAACCGAAATTCTTCTTTATCAACTGAATTTCTGTTGATAGAACCGAACAATCCTATGTGTGCAACCGAATCATTCGATTGGCAATAAATTCGGTTGCTATCACGAATATTTTTACTCTGTGCGGTTACAAAGAGTCAGTTACCGTACTAGCTACCTAACTGGTTACTAGATCATCTACATAATTAGTTATTTTATCATCTTTATGTCAGTCTAATAACCGATTGCTAGTAAACAAACCTTTCTCCGACAATTCCGATTTCTGGTGGGTAAAATAACTACCTTCTAAAGTGCAGTACAAAATAAACGCTTAAAGTGACTACATTCTAAGTTAATTAGAGACACTAAAGTGACAATTGACGTAACTCTAAGTTACATGGGATGTCAGTATACAAAGCGTCATAAAAACAAGTGCTATTGAGCATACCGATTGCTCACCGAAGCTTATGGTGAATGTGTTCCATTTTGAGATGGTTTGTTAACATTTGAGAGATGGTTTGTGCCAGCCAAAACAACTTAATGACCAAGAATTGGAGGCATTACTCCATGAAGGTAGCTGTCAAACTCAACAAGAGCTTGCTAAATTATTACCATAATAATTGTAGCTGATAGACATCCAAAGACAATTCTGTATGTCTGAAATGATGCTTGAACGCTATAAAAGAAAATCATTTTTGCATCGAATCATTACTTGCAATGAAAAATGGATCCATTACAATAACCCGAAGCGTAGGAGATCATATGTGAAGCCCGGCCAACCAGCCGAATCGACACCAAAGCCAAATATACATGACGCTTAGGTAATTGTTTTAATTTGGTGGGAGCAAAAGTTGGCTGATGAAATCTAACCAGACCATAACAAGGAACTTGTGTCGAAAGCAACTGATTCATTTGAAGCGAACATTGGGTGATAACAACGGTCGGACATATGTTACAATACCTGTTCATATTTAGAAAAAAGTGGTTGGGAAGTTTTGCCTGAAAGCTCTTTCTGCGATATACTTTACTTTGGATATCCGATATTGGCTTGTTCGTTCTTGGGCTCAAAAGATGAGCAGTTCTTTTTGCTCGGAATCCATATGTTTCCAGAAAGATGGGAAAAGCTCATAGCTAATACTGGCCAATACTTTAAATAAATTTATATCGTACAAATGTTTCAAAATAAAAACTAAACATTTTAAAAAATCTAGCATTTTTAAGTCCTACACACAATAGTAATTATGAAAAGCATTTAATTCTAAAATTTCAATTAAGAGCCTCACATTTGAACTCAATGTGAGCAGGAATAAAGCAAAAATACGACTGAAATACAATCACTACTACACACACTTAGGCACACACTACTGATGAACATAAGTTTGTTATTTGAAGTATTTCTTTTTTTTTTTTGGCAAAATTTAAACGAAAGGAAATGATTGTGTATTTCCGTTTAAAAGGAATTGAAACCAGTGCTTGGCAACGAAAACAACCCCAGTTTTGTGGTTGTATTAGTGAGCTGTAGTACAGCAACAAAATAAGAAGCAAGACAACAAGCTGCAAATATCCAAAGAAAGCAATTAGCGTGATAGAAAATCTTTGTATGGGTCTCGTTAGCAGTCACACTAGTGAATGTGTATGGAATTTGCCGAGCACATACATATTTCGACTGTTGAAATGTATACTACCAAGAATGCACGCCAATAAATCTTTTCAAAATCTTGAGAGAAAGTTTGTTTTTTTGGCAAGTATTAAATTTCAAAAGACTATTGACACATTTATTGCTGTCGAAAGAAAACAAAAAAAAAAAAAAACAGTTTTGTTTGTAATATGAATAAATAAATATGTAAATACGTATGAATGTATGAATGTATCTACTTATTTGTAGTGCCATTATTTGTAACACTTACTTGAGAGTTACTTAAAATAACAAAGCAAATAAAATATGATATCAGTGAAGTTTATGACATGCTTCTTTTGTAACGATTTAAACTAAATATTTACATACAATTAAATAAGTTTCAGATAATAAGGTTATGATAAGGAGGATAGGATAAAATAAGTACAAGGACCAGTTCTGCTTCAAATATGAGTGGGTGAACACTCAAAAGCAGTATTTACTAATTGTGTTAATTTCAATGTCTCTTTATTTAATGATGCTTATATGTATTACATATAATTAAAGTACTAAACTTAATGTGTAGTGTTGGAAAATGGTATAACACTTAAGCTATGTTTAGTTCATTTAATAACAGAGTTATAAATGATTGTAAACATTAACCCATTATCATAACATCTCCCTTTGTTTAATTTAAATTATTGATATCTTATTGGCAGTTTGCTAACTCTGCCACTTTTAGTAACATATTTGTTTTCAATATTTTCATTTCCATTTTCATTTAAATTATTAGTAACATTTTGATTTAAATTCTCAGTAACATTTTCATTTACGTTTTCATTAACATTTTTGTTTAAATTTTCATTAACATTTTCATTTGGATTTCTAAATATATTTTCATTAACATTTTTGTTTAAATTTTCATTAACATTTTCAAATTCGTTTTTAATATGTTGTCTATTTCGTCTATAGGTTGCACCTTGTTGGTCCTGAATTATAAATGATCTAGGTTCTTTGCAATGCTGTATTACAGTACCCTTATACCATATAGATGTTGGTGTTCTTTGAAACATTACCTTTTGACCTACAACTACCGGTTTTAGATTCTTTGTCGATTTGTTGTAATTTTTCATCATAATTTTCTTTCGATTATCTATTTGCCTGGTGATATCTTTCGTATTTATTAATTTTTGTTTTAAATTTTTTAATAGGCACGGTAATTTAGTTCTCAGTACTCTACCCATTAATAATTCTGACGGACTTGGGAAATCTCCTTTACGAGTTGTTCTATATTGCAATAGTGCCGTATAAGGATCAGACGAATCTTTGCAAATTTCACAATTTAATACCATTACGTTTATATCATTATTTATATTTGGCCAGAAAATAGACTCTCTTGCCAAGTTTTGACAGCGTTGTATACCCATGTGTCCTTCATGCAAGTATGACAACATTTCCTTTCTAAGACTTTTAGGTATTAGAATTCGATTATTCATTAGTAAAATACCATTTAATTGTGATATTTCATTTCTTATAAGAAAATACGGTAATAAAATTGGATTTACCTTTTTCTTATCAGTAGGCCACCCAGTTTTTATACATTCCTTTAAACTTTGAAAAACTTCATCCATTTCTGTTTCCTTTCTAACTTTTTCGACCGCAATGTCAGGTAAACTATTTTGAGACATGATGAAGTTACAATGCAAATCAATTTCTTGATTCATATCTAATAGAGTATGTTCCTTAAGTGGAGCTCTTGAAAGAGTATCGGCAATATAAAGATATTTTCCAGGCTTATAAATTACTTTTATGTTGTATGTTAGTAGACGCAGCATAAATCTTTGCAAGCGAGCTGGAATCTTATAAAGTGGTTTTTCAAATAAAGTTACCAATGGCTTATGATCAGTTTCCACTATAACATGTAAACCATATACATATTGGTGAAAACGAGTACACCCAAACAAAATCGCGAAAAGCTCTTTTTCAATTTGAGCATAATTAGACTGACAATCAGTCAAAGAGGCTGACGCATATGCAATCGGATTATTGTCATGCATAATTGTGGCTCCAACAGCAAATTTTGACGAGTCCACAGACAGTTTTACTTGTTTCCTGGGATCAAAATATACTAAAACTGGTGAAGCAGTTATTTCTTTTTTCAAATTTAAAAATTCATTATTTTGTTCAGTATTCCACTGCCATAAAACATTTTTCTTTAGAAGTTCTCTTAAATTTTTAGTTTTAGCGGACAAATTTTTAATAAATGAACCTAAATAGTTCACCATTCCCAAAAACCTTTGAAGATCCCCTACATTCGATGGTTCTGGCAACTCTACGATTGCTTTGATTTTGTCAACATCCGGTTTAACACCATCACTATTAAAAATGTGTCCAATAAACTTTATTTCAGTTTTCAAAATTTTCGATTTGGACTTATTGAATTTCAAACCAACGTTTTTTGCTCGTTCCAAAACCCTTTCTAATATTTCATTATGTTTTTCCACGTTTTCGGCATGTATAAAAAAATCGTCCATATAGATGATTAGCCCATCTATATCTCCGAATAATCTCACCATTTCCGAGTGAAATATTTCTGGGGCAGCGTTAATACCGAATGGTAAACGCAAAAACCTATACCGACCCATAGGGGTATTAAAAGTACACAGCTTTGATGATGCTTCATCTAACGGAATCATCCAAAATCCTGAATTTGCATCAAGGCTACTAAAAAATTTTGAATCTGTTAATCTAGACCTACACTCATCGATATTAGGAAAACTGAACCTCGGTCTAACTATAACTTTATTCAAGTTCCTTGGATCAAGGCACAAACGTAGACTACCATTGGGCTTAGTTACCAAAACTATGGAATTTACCCATTCAGTAGGGTCATTTTCTTTAATAATAACGTTTAATTCCTCCATTCTAGTTAATTCCTTTTTTAAAGGCTCTAAAAGACCCAATGGTACTCGGCGAGGTGCTTCCACTATAGGTTCTCTATTTTCTATTATTTTTAAACTACATTCTTTTTTCAATTTACCAAGACCATTAAAAACTTCGTCGTACTTTTCAAAAACCTCTTCTATATTTATAGCATTAACCGTTTTGATTAAATTTAATTTTATAGCTAAATCTAAACCAATTACGTTTCTACATTCCATATTCAATATGTAAAAAGTTGTTAAACAATTTGTTTTGTTACAATTAATATTTAAATCAACTTTTCCTATAACTGGAAGTTTTTCTCCACTAAAGGTTAGTATATTATTACAACTATTATTATTAATTTTTTTAATTTTCAAAATACTTAATGTTTTCTCCGATAGCAGGTTGGCTTGCGCCCCAGTGTCCACTTGGAACATCACCATCTTCTTGTTGATTTCGGCTTCAACATTCCAATCACGAGGTGTAGCACCTGTACTGTTTCTAACAGTACCAATAAAAAGATTTTCTTCCTCATTATTTTCCACGGCCTTTACATATTTGTTGTTGTTCTTTTTGTTGTTGTAGTGGTGGTGGTGATTTTTGCTAAAGCACATTTTAGCAAAGTGGTTGATCTTACCGCACAAATGGCACTTCATTCCTTCAGCTGGACATTTATTTAGATGTATTTGTCCACATTTTCCACATTTTTGTTGTTGTTGAATCTTATTGTTAGATTTTTTGTATTTGGAAGACTTGTTGTTGTATTTTTTTAAGGCGCAAACATTTGCATTGTTGTTGTTGATATTAGAATTTTGCTCTATCGCAGTAGCATTTTCTCTGGCAGCTTCCATGCTCTGTGCAATTTGAAGAGCTTTTTGCAAGTTAATGTCTCCATCGGTCAACAATTTTTCTTTTATTTTAAGATAATTTTGCGATAAACCACAGATAAAAATATCTTTCACTAAGCCTTCTCTCAGTGACTCAAATTCGCATGTCATGCTCATATTTTGCAACTGTGTCGCATATTGCAATATAGTTTCGCCATGCAACTGCTTTCTTGTGAAAAACATGTGGCGCTCCATGGCAGTGTTTTTCTTTGGAACAAAATAGTTGTCCAACTTTTCCCACAACGCACTGTACAATATAACGTCTATATCCACATTAAAAGAACTTACAATTTGCATGATTGATGGTCCTAAATGATGCAACAGCAACGCTACCTTGCGTGCGTCCGGCTGTGTATCCAGTGCTGATGCTCTCATAAATATCTTAAAATTCTGGCTCCAATTTTTCCACTCTATGCTTAAATTTGGAGCATTGATGTTCAGCGGCGATATTGATGTAGATATTGACATTTTCTCATTTATTTCAGCAGCTTTTTTATCTGCCTCATTTGTCATTATAAAAACACTTCTGTTTTATTTTGTTTAATTGATTTTTAATCAATATTAAACACGAGGGTTTCTAACCTTTAAAACCTGACACCATGTGTTAATTTCAATGTCTCTTTATTTAATGATGCTTATATGTATTACATATAATTAAAGTACTAAACTTAATGTGTAGTGTTGGAAAATGGTATAACACTTAAGCTATGTTTAGTTCATTTAATAACAGAGTTATAAATGATTGTAAACATTAACCCATTATCATAACACTAATTTATAAACGTTTAAGGAATTTTTGATTTTTCAATTTAAAAAATTTATTTTTGGTATGAAATATGAGTGATCACAGATTGAGATTATTTTCCCAAAAAACACAGTATTTACTGAGTAATGAACGAATTAAGAATTTTTGATTTTTCATCATAAAAATCAATTTTTGAAATGGAATATGTTTGATCACAGATTGGGCTTGTTTTCCTAGAAAAAATCAATAGTAAAGAAGTTATTAACGATTGAAGATTGGTTGATTTTTCATATTAGAAGCTAATATAAACATGATTGAGCTTATAAACACCCTTATTTACTTTATTTACAACAAATCCCCCCAAATATGTTTAAATACTCCTAGATCCTATGTCCCCAACTTAAAAAGCATTTTAAATTCACAAACTTTTTACTTACACTTACTATTTTCCAACATACATATGTTGTTCATATGTATGTTACTGCTCCTCAAATATATTTTTTTTTTTTTTGCAGACATATGAAGTGACACTATCTTCCTGCTTCTAAGAATGTCTTTGTTAAACTACAAATAAGCTGTGTTATTTATAAATATTTCAAATATTTTTCTCATTTGTACTTACAGGTTTTTTTTTGGTTGTGAAAAGCATAAATATGATATTGCATCTGTCATAATTTTCAAAATATTTTCAACAATAAATTATTGTTCTCTTACAGAGAACATGTAACTGAAATAAATATATATAGCTGTAAAATGCAGCAAACAATATAAAGCTTGTTAAAAATGATATGTGATGGTTTTTATTTTTGTTATAAAACATTAGGGTGTCATTTAAAAAAAATTTATTTTTGCATTAATATTTTGTTTACGCCTTAGCAAACAATTGGTCAATTCACAAGGTCTCTTATCAGTCGTATTGTCATAATGTCGTAATATATCACGACTCGACGGCAAGTCTTAAGCGACTCTTAGGCATTCGGCGTTGGTCTCTGCGGGTTCGTTACGATATCACAATAAACATTGCATAGAAATAGTATTATTTTAGAAAATTTTTTGCTTGAAAAGCAATCAAAACCATTTTGAAATATTAGGACATTATGACAATATGACATGATAAGAGACCTTGTGAATTGACCAAATATATAAATTTATTTTTAAAGTAAATAAAGAGTATAAAACGTATGCCATAGTAAACAATATAAGCTTGAATTATTGACCATCTTAATGAACATGGAGCAAATATCCAACATTGAATAGGAGATATTAGATTTTTTAAGGGGACACTGTTCTAAAAGTTGTTTGTTACGGAATGTGTCTAAATTTCCTCCTTCAACCTCATAAAAAGTAATCTAATACTTTTAAATTCCACGATCATGTTGCCAATTCTGATTATCGAAATGAGACACACATTGAGTGTTTCATTGCATATGGCACCTTATTGTAAAAACTACATGTCGTAGTCATTAATATCATCCAATTTATGCAGAAGGAACTCTGGTAGCATTTCGCGATATAGAGCCCCAGTCACTGCTTCATTAGCGAAGAAGTATGGACCAATGATGTCTTAAGCCGGACCAAAAAATTAAACGTTGTGGCTGTATATGTTTTTCGACAATCATTAATTTAAAAGCGGCTATTTTGACGATTTGAAAAGTCTTAATGGTGGAGAGTTACTTCATCGTAAAAAATATTGTTCGACAATTTTCTCTCGAGTATTACTCCCTTATTGCACCCTTAACTGTCAGCTCTTGGGACAAGACTAAACTGGTATTATTTTCTAGTAAATATGTACAAGATTTTCTATTTTCACGCTGCCCCGATTGAATAGCTGGCAATTATTCCAGAGATTAAACTGTCCTGAATTTGAAATTTTCCCAATAATATTTATAACTGGGAAGAAAACACTTTGTTAAATAACAAAAACTTACTAAAATAAACTTTTTTTTCCCAAAATATCACAGATTGCACAGATATGAATCAGCTGGTTCCAGTATATGTCCCTCTTTCCAAATCACAACCATTTAGTCTTTTTTTTTTTTTTTTTTTTTTTTTTTGTCTATTGCCATTTACAAAAGAAAAAAAAAAAAAAAAAAAAAAAGACTAAATGGTTGTGATTTGGAAAGAGGGACATATATATACCACACTCTTTGTCTATTGAAAATTATATTTTTTCTCTCGCTCTGCAAACCACAACCACCTTTCAATCGTCAAAATTACCATATGGTTCGATACAACTTTTTTGAGAACTGTCATTTGTTTCGTATCTGTGTAATCTGTGATTTATATTTAATACTTGAATATCTATAGGTAAATGAAATACAAAAACAATTTTTAATTTTTTTAACATTTAATTCTTTTTTACTTTTTATTTTGAAACATTTGTACAATATAAATTTATTCAAAGTATTGGCCATTGTTAGCAATCACCTCCTCCCTTCTTTCTGGCAACATATGGATTCAAAGCCAAAAGAACTGCTCATCCTTTGAGGCCAAGAACGAATGAATCTAATTTAGGTAACTCTGTTCTGAAGTGAAGCGTATCGCAGAGAGGGCGTTCTCCATCGATCGAAACAAATAAGGACTAAGATCGTAAATTTTTTACACACGTTTTTCATTAAAACTTTTAACCCAAGTATTATTTTATTTTTTGGATCAAGTTACCTTTGTAAAGGATGTCAGTCATTATGTTAAATGTCAAGTATGTTCATTTGTTGTTAACTGATTCCAATGTTATTAAACATTATCGGGAGAACTTGCGCGTTGATAGAACACCTGGTTCATGTAGAAGGAATGCTCCACATGATATTTCCAAAGCCAATAAATAGAAAGCATTTTCAAAAGAGCTCCCAACACATCCGCTAAGAAAGCAGTCCGATTAGCTCAGTACTCGCACTATTTGGTACGAAAAGTTGAAGTTCCTTATAGGAACTCTGCTAAAAATTTATAGGCCAAAAATAGAGCACGGAAATTGTAGTCAAATTGGATTGGATGGAATTGAATGGATTACGAAACGTATGTTCTGGCTGATTTTTCGCAACTTCCTAGTCAAAAATTTTATGTTGCTGATGCTCGAGGGAATGTTGTAGAAAATTTTAGGACCCAAAAGCAGACAAAATCTTCCCAAAAATCAATATGCAGTTGCGGCAAAAGAAGCCAAACATTTGTTACAAACGGCTCTATAAATACCGAAATTCACATCAAGGAATGTTTGCAAAAGAGGATGATTCCATTCATAATACTTCTTAATGCGTTCACTTATTTTTGGCCTGAGTTGGCATCCTGTCACTATGGTTAGAAGGACTTGAGTGAAACAAGAACAAAAATGTGTTATTTGTATCAAGAGAGGCAAATCCTCCAAACTACCTGTATCTAAGACCAGTGGAGAGATATTGAGATCTTGTTAAAAGTGAATTGAAGAGCACGAAAAAGGTGGTAGATTTTAAACGGAGATGGACAACCTGTTCGAACAAAGTGACAGGAACCTCAATAAAAACCTTAATGGAAGGGTTTCCGAAAAATGTTCATAAATTCATTACTATCGATATTTTTATTTTTTGTAAATTGTAAAACTAATTTCAATCAAATAAAAAATTGTACCCAATTTTTCCCCTTTTGCATGAATCCTGCTGCTCGCAAATGTTTTGAAATCGCTGATTGAGTAGTTTCCATGTGATCTTTGTCTTCCGTCTCAAAATCACCAATGCTGAACCGGAAAATCCATCTGTCGCACGTTGAAATCGATAAAACACACTTACCTTAAGATTTGGTGATCAATCGGTATGCTTCAGCCGGACTTTTTTTTGTTGGCTAAAAGTTATCCGATTTTGCTAAAAAATTTTCGCTCACGGAGAACAATGTTGACTTTTGGGAGCATTGAAATTACATAAGTTATGCTCACTATGACCTCACTCAGAAACGGTGGAGAATTGTACATACTAGCACAATCCCTACTAAGTATGATATTGCCTAGGTCGGACCAACACCATACGGTTTATTTCCTGAGACTACACAATTGAGTAACATGTTGAGGGCTATTACCGGGCACTGTACTTTTACAAAAGTTGTCAGAATTTACTTTCCAACTTATTAAAAAATCTGTAAATTATAACGTGGTTTGAATACTATTGCCAATACTATCTTCCAAACATTTATCATACGCATCATCAAAAAAGGGGGTATATTGATTTTGTCATTATGTTTGTAACACATCAAAATATTTGTCGCAGACCCACATTAGTATGCCCGTCCGTATGTCTGTCTGTTGAAAACACGATAGGGTCGAAACTAAGAAGCACAAACTAAAGGAGAACTTTTCAATAACTACTCTCTGTTGATAAGGTTTGTTTGGCCTAGCCCCCATACAATTGTGTAAGCATTTATAGAATATGCCTCCATATTTCGGGAATAAATTTGGGGGCTAGGAGAAATCATGGACCGATTCTTTTAATTTTCAACAGAGTCCTTTTATCATAAAAATAACGAGTGTAATATTTTATGGTATTATGTGCAATATATTTACAGAAATAACAAAACATATATGAATATTATGAATTTTTTTTTAGGTAGTCTCACATTTTGATTCATAACTTTGCGCCTACTGTACCGATTTTGCTGATTTTCAATACCAAACTGCTTAGGACAATAATAAACAATTTTTTTGAGAGCTTGGAGAGATAGACAGACATGGCTCAATCGACTTATAATTTCATAAGTATCAATAATATATGTACTTTGTTGAGTCTTTGATGATTGTTTCTCAATGTTACACACGGAATGACAAATTTATATATACCCTCATTCACCACTAATAGTGTTGGAGGGTACGAAAACTTTATTAGTTCAACAGCAAAAACAATAGTAACAACAAAAACTAAAATACTCCATTTTTAGCCAGTCAGAAAAAATGTACACATTTAGAATAGCAATAAAATTTTGCTAGTTACATAAAACAATATATTGTTACTCTTTATTTTTGCCTTGATTATTATTTCTTGTGGTTCTTGCTATTAGTCTCATGACATTTTAAGATAGTAGCTTTTCTTGTTTGACCGCGATAACCTTAAAACCAAAGTGGGAAAACAAACTGCAATTGAAAGAAGAGAGTTAGTCGTTAAATTTAAAAATGAAGGTAAATTGTTGTGTGAAATCGCCTCTATAATAGGAAGAAAACATTATGACTGTAAAAAAAATTATAGAAAAAAAAATATATATATTGGAAGTTTAGAAGATTAGCCACGTGGCGGAAGATCAAAATGCCTTAACAACCTTGAAGTACGATCAATTGTAAGAGCAGTGAAAGAGTCCACAGTAAGTGCAGTAAAATAATGCGAAGAATTAACAGATTCGTCGGGAGTGAGAGTTAGTGCCAGTATGGTTTGCCGAGTGCTTCACGCAAATGGTCTATATAGTGGAGTTCCGAGAGAAAGGCTTCACATTTTCAAACGAAATAAAGAGCGACATCTAGAATTCGCCAACAAGTATAAACATCTAGAAAAATCGTTTTGGAATAATTTGCTGTTTACGAACGAAAGCAAGTTTGAGATTTTCGGAACTAAAACAAGTTAGAGTACTATATTCGGATATGCCGAATTTTAAATACCCTCCACTTAAATATGATACAAATTATAGAAATTGGAGCATAGCTCGATTATGAAGATTTTTACAATATTAATGTAGTAGTATTTTATATATTGTTAGAAAAACTAGTTTACGCAGAAGATATTTTATTCCAAATGTATAAAAATTTTATCTATTCCTAATACCAATGCAGTCTTTAATTTTATAAAAGGAATTAATAAATGGTTAACATTACCGATTGGTTTAATATTTTCGTTATTCACCACAAGTGAAGAAAAAGAGTATAAAAAAGGGTAAACAAATATATTTAGTTAAACTTCAAAAGTATGTTTTTGTTCTGACTCAATTTTGCATTAAATATTTTAACGTGATTTCTATGTATTTGAGACCTATTTTGCTTGAATTTTATCTCAACAACGTTATTTACAAAATTTGTATGGGTATTATAGTGTTTTACAGAAATGGACATAATATGGGTGCTATGGTCAAATATGGACCGATATTCTGAAAACCTAGTAATACGATTTTTTGATACAATATATTTATCTGTATACAATTTTAGTTTGATATTGCTATATTTAAAATATTTATAGAGGTTCATGTGTTTTTCGGAATTGTTATTTATATTTGAGCAATGAGCAATTATCGGCCGATCTTCATAAAATTCAACACATCGATTTTCGTATATATGGGAAATATGTATTTAAAATTTTAACCTCATAGAACGTTTTGAAGTAGATTTATGCGTATTTAAGTTATTTTCCGATATGCATTTATATGGTAGCTATTGTCAAATATGGTCCGATATTCAGAAAATCTAGTATTACTAGTAATACTACCGATCTCTGTAGAATTTTAATTCGATAACGATATTTTTCAGATATTTATGAATAGTAATGTGTTTTTTGGAAGAGGTATTTAATGGGAGCTATAACCAATTATAGTCCGATCCTCAGCGATTTTTATGTTTATGCGGTGTTGAATTTCAACGTAATAGCGATATATCAGAAGTGAACTTTATATGGGGGCTATGGTCAAATAGTGCCCACTCCAAAAAAATTGGTGTCGCGATTTCTCTTTGCGCGAAACTTAGTTGTGCTGAATTTTGTACGGATACTGAAATTCTACGGGCATTTATATACCATAACTCCATATTTCGGGAAGAAATTTGTATGGGGGCTAGGAGAAATTATGGACCGATTCTTACCATTTTCAACATTTTTATCATATAAAAAGTGAGTGAAAAATTTCATGGTATTCTCTGCAATGACTTTACCCAAAATCACGAAAAACATGTGAAAATTATCCAAATTTTTGGAGGTTGTCTTACACTATGATTCATAACCCTGGTTCTGCTAATTCGATTTTACTGATTTTGAATACCAAACTGCTTAGAAAAATTATAAAGATTTTGGTATACATTTGATTAATTTTACTTACGTATTTTGGACGAGAGAGTGTTTTACACAGACAGACGGACATGGCTCAATCGACATAGAATTTCATAAGGATCAAAAATATATAAGGACTGAGATCGAAAAATTTTTAACATAATAAAAATGAAACCACTAATCATACAGTTTTAAATCTTTTTTTAATTTAATTGAAATTATTGTTAAAATTTACAAAAAAAATTACTTTATTAGTTCTAATCACTAATGATGAAATTTTGAACCTTTTTCGAAAACCCTTCCATTATGGTTTTTCTAGTGCTTTATGTCACTTTGTTCGAATAGGTTGTCCATCTCCGTTTAAAATCCACCACACCTTTGGACACCTTTTTTGTGCTCTTCAATTCTCTTTTAACAAGAGCCCAATATCTATCCACTGGCCTTAGCTCCTGGCAGTTTGGAGGAATTGCCTCTCTTGGTACAAATACCACATTATTGTTCTTGTACCACTCAAGACCTTTCTTACCATAGTGCCAGATGTCAAATCAGGCCAAAAATAAGTGGACACATTAAGAAGTCTTATGAATGGCACCATTCTTTTTTTTAAACATTCCTTGATGTAAATTTCGTTATTTATAGAGCCCTTTGTAACAAATGTTTGGCTTTTTTGCCGCAACTTCATATTGCTTGCCATACCAAGAACTTTTTGGAAAATTTTGTCTGCTTTGGGATCCTAAACTTTTCCTAAACATTCCCTCGACCACCCGCAACATAAAAATGTTTACCTAGAAGCTGCGAAAAATTTTTCATACGTACATTTCTTCAGCCATTATGCAGCAGATATATTTTTTGTATAAAATTTGACTTCAATTTCCGTGCTCTGTCTTTGGCCTCTAAATTTTTAGCAGAGTTCCTGTCAGGCACTTTTTGAGCCTTGTGTGTTTTGAACCTGCATTGGCTTTAACTTTTCGTACCAAATAGTCCGAGTACTGACCTAACCGGGCTGCTGTGCTACCAGAGGTGTTGGGAGCTCTTTTGAAAATGCTTTAAATTTTTTTGGTTCTAGAAGCATCATATGGACCATTTCTTCTACCTGATTCAGATTTTATAACAACGGACAAGTTCTCCCGGTACTGTTTAATAACATTGGAAAATGTTTGATAGCAGACCTTTGATTGTTTGGCCAACTTTTTGCAGGAGCAAGTTGGGTTTTGTTTAAAATATTTAATAATTTTAGCACGCACTTTTTTCTGGTCACACATTTTAATCAGATTAACAACAAATGAACATAATTGACATTGAACATAATAACTGACATGTTTTACAAAGGTACCTTGACAAAAAAAAGAAAATCAAACAATACTTGGGTTAAAAGTTTTAATGAAAAACGTGTGTTAAGAATTTTACGATATCAGTCCTTACAACAGGACAACGATACGAAGCATACCTCTAAACATATTTAAGAATGGTTGTTGTATTATATACCGAAAGAATTGGAACATCCCCACAGTCACCGGACTTTAATCCCGTTGAACATCTGTGAGAGCATTTGGAAGAGCAGGAAGAGTGGTCCAAAATCCCAACAGGGGTGACATCAAAATTGTTAGAAACATTAGCAAGGAGGCTTGAAACAGTTTTAAAAGCCAAATAATGTCAAATAAAATACCAAACACGTTTTTTTCTCCTAGTTTCCCTAAACTGTACACTTTCTTTTGACGCGCTAAAAATGGAAAATTTTTTTTTGTTACTGTTTTTGTTGCTGTTGAACTAATTTTGTTTTTATATTGTAAGAGACCAATTAGATATTTTCTTAAATATACTAGAACTTGAAAAAATTAGTTTTTTAATACAAATAAAACCTTTTAAATGTAAAAACAAGTTGTACACTTTCTTTTGACGCTGACTGTATATTAAGCAACTAAATTTTGGTTATTACCCTAATGTGCATAAATCGTATACATGTGAAAGTAAATTCGAAAACGAATATCATTAGTAAAATGAATTTTCAATTATGAAAATGTTTACCATGCAAATATTTTATATTGTACATACATATATGTATGTATGTATAATTATGTTGAAATTGAGATGTTCCCATGTTTACACACAAAGAGTTAGCTGGCATACAATTGTCTAAATTTCAAGGACATAATAATTGTAACATTATTCGTTGGCAAAATCAGTGTTGAGCAATAAACTATCAATCAATAAAGGATGAGTTGAGATTTCAGCAACAAAATTAGAAAAGTTTCCACAATTATTAATCCACCTGTATTTAAATCCCTCTAGAAAAATGCCCCCTACAGATATCCCACAACCCCCGTTGCGGTTGTTATTTATTTATATTGTCCCATAAATTTCACTTTTAAATATTTGTCTTGAAATTTTTGTTTTGTGTGTTTAAGGCAAATGTAACAAATTTCCAATTTACCTGTTTTTTGGAAATTTTAAAACTTATCCTTTATTCAATGGCTTGTTTGGAAAACTCTGAAGGCAACCAATAAAAAAAAAAAAACATTGTAAAGAAATTCATTTGTTAACATAATAACAAGCAACTTCATGCATGAGAGTGTTGCTGACAGAAAATCAAACCAAACAAAAAGAAGCTGAATACTAACTGGGTATTTGCCAACAAAAAAAAAGTATGCAACAAATTTTGTTATTTAATCTTGTACAAGACTTTGTTGCAAAGTGTACACGTATTTCAACAAACACAGGTTAAACGAAAATATTTCCTTTGTTACCTTTACTAAGAGTTCTAAGTGAATTTTTGGTTTAAACACAATTTTGATCTTTATTAATGAAATATAAGCAATTAATTGTTTTGTTTATAGGTTTATTGTTATATGGAAGCATACTGTTTGCCATTTCTTAATTATCTTCTGTGTCAATATTTATATTGTCTGTCATCTTTTGTCTTTGTATACACAATTTTCCTATGTAATGTACATTATTGTTAAAACTATCCACAGAAACTTACTTTTCTAAGTAATGGCTTAAACTCAGAGTTGACCTTCTCGATGAGGGGTATATCGATTTAGTTGGTGAAATATCTAGAGTCGAACAATTTACTTAGCGACCGGCAGTACGGCTTTCGTAGAGGACGCTCTACGAGGGACTTGCTTGCCTTCCTATCGGAAAAATGGTTCCATTCCATTCACCGTTTTGGTGAAAATAACGTGGTATTTCTAAGGCGTTCGATTTATATCGAGGTTTCTCAGAGATCGCACTATACGAGTTGTTGTAGATGGTACCGCAAGGCTCCGTCCTTTCTCCTGCTCTATTTCTTATCTTTATAAACGACCTTCTACGTCGAACTTCCAACCCTATCTACTATTTTGCAGATGACTACAACATTTGCCATTCATATGCATTCAATTATAGACCAAGCGTCTTGGAGATTGGGGAAATGAGGCAAAACATGAATGATACGCTTAACCAAGATCTTGTGACAATCTCTGAATGGGGTTGTGCGAATAGAGTCGATTTCAATGTACGCAAGACTCAATGTTGTATATTAAAAAACAAACGCACAACAGATCATGTTGCTCCGTCTGTTTTTATGGGTGGTGTAAATATTAAGGAATCAGAAGCTCTCGAGAATTCAGTGTGATGTTCGCTGGACGAAACATATTTTTCAAGTGTCGAAAGAAGCACTCATGTACCTTGGTTTTCTAAGACGGTGTAAGAAATACTTCACTTCATCTGATCTCCTTACTATTTACACCACTTATATCCGACCCAAAATGGAATACAACTCTCATGTATGAGCCGGTGCTTCCAAGTCTATTTTGGAGTTACATGACCGTGTGCAGGAGAGGGCGAAGGTGACAGTAGGGTATCCAGCTCTATTGATTCACTGGAGCATGTGGGTTGTGTTTCACTGTTCTATCGATACTACAATGGAATGTGTTTTGATGAAATTAGGGAACTTGTTCCCGATACCCGTAGTTTCTTACGAAATACGCGTTCATCAGCGGGGGCTAATCCATACGTAGTCGATTAGTCAGTGGATCGCACAACACACTACAGAGAAAATTCGTTTTTTAGACGTACCGTCCGTATGTGGAATAAGCTTCCTGTCGAAGTATTTCCTGTCCCTTTCAATTTAAGAAAATTCAAATCAAATGTCCACAAACACTACTCCCTCTATCCTCCTTTCCATAACCTATTTTCCTAGTTCAAACACAATGGAATACATGAGTAGGGGCCATCCCCTGAGTGCTGGTCCAAGCAAAAAGAAAAAAAAAAAAAGAAAATTTCAAACTCAAAATGGATCAAATTTAATATTTGGGGTGACAAGCTTTTAGAAAATCTGAAGCACTGAATTATGTGTTGTTATTCTCATAACTAGTTTTTGTGAGCCTATCTAATGTATAAACATACCTGAACATTTCTTTATTAAATAAAACTTGTCGCTTTGTATTTTGATTGAGAGTGTAAACGAATTGTTTATTCATGTCTCAGCTATTAAGCAGTTGTAGGAGTCCCACATAAAACTGCTAAATGGAGCTTGTTAGACAAATATTTACAAAAGGTGAATAAGAATTAGTGGCAACGAAATGAACTTTTATTACCTGATAATGTCTTATGCCAGAAATCAATTGGTTTTTATTTATTTTAGCTTCTTCTTTTTGCATTGTGTTACTATTTTACGTTTGCCATTTATTATTTAATTACATTTCATTTAAGTCATATTTCATGCTTTTAGTTTGGCTACATTTCGTTGTTCAATTGGCCAACAGTTTGTTGATGTCCTTTTTTAGTACATACGCTATATATTGTTATTGTGATTTTCTTCTAACTTTTCTTTTGTTTCAAAGAATCCACTTTATCATTGTTGAAAACCTAAAAACAAAATCATTCAGTTTTAACAATGAAGCTACTAGCTAGTCGTTGTTGTTTCAATGGGCAAAAAAAGAAAGTAAAATAATTGTAGTTTATTTAAGTAGAATAGATGAGGAGCCATGAACGAAGTGTTTGAAATGGATTGAAGTTTGTTTCTGGCTTTAAAATAGACAATTTGGTTTAAATTTCATTGTTTGTTTTTATACACATCATCAAAAAAGTCGGGGGTATATTGATTTTGTTGTTCCCTTTGTAACACATCCAAATATTTGTCGCATATATATCTATTCTGGGTCCTCATAATATTCTAAGACAATCTACCTATGACTCTTCCATGTCTCTGGTGCACATATCAGACTGAATTTGACCGATGACATGGGTGGTGTTGGCTTTAAGGGATCTGCAGTTTGTGGATTTTTCGCATTGACCTGCTACTTGAGAAAATCCCACAACAAAATATCATACGATCTCGAGGGCCAGTTCACATCACCTTACGTGAGATGACCATACAATCAAATCGCTCGTGCAGAATTTACATTGTGGAATGAGCTGTGTAGCACGTAGAGCCGTCCTGTTGAAACCACATGACGTTGGTGTCCATATCAGCTGATTCAGGCCAAAAGCTGCTGATAGTCATCTACCTGTAGCGCTCGACGTTGACGGCGATGGCTTGTCCAACGTCATTCTCAAAAAATGTGGCCTGCCGGCGCACACTGGTATTTTTTTTTTTTTTTGGGCAAAAAGTCTAATTTTTTACAGTTATTTTTTAGAAATCTAATGATCAAATCAATTCTGTAGAGAAATGTTTCATTAGTAGAAGACCATGATTTGTTTTCGAAAAAAATAAAATTTTGTATAAAAAAAAGTGTGGTAAAGTTATCTAAATATTATACAACGAAAACTGATGAACATTTTACTACATTTCAGTTGTTTATACTATAAATATGGTTCAACTACCAATAGTTTTAGAGCATTCCTATTAAAATACAGTATTTTAAATTTAATAGGAAAGAAAAGATATTTAAATTACAGATCTGAGCAAATCTAAATGGCTCCAAAAATTTTTTCATTTGCAGTTTTCATTAGAAAAAAAATAAGTTAGCTCGGTCTACCTCAGTATTACTACTACTACTAAACGAAAGTTTGGAATATTTTCTTTCATTTTATGTAAAAATTTTCTGCGACTTTTTTCGATCGCTGAACAAACTTATAAATTTTGTGATAAAACTCAAGTTTTTTTTATGGATATTTACAATAAATTGCAATGCATATTAAAATAAAAGGTTTGCATACTTTTAGGCTCTTACTTTTTAATGGGGGATAGAAGTAATTATGCTCCTGTCCTTATGAAACTTAACAGATAAATTTGGGTTTATATAAAACTTGTTTATGTCGAATTTCATCACGATACTACTATTTTTGTGTGAGTTTTGAACGATAAAACTAATTTCAGAAAGGAACCTAACTATATGTGGACTAGGTTCAAATAGGGACCGATTTTATTCATGCTTTGTAGTATGATATCTGGGCACTTGGAACTAACATATGCAGAAATTAAGAATTTGCATTATTTAAGAATTTGTGACAGATACAACATTATTTTGGAAGGACCCTTGTATGGGAGTTACCCCTAGGGTCTATCCGATATGAACCATTTTTAATATTTAGCTTTTCTATATGAAACTAGTCAAGTGTACCAAAGTTTATTATCATAGAAGCACTCCTTCTACTTTTTGCAAAAAAATGTATGAACCCATACCACTGTGCGGCGCCAGACCAAAATCTACGCCAAACAGTGACTTTTACAGCAAGTATTGTACGCTCTTTGATCTCTTGGAATGGTATCATCCAAAATTCGACAATTTTGTTTATTGATGTATCCATTCATCCAGAAATCAGCCTCATTGCTGAAGATGATTTTTGGCTGAAAAACGAACAGAACAGAACGTTTTGATAAAACAATTTAATAATTTGCACTTGTTGGTTAACGCTTTGTATGGCCATGGTGATTTGGCAAAACAAACTGAATAAGAGACAGCAAATTTAACAGATGTAGCATCACCAATGTGGCCGCTATCAACTTTCAAATTTCGAAAGTCCCTATTGGAGAACCCTTTAGATGACGGGAAATACTTTTGGATTTTCGAAGCATCAAAAATTGTAAAATTGCAATAAAAGGGCCATACTAATGTACACCTTTATAAAGTTTTTTTTGGAGAAACTATCTTTTTAAAGTTCCAACCAAGTAATTTTCAACGGTTTTTACAAATAGGTTCATGTCTTGGCTATTAACCTCAAAACTGCGCAGGCCTTAAAAATATGCAAAAAGGACTCTCAATTTTAATAGTTTACTGTTGGCATCCAACATGTTGCAATAGTAAATTGTTGTGTTTTTGTTGGATTAAAATGTTGTGTTTTGATACAAGTAGTAAAAACATGCTGCAAAATGTATTGTGTTACACAAGAAAAAAAAAACTTTAATTTTGTCCTTTGGAGCTTAAGGCTGCAACTAAATGTTGGCTGTCACGTTAAATGGTTAGATGAGCGAGAACGTTTGGTTGTTTGGTTAAAGGAAATATTAAAAAATATTTGAACAGAAAACCTCAACACAAGTTGCTAAATGAATCAGTCTTGAATTTAAAATCAACGCGTTAAGAACGCTAAAGTAATTAACACACGGTAAAACGCTATAGCTTACGGAAACGTTGAAAAAATTGTAAATGTTCTTTGGTAGTATTCGGGCAGTGTATAAAGGAAAATTAAAAAATAAAAAAAAGTGAAAATAATATTCCAAAGTTAATTTTAAATTTATTACTACTAATAGATAAAAAGAAAAGTAAAAAAAGTTCAATATTAAGAAAAAAGTTTTCAATAAAAATTCCAATTTTTTTAAACGTTTCTGCTGTTTAAATTGTCACACGTGGAGCCATCATCTTCTGTCAACACTTTAGCACTTTGGTTATTGTTGTTCTACCGCTGTATGAAATCCTAAGCAAGTGTACGTGTGTGAGTTGTGTTCTAAATATAACGGAAAAACTTTTATTTTTTTATATGTGTGATAGTATGTAAGAGTATGTATGTATTACAACATAACCCTGTAGTTCTTGTAATGTCTACTGAGAACTGATCAATTGACTAGAGAAAATGTGTCACTAGGTGTTACTAACCAGCTGTATAAACTAACATCTTGAATGGGTTGTAGGTGGTAATAATTAACCCTCTTTTAAATATCATAGTTATTTCATCCGTCCATCAATTTTTTTGGGCCATAAGAGTTGTAAAACTTAGGCAATTCATTCAAAAAATATATTCTCAACATTTAATTCTTTAGCTTAATTCATCGTTGAATTAATTCATAATGCAACAGAATTCATTCCATCTTTGAATGATTAAGTTTTTGTTAATTCAAATCTAATACAAATTTCATTTTCATTTAAACAGTTTTTTTGTTTTTAATAATTATTATTATTGTAGTTGCTTGTTTCCTTGAATTTTGAGGGGTTTGCTACCTATGGACCTGAACAGGGAAAAAAGTAAAAAAATCGAATTTTTTAAAGTTTTCTGATCTTGAAGATGAAGTTTTTTTGATCTTTTTTGTGCACAATTTTTGTTCTTTATGTCAAGAGCTACAACTTTGCCTCAGAGAGTAAATCAAAATTCGGATCGGTTTGCAAGATATAAGCCTGAGAAAATTATCACTCTTTTAAAAAATATGGCCCCAAATCTGTGGGGGCCCATAAAAAAGAAAGTGCATTACTTGGGACGAAACCGGGAGACACAGGTCTTTTTTTTTGGTCATTTATCAAGTAGTGGTGTCCGTATATGGTTATAGTTTTTCGTGTAGCACTGTAATTTACAAAACGAATTGAAAAAAATGTATTTAAGACTATTTGTAATAGGTTTCAATTGAAGAAAAATTTAATCACTCAACAAATTTTATTAAGTTATTGGGTGTATGACTTAAAAATGCGTCATCTAAATGTTTTAAATGTTTAGTTTCAATTTTGAAACATTTGTACAATATAAATTTATTCAAAATATTGGCCTTTTTTAGATATGAACTTTTTAACATATGGATTCCGACCCAAAAGAACTGCTCATATTTTGAGCCTAATAACGAATCAAGTCGGATATCGGATACACTGCTCTAAAGTGAAGCCTATCCCAGCAAGAGCGTTCTGCATCGATCGAAATAAATAGTATTCGGACGGCGAACGGTCTGAACTATAAAGCGAGTGAGGCAAATTCCCAACAACTTCTTTCTAAATAGTTTTTAACCCATTAACGACAATGGGAAACATTTTTCCCATATATTCAATTAGTAATTAAAACATATTTTTAGTACTTAACATAAATTTGTTTGCTTTAATAATGTAAAATAAAGTTGACTTATATTATGTAAAATGTTAAAGTTGACAGAATTGAATAAATTAAGTGCCAAATCATTGTCGGGGAATCCCAAAATTTTATTTAATTTAAAATAGCAATTCAATAGCTATTTTAGTATTTTTTCTGATTTTGACGGTTGATGCATAATATTAAGTGAGTATAGAAGTGTAGAAAAGGTATTAAAAAAATGAAAGAGTTAAAAATGTACTTTGAAAATGGACATGAATTCCATGGGAAGTATTTTTCCCTATGGACTACAAGCGAAATTTTTAGTGCTACTATTACATTTTAGATGATGAGAAGATGAACTACTTTCGAATGAAGAGGATAAACAATCCATTGAAGAGGATATTGAAAACGATCCAGATGTTGTGGAAATCGAGGACAATAATCAAGAAATTTAAAATAATGTACTTTTGGATACACGTCAGGATACTCCTCTCGAATTGGAACTTATATGCAGATGGAGAAATCACTCTTATTTACCTCATGTATTCCTTGAAAGCGCATATGAATTCGATATGTTGCCATAAGAGTGTTTTCTCCATCTGCACATAAGTTCCAATTCGAGAGGAGTATCCTGACGTGTATACCAGAGTGTGTCATGTACGTGGAGCAGCACTGAAGATCTTTTGCTATTGAACTCATTGGAATCAAATCGTTTTTAGGAATGAATTACCAATCAGGGTCTGCTAAAAAAATAAACGTGACTTTTCCGGAAATGGTCACAGATTATAATAAGTATATGGGTGGCGTTGTCTACCGCAAATCAAAAATAAAATATTATTTACGCTTATTCCTTGATATTCTGGACATAGTACTTATCGACTCGTATATAGTCTACCAGAAATTACATGAAGCAAAACGCGTTGAAGTTCCACCATTGACAAGTTTCGAATATCGCCAAATTGTAGCATGAAGTATTGTAAACAATTAGCTAAGAGTTAGGCCTACTGTAAAGGAAATGGCCAACAGAAAAATTGGAATGAAACGCAATTTGCCAGCACACAACATGCAAAAGGCTTGTAAAATGAATAAATGTGATAACAGTTCAAAAACGCGTAAATCTTAGCCATTTATTCAAAACCATTAGTATTATTTTTATTACCTTTATGTTCCATAAGGAAAAATATTTTCCATAAAATTCCAAAAAAAAACTTTTTGTGTTTTTGAAAAAAAAAATCATCTAAAAAATCCCATTGGATACTAATATTTACCCATAGTTTCGTTATGGTCCTGAAAGGGTTAACAGGTATGGCAACATGTGTCCGAGTGTTGTCATGATGGAATATAACAGTTTCATGTCTGGCCGCATATTCTGGGCGTTTTTCGGCCAATGCTCGCCTCAGACGAATCAGTTGTGTTCGTTACAGGTGTTCGTTATATATTGGACCATTTTAGTCCCACCAAATACAGAGCATTACCTTAGTGCAATGGATATTTGGCTTTGGAGTCGATTCGGCTGGTTGGCCGGGCTAAATATATGATCTCACACGCTTCGGGTTATTATAATGGATCCATTTTTCATCGCAAGTAATGATTCGGTGCAAAATGATTTTTTTTACAGCGTTCAAGCATCATTTCGGACATGCAGGTCTCTCGTCTTTAATTCTTATGCTACCCAATTTCCCTGCTTTTGGATGAATTCTGCTGCTCGCAAACGCTATGAAATTGCTGCTTAAGAAGCTCACAATGATTTAGCATGCTCTTGTTGAGTTTCACAACAATCTTCATAGAGTATTACCTCCAATTCTTGGTCTTCTAACTTTTTTTGGCTGGCCTGGGTGATCTTTGTCAAAATCACCACTTCTGAACCACACAAACCATCTCTCGCACGTTGAAACCGATGAAAAACATTCACCATAAGATTTGGTGTGCAGTCGGTGTGCTTCAGAGGGACATATTTTAAAGCGGCACATAAGTAAAGCTAAACTAGCCGCATATGACGCTTTGTTGGCACAATATTCGATATTTACGAAGCAAAAAATCTTTATTGTTTACACTAAAAAGTTCAATAACTAAGTGAGAATAAATGAGCGATATGTACCCTTTAAAATGACATCTAATTTATTAAAAACAAAATCCGCTTTCAAAAGATATGTTTTAAATCTTGCATTAAGTCATACAACCAATATTTTGTAATGGGTTTGAATTAAAGAAAACTTGAATGATTCAATAAGCAATTAAATTAATGAATTCAAGGAAGTAAGACAATGAAGTAGCTGTGCCTGAATGCTTGAATGGAATAGTTAAGAGAGTATATTTAATTTGATTTTGAAATTTGTTCAAACATGGGTACAATAAATTGTCGATTGATACTTTTTTGCGGCCGTCATGTTACCATTTGCTGGGAAAAATTACTGATACTAAAAAGGGTAACATTGTCACTCATAGAACTAATGGGCTTTTTTTTGGTTACTAAAGTGTTTGAAGTGTGTATGCGTACAAATTTATATAAGTACACGTATATATGTATGTATGTACGTTTTTGTGTTAAAGAAATCCTATTGACCTAAAAACTTTCAAAAACCAAGCAAAAGCGTCAAGCACCAACATAAATAAAAAAGATTTAACGAATGTTAATGTTAATTGTGGGTTTCATTTGTCTTTTTTAGATTTTAAGCGTTTATGTGATTTCATTTCAGTTTATTTGTTAACGTAAGTAGTACAAAAGATCCCCTAAACTCTAAACATCTTGAAACATATTTTGAATATCAATGGATGAAGAGTTAGGGTTTCAGCTGAGTAACCAAATAAACAAAATCTTTAAATTATTTTGTCACAATTCCTGCAAAGAATTATACTTCTGTCTAATCTAATCTACTCATCGATATTCATATTTCAACAAAAGTTATGAATTTTAAATGCTAACTCCAATATTATTTTTCTGGCAACGTATGAATTCCGAGCCAAAAGAACTGATCATCTTTTGAGTCCAAGAACGAATTAAGCCTATATCAGATATTTGTTCCAAAGTGAAGCGTATTCCAGAGAGTACGTTCTGCATTGATTGAAACAAATAGTAGTCGGACGGGGCACGGTCTGAACTAAATACATTTAACATGTGGCCGAGCGTTGTTCAATTCCAACGATTGCGTTCGGTATAGGTTCCCTGTGATGGATTCGGCAGGTTAGCCGGGCTTCACATACGATCTCTTACGCTTCTGGTTGTAGTAATGGATCTATTGTTCATCGCAAGTAATGATTCGGTGCAAAAATTATTTTTTTTTTATAGCGTTCAAGCATCATTTCAGACATGCAAAATCGTCTTTCAAGGTCTCTCGCCTTCAATTCGTATGGTACCCAATTTTCCTGCTGTTCGAATACGTGTTAAAATTGCTGCTTGAGTAGCACCTAATGATTTTGCAACTCTTATTGAGTTTTACAACAATCCTCATTGACTAATGCATCCAATTATTGGTATTCAAACCACTTCTGAACCGCCCAAACCATTTCTCTCACGTTAAAACAGATGGAACACATTCACCATAGCTTTGGTGAGCAATCGAAGTGCTTCAGCGGTACTTTTTTCCAAATTAGAAGTAAATATAGTGGCCGCTAAAATATCTTTATCGAAATAATCCAAATTATCTTTACCGATACCGTTACCTTTTAACCGTTTCCATTCGGTATCTGACCTTGGTTTATTTTAGTTAAAACTTTTTTCACTTTACTGTCTGTTATGTATATTTTATTTATTTATTTTTAATTAAATATTGTATATGTCTTAATTACAAGCCGCAAATACAAATAGAAATGTTTTAATTTATTTAATTTAAAACACATTTAATGGCACCATTTATTTACTTACGAGTCAGTTTAATCAACACATTTCTAAATGTCATCTAACACAGACTATGAGATACTTTATTGTTTTTGCGAAATGTTGATTTAAAAGCCATAAGATAATAAAAGAATAAAAGAACAAAACAAAACTTAAAAGAAAAATAAGGGCATGCCAGACAATAATGGACAGCTACAGCCAGTACAGTAATAAATAGCAGACAACACAAAAACCAGGAAGTCTAAGAAAAAAGCAAGTATGAATGCTTTATTAGGTTATGTTGAATCTGTAATGCCATCCAACTCTATAATGACGATGTCTATTCACATAAATTCAGTCAAAAAACATGCAACACAAATAGTTGTCATATCTTTAATTAAAGTAAAGTTAATTAAATTTAATTTCACCGAGAAGTTCAGTGAGAATTTTGTCGCGGATGATTATGCCTTTTACATTGTCGTGTATGATTTAATGGTTCTTCATTTGAGTGATTTGAGTCGTCAGTATTTTGCTTGAGCTGTTCAAGGCTCCGCTTGTGTTTAGTACGCGTCTACGAGAGTGTCTTGAAAACATGGTCATCTAAGAAGATATTTTCAGAACACCAATAGTGATATTGCTGCTTATTTTGAAATAAGCGGCGATTTTAACACTGTAAAGTCAGATTTTTGATTTTCGGCCTGTGGTCGGAATGCCGTGGCAAAATCAAATTTTTATACTATACCCCTAATGAAATACAAAAAAGAAGATTATTGTATAATTACTGATCGACCTTTTCTTCAATTCTTATAGATAGTTTATTTAGTTTCCTATATACAGGATACAGGTCAGTAATTGTTGTAAAAAAAAAAAAATTCCAAAAAAATTTTTCTGAACAAAAAAGATTTGTCTACCAAAAAATTTTTTATTCAATTGGAGAGAGAAATATTTTTTTTATTCCCAACGTTCAAACAATGACAATTTTCATTTCGTTGCTTAACATCATTCTAAAAATTTTAATTCACAGTGGTGTACTTGAAGTGAATGATTTGATGTAAGCGAAGAAGGGAATATATTCCAACTCATGTCCGATACTATTAAAGTTATTTTATATTATCAATCAATGATAAATAATTTTGCTTACTCTTGCATATTAAGTGCATAAATAAGAAATTTTCATACGAAATCTATTATAAAATAATATTTTAAATAACTCTCCGCATTTCACTTTTAATAAAAAAATAAGGGTTTTGTTCAAATAAATAATAAATAAAGTTATTCTGCCATTTGCGGCGCCAACTCTATCTCGAAGCACTTCTTTCAAAATATCCAAAAGTGCAACTCATGCTTTTCATGCCCATCGCGTTTCCCAATGATGATGCGAGGTTCCTCCAAATTTATTTGACTGAAAATTAGGATACAAAAGCCGCATACTATTGAAGAACATGCGTGTGCATATGCTGCAAGACCCATCTGATTTATTTCACTGGAACTGTAGCTACAGAAGCCGAACGCTATCAACGAACTTGTGTGTGCATTTGCTGCAATACACTTCTGCCGACACATTCTCAAAAGAATTGTTGGTCATCGGAAATGGAAAAATTCCAATTGATCCCGCCAATCCCGCAATTGATTTCGTTCTCGAACTTCTGCCAAATGCAAATGAATATTCAAGACGTTGCCGGCAAGGTATTCCCAAGTCTTACAACCAACTACAAAAATTCAGATTGGCTGTGGGAACATCAACTTTGACACCAACAAATTATATAAATCGATTGACACAGTAATGAACGAAGAACAAGCCTGAATTTTTGAATTCATTGGAACCAGCCGGACTGCCACCACATGTTTTAAAATTGACTTTGTCTGACACTGTATATAAAAATCGAGATCGAGATGCAATATAAATTAGATGTTTTCTAAAGTTTTCTAAAGTAATTGATAAAATACAATCTAAACGAATTTTTCGCTCATGTTGTTCTCAACAGAGTTGATAGAAGAAAACATTTAAGATTTTATCTCTCTCAACTTCGTGATTGTTGACAAGAGACATTCAAGACTATGCCACTAATTTTTTCGTTGTACAAGTTTTAAGTATAAAATAGAACATACGAGAGTATGTCGCTAATTTCGTCATCAATAGAGTTTAATATAGTACAACTTTCAGATATTTGTCTCTTTGAAAGTTGTCCTATATTTACTTTCAGATATTTGTCGCTCTCGACTTAGTAATATCTGCTACTGGTTAGGAATAAGTACGTAGAATATCGGAAAGGAAGCATTTGGTTTTTGATATTACCGCGAGGAAAGAGGTTGGCTATCAGTCCACCGAAGACTATTTTTGTACCATTTACTAGACGTGGATGATTTGAGGCTAATAAACACACTGGGATTACATTTGACAGGACCCCTACATGGTCTAACAATGACAACAAATCTACTAGGGCAATCGATGCGTGAAAGCGTCTATTTAATAGAACGTGGGGGTTAAAACTAACGATTATTTACTTGTCTTTTGTCACTGGTGTAATACCTATTCTAACATAAGCCTCTTTAGTTTGGTCACTTGTTACCTCATCTGTGTTTCTATTACTGAGTCCATGAGGACCTACACACTTTGGTCGCTATCCTCTACATGCCACCCTTACATCTAGAGTACCTTTTATAGCCAGGTGATATGGTTGGAAATATGCTGATTCTAGTAATATTTAGTAATGATCCTAGCATTGCAGTATTGGACTACATATTACACACCTTAGTGTTAAGCAGGAGATTTAGAGTCCTTATGGTACGATAATGTCGACCAGGTGTGGTTTATCGATGGTTCCAAACAGGTAAATGGAGACACAGGGGCTGATGTTTATGGGCCCAATTTTCAATGGGGTATTCCATACATAACCAACAATATTTCTGTTGGAAATTTTCGCCATCCTAATATGATCTGCAGAGCATTTGCGATTTATATTAAGGGGGTTTAGGATATTTGCTAGACGTAACTTAGGGCCTTAACTTCATATGAGGTGAGTGAGGTCTGCAGTAGTCAATAACTGCGATACATCTCTGACCGAATACGGTGAGCATAAGGATCTGACATTGTGTTGGATACCTGATCGTGTGCGCCACGCTGGGAACGAACAGGCCGATTGACTGACTAATAGCGCACTTTCATTGGACCAGAACCATTATTTGGCATCCTGCGAAGGTACTTTATAGGAGTAGTGTTCGTTATTGTTTTGAATCGAAATTTGCCAGTCATTGGGGTAACTTGTCAGGACTTAGGAAGGCCAAACAATTCAATACTCTGTCCAAAAGTAGATCCCAAAATTTGCTGTCACTTGTAAATAGCGGTTTGAGAAAACATTCTGGATTATTTACCGCACGTTGTGGTCTTAGATAATATAAATTGACTGTAGACAATGTTGGGACAAAACAATGCTGATTTTTCTAGCTGCGCGATGATACTTCTGAGCACGTGTTTTCTGACAGTCATATGTTGGCGAGGAGCTGAGCGAAATGGTTCGGAAGGGCTTTAATGGCCCCTGGTGATATTTTTGTTCTTTCTTCTAATAGGATAATTGGCTTCATACGTAGCTTGAGTCTGTCCTGATGAAGCTACTATGGGTTGCAGTACTTGAAGCCTCGCTATTTTTCGCTCTTATCATTAACGAATATTTTATTTACTCATTATTTAAAGTCAACTGAAGGGACAAGGGACAATTTCCAAAAATCTCTTACATCTTTCACGCCAATTCGGCCAACTGGGTGGGTAATAAATAGAAATACAACAAAAACAACAACAAAATTCTTATGTCCCAGCATTTCTTGGCTACTGTCCCAAACTAGGGATTTTACCTATTACTTAGGGTGACAACTAGGTACATAAGTATTTAAGTGACTAGTTATTTTAAGACATGCATGTCAGAAGCAGGGGGTACAATGAGACTGTCTGATAGCTGCCCCAAAGTATTCAATGCATTGTATTCAGATAGCGATTACATAGAGTCAGTTACCTTACTAGCCCCCTAAATGGTATTTCGTCAGCTACACTTAGATATTTTAACATGTCGGGGTACTAGTTGACCTCAAATAGTCAGTTAAAAAGACATATCATAGACAATTCAATAACCGATGGGTAAAATAACTACTACATTGGGATACACTGACCACCTGCTGAACTGCTGGGGTATATATATTTAACACTCCACGACTTTTTCCAAACCAAACAGCACTGAACTAGTACTCGACAATGTGAGCTATATTGTCATGCATATTATCATTGACGAATACATGAGCGACAATGTGATTAAAAGTGTCGTTAGCAAATATGTAAAAGTCGTTTGTTTTAAAAGGGTTGGAGAGCTTTTAGCGGCTGTATACTTATTTTACATTGTCCTCGATGATTTTATACATAATTTGTTTATGCCTAAGATGTTGCCTTTTAAAATCAGTTATTTTTTTAGATTTCGAACGCAAAATCTTAGCTTTTCTTGATCCTTTAAAATTTCTAAAATTCACTAGCTCTTCCTAAATAACACCTTAAATAATGCAAATGTATGCTAGCTTATAACTTATTTCTATATGTACCTTGTTTTTTAAATCCTTATTAACATATGATTTCTTTTTTAATACGCACATAATAAAGCTGGCAACTGCTTTTATCTATTATTTTTATATGAAACTGTGTCTATTTACCATTTTTATTGAAACGGGGGGAGAAACGAAAGCCAGCCTAAAAATAACTTGTTATCAAGCTGAAATAATTGTTCTACTTGCTTAAGATTCATTCAGCCATGAACTCGTACTCGTAATATTTTCATGAATATATGTATTTGCTTCTATCTTTCAGTTTAGCATAACAATATGTTCTTTTTGTTCATTCGCAATTTTTACATATTCTGTTAAAGAGGCTTTTCTACCACTTTATCGGGTGTTTAAAGTAAGAGTAGCTATGTTTTTCTAAAAGCGAGACGAAAATAATAAAAGCAAAAATATAATACAAAGAATGTTGGTTACATATAACAGATTTGTGCACAAATTAACTTTCATACATGTTCATACTTGAAATTATAAAGTGTTCATTCATATGATCATTAGGAATGTTCATTTTTTTTTTGTTATTAGCAAGAATTTAATTATTTTAATGGAGAGTAAAAAGGTGTGTGGTTAGCTGAATCTTATACAGAGTTGAAAAAATGAATTGGTCTTAATAAGGAAAATGAGCTAGTTAAACTTTTTAGTCACTCATTTCTGATTGATCATGAGTTAGTTTTAAGTTAACTCAAAGTCCGACAGGGTACATATCACAATTTCCCATCCCCGTTCAACATATAAACACAAATTAAACCTGTGGTTTTTTTTAATTTAATTTTAAATTTTTTAAAACCGCAACCACGGTTTTGAAATATTTTGGTTTTTCCTAAACTCTAATGTACATTCTTTTTAAGCCATTTTTGATTTTGCTCCCTGTTACTTAAGTTGTGTTGAACGAGGATGAAAAAGAAATTAACGACAAGTCTTCGAATCTTCTAAACAACTGGTCCGATTGTAAAATGATGTATGAAGGAAACGTAGTGGAGGACATAGGCTTTAACAAACTAAAATTTGAGACATGGGGTATCAAAGTCGATCACCTCTGGTTACGAAAAATTTGTATAGCTTTTAAGTTGGGGTATTTGCAATGAATGAAACATTATTATAAATCAAGTATCCGACTCAAAGGTGTTATTTATAAAGAAATTGTGTTTACGTGATACGATATCCAATTTTAAAGATATATGAGAAAAACATATATTTTCTAAAAATTTACTGCAATTCTTCAAAAGATATAGCTCAAACTATTGCAACTTTCATTATTGGTTAAATGCTAATGCACGATCTTTTAACGAAACAGAAAAATTTAAAATTTGTCGCTGAAAATTATTACTACAAGTTTTTATAAAAATGTCTAGTGTCTCTAATTCATATTGGATTTAATCTGTAAGTTACAAACTGTGAGTACAGCTATCTATCAAATTGATGAAAAAACTCTTGTAGGTTTCAAAGCTACATTTAAATTACCATAACTTGAGAAGTAAAGGAACAGTAAGTAAACTAAGATTTCGGAGTCACAAGACGTCAATTGTTGCTGACTTCAAGTGGTCCCACAGGAAATAATCGAGACGTCGCAAATCACACGATATTGGAGGAGTCAATTGACTTCCATTTCCCGAAATCAAGCTATCGCAAAATTTTGATTTCAATATGTAGATGGTTGTGGCGACGTATGGCACGTAGCGCTGTCCTGTTAAAACCACATCTCGCCGGCTAAATGTCATTTTCAAACAAAACATTGATCATAGTGCGGTAAGATCACCATTGACCATAATATGGTCACATGATAGCACTAGCATGTAAGTCGTACCAAACGGTGCATTTTTCTAGATGTAATGGAGCCAAAAATGAGCCTCAACGCTGAAAGCAATTTTGCGATAAAACAGTCGTCTATAAGTTGCGCGAGTCGATGACTGATTTTCAAAGTAAATTTGGTAGCGTTGTTCAACCGTCAATCAAAGGACTGAGATCGAAAAATGTTTAACACACACTAAGCTTACAGCTTACAGTTTTGAATCCTTTTTTATTTGATTGAAATTATTGTTACAATTTAAAAAAAAAAAAAAATAATTTTTATCACTAATGATGAAATTTTAAACCTTTTTCGAAAACCCTTCCATTATGGTTTTTATAGTGCTTCATGTCAGTTTGTTCGAACAGGTTGTCCATCTCCGTTTAAAAACTACACACACTTTTGGACACCTTTTTTGTGCTCTTCAATTCTCTTTTAACAAGAGCCCAATATCTATCCACTGGACTCAGCTCCAGGCAGTTTGGAGGAATTGTCTCTCTTGCTACAAATACCACATTATTGGTCTAGTATCACTCAAGACCTTTCTTACCATAGGGACAGATGCCAAATCAGGCCAAAAATAACTGAACACATTAAGGAGTCTTATAAATGGAAGCATCCTCTTTTATAAACATTCCTTGATGTAAATTTCTGTATTTATAGAGCCCTTTGTAACAAATGTTTGGCTTTTTTGCCGCAACTGCATATTGCTTGCCATACCAAGAACTTTTTGGGAAATCTTGTCTGCTATTGCGTCCTAAACTTTTCTTCAACATTCCCTCGAGCATCTGCAACATAAAAAAATGGACCCAGAAGCATACGTACATTTCGTCATCCATTATGCAGCAGGTATATTTTTTGTATACAATTTGACTTCAATTTCCCTGATCTGTCTTTGGCCTCTAAATTTTTAGCAGAGTTCCTCTCAGGAACTTTTTTAGCCTTGTAGGCTTTTAAACCTGCATTGGCTTTAACTTTTCGTACCAAATAGTCTGAGTACTGACCTAACAGGGCTGCTTTCCTACCGGATGTGTTGGGAACGCTTTTGAAAATGCTTTCTATTTTTTTGGCTTTAGAAACATCATGTAGACCATTCCTTCTACCTGAACCAGGTTTTATATCAACGGAGAAGTTCTCCCGGCACTGTTTAATAACATTGGAAACAGTTTGGTAGCAGACCTTTGATTATTTGCCCAACTTTTTATAGGACCAAGTTGGGTTTTGTTGAAAATATTTAATAATTTTAGTAAGCACTTTTTCTGGTCACTTATTTTAATGAGATTATCAACAAATGAACATAATTGACATTAAACCTTATAACTTTACAAATACTTGGGTTAAAAGTTTTAACGAAAAACGTGTGTTAAGAATCTAACGATGTCAGTCCTTAAATGAAAACAATTTTGAAAATTGTCAAAAATTAACCAGGTTTATTAAAAAAAGCCTATTTTTTATGTAATTTCAAATTTAGAGCAAAATATAGAAACCCGTTTCAGATGGCCAAATATCTTGTTAATTATTTTCTAAAGGCTTCCGATAACTTCGCCACTGGTATGGATAATACTGTCAAAAAACTAAAAAATTCCATTTTTTGCAATTGTATAATTTCATTAAAAATTTTTCATAAATAAAAATTTTATTTGAATTTGAAAAATTTTTATCTTTGCAAAATCTCAATAAAATGCATTTTTTTATATTTTTCCATGAATTTTATAATTAGCAAAAAGTATATATTTTTAAAAAATAGACAAAATCCTCTATCTAGTGATATATAATATGTCTACCTTATGTTTTTTACGTGGAAAATTAATTAGGGAAATCTTAACAACTCGCAGAGTATTTGCGTAACATGGAAATTCATAAAAAGGTATGTTTGCCTACCCAACATCATTTTTATGAATGTAAATATTAGTGCTAGGTAAATTCTCTTTTTCACAATAAATCTAATTTTTTAAAATTCAGTTTTCTTTTTAAGTATTCTAAGGTGAATATTATACACGATGCGGTGATTCTGCTGAATATAGCACTCATACAGTGCACTCGCGGTAACATGAACTAATTAAAACCAAGGGAGTTCATGTTAGTGAAATTGTTCACGTTAGCGTTTGTCGAATTTCATGGAAAAAATATAGAATTTTACACGCTGGAACGTGAAATTCTTTTATTATTATTATTTTCATTATTAATATATAAAAAAAGAATTATTGATTAAAATGCATTACAAAACAAAACGAGACCACGTGAAAATATACATTGAAATAAAATTAGATAGCTAATAAAATTACTCATTCGTTGCCATAAAAATTATTAATTTAGAGGATACAAACACATTTTTAATATAAGGGCATTTCCTAAACTCTAAAAATCGAATTTAATAGTTCCTCTAAAGAGAGTCAACTCAAAAATTTTCAATTTCCACTTTTTGCAAAAAAAACGAAGTACAGTGGGCATATCTACCCACTGTAAAAATCAAACATCATTTTTTCTATTCTTTCGCCAAAAAATACAGTTGTATCCGTCTTCAACTTACATTGTAATGTATTAAAATAAAATAATTTTTTCCGCTACTGAAAATTTTTAAATTTTGAGTTGACTCTCTTTAGAGGAACCAGTGCGATATGTATTTCAGTGTTGTCTACATGCTTAGACAACAAATGCAGTGACAAAAATTGTTCACGTTAAAGAGCTTTCTGAGTTTGTTCACGTTACAGAGTAGTTAATGTTAACAAAAGCTTGTTCACGTTAGACGGTGTTCACGTTACCGCTAGTGCACTGTACTTGTTTTTATAAAATTATTAAACGAATCATAAAAATTACACAAATTACACAAAATTTATTTACATAAAACACAATTCATAAACTACACAGTGCTACTGTGAAAAAATTCTCTTTACAGGTTGTAGTCCTAATTTAAGACGTATTGTTTTTGGTTGCCTAGTGTTATTTATGATGTTTTATAAAAACAACATTATACACACTTTTTTTCATTATTTAAACTCTTCACAAAGTATTTTTTTTTTCTATAAGTATGAGAAATATACTGACTGAATTTTAAATGAGTCTAATAAGTAATTCCCTTTGACTTTGTTAAACGCCCATTAGCATTTCCTGAGTTGCTGTAAATGTTGTGGTAAATTTGTTTAAATTGTTATAAAAGAACACAATATTATTTATTTTTTTATCAAGGATTATTGCGTAAGGAATAAGGAATTTTATAAGAAATGAAAAATTCATTTATTATTTTTTAATTACAATGCATAACTGAACCCAAGATAATTATGATATTAGGTAGGTACACGCACTTTTTGGTATTGTGTCATGGCCTAAACTTATTTGTTATTTCATTGCTAACATTTTTAGACCCACACGCAGAAAAAAAATATAGTTGTGCATTTTTACAGTAACCATTTACATGATTGCGGTAATCATAATATGGTTAACTTACGATTCACATGAGTGTATCAACCATATATATGGTTAAAGTAAACAAATATATGTTTGTGACAACCATATGTTACTCACGGCTTATGGATATCATAATCTGGGAACAACATATTATGATAAAATTATTCGTCATAAAAATGGTTGTCAGAAATATATACTTGTTTACTGTAACCGTATGTATGGTTGATAGATCATGTGAATCGTATGTTAACCATATTATGGTTACCACAATTATGTAAATAGATCATGGAAGGTTTCACTGGTTACCATGATACCTAAGCCGGTAAAAGATCACACAAAAGTAGAATCATATACACCAATCAGCTTATTGTCTAATATATCAAAGCTATTTGAGAAGATACTCATGAACAAGTTGTACCCGATGTTAATTGAAAACAATTGTATTACGAATCATCAATTTGGATTTAGAAGAAAACACAGTACTATCGAACAAACCCATAGACTTGTAAATATTGTAAGAAAAGCGTTTGAGGAAAAGAAATATTGTTCCGCTCTCTTTATCGACATTTCTCAAGCGTTTGATAAAGTATGGCATGATGGTTTAATATACAAACTGAGTCAAAATTTACCCGCAAACACACATAAGCTATTGAAAAGCTATTTAACTGGTCGAACATTTAAGGTTAAAGAAGGAGACTTTTTAAGTAGTTCCCAACCCATATCAATAACCAAACAATAATCCAACAATCGGAAGTTAAATACCTCGGAATACGATGGAAAAGTCATATAGATGCAAAGTTGACTCAAATGAAATTGAAATAAATTCAAATTAATTTTCTCATTGGCAGCAACACTACGCTTAGTTTAGATTGCAAACTTCTACTTTATAACATGATCATAAAACCTATATGGTGTTATGGCATACAGCTATGGGGCACGGCCTCAGCGTCAAATATAGATAAGATCCAAAACAAGTTTTTAAGAATGATCACAGTTGCCCCCTGGTATATCAAAAACGCGAATATACACAAAGATCTAAACGTGCCCCTTGTAAAAACTGAGATCACGAAAAATGTGGAAAAATATAACTTTTTTGCAATACTTGGACCAGAAAGAGATAAACAGGGGGGAAACCGGTAAAATCGGTACCTTTAGTTCTTAAACAATAAATACTAAACGGCCGAACCGATTTCCAACATAGATAGACTGTTATTTAGAAGCATCAATAGGCTATACCCTTTTTCACTACTTGGACTTTAAAGGGATAAAAAGGGGAAAAAGGGGAAAAAGGGGAAATAAGAAATTCCGGTACTAATTATATTCATTTTTTTTTTTTAATAAAATCCTTACATATTTTTTTTTGACTAGGACAGGGGTAGCGAAGCGCACCGGGTCAAGGTAGTTAATTATAATTATATATATAAGATTTGAAATACTTGTTGTTAGTTCATTAAGTAATGAAAATACAATAAATAAAAAAATTTAATTGAAAAAAAAAAAAAAAATGTAAATAGTTACTATGACTATAATATTGTTAAAAATATTGAAATGGTTACAGTGAACATGTACAAATGTTGAAATGGTTACAGTAAACATGCACAACTATATATTTTTCTGCGTGCACCATCAAAAAAAATGGGGTTTATATTGATTTTGTCATTCCGATAGTAACATATCGAAATACTCGTTGTAAAACGAAAAAGTATATATAGCAAAAGTGTATTCATGTTGCTGAATTCCTTACTTTAACCCCTATAAAATCTTTTATGAAAGAGAACGCAGTATGAATGTTTCAGGGTTGTTTACTTATATATTTTATTACATTTTTAAAATAAAAAAAACAAAAAATTAATACTATACTTCAAAAATATAAATAAAACTAAAAACTATTTAATTCGAACACTTTTGCACCTATATTGAAAAACGAAAATATTAAGCAATTTTTAATATTTTGTCCACAATCCTTTGTTCTTTTTTACATTTTTAATCCGCTTTGGCATACTCTCTACCAAATTTTTTAAAATTTCATCCGGGATTTTGTTCCATTCCTCTTGAACTCTTTGCCACAGTTCATCCATGTTCTTTGGAGCGGCCAATCTTCTCTTTAAAAGAGCCCACAAATTTTCAATAGGATTAAGATGCGGACTTTGCGCTGGTCATTTAATTAGATGAAATTTTTGGTTTGACAACCAATTGGTAACAATTTTGGAGGTGTGTTTCGGATCTCCATCTTGTTGAAACAGTAACTCCTCCTCGGGATATGCACTTTTTTCCACATATTCGAGCAAATTGGTTTGAAGAATATTAAGATAATCTTCCTTCTTCATTATACCTTCTATCTTAACCAATGGACCAACGTTCCACCATGAAAAACACCCCCACACCATCAAACTTCCACCGCCATGTTTTACAGTTTGCTTCACCTGATGACGCTGAAGATTTTCATGTGGATGGTGCCAGTAATATTCTTTGCCGTCTGATTGGAAACGGGTAATTTTAGTTTCATCAGACCAAATCACACGTTTCCAATCTTGTACTGTCCATTTTTCGTATTTTCTACAAAAGTTCATACGCGCCTTAACGTTTTTGTCTGAAAGCGCTGGTTTCTTTTTCTTAACTGCTGATACTAGACCAATTCTACGTAGTGATCTATGAACAGTCCAAGCACTAACGTTTTTATTTATTGCCTTGGCAGCTAATTTTGGTGTTTTAGTATCTCTATTTCTCATTAATCTTTCAATATGGCGAGCATCTGCGTCTGTTAATAACTTTGGACGACCAGATATAATACATTTGGATGATATATTTCGTCTTTGACGGACACTTTGCACAGTACTATGGGCAATATTTAAAGATTTTGCTATTTGTCTGCATGACTGTCCATTTTCCGTCAGAATTACTATTCGGTTTTCCAATTCCACGCTTATTTTTTTCATTTTTAAGTTAGAAATGAATTATCAATGTTTATTTTACTAAAATTACCAGGTACTATTATAAAACCCGCACTTAATTTTTTTAAATAAAAATAAAGTCGATATCAAACCATAACTCGATAAAAAATAACGTTAAATTATAAATTGACACTTGTAAAGTGACATAAACTAGCACGTGCAAAAGTGTTCGAGTTGCCATATATTTTGCGATCGTGCAATATTACCAGAGTTGTAATTGTTTTGTATTAAATTTTTTCACTATAATGTAATCTACCAAATAAAGAGTTAACATGCGAATTTTCGTTACAATATCTTAGCTAAAAAAATGTTTATTGACATTTTCGTAGAAAATTTATTAACATAAAAACACTTTTGCACACCACTGTATATCCTGGGTCCTCATAGTATTCTAAGACGATCTAGCTATGTCCGTTTATCTGTATGTCTGTTGAAAACACGATCTGGCTGAAAAATGCTCTCTGTTCATAACGTTTCTTTGGTATTGAAAATGTTCACTATTGTTCCACAATTTCACTTACCACCATACAAATGGCACCTCTGAATAAAATAATATTTGAACACTGTTGTTAACGAGGAAAAATCTTTGAGAAATGGAAGATGTTTCTTTGAGATATCCTTTATTTAAGGACTACTTTATGGTTCAATGTCCTGTGTTCAAATGAAAAGGATTTTTAAGAAAATATATTGAAACTAGATTATTTAAGCATTACTATAAGTTCAATATTGTAACCATTTTGAAGCCAGTAATTTTGTATCAAGTAGATTTAGTCAATAGAACCGTAAGTTTTAATTTTCAGGCGAAAAAAACATTCTAAACGAACGCCAGGTAAAAAAGGTCTTGTCAGTTTTCATGTAATATAAGGAGTGAGATCGTAAACACACGTTTTTCATTAAAACTTTTAACCCAAGTATTATTTGATCAAGTTATTTTAAAAAATATGTCAGTTATTATGTTTAATGTCAATTATATTAATTTGTTAATTTGATTAAAATGAGTGACCAGATTTTTTCGTACTAAAATTATTAAATATTTTCAACAAAACCCAATTTGGTCTTACAAAAAGTTGGCCAAACCATCAAAGGTCTGCCATCAAACTGTTTCCAATATTATTAAACAGTACCGGGAGAACTTGTCCGTTGATATAAAACCTGGTTCAGGTGGAAGGAATGGTCCACATGATGATTCTAAAGCCAAAAAAATACAAAGTATTATGTGTAGGTAACCGGGCTGCTTACCTATCGGATGTGTAGCTCAGTACTTGGACTATTTGGTACGAAAAGTTAAAGCTAATGCAGGTTTAAAAACATACCAGTCTTAAAAAGTTCCTGACAGGAACGCTGCAAAAAATTTAGAGGCCAAAAACAGAGCATGGAAATTGAAGTTAAGAATTTTTCGATCTCACTCCTTAAATTTTATATATAAACAAATTTTATTGAGAGAAGTGAAGAAGCAAAGTTAAAATACATATTATTTTCGATGGTGGTAGTTCCGGAAACAATTTTGATCGAATTGAACGCATTTGAAGCAAACGACTTTGGTGTCATATTTCTTGCAATGTTTGCATAATTTTGTTCAGTATTCTCTCCACCTAAACAAGAAAATTATCGTCGAACATCAGCAACTTAATGAGCGGCTCTTTTCCCACCTGATATGCCAGGCTGTAGTGATAAAGGCTCACAGAGATTTGTAACAGATGGTCGTCCTACAGACCGTATATTTTTGAAAGAAACAAGCCCGGCAGCTATTGCCACACGCAAATTTGGAAGCTGTGAAAGCAGTTCTTTAATCGGACACATTGTTGGAAACATTGGCCTCATCGGCGTGTAGACGTCTGTGTAAAATCAATGCTTTTGTAGAGACCGTGTACACAAAATAGTAGAACAACCTAATTATAATATTGCGAGTCTTAGCTCAAATATGGTTTCGACCCTGGAGACCATCCATGAGATTTACTCCACCCATGCGATCATTGTATTCTCGAATAATTTGAGGGCAGTTGATTTCGATGTACTTCTTCTGCTGTCTATCATACCGAGGAACCTTTCATTGTTTTTCACCAGTATTGGTTTTTCTGAAACGTTCAATACTTACATATGTCGATGACATTTGGAGGACACATTTGTTATTCTCCACATCGACTCCATGGGTTGAGGTCATGTTTTCTACGCAAAATCATCTCTTCTCTTGGTTCATTTTGGAGCTTTCACAAAAGCTAATCATGATCAACAAGAAATATGACAAAAAAAATAGTACCTCTCATTGTGCCCAAACCATGAATTCCTCTGGCTAGTAAAATACAGTATATGATACACGAAATTAAGAATCTTCAAACATTTTAAGTAGCTTCAGTGTCCGGTGTAACAGGTAAAATAATATTAAAACGGTAGGCAAAACCGTTTGAATCACAAAGCTCGAACAATTTGATCCCCGTTTTATGAGGCTTATTGGGAATGTATTTTCGGGGATGGTGTTTCGTCTTTAGAACATAAGTGGAATCAGCAACACTGTCATCGTTATCAATAATTGTATCTGTGCTGTCTACAGAATCGATGAACTCGAGAAATTGTTCATTAGACGTATCCAACGTATTGCGATGTATAACAAAGGTTAAAAAGTGTTGTCTAAAGACAGTTTTCAGTATTTTAAAGCGAACAAATGTTTAATACAGCATTGGGGCCCAAAAATCGAAGATCTTCTTGAGACAGTCTTACCGGTTAGAGGGTTAAAGAATTCTTATATAAAATTTGAACTTTGAGCAGCATTAAGTTTTGTATGACCATGAAGAACCTGTGTTATTCAATTATTTTTTACAAAGTGATTCGCAAATAAATTAACATCAAATTTTGAAAATATTTAAACTTTCTTATATAACTAAAATCAAAATAGAACATACAGTTTAAATTTCCTCTCTTTAAGTTGTCTGCAATAAGTTGTCTTCCTCTATGTGTGGCATGTCATAACAATTGTTTTTCCATAATCCCCAAATGTTCGCATTAAATGTAATGCCATGCCACTGACCTAATTACAAACATTTGTGGAAGCAACAGCATCATCCAACATGTTGGTAGAGTATTGTGACATCCTTCATCAAACTCTGTATTTATTTTGTATTTTTCCTGACAATATTATTTGTTTTTGCTTAATTTTGGGCATAATAAAAATAACAATATGATACATTTATGGTTGTTTTTTTTTTTTTTTTTTTTTTTTGCTAGGTGTTTCTATTTCATAAAAATTTTATTGGCACAACAACAAAGCGTTGATATTAAATTACTTACTTATAAATATCTACATAAGGGTGATCCTTATTTGGAAATTTGCAGATATTCTCTGCTATCTAAAAAACAAATGCTGAACAGATTAGGAAATTCGGTAAAGGTCTAGAGGTGGCACAACTTTGTTTGATGTTTTGAGTTTTGGGTATCAAAGTTTCAATATTTTCAAGAAAAAAAAAAAAACAAGTAAAGAAGTATAGTGGGTCAAGCATGACCATACGATACCCTACACCGAGCAACAGTTTTCTTTTAAAATTTGTATGGGAGCTGTGAATAATTAAGGACCAAACGCCTTCTGTATATATGAAATTTATTTGTATTGACTTTTATTTGAATACCAACATTTTTAAGAGATTTATGCTAGTTAAAGTGATTTTCGTAAGTGGGGCTTTTACAAAATTTGGTAGTGCGAGTTTGGCTTATATAAAACTTATTTGTGCTGAATTTTGTTTGGATATCTATAAAAATTAGGTATTTAAGGACTGATATCGAGAAATTCTTAACATAGATAGATATATGTTAAAAAAAAATGAAACCACTAAACTTACAGTTTTTATTTTTTTTAACTGATTGAAATTATTATTACAATTACAAAAAAAAAAATACATTTTTATAGTTCTAATCACTAGTGATGAAATTTTGAACCTTTTTCGGAAACCCTTCCATTATGGTTTTTAAAGAGATTTCTGTAACTTTGTTCGAACAGGTTGTCCATCTCCGTTTAAAATCTACAACACTTTCGGACACTTTTTTTGTGCTCTTCAATTCTCTTTTAACAAGAGACCAATATCTCTCCACTGGCCTTATCTCCAGGCAGTTTGGAGCTCTCTTGGTACAAATACCACATTAATGTTCTTTTACCACTCAAGACCTTTCTTACCATAGTGACAGGGTGCCAAATCAGGCCAAAAATAAGTGGATACACTAAGAAGTCTTATGAATGGAAACATCCTTTTTTGTAAACATTCCTTGATGTAAATTTCGGTATTATAGAGCACTTTGTAACAAATGTTTGGCTTTTTTGTTGCAAATGCATATTGCTAGCTGTACCAAGAACTTTTTGGTGAATTTTGTCTACTTTTGGGTTTTAAACTTTCCTACAACATTCCCTCTAGCATCAGCAACATAAAAATTTTGACCCGGAAGCTGCGAAAAATATGCCAGAACATACGTTTCGTCATTCATTATGCAGCAGGAATATTTTTTTTTTATAAAATTTGACAAAAATTTTCGTGCTCTGTTTTTGGCCTCTAAATTTTTAGCAGCGTTCCTGTCAGGAACTTTTTGAGCCTTGTATGTTTTTGAACCTGCATTAGCTTTAACTTTTCATCGGCCAAAAATCGGTTCAGCAATTGTTGAGAAATTTAAGGTTTGTATAGCAAACCTTAAACCTTAAGTTATCAGCAGATAAAAAACATTTTAATAGTACCCTGGATTATTTTGAGAACAAGTTCCCACTTTATCAATTGTATAACAGGTTAGAATAAAACCGGTTTTTAAAGAACCGGTTCCACTAGAATCCTAGGCTTCCTCTGATCTTCTCCATTATAAAGGATTTTGAAAACAGTTGCAGACATATTTCTCCATGGATATTTGGTTGTATATATCGCATAATTACCAAATTTTTTAGCAGCAATTTGTTCCTTGCACACAAGTACATCGATAAGTGTTTCAAATCTTGAAATAAGATTTATATCAACACATGTTATTTTAGATGCTCTTTCGGGATCTGAAAAGAAAGGCACTTGGTTTAAGTGGCTTGATGTGGTTTGACATATAATGTCTGGCCTACTTTTCCATATATCATCGTTCTTAAATTTTATGGCCGTCAATATCTAATTCGAATGGCTGTAGTGTTGCAATTTGGGCTCTAATATCACTGACATCTTTTTTAATGACTTCATGAGTTTCCTTTTTAAATTCGAATTTAATTGATCTGCAGTAATTTGTAGAAGATGGTGTCTGATCGAAGGCTCCTAGTCCTCCAAATTTTTTATCAATCGCAATGGTACCAATGACACCATGAACATATCTGTGTCTAAAGTATTTTCACATACATATTGCTTGTATTGTTTTTGTCCAGAAGAACCATCACATCCCCATTTGCAAAAGAGAGTCCATATTTCTTCAAATCATTTCCTTTAAATGACAGTATCAAGCGCTGAGCTGTATGATTAAGTAGATCTTGGAGTAGTACCTCTGCCGAAATCGATGTGATTGTAATAGTGTCCTTATAGCGATTTGAGCCTTTTTCAATCCCACGCAATCTGAGCTAATTATGTTGATGTTTTATTAACTTCAGTTCCAAAAATAATGCTAATGCTTCATCAAATGAGAACTTTTTTTCATTGCTTGGCGTTGGAATGCTTTCAAGAATCCGTTTTGTTCTCACTCGACTAGCGTTAAAAACTTTTTGAATGATGTCGACTTTTGTGATCAAAATTATATAGCAAAGTTTCGTGTATTTTTTCACATCCGATTTCTTCATTAATATCCTTAAGTTTCCGCCTTTTAGATCTATGGCTACAGTTGTTGACTGATTTTGGTGGTATGCCAAGATTGGTTTTTCAAGTCCATTTTTTTTTTCATTTTTTATTTCTTACAACATCTTCCCGCTTTTGTTTTTAAAATACTCTTCGAATATTTCTTTATAGCTGAAGCGCTCCATATTTTATAAAGATTTTAAAATTTGATTGTTATTGCTCGAATACCGCTGGTTTTTATCCTATTCTTACTATGTCCTAAGTAGCATAAATAAGTTCAATAAAAAGTGATAAAAACTAAAAAGGTCCAAAAATAGGTAAAATACGCACAAACAATTTATAATAATATTGAATTTTTAAATTTGTTGGTGGTCGTATAAGACGTACGTACGATCTCGAAAATTTGTAGATCTTAATTACGAAACTCATACAAGATCAATTATTAAAAAATTTTCCTTTTAAAAGATTACATCTATTTAACTGGAATATATAATACATTTCACACACAAAAATCAAAAGCGTAACAAATAGGTCTGTTCATTTAATTTCCCAGTAAATACTTGCAACGAGAGAATAAAATCAAAATATGCAAAATTACTCTCTTAAATTCTCAAAAATAGTAAAAAGTAAATGAACGCTTTTCCAGTAACAAAAAATTTATACACACAATTTTCATATTTTTTCCTTTTAAAATATATAAATATTCACATTTTCTTCAATTTTATTTTTTTCACCACAAAAATAAAATTGTAAATAAATAAACAATAACCCAAAACATATGAAATATATGGCCTTTATAGGCTTTTATTACATGAATTGTGAATAAAAATAAATAAATAAAATAAAATATAAGCTGCTAACTATTACGAGTTCAAAATAGAACTTGTAATAGTTTGCAACGAGAGAACACTCTCTAAAATTTATACGCTCTTGATTTTTTCTCTACTTGCTAGTTTTTTGAGTTAATGAACGCTTTTCCAGTAACAATTGTTACTAACTAGTAACAACTTTTAGTTATTGAACAGAGCTAATGTAATTACTCGCATGTTTTTTGTGTAAACTATTTTCCTGTGAATTTAATTTTAAAGTTCATATAGTCGTAAGCATGTTTTTCACCATAAAGTGACCTCAACGGTTTAAAAATGATTTCTTGGAAAAATAATAAAATTAACTACTTGTTGGTTTTCATGTTATTTAGTTTTTATTATTTTCCTTGTTCAAATTATTATTGTTTCATGGATGCTGTTTTATTTGATGTCAGCAGTCATGCTCATGTGGTGGAAAAGGATGACAGAAGAAGAATGCTTATGTTTAACGAGTCTTAAATGAATTTCAACTATTTAGTTTCTTTGTTCTTTCTGCGTGTTTATATGCTATGAGATATGTGTTAATTGAGCAATAATACATACAATAATAATTAACAATAATTGCCAGGGAATTTTTTTTTTTTATTTTCATAGCCAAATGTTGCACAGTGGGGGTTTTAAGTTTTAAGAATAAATGAAACTTTATACCAAGCTGTTTGAATGTTTAAATCGGATATAACTCAAGTTGAGTTATACACATAAATATATACTCTAGAACATAGGTATATACTCTAGATTAGGCGCGGATCCAGAGTGGGTGAAATAGGAATTTCCCCCAAATGGATGACCTGAATCCGCGCCTACTCTAGATCAATGTCCAAAATTGTTAGCCATAAGCAAAAAAAAGTATTTGTAACAAGTAAGAGTATTTTATATAAAACCATGTGATAAATTTCTATGTTTAAGCTCTAGGGACCGATTTTTGGGCAAATTTTCATCCCCTCAAGTTCTTTCCTCTAGGCCATCAACAGACAGAAGGAAAAGCGGATGGACATAACAAATTCATCTTAAAATTATTTGGGTGATAATAAGAGATATATTCGCATTATGGTTTTTATGCCGGGAATTTTTCACTATCCGATTCCTGTGATTTCTTGTCGAGATTCCCGAAAATAAAATACTAATGAAACTACAATACAAATAAAACAAGTTAAAATGCTATTTTTCACCAAAAAAGTCAAAAGGTTTTTATTTTACAGTTTTTCGCTTATATATCGGCAATAATAGGCCGATTGTTATACTATGCAACAAATGAAGTCTTTTGGAAAACACACGGACTGCACCGTATAGGTTCGACTCAACTATCAAACCATAGTAAAACCCTATACTCAGTTTGACGAATTTTGTGAACAATTTATTTTATAGGCCTCCAAAGTTTCTGAAAATCAGTGGGCCGTAAAAAAAGCCGACATCAGTTTGTGGCCAAAAGTTTATTTCGACTTGCAGATACTGCTTAACTATATATGGCAATAATATAGCTAAGAGTCCACCAAATAATATTTGTTTAGATATTAAAAAAAAAATAAAGTTTTTCGTGTGTTATTTTTACTTTTTTCAGAATAATTTACAGAGACTCCTAATATTTCACTAACAATATTTAGCAAAGTGGTAGCTACTGTAAAGCTGAAGAATTCTTGTTGCACTACTTCTATAAATAGCTTAAATTTATTCTTGAAAAGCTCCATAAATCTTGCCCCATTTCAAACATTTTAACGTTTTTTCATATCTATATCTACTATATAAGCGAGTAACACTGTAAAGTCAGATTTTTGATTTTCGGTCTGTGTGATGAGAGGCGCGACATAAATAAAATATTTTGTAAAAAAGAGTGCATGTATAATGTTGATCGACCTTTTCTTTAATTCTTATATATAGTTTCCTATATACTGGCTTTCAAGGTCAGTTATGTTTGTCAAAAAAATTTAATTTTGGCCGCGAAAAGGGCATCTAGGTCTAGAACCGCGGATATGGAAAAAGAACGCAAATCACGGTTTCAGGAAATGTGTCGCAGTGCATCTTCATCGATAGTCGCAGAGACACCCCTATAGCATATCGAAAGACTACACAGAGAAAACAGATTCGTGATAGCAACCGAATTTGTTGCCAATCAAACGATTCCACCTTAGTAACCGAATTTTGTAATTGTGGCTACAAAATTTTAGTTCGGAAAAATTTAGGTCAAATTGTTCCTAATATTTGCCATCCTATCAACATTTTGATACAAATTTTAGTTTTAGAAGCTTAATAAATATGTAATATGTAATAAAATCATTAATGTAAATATGTAACAAAACTCAATGAAATTTTCAACTTTTTTTAATTTTTCATTCTTAATAACAAAGTGTAAAAAAAATTGTCAAAGAGTCAAAGGGAATCCCGCAATTCCTAAAAAATTTAAGCGAAAATCCCAAAAATGGTATTTTTTACAATTTTGTTCATAGGAATCCCATTTTCTTCGGAGTTGGGAAAATACTTTCCGAATAAATAGAGATCATATCAGGCTTTCCAAAACTGCTTTTTAAAAAATCGGACCAAGTTATTTCAAAATTTTAAAAAGTCAATTTTGAAATGCCTATAACTCGGAAGTTTTAAGAAATAAATAGCACACGCAAGCATGTTTTTTCAAGACCTAGACGAGCCCTTTCCAAAAATATAAAAATCTTTGAAAAATTTTACATTTCGAAAGTACGCTAATTTGAGCCCCCATATCGCCGCGCCTGAGCATTTGTAGGATCGATTTTAATCCATGGCTACGTCCACGTCAAGTTTTATTCGGATAGGACCAACCGTTTAGAAATGGCATATTTATTTCCAAACAATTTTGATTCTGCCCCACCGTGCAGTCATGAGTTGAGTTGATCGTAGGCTGTTAGAGTTAACATCTAAGTATCATGATATCTTATTTTTAATAATAATGTCAGATAGATTTGTAATCACTGATCAGGAATATGAAGTTATATTTTTAGCAAAGTATGTTTACAATTTTAACTTCGAGAACAATATTTTGGCCTGTAATGAATATCAACTACACATAGATTTGGAACCAATTTAGGTAATAGAAGTTCACTCCATATGTGCTGAACTTCATATCAATGCCAAAGTTTATTATTCATTTTTTGGGCAAAAGAAATTTTCTACACATTTAATCATGTTTATTATTATTTCCATTCGTAGAAATTTTTACTTATCAACAATGTTAATAACACGCTGTTATTAACATTGTTTATAAGTATGAAAACATTAACTGTTAAAGCAACAAACATTAACATTAGAACAGCTAAATGATCTAGGCGATCATTTTGGAAATAAAACATTCTAGTTTTGTCCGTTAGATAACACTGCGGAATAGATATTTTGGTGCCCGAGATTTGAACTACGTTTTTTATAATTTGATGTACCGTCATTACCATGTTATACTCGTTTTTTTCCAGTCAGCTGGCGTTTTCGAAATATCGCGGTTTTTATATTTTCATGGAATATTCTATATTTTGGAGCTTTTCTTCAAAATTTTGGATAATGCAGCTTAGAATGTTAAATTTGTTTATCATGAAACTTGTCTACGTAAACACATGTTTCTTATGGGTATAATAATTCTGGTGGATGTTGTGGCATATTTGTTGTGGCATTTCAAGAATGTTGAAATTAGGCTCTTTTAGCTTTATACTTAATAAAATGTCGTATTCCGAAAATTCTGAATAAAAATTTAACACTGCATATTCATAGTTTTTAATTTAAATGAAAAATTAGCTCAAAATTTAATAAAATATTTAGATAATACTCCGAACTTTCACATCCTAAAAAAATATAAATAAATTTTTAGGTAGTCATTAGTCTTACTTTTTAATACCCATTTAGATCTAACTACAGCAATAGAAATACAGTAAGACCTCGATTATCCGTAATGGTCGGGACCGGGGGCATTCTGGATAATCAATTTTCCCGGTTAATTGAGTACCAATTTTTAGTAGTTTTTTAATAATGACAGTTTTTCGATAATGACATTTTAAGCTCCATATTCCTCACTGATCCATCGGTTGGATCAAAGTCGTCCAATTTGGTGGAAAAAATTTCACAATAATGTTTTCAGCATTGAAGTCCAATAGCAGAATGATTTTATTATAATCTTTTAGGCCGATTTTCTTAAAATTCTCTCTGACTTCTGGTACTAAATTATTGCTAAACCATTGTCATGGACATTTTTTAAAGCTCTTTCCAATAACTAAAGCTTTGCACTTGTGTGTACCAGCAGCATTAACGCAAACTAATGAGATTGGCCTCTCCTTTGAGACCTTGTGCCATTCTATGAAATTTTCATTATGCCAAGCCAAACTTCTCTCAAGTAAACACTTTTCATTCTCCATTATCTCATTGGTGAGTTTTTTCATTTAATTTTTCCACAAAAATTGTGGCAATTAATCAGCTGAATATTTTTATCCTGCAGCATTAAGTTTGTGAATACCATGTAGTTTTTTTCTTAAATTTTTAGTGGAATATTTTAGACTTTCCTTTAATGTTAATCCAAAAATTGGAATTCCTTTAAAGCGTTCCTTCCGGAACTATTCTTAATCAGCAGTTTTTAATGTTTTTCGGTTTCCAAAGCCAGAATCACTTTGTTTTTTATAATGTCTAACACTTCTCATGCCAAAAGCTATCGAAAAATCGATGGCATCAAAAAATGTTGACCTTACAAATCGATCGAGAGAATTCCCCTTTTTCGTTTTATTCACATTGTGTTAAAAATAATCGAGAAAAATTATAATCCCGGATAATAGAGGTAATTACGGTTAGTCGATGCAAAAAAATTGAAATTGATCCAAAAACATTTTATTTTTCTTTCCCGAATAATTGATGTTGCCGGTTAATCGAATCACGGATAATCGAGGCCTCACTGTACTTCATTTTACATTTTTTAAATATCGTGAATTTTGTATAATTTTTAAAATTTTTATAAAAACGCCAATTTATTTTATAAAAAAATAATTTTTTACAAAAAGCTGCCAAAAAAAACTAAAGACAGTTTTGATGTAATGTCCTAAATATGTTTTATCAATTACCTTTTTCGCTGCACCATTCCAAAATGTCAATAATTTTTAATGAATCTTTATTAAAAACTTTTTATTTAAATAGCAATTCACATATTTGTATAAATATGTATGTCGAATGTCATAACAACTTGCCCTTGACACACCAAATCCTAACAATCAATAAATTCAAATTGAAAACATTGTATTCAAAATAGCAAAATACCTCCTTTTTTCCAGCCCTCTAAAAAAATAAAGGAAAACAATAAACAAAAAACTCATAATCATTACTTCTGCCAAACAATAAATAAAAAGACAATTGCCTGCAGCACTGTAAATTTTTAATATTTTTAATATAAAAATATATCCTCTGTTTTTCTTTTTTCTATACTTTTGTAAGTGCTTAAATAAAAAAAGGAATCTTTTTTTTTTGTGTGGCTGCTTTAATTCTCAAGAAATGTTAAACAACTTTTTTCCCTTGATTTCATTTTATTTGCTCTAATATTGTTTAAAACTTGTGTATGAGTACTATTAATGTCAACTGTGTCCTTAAATAATATTTGCTCTTGTTTTGTTTTCGCCTTAATATATTGTCCGGGTTTTCGCAGTTTATTATAAAAAATAAAAAAAGTTAGAGTGTTACTTATAATAGGTTTGATAGAAGCTGGAATACCCTGCCAACATAATTGGAATTTATAAATCGAACTATTATTAAAAGCTTTAATAAATTTAAATTTTCCGCTCTTAATAGAAAGGGGAACATTGCTCCTGTCAACGGGCATCTGTCAGTTGACTTCTGTCAAAAGTTTGTGTTTGACAGCCATTGATAGCAGACTGAGTAGAAATTGGAAAACAGAGAATATCGTCTGCCCATTAAGCATTATTTTTGCGGAAACAATCACACAAACCAAGGCTAAGCTTGATACTATAGGAACACTGCACTATCAATTTCAATGACAGAAAAAGTGGTTTACTGAATTTCATTGTAGCCGTACAGGCACGGAAGATGCCGAACATTCTGGGCGCCTAGTACCTACACCTGAAGCAATTGCATAAAATCACGACATGGTATTGGCCGATCGGAGAATGAAAGTGCAAGAGATTATGGAAGCCTTGGGCATCTTACATGGCTCAGTGGTTTTAATTTTGAATGATCATTTGAATGATGGTGGCCACATTTACTCTGTTTTTTTTTAATAATTGTTTTTATTCCTTAGACTAGCATATTTGCATGTATCAGCGGCTTATGCCTTAAACAATTCATTAGGTTGTTGATGTTGCTGATTTTCAATAGCAAATTTTCTAGGGCCCTGAAAAATCTTCTGACCAAAACTCATTTATTTCGCTTTGGTATTATGCAAGTTACAATGTTTTCCACACACAAATAAACTAAATGTACTCAGAATTTTACAATAAATGAATGTATCTAGGTGTTACAAACGCAACAACACATCTATATATACCCATCTTTATCACAAGTGATGATGACGACGAGATTGTAAAAACATTGCTTTTAATGGTTCCAGTGAAATAAAGTTGGTTTTTGTTTTTATGCTAAAAAAAGGACATATAAAGTCCTTTGAAGATTCCAAGAAGGAATGTGCCTTTAGGTAAAATTAAGAAGAACCAAAAACGTAAACAAAAAGGCCAAACTTTTTTAAACTTTAATTGGGGTTTATTTTTGAATATAACAATAATAAAACAGAAAAGACACCAGGATGTGTGATTTGTTTATAATTTAATTTAGTAATTAGTAGAGCAATTGTAACAAAACTGAGCGTTTACTAAATATTTGTTTCAATGTTTTTTAAATTACAGCTTTTTTATTTGGCATCAACAAGATGCTGGTCTTCTCTTAATGTCTTATTATATGGTTTAATGTTTGTTTTGCCGTTTGTATTTTCTCATATATTCATTTGTGCGTAGGTTTGTCTAATATTGGAGTTTTATCTTAATCGAATAAAAGTTTAGACTTTTTATTATTCGAGCGATTGATTAATTTGTTAAATTTAATCGCCTGTTCCAACGAATAACAAATAAAAAATATTATTCGAATAATTTAATAAAATATAGTTAAAACCAGAACAATTTCAACAATGAACAAAAATACAAAATTAATAATTTTCAAATGTAAATAATGATAATATGAATAAATTATTGGGCGTATTACTAAAAATACAGGATTTACAATAGATGGCGTATCTTTTAAACGTGGTTTTTGTTATATGTCCTTTTCGAGGGTACATACATATCTGTCATGTAGTCTCACTTAGTATTGAATATTGTTACGAATGTGCAATGACGATTTGAATTCAACTGTCTGTAACGACTGCCTGCAGCATTCATCATGTTTGAAGGCACGTCCATGATTGACATTGTTTGTAAGTATGGCAACACTAAATGTTTGGGCTGCTGGCAATGACATCGTAGGATCGAGAATTCGAATGTACTAGTATGTCCGTTAAGAGCATTGTGGAAGATTCCCGATAGATGGCGTGTGTATAAATAGTGGCAGAGCTGGCAGTCGTTTGAGTTGATCATTGTCGCTATTAGAGTTAACATCAACCGTCGTGTACATGTGTGTTTGTACATTATAAAGTTTGTGTGCATTTCTGCGAATTGATAAACGTGTATAAAGACACTGAGTGACTATTTAATTCTGTTGTTGCTTATGGTAAATGTGTTCCATCGCTTTCAATGTGCAATAGATGGTTTCCACGATTCAGAAGTGGTGTTCTTGAAGGGGAAGACAAATATTGCCCAGGCCAGCCAAAAAGGTTAACAGGCCAAGAATTGGAGACATTACTCCATGAAGATTGTTGTCAAACTCAACAGAAGCTTGCTAAATTATTGGGAGCTACTCAAGCGGCAATTTCCATACATTTATGAGGTCCGGATTCATCCAAAAGCAGGGAAACTGGGTACCATACGAATTGAAGTCGAGATACCTTAAAATATGATTTTACATGTCCGAAATGATGTTTGAAAATCATTTTTTTACTAAATCATTACTTGCGATGAAAAATGGATCCATTACGATAACTCTAAGTGTAAGAAAGTTAAGATTGAAGACTGCCCAACCGTCCCAATCTACACCAAAGACAAATATCCCTGGCGCTAAGGGAATGCTCCGTATGTGGCGGGAGCCAAAGGGTCCTTATAGTCCAGATCTGGCCCTGTTCGACTACTATTTGTTTTGATCGATGCAGAACGGTCTCTGGAATACGCTTGATTCGTTTTTAGCCTTAAAAGATGAGCAGTTTTTTTTGGCTCGGACTCCATTTGATGGAAAGAAAGATGTGAAAAGGCCAATACTTTGAATAAATTTATATTGTGCAAATGTTTCGAAATAAAAAAATAACACTGGTCAACAACATTTTGTAACAAGAGATGTGCATACTAATTTTGAATTACCTACCTATAAGCATTCAAACACCATATTTATTTTGATTTGATCGGTTCCATTTGATGGAAAGAAAGATGTGAAAACGCCAATACTTTGAATAAATTTATATTGTGCAAATGTTTCGAAATAAAACACTCATATGATTGTTATTTTTGTCTTACTGATACAAAAGGTATTACAATTAAAACAAAAAATAAAATTAATTATCCTGACCTGTCATCTGCTAAAAGACCGATCCCTCACAGTGAAAAATTACCTGTACCAGAACCACCTCAAAATTCAGATCGGTCCGCTACGCCAGAAGCAATTGAAAACGATTCATTCTAATGAGCCACATCTACTATTTCAAAAAGATCTCAATGATTTGGTACGCGGATTAAAATTGTCCAAACAACAGGCAGAACTTTTGGTATTTTAGGATGGAATTTATTACAAACTGAAACAAGAATATGTAATTATCGCAATAGAGATAAAGACCTAAAAAGTTTTTTTTTTCACAATATGGTCAGTTAGTATTTTGTAATAATGTTTATGGCGTAATGACTCCTTGGGTATAGACTATAAATCAGAATAGTGGCGATTGTTTATCGATGGTTTCAAAGTAAGTTTAAAGGCTGTTCTATTACATATCGGCAATAAACTTCCCTCTATACCATTAGGTGAAGCTTCTAACAGGAAAGAGTCTTAAGAAAATATTAAATTTATCTTGGATAAGATTCAATACAACGAACACAACTGGAAAGTTTGTGGAGATTTGAAGGTTATTGCGCTAATTTTAGGGTTACAACTGGATATACAAAATACTGTTGTTTTCTTTGTGAGTGGAACAGCAGAGATCGGAAAAATCATTATGTTCAGAAAGATTGACCTAAAAGGAAATCTCTTACTCCAGGACAAGCAAATGTTAAAAATACTTCATTAGTGCTGCCTGATAATATATTTTTACCACCTTTACATACAAAGCTTGGGCTCATGAAAAACTTCGTGAAAGCTATGGATAGGAGTGGTGATGGCTTTTTATATTTGAATGAAAATTTTCCTAAAATGAGTGATGCAAAAATTAAAGAAGGCATATTTGTTGGTCCTCAAATCAGGCAGTTGATGAATGATGAATTATTTAAAAAAAACTAAGTGTTTTAGAAAAATCAGCCTAGGAATCCTTAATAAAAGTGACTTTAAATTTTCTGGGAAATCACCGGTCAAGCGACTATAAAAGAATTGTCGCGGAGCTCTTATCCACTTATAAGGATTTGAGATGTAATATGTCGTTGAAAATACATTTCTTACATTCACACTTAGACTTCTTTCCTAATAATTTGGGAGCCGTAAGCGATGAACACGGTGAAAGATTCCATCAAGACATTTCTACAATAGAAAACCGATATCAGGGCAACTGGGGTCCACGAATGCTGGCGGACTACTATAGGACATTACAAAAATACATTTCTGAAGCAAAATACAGACGAAAATTATAAGAATACATTCACGTATTATTCAAAATAACGTCATATTGTTGATAAAACTGAGATTTTTCTAAAATATAATAAAATATAATATTAAATTTTGTCTCTCCTGTAATATTTCTGAAGAGGAACTTAGCACGTTTGTACACTAAGAACACAAATGAAGTAAAATTTATCAAATTCAATTTAACGTTTGATAATATCTTCACAAAAGTTCTTAATGAATCATTAGTAAGATTTAACCTAAACTTCTAGAATTATGCGGAATTTCATTTTAATTTTTAATAGTTTCATTGGGTATAATTGATTATGAAAAAGTTTTTAAGTATATTCATCGTCCGCTAATATTTAGAATCATTGTAATTCTTAAAAATTTTAATAAAAAGAGCGTTATATTGTTTATCAGCAGTTTGATATAATATGTATACAATGAATAGCAAAATATGAGATTTATTGATTTTAGTCCAACATTTTAAAAACCGGTCAACCGAAAATCAATATTTTAAATTAACCGGTTCGCAAAAAATCAAATTTCGAAGAAAACCCGGTTTTTCGGTTAACCGGTTTATAAACACTAACCCCAATTAACACGAAGCCTGGTTATGCGTTAACTAATAGTTATACTGTCGGTTAAAATAATTTTTGTATGAAAACTGTCAGTATAACTATTAGTTAACACATAACCAGACTTCGTGTTACTGGGGGTAAATGAAATACAAAAACTATTTGAATTGGAATTTCTTCAATATTTAATTTTGAAAATATAGCTATTTTGACCCTCAACTTACTTCAAAACTTTATCCCGTTTTGCTTAAATTTTCAGCCTTGGGTTTTTAAGTGATGACAAATTTTAGACTTTCAAACACTCACTGTACATCAAATGAATGGTATTTAAAATAATTTTTAACGATTTTTTATGATAAAAAGTATACCAAATATTGTTATTATCTTCAGTTATTATCTTTCATTTACTACCTAATAAAGTATTATATTCTGGATCGTTATATATAGCGGACTCGATATAGCCATGTCCGTCCGTCTGTAGAAATAAACTTTACACACATCAATACTTATATACATCAATATATTCCAATATATACTGATAGAGATTACCATATTCCAATATATATAAGATTCCTTCACCAAATTATACTTTAAAATAAAATTTTAAAAATTTCTTTTTTTTAATTTTTTATATTTTTTTTTTCAAAATTGTTTTTTTAAAATTTTTTTCCAATATTTTCACAAAAAAATTTTTTTAATTTAAAAATTTATTTTTTTTAATTTAATTTTTATTAAAAAAAATTTTTTTTTTTTGAGAAAAAAAAAAAAAAATTCGGGTTAAAAAATATTTTTCCCGATTTTGACTCATTGTAGGTCCAACTTGCTATAGCTTTATATACATCGTAGCAATGGACTTTGAAATATCTATCATTAGATATCCATATTGTCTATATTTATGACTTAGTAATCGAGATATAGATCAAAAATAGAGCAAAAATAGAGGTTGTCTCGGATTTTTGCTCATATCTCCGTTATTTATGGACGGATTTTGCTGATTTTAAATAGAAAACTTCTCGAAAGCATGTCTGACAGAATTATTAAAGATTTGGATCCCAACGATATCTGGGGTCTTCAGAAAATTGATATCGAGCAAATCGTCATTTTTTTTAAAAAAAAAAAAAAACAGTGAAGCGCTTTGCTTGCCTGCAGATACACCCAGAGTCTCTGACGGGAATGGAAACCGCAACCCTCATAGTCCAGCATACTATCGTCTAGTGTATCGGGCCACCCTAATGTTGTTTACCCATTTTTATTATCTCAATGGGGAACAACATTGAGATAATAAAAGTTGTATTAATAAAATATTCACATGGTTATGTAAATTTATAGAAAAACATATTTTATGAGAAAAGTACTAAAATTATATACAATGTTCGAAAGTACAAAACGTACTCAATTTATATTTGTTTTGATAGGTAAATAATACGATTTAAAATTTTGTCAGTGTTTACTGGTTTCAAATGTACATAGGGTGCCAAAATAGTACCAAAGTGAAATTTTTACCCCTTTTCTTTTGTAAAGGTTCGAATATAATAAAAGTGTGAAACTCTTTTTTGGAACTGGATGAAGAAGTATTTTAAATATTCATTACATTTATTTAAGTTTAGATGATAAAAGGTTAGCGTATTTATACGTACCAAAAAGGAAGAACTAATGGTACTTTTTAGTTGTGCTAATGGTACTTTTTGCATTTTTTATAATAATGGACCTAAAAACATGAAATTAAGCATATATGGCCCTGATTGAAAGAATGAGTATCTACATTTTAAATAATTTCTAATACTAGAACTAGAATCATGGAATTAAATACAGTAGTGAAGATCACCGGGTTATCTAGTCTATAATATACTAACAGGTTTATAGGGATCATTTGTAACATATATTTTTAAATTTATTAATTTACCGGTTTAACCAAAATAGCACAAGTCACTATAAATTCTTTTATACATATTTTAAAAATTCCTCTAACAAAGTAATTGGTTATATGTCAATAAAATCATACAGTTAACTTTTCCAAGAAGTCAGACTTATTTCACTACACTTGAATATATTTGAAAATAAAACCATGTAAATATATTTTGGAATTCTTTCATCCAGCTGTTCGAACTACTTTACCCAAACCCTTTACTCACAATTAAAACATTCACCCAGTAAACAAGAATAAAAAAGTACCTGGAAATACTTTTGAAACACACAACCGACAAAAATAAGAATGTACAATGTACGTACATACTTTTGTGCTTCAAACTGACAACAAAAAGAAAATGTTGCTTTCGGATGTTCGAATGTCCTAGTTGCTGTTGTTCGGAAAACCAAATTTATGTTTAACATGCTGCCTCAAAACAAATAGTAAAAGGAAGAGAAAGAGAAACAGAAACAGACTAGAAACAAACTTACAATGTCAGCTGTACTTGTTTATATAGCACACTTTTCTCTTCTCTATTTTCGGTTGTATTTAAAATGCTTTCCTTGAAATTTAAATGCACAGCATAAGTTTTTCTAAAAAAGTTTAAAGGACGTTAGCATCTGAAGATTTTCTCCTACTATGTTTCATTAAGTATCATTTAACAAAAATCATGAATAATAAAAAAAAAACTAAAGAAAACAATAAAATTAATTTTGAAATACGACTTAACGAAAAAGGAATAATTTGCTGCATTTGAATTCGATTCAGTGGTGTAGAATTTCTTTAATTTTATATTATATTTTATTAATTTTTCCTTGCAAAATGTGTAACCATTGCAAAAAGCACTTTCTTGATAATGACGATTTTCTGGAAAGATAAAAATAGGTAATTAAAATATTGCCAGCAACGTCAAAAGTATCATCATGATTTGCCTACTTAAGCTAATATTTTAAAGTAATTAAGTTTTAAATTCTTAAAAAATTATGTTTTAATTGAAAAATTTTTGTTTTTAGACAGCAATATCTGTTAAAGGTAAAATTTTTGGTATTTTTTTTTCTTTAATTTTTCACTCATTCCTTCTGATTGGATGTTGTACTCTTTTTTACACTTAAACAAATCCATCCATGTGAATTTGCAAACACTCAGGAATTTCTTCATATTATTTCTACTTCATTCTTGTTTTCAATAAGAGATTAGGATGCAGTCTTCTCAAAATACTGCAGTACTAAACTCATAGAGTTATAATTCACGTGTACTACACTAAAGTGAAATTATGTATGCAGAATTCTTTATATGCTGCCTGAAAATACAAATAAATTTTTTGCATAAAAAATCAAATTTACCTGGAATAAAGGTTTTTCATAATAGTTAAAAACAATCCATATTTTCTAGACAGAAAAATGTTTCTGGGTTAATAGAGATAGAAATATGTTTTTGTGTTAGCATAGTCATACAATTTTTCTAGGCAGAAAAATATCTCTGTGTTAACCCAGGCACAATATTTAACTAGGCAGGAAAACGTCCTTGTGTTAACATACACAATTTTTCGCTATTGTGTCAGAGCGTTAGTGAGTCTTTCCAAAGTTTTAAGCTGGAAAGAAGAAAGACTAATCGGACGAAAGTCCTTCGCCTGCTCATGATTTCTTTTGCCAATTTTGGGAATAAAAACGACCTCCTCCAGTTAACCGGAACATTTTTGTTAGATAGAGACAGAGCGTAAATATTATATGAAGCCAGGGGATGATATGCTTTTTTGTACTTTGCAGCATCTTTGGCAATATACCATCCGGCCCAGGTGACTTGAATGGTGAGAAACTGTCAGCCACCCATGATATCCTTTCATAGGAGACGATGTTTCTATCGATATTGAATAGAGTCCTACTTGCAGCCTGGGAAGTGGGTATCTAGTAGGATGCCAAGTGATTCTTCTGAGGATTGCCAAGGGGCATTCCAATCCTTTTGATATAAGTAGGATTGTATTGCCCCTTGGCTAGAATTCTGCTGAGTCTTGCAGATTCATTTGTGTTATCTATGGATTCTCCATGAGCTTCTTTTTGCGACTACTATAGCTTTCTTGTAGGCATTTAATTGATCACGATATGGTTGCCATGATTTACTATTATAGTTTAGATAGCTCCAAATTCCACCATGGAGGGAAGCTTATCTTAGCCTTAGTGACAGGAAACTTCGAACGCTTTAACAACAGTTTTACTAAAGTTTTCCTTTCTCCATGAGCTTCTTTTTGCGACTACTATAGCTTTCTTTTTGCGACTACTATAGCTTTCTTGTAGGCATTTAATTGATCACGATATGGTTGCCATGATTTACTATTATAGTTTAGATAGCTCCAAATTCCACCATGGAGGGAAGCTTCTCTTAGCCTTAGTGACAGGAAACTTCGAACGCTTTAACAACAGTTTTACTAAAGTTTTCCTTTATCGTTTCAAGACCAGTGATCGAATCAACAACAACTGGAATATTCTTAAGTTTATGTCTAAGGATCCCATTAAATTTGAAGTCCTTCTTGGGTTCTTAAATAGGATTTTCTCTGTCAAGTTCTGAAGTCTAATTTCAAAGAGAATCCAATTATCGTCAGAGAACGACCTTTTATTGGATACCCTCCACCTATCTACTGATACCTTAGACGTATCATTTATGAGCGTAATATCTAATACTTCCTCCCATCCATTATAGTTATCCGAACTTGGAAAAATAAATGTTGGCGAGTTATTGGAATTAATGAAATTAAGTAAAGACTTACTCCTTTCATTCATTTCACAGCTGCCCCAAATTGAATGCCTGGCAATGGCATCACAGCCCAGGATAATGTCGTCAGATACCCCAACAGAGGACAGTAGAGCACTCACTTCGACTGGACGGGCTGTTTTATCGTGTGCCATGAAGCTTCTGTTATACGGTAGCTCAACCTTTGCTACTGTAAGGTCCTCTGAACTAAGCTGCGTACAAAGACAAATGTTAATAGATTTTTTGGCAATAATACATGATCTTGGCCTACCATTGTTTCTTGCATAGAGAATATTATATGCTGAGGCCGGGAACTCCTTTACATCCATGTCTGAAGCCCAGGGTTCTTGCACCAGCCCAATGTCCAGGTCCTCTTTGGCTAAGAGTACCCGAAGGTTATCTGTAGCATATTTCGAGTGCTGCAGATTTATCTGGACTACTTTAAGCGCCATTGTTAGTTTTTGGGGAGGGTTCGGATAGCTTCATATCTGTGAGCAGAGAGTTTGCAGCATCATGAAAAACCTTTATTCCAGGTAAATTTGATTTTTGCGATGCATTTGCTAAGAAAGCCCTTTGAGAACTCGTCCAAGCATTTAATCACCCTGTAGCCTCGGTGAATTTCACCAGAGTCAAAACAAGGAGCCGTACCAGTCCTATTAGCGAACAAGTATTCCATAACTAGTCCAGTTAATTTGGACAATTCTGCTACCACAGGATTGATGGTACCGTCTTTCACAGTCGCCATAGCCATTAGAAGATGGTCTTTAACCACCTCATTGAAGGACCGTCTGGCGGATGTAGTCGTGGTTAATGTGGGTTCCGGAGCGGCATTTTTGTCGGTAACCTTTCTCCGTTTAGGCGATTTTTCTCCCTCCGCCTGAGAACGATTGCGATTGGACCTCACTGTGTCTTCGGATGCTGTCTTTGATGTACTGGGAACGGAATCCAAAAACTTTTGGTACTCATCTACCATCTATCAATCTTGTCAAGAATGAGTAGCGCCTTGGCGTATCGAGATTTGAGGATGTCTTTCTGACTCTTCCTCTTTTTTATTTTCTTCTTCAATTGGTCGCCAGCCTTGGCATCTGATTGAAGAGGAACATTTGTCGAGTTCTTGGAGGGCAGTAGAGTGCTGTGTCGGTCACCCACGCTACTACGAGATCACCGGTCTTCTTCAGGGGGTTGTTGTTGTTGTTTTTATTATTGTTGTTGTTGTTTGTATTAATTTTTGTTCCCACGAGTAGACACGTAAGGGGATGGACCATCCATGCAGTGACGGCGTACATGAACTGGACAGAAAATGATTTCAACCGGCCCATGTCCCAGCAATGGAGGGGTGCTGTTAGCGACTAATCCTCTTTTACCACTAATTAGATAGTCAGGTTCTCGGCACTGCTACCAACCACGTTAACCTTACAAGTGTGGGAAGGGAAAAAGGGGATTAGAAGGGATAAAAAGGGTTAAGGGAAAGGAGAGAGAAGGATAAGCTTTGGTCATGAAGGCTTTTGAGTTTATTATCTCGAAAGCTGACCCTACATCCACAACCAAAATAAAAACCATAGCCAACAGTAAAGCCACCACATCGCGACAAGATTGTTATCCAGGTGCCGGTCTCTGTATCTAACCAGACACAATTTTTTCTAGACAGAAAAAAGTCTCTGTGTTCACACTGACATCGTTTTTCTATGGACAGAAAAATGTCTCTGTGTTCACACAGACAGACAAATTTCTCTGATACAATTTTTTTCTAGACAGAAAAATGTCTCAGACACAATTTTTCTTTAGACATAAAAATGTCTCAGACACAATTTTTCTCTAGACAGAAAAATGTCTCAGACAAAATTTTTCTCTAGACATAAAAATGTCTCTGATAGAATTTTTCTCTAGACAGAATATACATAACTTTTCTCTAGACAGAAAAATGTCTCTGTGTTCACTCAAACAAAATTTTTCTCTTGACAGAAAAATGTTTCTGTGTTCAATCAGACTTAGTTTTTCTTTAGACAGAAAAATTTCTCTGTATTCAAACCGACACAATTTTCCTCCAGAAAGAAAAATGTGCGACACACAAATTTTCTCTATAAAGAAAAATGCCTGGTTCAAAACAGACAAAAAAATGTCTCTGTTTATTAATTTTTTTTTATGTTAAAGCGACACTTAGATGAGAGAAAGTTTTAAAATTAAAAAATTTGCTTCTTCCACTACCTGGATAAAATGATTTGCATAAAGTATATAAAGTCTAAAATGTGCTACTAATATAAATTTGCATACACGTACGAGTCTACAAGCAGTAACACATTAAATTAATATGATTTATTACATATTTGATTATCCTGCTTAGCACATGTGTCTGTAGAAGAGGTTGGTACTTATTTTCATGAGCTCATTCAGTTTATTCACATTGTCGTACGTAGTTGACGGAACTTCTGTGAAAAAAAACCTCTAGACAAAAAAAAAAAACAATAATGATATAAAATGTAAAGAAGAAACAAAAAATTGACTGCGTATGTTTTATGGCAGTTGTGAATACATTGTAGAAATCATTATTTTTATATGTTTGTGAGAATAAATGAACAGTTTTTTTTTTTTTTTTTTTTGTGTTCGTTCTGTTAAAGTGATTTTCTACAACATCATGTGTTGTTCATAAATTAGGGAGTCCGCAGGCTAATTTGTTATAAAGAAATAATTATAAATAAATAAATCTAATATGTGAAAATAATCCTACAATACGTATGAGTATTGTAAATTTAAATGATATAAATCATACGCCTGTAAAATGTATGTTTGTTTTGTACGGGAAGCTCTTCTTTCATTTCTAGTATTAGTGTGAACATTAAAATAAGACACATACAATTTGTGGTGCATTATTTGAATATAAAATATAATTTTTCATTTAAACATTTGTATGTGACAGACAATATTTTATGTTTAAACATAGTATACACTTGGTTAGAGGCAACAACATTGAGCTGAAAGATTAGAGGAATTAAATTTTAAATGCTACATGCACATTTGTCTGTTTTTTCTCTAAAAAGTAATAGAGTTTATAAAATGTCCGGGGATTAGACAAAAACATTATACGTAATCGAATTATTGGATTTAAATATTTTCTGACAATCATTGTTGTATTATACAATAAATAGTCTATATTAATGTAGATGATGTGAAGTGATTTATTTCATATTTCTCTCAAAGGAAATATATTTAGTTTTTTTCTCCAAAATTTATTTGCAATCTATTTTGCAATAATAAGCTAATTTACTTATAAAATACAGAATAACATGATTTTTAATCTCTATTGAACTTAAAACATAGGGTGGGTCAATAAGTCCGCAACTTTTTTATATTTCCTGGCTCTTAACTTAAAAAGCAAGAAAGCTCATGTCAACAGGCATCTGTCAGTTGACTCCTGTCATAATTTGAACAAGCTGCATCATTTAGTTAGTGTTTGACAGCCCTTGATACCAGACTTCCTAGTGACTTGAGAAGAAATTGGAAAAAAGTGAATTTCGTGTGCTCATTAAGTAATATTTTTTGCGAAAAACAAATAAAGGCAAAGCTTGATAATACTATGGCAACTCTGCACCATCAATTTCAATGGTAAAAAAGCGGTTTGCTGAATTTCATTGTGGCCGTACAAGCACGGAAGATGCCGAATGTTTTGGACGCCAATTAAGGTCCCTACACCCGAAAAAATAACAATATATAGATTGAAAGTGCGATATATTTTGAAAGCCATATACACATTAGTGTGTCCCAAGCAAAATTTTTGGGGCTCAAGCATAATTTGAAAGGGTCAAATATTTTTGAGATTTTTTTCAGATTTTTCGGAAGAGGTCGAGTTTTTGCAAAAAATTGGATTTGTAGACCTTTTTTTGAGATTTCTTCATAACATTGTCAAAATCCACGATTTTCTTTACTTTTGAGTAAAGATTTTAAAAGAAAAATATCCAAGCTTTATTTTTGTGTGCAAAAATTATTAGTTCTTGCTATGAATTGGGTCATTAAGGTGCCCTACATTAAAATTTGTCGAAATATTTCCATAAATTTTGTAAATAGTGCTTTATAACTTTTAAATTTTTTGTAAAAATTAAAAAAAACTAACAATGCAGTTTGAAAGATCAATTCATTTTTAATAATATAGGAACAACAATTTTAGAGTTTACTTTTACCGTTCCTGAGTTATACCGGTAATTTACGATTCACATGATTGTATCAACAGTAAACAAGTATATGTTTGTGACAACCATTTTTATGATGTATAATTATACCCTTCACCTTCGTGAGAAGGGCATATATAAGCTAGTCATTCCGTTTGCAATTTTCCGACCTCATAGAGTATATATATTCTGGATCCTTATAGATAGCGGAGTCGATTTAGCCATGTCCGTCTGCCTGTCTGTCTGTTGAAATCAATTTTCTGAAGACCCCAGATATCTTCGGGATAAAAATCTTCAATAATTATGTCAGGCATGCTTTCGAGAAGTTTCGTATTTAAAATCAGCAAAATCCGTCCATAAATAACGGAGATATGAGCAAAAATCCGAGACAACCTCTTTTTTTGGTCTATTTTTGATCTATATCTCTATTACTAAGTCATAAATATAGACAATATGGTTATCTAATTATAGGTATTTCAAAGTCCATTGAAACGATGTATATAAGGCTATAGTAAGTTGGACCTACAATCGGTCAAAATCGGGAAAAATATTTTTTACCCGAATTTTTTTTTTTTTCACAAAAAACATTTTTTTGTCATAAATTTTTTTCACTAATAAATTTAAAAAAATAAATTTTTATATTAAAAATTTTTTTTAAAAAAAAGTTGGAAAAAACTTAAAAAATTTCAAAAAAAAAAAAAAAATTTGAAAAATTAAAAAAAAAAATTCTTAATTTTATTTTAAAGTATAATTTGGTGAAGAGTCTATAAGATTCGGCACAGCCGAATATAGCTCTCTTACTTGTTTTATCATAATGTGTTGTTCTCAGATTATGATAAGCCGAGAGCAACACAATATGGTACTTCATCATATAAATGGTTGTCACAAACATATATTTGTTTACTGTAACTATATATATGGTTGATACAATCATGTGAATCGTAAATCCACCATATTATAGTTAGTTGCAATATTTTGTTTAATTTACTTTTTTTGTAAATTTCGTATTTTAACATAATTATTGTTCAATGGTCTAAGAAATTAAATTTTCTAACATTATATTAAAAAAAGCTCAAGCTGAAAGCTAAAGAGGCATTGATTAAAAAGCAAGTTATTACATCTAATAAACACACTAAAACTCGGGATCATGACAACAGCTTGTATTTAATATAAATATTTTTTTTAATTATAAGCAGTAAAACGTTAAAACTTTTGTCTTCTCTCTCTTTGTTAATAATACTATGCTACACCAAATATATGCAAGGGCTCTCATACAGAAATTCTGTTGTACTGGAGTCTATAGGTTTCGGAAATTCTTACAGTTTTCTCAATCATTTCGTTTAGTACTTATTTTTTTGTTAACAAATGAATGAATTAACGATTTTCTCAAAGTTACAATTTCAAAAAATCATAAGTATGTTGTTTTGAGATTCGTTTTGTTTTTTGTTTAGAATATACATGCTTTATCTGTCACATAAAATAGAATCTTTCAAAATCTATGGGAAAATGGCTGAGTTGCGGTCATTTAAGTTTAAAGAAATGCAATTATTTCAACAAATTTTCATTTTCTTCACGCTCTAAGTTGATTGTGAGGCAGTAAACTGATTTTTTCCTTATTAAAGTCAGAAGAAACAGCCTGTCCAAGGATGCCGAAAGAAAACTTAAGTGAAAGAAATTAGTCACTCACTTTCATTCGAAACAGTGGTCCACTCTTATCACTTATCGTTCACTTTGCTTTACGTTTCAAGCGTGATCCAAATACAATTAAGTTGCCGTATCTGAAAACCCACTATTTGACGCTCAATAAAATAACTAAGTAGTGGTGTAGTGAGTACAACATTTGACTATAAATAACTCTGCTAAAGAATATTAAGGTTTACATTTGTGACATCTCGAACAAAAACAAGTACTTTTTCGTCAAACTCTACTTATTTTTCTACCACAAACATGTAAGTATGAGTGAAAATATATGCAATTATGTTATATTACGCACAAATGTATAATAATAAATTCGTATGCATCCGTTTTGTACTATATTCTTCAACAGACGACAATAAATAAAAAGTAAATGAATTTGACATTTCAGTGCGTACAAATATCAGAAAATTGAAATAGTGAGCCGCAATTTTGTAATGAGTTGCTTACGTTGCAGTTCGTATTTGTTTTCTTTCGACTAAGAATATTAGTGAGCGGCAAAACAGCTGTTTGTCGTTTAAAACGATCACGTTGGACACCGTAGGCCAGCCCGTTTTACTAAAGTACCTTTCCAAAACAGGTTTGTAGATACAAATCAATTAAAATCTGAACGAGTTATGCTCATTTTTGTGAGAACATGTTTTTCTACTTTTTCTATTTTTCATACAAATGATTTTTATTTTTTTTTTTTTAAAGCATAGCTGACTGTATTTTGCCTTAGTATAGGAGCATCCCGAATTTAAACTACCGTATCTCAATAATTATGGTAAAGGTTCCCTGTGCAGGTCTGGCCAGATTTCAGCAGCTCATAACAGATAGGATACTTTTGCTCCCACCAAATATAGAGAATTACCTTAGCGCCATGGATATTTGGCTTTGGTGTCGATTCGGCTGGTTAGATGGGTTTCACATACAATCTCTTAAGCTTCGGGTTATAGATCTTGTTTTAATCGCAAGTAATGATTTGGTTCAAAAGTAATTTTCTACTATAGCGTTCAAGCATCCATTTGGACATGCAAACTCGTCTTTCAAGGTCTCTTGACATCAATTCATATGGTATCGAGTAGGTCCCAGTAATGTCACAAGCTCTTCTTGAGATTGACAACAATCTTAACCCTGTAATGCTTAGCATGCATGAAGGCACTCATCGCAAAAATGCCAATAAATGCAAATATAACAAATTTTTCATTTCAAAAACTCTTGTAATAGTTTTTAAAAAACGTACTTAAATATTTTAAAAAAGCTTTTAAAGTTTTTCAAATACAAAATCAGTGATATTTGCATTTATTGTCGTTTTTGCGATGAGTGCCTTGAGGCATAATTAAGCATGTTGCGTGACAAATCATACTAAAGTTTAAAAAACAACAACCAATGCAAAGATTTCAACAAAACAACTGTCAATAGATAGCTATATTATTCCATTTTAATTTAAAAAAATATCTTTAATAAATTATGTTTCAATTCGCAGATTTTTGCATTTTTCTATATGTAGTCAAAAACGAGTTATATTTTTAGTCTCGTTCAAGATACCATGCTAATAAATTGGAAACAACTAATTTACAAAACCTATCTTTGGCATAAAACATTGTGCTACAAATATGTTATCGAAATTTTAAAATAAGAACAATAGAATTGTTAAGATTTCTGTATTTTTTCTCATTTCAAAGGCGTACGAATGTCACGTTCGGGACCATGGAAATAAGCATATACGAAATTGCTTTAAAAATTTTATTTTTGAAATCATTTTATTATGAGATAATGAAATTCGTGTATGAAAATGTATTATTTTTATTATAGTTATGGTCTAATAGGACACGGAAATTGTTTTTAATAAACAAATTTCTTCTATTTTATATTTTTAATCATCTTTAGTGCAGAGACTGGCTTGGATAAATTTTAATCCACATAAAAAATTGTTAACAATATCTTAGAAGTTTAGAAATACCACAGATGGATTCACTTACAATAAAATTTTTAGTTGTAAAATACATTATTTTTCTTGTTTTCTACATTCCATATTGGGATATTGGTTTATTTGAATTTCTTACAGTAAGACATTGCAAATGCCCCCCTCCAAACAGTGGAGTAGAAAGTGTAAAGGAAATAACTTTCATAAAAAGTTTCAATTGTAAGCAATACAAAGTGTGCCACTTTATCATACAGTAAAGAAACAAAAAAAATAAAGTTTAAAAACTGAAAGTATTGTAGAAAAAATAAACACCTTGTAAAACTGTTTTTGAAATCGGATATAAACTTTTACTCACTTTCGCAATGACATAATCTGGGGAATTAAAACAGAATACATTTGTTTGAGAGAAGAACGAAAAAACAAAAAAACAAAATTGTCATTTAAATGGTTGACTTGTTGAACAAACGACACTTTATATTTCATTACGTACATAGTTAGATTTTTTTGTAAACAATTTTTTATTTTAAATCGATTTTTTAAGCTAAAAAAACATTTTTGGACAGTAATACAAAACTTAAGTAAAAGTCATGGAATTAAAATCAATTTATTGTTACAATAATTAATTTCAATTGGGGTTGTCATTTCGTATTTCAATGCGTTCAAATACTTGTCTCTAATGGTGATGATGATAAAATCCTCTTAAACACGCACAATTTCTACACGAGCGTGTTCTATTTCTTTTCTAGGATTTTCATGTTATTTTCATTTTCATTTTTGCTTTTTATTTCGTTCTTGGTTTTTTTCCTGCTATCAGCCATTACGTTTTAATTTGTACAAATTTTTCAATTTTGTTTTTTTTTTGGTACTTTCTGTCATTTGGAGTACCAGAGATAAGATAAATTGATGACCAGTGTAGTGAGGGTAAGTATTTGGAAAACATGAAAGAGAAGGAGTCATATGAAAGAGAAAAAAACAAATTTAATATTGTTCAAAGCCTAATTGTTTGACAACACTCGTAAAACTTTTAAGGGATTAAATGTAGTTAAAAAGTGTTTTTTCTAATGATGACAACTACATATTAGAAAATATTTAAATTTGCGTTCTTAAAAATAAAATGGGACAATATACATATTTCTTTGCACGAGCTAAAGAGACATTAATTTAACTTAATAAGGAAACTTGAGATGATCTTAAATCTCGTAGTTTATAACAACACACTAATTTTGTTGATATTTAACAAACAAAATCTTGCCATCCACTGAATTTCTATTCGAATCTCTGCAATGTTTTTATTCAAATCAACTAACATTTTCTAGGCAAAAATATTTATTTTTAGAAAAGTTTTGTTAATATGAATAACATTTAGAAAGGATACATCTCAAAGTGGATTCAATATGTACAATGTCAATGCTACATACTACAGCTATTATATATTATAAGTAAATACAAAAAAAAATTGGAAAGGGTCCAATAGTATTCTCACGACTCTCACGACTAATACATTCTCTCTCTCAGTAACGCTTTTATGTATACTAGGACCGAAATTCATCAATATTGGTGGACAATAACATACTTAAAAGTGTACCACAAAAAACGTGTGGCCTATTTATATATAAGATACTAGCTGACCCGGCAAACGTTGTTTTGCCTTCAAATTTTATTTAAATTTGCAGTAAATCTTTGGTCAATTGTCTATTGCAATTGATTCTTTTTTTGTTGAAACATTTGCTGGATGAGTTGCGGTTAAGTCGATTTTGAATTATATTTTCCCTCTTTGAAGCACTCTGTGATAAACAATATTTTTCGTTTTGTTGTCAGGTGCGGGAACGATCAAAGCGGATGGTTTTCCGACACGGGAACATGCGACATACAGTTGACCGTGTGAAAAACATTAATTCTCCAGATTCAGGCCAAAACTTTTTTGATGAGCTCCTCTTTGGTTGAGACGAAATTTAAAAAATTCGGCTGGAACGAAATCAGTCCATTCGATGCGACGACAAGAATACGACCATTACCAATAGTTAGCAGTTGATTGGAGAACACTTCGGCAGATGGAGCATTTTGCAATGCAAGTTTGATCTCAAGCTTTGATCTCATCGGCAGCGGTCGATCGTGGTTATAACGGTAGTGTTTGCAGGAAATCACCTGAGAGTAAAATCAGTGCATCGCCAAAACGTCTTGCGTCATTACGAAAATCTGTCATAGTGCGATTCAGAGCTTGTCATGCACATTTATGCGACATTGTGCATTTGTCCCAGATGATGGCCATTGCTGAATGTTTCGTTATGTAACATGTTGATTCTTCAACCGCTTGAAGGTTTACTGATAATTTCAATGCCGAATGAGCGGTTCAGCAACCTTCCAGCAGCGTAGCCGCTATTCCAAAAGAAGCTACATCAATTTTCAGAATCAATGATATGAAGAATATCTTGCCAGTGCCACCAGGCGCATCAAGGAAAAACATGCTAACATTTCCGTTATCAATTGTGTTTATCACAGTATCGTACACTTCTCTTTGTTGGGGATTCAGTAATGATACATTCGTTCGAACCAATTGGCTTAATGCATTTGTGTCGTATTCACGTTCACGCTGCAATTCTCGTTCGAATGCGTCGTTTGATCAACGATCTGGCGATGGCATTCCTAACCTGACTAACAAACTGCCGCACATGAGCTAACACATGTCTTCTATTAAAACCAAAGCCTGGTTGTACATCTCTTTATTCATCTCAAGATGGGGATTCTCTGAACAGACACGAACTCAATGCAAAATGTCTTCTGACATGTCATCCTTGTACTTGTCCCACAATTCACGAAAACATGAGGCAATAATGATCGCAAATAATGTGCGTATTTGATTTGGAGATGCAGAAACAGTTGCTTCAGCGATTGCCGTGTTCTAATGCGTATAGTTTTCAAGGAAATTGAGCTCCTGACATGCAGCACGAAAAGTTGTCAACACTGCACCATTAATGTCGCGTTCTTGTTACTTAATCGTCTTTTGTTTTCCTGGATCATTCTAATCAAATGTTTGAAAATTTTAATTCAAATCAAAGCTAAGAGGATTTAACTAAAAACAAGTAAGAAAGTATAATCGGTCAATCCCGACCATGAAATACCCTACACTGAGTAAATGAATAAACACATATTTTTCAATCATTTATTTTCGTGAATGATTTTGGCCTTATATGGGAGCTATGTCTGATTATGAACCGATCGGCATGAAATAAGGTCCTATGATTTATATCTATATTATACTTATTTCTGTTGAATTTTATGTGGATACTATCATTTCTAAGAGATATATGAGCTATGACCAATTATGGACCGTTCATCATAAAATTAAGTGACATGACTTCCGTATATATAAAACTTATTATATATACGGAAGTATAACACTTATTGTGTATATACCTATATAAATTAAACATTTGTGACCGATTAAGTCCTATTTCAGGAGGACATTTGTACGGGGGCTAGGTGAAATAATGGACCGATTGGAGCCAATTTCAATAAGTTTCGTCCTTGGGTCGAAAAAAATGTATGTACCAAATTTAATCGAATTATCTTCAAATTATGTTCATAGCCATCCAGTCAGACGGAGAGACAAACCAACGGACGGACATCGTTTAATCGACTTAAGGTAGGGTCACACATGGCAAATATTTGACGAAAAAGACGTAACCACTTTATTTAGCACACATTTGTTTGACTTTGTTTACTCTTACAAGTGTTTTGTAAGATCAAACAGCATCAAATAAAATATAACTAAAATATTTGTTTTGAATTATTCTAAATAAAAGTAGTTTTTGAAATAAATATGGGAATTAAAATATATCGTATTAAGTGGTTACGTCTTTTTCGTCAAATATTTGCCATGTGTGACCCTCGATCGGTATACTTTTAGGTGGTCGTCAGATTAATATTTTTGGGCGTTACAATCATCAGCACAAACACATATTAGCTTCCAAACTATGGTTGTCTAGGGTATAAAGATTACTGCTTATAATAATCACACTGAAAAGTTTGTTTTGATTTTCAAAGTGTGTCTCAATCGCCATCGTAAAGATATCTTGATTTTATTATTTTAACATGAATATTTTAGTATATATAATACTAGCTGAACTTGGTCCGCGTTAGTGGTCCTTAGAAAACATCTGTTTTATATTGCATCTCGATCTCGATTGTGTTGGACAAAGTCGGTGCTCCAGCCTTCAATGTTAATACATAAGGTGGCAGTCCGGCTGGTTCCAATAAATTAAAAAATCGTAGGATAATCGACGGCTTGTTTATTCATTTATTACTGTGTCAATCGATATGTATTTTATTGTTTCGCCAGGCAGTTTCAAATGTATTTGCTTATTGAGCTTGTTAACATCATAATTTGTTGGTGCAAAAATTACATGTTCCCACAGCCAATCGGAATTTTTGTAGTTGGTTGTAAGACTTGGAAATACCTTGTCGACAACGGCTTGAATATTTATTTGCATTTGGCAGAGGTTCGGGAACGAAATCTAATTTGTGGCGGGATCAATTGGAATTTTTCCATTTCCGATGTCCAACAATTATTTTGAGAATGTTTCGGCAGAAGGGTATTGCAGCAAATACACACTCATGTTCGTCAATAGCGTTCGGCTTCTGTAGCTTCATTTCCAGTGAAATAAATTTGAAGGAACTTCGCATCACCATTGGAATTGGGAACAATGATCCCATTTCTTTGGTACATTTGGCCTTGAACTTAAAAGTTGGGCATGAAGCCGACGTAATTTGAAAGCATTAGTTGCACTTTTGGATATTTTGAAAGAAGTGCTTGGAAATAGGATTGGCGCCTGAAATGTAACTTAGAAGCAGCTCAGACGGCTCAATAACAGGTGGCAGAATAACTGGTGGCAGGAAACTTCAAAACGCTGCAATGTAAGCAATGTTTATTCATTGCGTCAATCAGTACGATCTTGTGATTCCTGTAGTCATCATCCTTATTGTAATAAAATTCCGGCAACTTTAAATCCATTATTTCTCTTGATCGAGCCATTCGGGAGCGATTGGCTTCTAGTCTTTCGAAATGCTGTTGAGGTGTCTCTGCAGCACTCGATGAGGATGCACTGCGACGCATTTGCTGAAGCCGTGATTCTCGTTCACTTTTCGTTTCTGCGGCTCTAGACGTAGATGCCCTTTCGAAAACAAATTTTATTTGAATAAAACCGTTATTTTTTATTAAAAGTGGAATGCGGAGAGTTATTCAAAATATTATTTTTTTTCATAGATTTCATATGGAAATTTCTTATTCATGCACCTAATATGCAAGAGTAATCAAAATTTTTTATCACCGATTGATAATATAAAAACCAGACAGGTGTTGGAATGTATTCCTTTCTTCGCTTACACCAAATCATTTACTTCAGAGTACACCACTGTGAGTTAAAATGTTTAGAATGATATTATGCAACGAAATGAAAATTGTCATTGTTTGAACGTGGGGAATAAAAAAAAAGAATTTCTGCCTCCAATTGAATAAAAAAAATGTTGGTAGAGAAATTTTTTTTTTGTTGGGAAAAAAATTATTTGGACAAAATAAATTTTTTTGAAAAAAAAATTTTTTTACAACAATCGCTGACATTGGAAGCCTTTACATAAGGTCGATCAAGGTCGTTTTTGATTTCATACGGAACATACATACACACATATGTTTTTATAAACAAATGTATATATGGCATCAGCGGTATAATGTAAAAATTTGACCGAATATCAAAAATCTGACTTCACAGTGTTACATGCTGGGCTATTCTGAAGATTCCCTGAAATTTCATCAAAATCGGTCCAGCCGTTTTTCTATATATAGATGGCATTAGCAGTATAATGTAAACATTTTATTTTGCCATGCCCACTGTCTAACCGTTTTTGAGTTCATTCCGAATATACATGCATATAAACATAAATCTTTATATATATAAATCGGAAAATTTAAATGCCATATATCAGGAACCACTGGGCTGGATTTTAGCAAAAATAAATAAGACAGAAAACGTTACACAGTATGAAATTTTTACTTAAGTAAAAATCTAAAAATTTTAGCCAAACAATTTAAAGTGATGTTCCTTATATTAACGCCAGAGGACAAATTTTAGGATAACAGGTATTGTAAATACGAAAATCGAAATTGTTTTTGTCGATATACAGGTTAGAGTTGGGTTAAACAGCTCAGTGAAGTGACCACTCATTTGAGCTCAGCTCATTCAAATCAACTAGGTCACTCTTTTAGATCATTAGTTCAGTATTATGTTGTATAATGACCATTTCGATGTATGAGTAGCATACGATCATATACATAATAAACTCATATTCGTTTTATTTTTGTTGCGCTTAACACTCACTTTTCAATTTGTATATTTACATACTTATAAGGAATCCCAGCAGTTAAGGAAGTAGTCAATGTATCCCATATAAACAGTAATCGTCACAAATGTCTTAACACTTGGCTAACTGCAATTTATATTTTGGTCATTTGACACGAATTTGCTCTTTGTAGTGCAGAGAGAAGGCAATTGATTACTTTATATATCCCAGATAATCTAGCGTGAAGAGAGTCTCTAAGTAATCTGGAGTGCAGTCACTTTGTGAGTAATTCGTTCAAACTGGTTTTATATAAATTGTGTTGATATAATTCTCATACAGTTAATTTTAATTGTTTGCTTAAGTATACTGATATTTCAAGTAATATAGCACGAAGTCAATGGTCACTGTAGTATCTCTTAGTAACGTATAGTGAAGTCACTTTAAACGTTTATTTTGTACTACACTTTAGAAAGTAGTTATTTTACCCACCAAAAGCAATGCATTGGAGAGTTGTCGAAGAAAGATTAGCCTATTTTACATTTGTGTACTACTATGTTAAAAATACAGATTAGCATTAAAAGCAGTTATAGAAATATAGAAAGTAGCGTAAGCCTGTTTTATTACTTTTATTTTCAATATTTTTTTATAAAATATTTTACCTGATTTCCTGTTATTTTTTTTTGTTTCTTTTTATTTTGCTCATGTATCTTTCTATCTTTAACTCTCTGTGTGTGTGTGTGAATTTGTTTGTATAAATGTTTCTATTTCCGTTCCCTTAAGCTTTCTCTGACATTGTTATTCATGGCGGTCGTCTTTCCCAGTAATATTTTCAATATTTTTTTTTTCGCATGCTTGCTCCCTATCCTATGGTTCACTCACTTCTAACATATTGCTTGGTTTTTCTATTGAAAACATCGTTAAACTTGAAGTGAATGGATGTGAGTGTGTAGTGCATACATTGTATAAGAAGTTAATATTTTTTTTTGCTACATTTAGACAAAGTTTTTTTTTTATTTATTTTAATATCTGAAAAACGATAAAATACACATATCCATTAGGGTGGCCTTTATTTTGCTTTTTTGTTTGTCAATGCTCCCTAATTTGTTTTACTTCATCTAAAATTATCTAAATTACGTTATTCGTTTAGAGGTTTCACATTTTATTTGAAGTTTCGAGTTTTATAAAAGGTTTATACAGCAAAGTTTCCCTACAAAATTTGTTTTAATAACCTTTATTAAATGTGAATATTGATTATGAATAATGCCTTTAATGTTTAAATATAAACCCCATACAGAGCTGTAAATGAATCATTCTTTTTATACCCATCACCTTCGTGAGAAGGGTATATATAAGTTTGTCATTCCGTTTGTAATTTCCACAATATAATTTTCCGACCCTATAAAGTATATATATTCTGGATCCTTATATATAGCGGAGTCGATTAAGCCATGTCCGTATATCTTTTGAAATCAATTTTCTGAAGACCCCAAATAACTTACAAACTTGATTCATACATCCATATTTAAAATCGAGAAAATCGGCCTACAAATGGCTGAGATATGGAAAAAAACCGGGCCAACCACGATTTTTGGTCTACTTTTGATCTATATCTGGATTACTAAGTCATTAATATAGACAATGTGGATATCAAATGATAAATATTTCAAAGTCCATTGCAACGATCTATATAAGACTATAGTTATTTGGACCTACAATGGCTCAAAATCGGGAAAAATATTTTTTAGCCCGAATTTTTTATTTTTACCAAAAAAAATTTTTTGTCATACATTTTTTTCACTAGTAAATTTAAAAATGAAAAAACTATTTCGAAAAAAAAAATTTTTCAAAACAATTTTAAAAAAAAATTATTATTTTTGAAATTTTGAAAAACGATTTAGAAAATTTTTTTTTTTAATTTTTGAAAAACAATTTTGAAAAAAAAATTTGTTTTGCTTACTTAAAACTATTAAAAATTTTTATTTTGAAGTATAATTTGGAGGAGGGTATATAAGATTCGGCACAGCCGAATATAGCTCTCATACTTGTTTGATTTTAATTCGTAACGAATTAGATAAATTTTGAATTAATTCTTTTCACAACAAAAAAGAATTGAATGAAATTTAAATCAATTCAAATGAATTTTGCAGAAATGATCTTCAATTCATTTCCAATTCAAATGAATTTGTAAAAATAAGTTTCAATTCGTTTCCAATTCAAATGAATTTAAAAAATTCGTTTCCAATTCAAATGAATTTGTTAAAGTGAATTGCAATTCATTTCCAATTTGTTTTAATTGAATTGATTTTGATTTCTTTCAAATGAATTAGAACTAAGAATTGCAATTCAAATGAATGAAATCAAAAATGAGTTGCAATCAATCAAATCCAATTGTAGTAAAAGCAGCAAAAATTTCGAGTAAACACACAGCTTTGACAGCAAAAAATTTTTATGTTGTTATTCGATTGAAAAATTAAAAAAAAAATAATAAATTTACCACAATATACAAATAAAGAAGTAAAAGTGCTATATTCGGCTATGCCGAATCTTATATACCCTTCACTTTTGTTGTGGATGCATTAATTGCCCACTTTCAACGTATAGCATCCTTAATATACCAAGAAAACTTTTAAAAATTTTAAATTTAATTGATGACGAACAAATTATATTGTAGAAGTTACAAACGAAATGATAATCTTACATATACCCTTCTCACGAAGGTGAAGGGTATAAAAACAACAACGCCAAACGAAACGAAACACAAAAAAAAATACGCAAAGAAACCAACACACATCCAAACATGCGTTTTGTTGCTTTTTTTACAAAGCATGCAATAAATTGTCTTTTTTTATGAAATTTTCAGAGGTTGTCTCGGATTTTTGCTCATATCTCTGTTATTTATGAACGCATTTGGCTGATTTTAAATAGGAAACTTCTCGAAAGCATGTCTGACAGAATTATTGAAGACAGACAGACAGAGAGACATGGCGTAATAGACACCGCTATCGATAAGGATTCAGAATATATATACTTTTTAGGGTAGGAAAATTATACTGTGGAAATTACAAACGGAATGACAAACTTATATATACCCTTCTCACGAAGGTAAAAGGTATAAAAATGATTGTTGAACACACCTTTAATAATATTTTCACATTATTTGATAAAAATGTTAATTTCTTTTAGCAAATAAACAAAATTTTCCCATTTTGATAGGATTTTAGCCGCTACCTAATAATTCAATTCCTATTCTGCCGCTACCTGTCAATTATTGTATATCATGGGAATTTCAAATGTAAGAATATTTTGTCTTTGGTGTATACTATGTGATATACAAAACGAGAGTAATGCTGGCTGTATTTTACATAAAAAATTAGTTAAATAACAAAAGCACAGTGACGCTTACTGTAGATTTACTTACAAAATCAAATTAAAAATATTTCCCAAAAAATACATTTCGAAGCCTAATTTTCACTATTTAATTTTAGATGTTTTTGAATTGCGTATTTATGATTGTGTTATTTTAAATTTCTAGGGAACAAAGTCCAAGAGAACAAAAAATTATTAAAAATATAAAATAGATGAAATAAATAAGTAACCCAAAGAATCAATTTCTCAAATAATAGATTTTAAAAAAATCATGAAAATTTATTTCTTGAAATCCGTCAAATTCAATTCGCTCACCAACCCAGCAAAAACTTCGCTTACAAAGCTACAAGTAATGTCTTTTTTAATAACTTTCTTTTTAAGTAGTAATGCTAAAAACACGAAATAAACAAACAAAAACAAAACAAACTGTTACTTTTTCCCAATTTGCCCATTTTTTTATTGCATGTTTATTTTTAGAAAAACAGAAAAGAATATTGTTACGAATTTTCAATAGCAATTTGAATTTAATGATCTGTAACGACTGCTTGCAGCATTCATCATGTTTATAAACACGTCCATCAGTAGAAGCTTCACGAAAGAAAGCGTGTGTATAAATAGTGTTAGATGTTGCAGTCATGAGTGCGTTTATCATAGGCGCTGTTAGAGTTAACATTAACTGCCTTGTACATTTAGGTTATAAAGTGTGTGTGCATTTCTGTGAATTGATAAACGTGTATAAAGACACTAAGTGTCTATTTGAAATATTGTTATTGTACATTTTAAATAAATAAAGAGTTGTTACAAATTTTAAACTTCTGAACGGCTTTTATTTGCAATCAAAAGTATCCGGTTTAGTTAAAGAAAATAAACCCCCGTTTTTAAAAGGTACAAACGTAACAATATTGTATTACAGTGTGAAAACCATTGTTTAACGCACAATAAAATAACAGTGGTGTAGTGAGTACAACAGTTTACTAGCAGTCTGGTAGTGGTTTCTTCGACACGTGGCTTTTTTTAATTTTTTTGTTTGTAATAAATACATAATTCTATAAATAACTCTACTAACAAAACAACTTATAAAGGATTACTGTTGGGTTATCGCGAACAAAAATAAGTACATCTTCAGTCGAAAATTAACTAGTCTAGTAGTCAAATTCTCCTTATTTTTAAGTAAAGTTTTTGCTGGGAGATAGATTTCAATCATAAAAGTGATTGATTTGATTAAAATTAAGCGATTTTTAAAACAGCGGACCAAGGTATGGCAAAATATGGCTATAACTCAGAAATTATTAGAAAGAAATAGCACACGCAAGATTGTGTTTTCGAGACCTAGCCGAGCGCTTTCCAAAAATATAAAAGATTTTGAAATCGGATGGGAAAAAATAGTATGCCGATCGGAGCATCCGTTTTGAAATACCTGATTTAAGGACTGAGATTGTAAAATTCTTAACACACGTTTTTCATTAAAACTTTTAACCCAAGTATTATTTGATTTTTTTTCTATCAAGTTACCTTTGTAAAACATGTCAGTTAATATGTTTAATGTCAATTACGTTTATTTGTTGTTAATCTGATTAAAATGGGTGACCAGAAAAAAACCATAATGGAAGGGTTTTCGAAAAAGGTTCAAAATTTCATCATAAGTGATTAGAACTATAAAAATAATTTTTTTTTTTTTTTGTAAATTGTAACAATAATTTCAATCAAATGAAAAAAGATTCAAAACTGTAAGTGTAGTGGTTTAATTTTTATTAACATATATGTACATATGTTAAAAATTTTTCAATCTCAGTCCTTAATTCACAAAAAACTTTGATTTTGCCCTACTGTGGAGTGTTACATTAGGCTGTAGCGAATCTTATATACGCACCAATTATATTGGGTGTATAAATTAAAAATGCGGTATTCTTTTAAATTTTTAGCTTTTATTTTGAAACATTTGTGCAATATTTAAAGTATTGGCCATTGTTAGCTATGACATTTTCCCATCTTTCTGGCAACATATTGACTCCGAGCCAAAAGAACTGCTTATCTGTTCCAAAGTGAAGCGTATCCCAGAGACAAGAGACAGCGTTATGCATCAATCGATACTAGTAGTAGTCAGACGGGGCCCCGTCTGGACTGTATTGGCGTTTTTTCGGCCAATGTCACCATAATGTACACGTTCGAAACAAGTTACTAATTTAGCTGGGAGCTAAAAATTGGAATTTTGCTTAAAAATTTAAATAAAGTAAATGATCGTGGCCAATAAAATATTTTGTTACTTCCAATATCAAGATTATTCCTAAAATATATCGTATATTGATGCTACATGTAAGTCTGCAGGGTTCAACCAACACACGAACATTCAACATAGATTTTATAAAAATTATATTCTTACTTGTTTCTTATAATACTCAGGGCTATTATTACAACTTGCCTTTATGTTCCCAATAGTAAAAGTTAACTTTAAAGCAACCTTTTTCTATTACTTATAGTTACCTTTTACTATTACTAACTTAAAGGCAAGTTGTAATAATGGCCCTCAGTTTATTTACTTTCACATATCATATTATTATTTGCACAATACAAATGTAATTTGCAAATTTAAAAACAAAAAAATTCTTAAAAATAAAGGAAGTTTATTTAATTATGAAATTGATTATATCAATTAATTTATTTAAATTGACTTCAATTATCAAAATGATATTATTATTTAAATTAAGTCTAATATATTTTATTGAATTATTTTCAATCAATTTCGTAATTAAATAAACTTTTTTTTTTTCAATAATTTTTTTTTTTTTAGTTTGCAAATTCCATTTTTACTGTTGACAGTTTGGTGCACTAAACCAATATAAACATCGCTGTATGCATACAGCTTGTATTTATACTAAAACTGTAAACGAAATTTGTAACAGAACAGCAGTCCAAAAATTAGGTGACTTTTTCGTTCACAAAGCACTACTCAAGGCGAATTTATAGAAGGTGACGACAGAACTACAACAAATACAACATGTACAAAAACAACAGGTACTATGTTTTTGTAAAAAGATAAGTGAACTGTCAAAGTTGCCTGTTGTTGTTTTTGCTTTTGGGTTTGTTGTATTTTTCGCCACAACAACCACAAGTGAATTGACAGTTCACTTGTCTAAACAACTGAATATAAAAAATAATCAGCTGTTCTTGTGAGGTCACCTTCTATAAATTCGCCTTGGCACTACTTAAGCAAATACAAGACAGTTGTTGTTGTTGTTGATTAAAATTCTTTTTTGCTTGGGCATGCGCAGTAATGACTAAAATTCTGTTATTTAAAAGAAACCCAAGTGTGTGTATCTGTTTGCAGAATGTTAACGCGTGTGCATTAGCTATTTATACTAAAACTGTAAACCGAAGCGCATGGGAATTTTTGTACTAAAGTGATGAATGAAACTATCTTGAAGTGTATTCAGTTAGTAGTAAAATCTATTAAATATTGCATAGTGGTTACAGAATTTTTTATTTTTGTAAGTTCTGTAACTTGCGAATGGTATGAGGTATCTTAATGAAATTTCGCATATTTAGAGTTGAGGTGTTTTAGAGTTGACTTGAGCGAGCAGTATGAATTTTGGTATATCTGGGAGATTGTGGGTGGATCTCTAAAGTGGGTGGTTACGCATCTAACATAATAGTTTAATACATACATTCTAATAAACTGTGTCTTAGAAAAGAAAGAAGAAACATTTAAAATATTAGTATTATATGAAAGATCTTGGAAAGACGGTTGTGAAATCGCGAAAATATTCAAAATTTTGTAATTTGTTGCAAAAATTGTAAGATTTTTTAATCTATATTTATATGTATATAAAATCTAAACTAATATTTAAATTTTTTTTCCAAAATCTCTGTCCACCTAGTCGTGAAAAATAATCAAATTCAAAATTATGAAATGATTATGAAATTTTCATACATTTTGACAAAAATTTAATTTTTTTTTTTAGATTTTACTCCAAGATTTAAAAAAAAATGTAATATTAATAAGAACTGGAACTGACTAATAATAAATTTCTAAATTATTATAAATGTCAGGAAATTGTCGAATATAGTGATTTTTTTTAAACAAACATTTTAAGTACATACAGTGCTCATTGTACTTTAAGGTCGATTTAGAGGCCGTATTGTAGAGATTTTTAATAAAGAAATATATTTACCAGATAGATTGATGAATTTTTTACAAAATATAACAAAATCCATTTCAACAATTTAATACCATTATTTATTAATAACAAAACAACATTAAAAATACTTCATTTCAATTAACAAAATTATTGGCACACTTCATTAAAGCTGAAAAAAACGTTTGATTTAGGTAGCAGTATTGTAAAATTTAATATTTAGTTGCAAGTGATTTTTGTTTTATAACTGCCTCGTGTCGCTTAGGCATGAATCCACTAACCTGTTTGTGATATTTGATACAATACTTTGTCATTCTTCAACTAAAGGCTGCTTCAACTCATTCTTTTTTGTTATAGCTCGCTTTTTCACTCGCTTAAATTGCTTTTCCCGTGGATGCTCTATTGGGTTAAGATCGGGAGATTGTGGAGGGTGTAATAGGACATGCGAAACATTGTATGAAAGCCACATACGTACAGTATAGGCCGAATGTTTCGGATCATTGTCATGTTAAAAACTGAAAGAAAATGGTAAATTTAACTTTTCTGCACTTTTTTTGAGGTGTATCCATATATTTCATTTTGTCCATTGTTTCGTCAATGAACACCAGCTCACCAACCCACAGTGGTTTAGAAACTTTTTTTTATGGAAATAATTCGGTATCTCGGGAACTATTGGAGATATTATTACAAAATTTCACATGGTTAGAGCTGAGGTGTTTTTGAGTTGAATTACATTTGTTCAGCTTCCTAGGGGTAATACGGGCCAGTTTGTGCCCCCTCAAAGTTGGTCACCTCGGGTCTCAAAATTTTTAAAAAAATCCCCAAAAATTCATTTATGATCCGAATGAGCTGAAATTTAAAATATAAATAGTCCTTGTGAAGATCTACAAAAAATGCGCTTACATGTGTAGGTTATCTCCTTCAGTTGAAGAGATATTTAGGTTTATTTATTTATTTTTTTTTTAATTTTGCTCGATTTTTTTTTTTGTTTTTTAGATATGGCGGCCCTACGGAGGGTCGAATTTTTTTTTTTCAAAATATCAGCTATATTGGCAATAAAATTCTAAATAAAATAAAAGAAACTTGGTAACAGTTATCTCGTCCGTGTAAAAAGTTACACGCATCCAAAGTTGGAACATGTAAAATGGGCCTAATTTTTTACGATTTTTCCTAAAAAAGTCCCTATATTTTTTCTTTTGTAGAAACAAATTTTCTTTGGGCCTATATACAATTTTTATATGTTCCGGAAAGAAAACTTAATGTAAAAGCATGTAAAGTAAAATTGGGCTCACTTAAGCGGACACAGTATCCCCCAGACCTATCCAAACTTGGACAATTTTAAAAAAAATATTTAGGTTTCAGTAAAAAATTCTAAAAAGGCAAAGCACCGATCCTCGAAAAAGTTCCGTATTTGTATAACCCTATATGTTGTTTAAATACTTAGAAAGTTGTTTTACTATCACACGGTAAATAGCGTCACAGTAGGCACTTTTCTAAAAAAACTCAGCTTTTGGAACACATTTTCCCCGTTTTAGGAATTTCGGTATTTGAAAATAAAAAATGTCTAAAATTATAATGTCATTAATTTAAGGACATTTGGATCTAAATTAGTTCCCAATTTTGTTATGATATCTTTAACCGTTAAAATTTTACATTAAATCAAATTTTATATTTTTCTTCATGGAAAATCACCATATTATAATTTTTTTAGTTTTTAAGGTAAATGACGTTCAAAAAATTAATTCAATTCTTTAATTTTATTAAAATATGAATCTACAAGTCCTAAGGTTTTTACCAATATCAAATACTTATATAAAAAGCCTTTATTTACTCCTCAGAAGTTCTGCAAACCTTGGCCGCTTTGGAAAATTTGTACATTTTTTCATACATTTCATGCAAAATCTTACTAACATATCAAATGTAAATTTTGAATTCAAACTCATACTGACTTAACAGAAAATTAGCTGTAACACATTTTGCATGCAATGTATGAAAAAACGTACAAATTTTCCAAAGGCGGCAAGGTTTGTGGAGCTTCTGAGTAGTAGATATATGCTTTTTATATAAGTATTTGATATTGGTAAAAACCTTAGGACTTGTAGATTCATATTTTAATAAAATTAAAGAATTGAATTAATTTTTTGAACGTCATTTACCTTAAAAACTAAAAAAATTATAATATGGTGATTTTTCATAAAGAAAAATATAAAATTTGATTTAATGTAAAATTTTAACGGTTAAAGATATCATAACAAAATTGGGAACTAATTTAGATCCAAATGTCCTTAAATTAATGACATTATAATTTTAGACATTTTTTATTTTCAAATACCGAAATTCCTAAAACGGGGGAAAATGTGTTCCAAAAGCTGAGTTTTTTTAGAAAAGTGCCTACTGTGACTTTCTAAGTATTTAAACAACATATAGGGTTATACAAATGCGGAACATTTTCGAGGATCGGTGCTTTGCCTTTTTAGAATTTTTTACTGAAACCTAAATATTTTTTTTAAAATTGTCCAAGTTTGGATAGGTCTGGGGGATACTGTGTCCGCTTAAGTGAGCCCAGTTTTACTTTACATGCTTTTGCATTAAGTTTTCTTTCCGGAACATATAAAAATTGTATATAGTCCCAAAGAAAATTTGTTTCTACAAAAGAAAAAATATAGGGACTTTTTTAGGAAAAATCGTAAAAAATTAGGCCCATTTTACATGTTCCAAATTTGGATGCGTGTAACTTTTTACACGGACGAGATAACTGTTACCAAGTTTTTTTTATTTTATTTAGAATTTTATTGCCAATATAGCTGATATTTTGAAAAAAAAAAATTCGACCCTCCGTAGGGCCGCCATATCTAAAAAACAAAAAAAAAATCGAGCAAAATTAAAAAAAAATAAATAAATAAACCTAAATATCTCTTCAACTGAAGGAGATAACCTACACATGTAAGCGCATTTTTTGTAGATCTTCACAAGGACTATTTATATTTTAAATTTCAGCTCATTCGGATCATAAATGAATTTTTGGGGATTTTTTTAAAAATTTTGAGACCCGAGGTGACCAACTTTGAGGGGGCACAAACTGGCCCGTATTACCCCTAGGAAGCTGAAAAAATGTAATTCAACTCAAAAACACCTCAGCTCTAACCATGTGAAATTTTGTAATAATATCTCCAATAGTTCCCGAGATACCGAATTATTTCCAAAAAAAAAAGTTTCTAAACCACTGTGCAACCCCTGTTGCGGACATACAACCCCACACGATTACACCTCCACCACTATGTTTTACTGTTGAGGGAATATTTTGTTTTTCAAAATCTATTAGATTTTCTCCACACCGTTTGACGGCCATCAGAGCGAAAACTATTAAATATGCTTTCATCAGAGAATAGGACTTGGTGCCATAAATTATGGGCTTACGTAAATAGCCTACGACAACTATAGTTTGCTTTCTGAAGCAATCTTCTGACTGTTGCGGAGTGAACATCTTTCCCAAACTCTTCTTTAATCTGTGTTGAAGATATTTTTGGATATAACCTGACCTTTTTGATTATATGACTGCATTCACCCTTACTTAGGGAACTAAGACAACCTGTGTTTTTAGCACAGCGAAAGGCAGACTCACACCACTACAGTTTTTAGATATTGTAGTTGTATGAGTTGAGAAAAAAACAAAAACAATAACTGAAATAAACAAGCATAAAAAGCGATAAGCGTAAAACAACCTGCTTCTATCAATGCTCATGCGAGACTGACTGGTTTTGATTGTTTTTATACAATGTATGTGCTTGCGTACATGTGAAAACAAAACCAAGAGAGCTCATTTGAGAGCTCAATGCCTTTCGCTGTTTTAGCACTTTCAAGTGTTGATGCTCCCATTACAACGTTGCACGATACTCTGAATTGTAAAACGGCTCTTTTCCATAATCTCTCCAATCTCAGCATATGATTTTCCTTAATAATGCAAGCGAAGGATGATGTTGCGCTCAGATTCTGTTGTTTCCTTTTTTTTTTTTTTGTTAGTCATTTTTAGTCATTTTTAGCAAAATTGATAATTATTGTGAGCGAAACGAAAACTGTTAAATAAAAGAAGAAAAAATAGGATTTTCTAAGAAAAAAAAATGGCTAGATCGATAAAATTTTTGAGAATCAGTTTAAGTGTGCCAATTAGTAAATACTATTACAAAATTGTTGAAATGAATTCGGTTGTATTTTGTAGGAAATTCATCAATCTATTTGATAAATATATTTTTTTATTAAAAATGTCTAAAATACGGCCTTTAAATCGATCTTAAAGTACAATGAGCATTTTGTACGAATAATTAAGTTCGGCACTGTATATCATTAAATTAAAAATTTCACATCCAGGTTTTCAAATTTTTTCACAAACTATAGAAAATATCTATATTTATTGGAAAAGAGCTGGCATATAATTATTACCTGTATGCTCAAAAACGTGGACAATGAAGCAGATTTTGTTAAAATAGTCAAATTTTTAGTAGCAGTTTATTCAATTGCACAAAAATTATACTTAAATGAATGTTCTCAAAATTATTTTTATTAAATACATTTGTGGGAAACAAAGATATTTTATCAACTACCGCACCATGGGTAGCATCCTACCAAATACAGAACATTACCTTCAAAAATATTGCGCTTTTCCATAATAAAAATTTTTTTTATAAATTTTCTTGGTATTTTATTCAACAACAAGTCAATTTATACTACTTATAATATGAAAAAATGCAATATTTTTTAAGGACGGAGATTTAAAGTGGCATATTTTTGAGTCTAATTGAGATATTGATTTGAAAATTTTATTTAAGAACAAAAATTAAGTTTTCTAAGCAAAAATAAAAATTGCTCGGAATAGATGTTTGATCCACATTTATTGGCCCTAATATTTGCGTACGCTAACCCCAAATAAGTACAACCGTTTCTTTTTTACCCCTTTCCGTCTGTTGTAAATCCCGTATTTTTAAGTCATACACCCAATACACCCAAAGCTAAGTATAAAGTCTAATATAAATCCAATATGCAACATACTTGAAAACATGCCATAATTACAACCTATCGTTTTCAATATGTAAGTTTAAAAAAAAAAATACATTCATTAGAAGTTATTGAGTACCTAAAACTGATCCAATTCTTTGTTAAATTATTTCATATCAATTCCAAGAACCTATATGAATTCAAGTTTTGAAAATGAATTTGTTTATCTCCCTACATTTTGTACATCCAATTACTTTCCAGTACTTATAAGAAGAAAAAAGCCATAGAAGGCTTAGCATTATATTTGACAAACAAATTGAAACGATGAACAGAAACCAAATTCAATAAAGGGGGAAGGAATTTAATAAGCAATTTCTATTTGTATTTGAAAAAGTACACAACTGCCTATGATTCATTTATATTGAATGAATGAATTTCCTTTTTTTATTCTTCACTGTGAGTGAATGGTCGAGTAATAGTGTATGGGCAATTTTTTGTTAGTTTTTACTTTAAGTTAATTTACTGTGTATGTTTTAACAATATTGCAAAAATTTAAAATTGCAAAATCGCAGATTAGCCACCAAAGAAACTAGAAATATAAATTATGTATAAAACCTAAGTTTCCTCGACATCTTCCAATTTCGAAACGGCCTCCATACTAGCCCATCATAAGTACGTCCGTTGAAATTTGCATTTTTAATCTCCACTTAGCGTTTACCAAAATCAAAAATGATTTCGTTAAAAAAAATTTTGAAAATGTAAAATTTGGGATTTGTTATCAAGTTTAGTTGTCAAATTTTTAATTGGATTTTCTTTTTCGAAAAATGCTTTTCTGATCTAAGGGGTTTTCCAACAAGAGGTTTTAGAGGTGTAGCTGTCACATTTAAAGCTTTTATTCTTAGAGATTTAACAAGTAGAAACTACGCCATTACTAAAAATGGAACGATACACGTTCAACAACGCATTGAAATTATTAAAATTCACTACAAAAATGGTGAAAATATTGCAGTCAAAGTTCGCAAAACTAAAGCATTTTGGGTCGTCGTGAAGCACCCTGTCGGACCGCAATACTGAAATTGCAGCAAAAATTCGAGCTATTGGAACAAGTTAGTGATGTGAAGAATAAAACCCGTGTAAGTCGCTCAAGAACAACTGAGAATATTTCTGCTGTAGCCCAAAATGTTGAAGAAAACCCAGTTTTGTCCATTCCTCGTCGTTCTTAGGAATTGGGCATTCCACAAACGTCATTACACCGTATTTTGAATAATATTGATCTGGACAACGTTAACTTTCAACAAGACGGCGCTACGTGGCACACACGCAACGAAACCATTGCTCTTTTACGGGAAAAGTTTCCGAACTGTGTTATCTCTAGAAGAGGTGATCACAATTGGCCACCGAGATCTTGTGATTTAACACCTTGCGACTTCTTCCTTTGGGGTCACGTGAAAGATAACGTCTACGTCTACGCCAACAGCCCAGCGTGGATTCAAGACTTCAAAGATAAAATTCATGAGGCTATCGAGGACATAGGGCAGCCAGTTTGCGATTTGGTTATGGAAAATTTTATGAAAAGGATATGGCCCTGTAAGCGTGGTCGTGGTGGCCATTTGGCTTATGTTGTTTTTCATTATTAACGGCATACCTTCCTATTTATTATGACATAAACATCCGATCATTTATCTCAAAAAATTAAATTTTTCTTTGAATACCAAAATAACACCTCTTGTTGGAAAACCCTTTAGAACTCAAAACTTCATATAAAATGGTTAATATCTCAACGTTATTAGATTTTGTTGAAATTGTCAGTATCAGGTTAGATGATCGAAAAAGTCCAACATTTTTTATCAGCAAATTAATACAAATTAAAAGAGCGCGAACGAAGCTCGGTTACTGATAATTATGTATTTCATTTGATGTAGCGTTCTGATTCCAAAATCATAATTTTTTATCAATGAATTTTAATTCAAATCAAAATTTTGTGGCTGTAACAAAAAAAAAACAAGTGTACCGCATATTATAACTACACTAAACATTGTGGTTTTATTATCAAAGAGTGTCGCGTTCGTTATCGTAAGATTATGTTTTTCAAAAACAAACATTCTTATTGTTTTAGCATAGTATGAAACAGTAAACTTAGGCCATAGACAAATATATAACACTATTGGTTATCATGTAATATTGTCATAATGTCCTAATATTTCACAATGCTTTTTATTGCTTTTCGAGAAAAAAATTTCCTAAAATTATACTACTTTCTATGCTATGTTGCGTTATCGTAACGAACCAGCAGAGACCAATGCCGAATGCCTAAGAGTTGGTTAAGCAGAGCAGCCGAGTCGTGATATATTAGGACATTATGACAATATGACTGATAAGAGACCTTGTGAATTGACCATATAGAAAAAGATAAGTTGGAAACTTGTACATGCCAGCAAACATTGAAGAAAATTGTAAACAATGCAGAAATTGCATTACCAGTAGGCTTGAGTAGTTAAAGACTTGGAGAATTAACTAATAAATACGAAGTTTTTGTTGAAATTACTGAAATTAAAACCTGTAACAAACGTGACGGGAAAATAAGTAGCGTCACAAATGATGCGCGCTTAATCATACTTAAGGTTTGATTTGATAACGAATGCAAATATATCAACATGACAAAATCGCTTTAAAAAATTGTGTTTCAATTTAATTTTTTTGTTATTTTTTGAGATTTGTAGTGTTCTGGTTCCCATGACTATTGCTAATATTGGGTGTATGACTTGAAAATGCGAGATTTGTTTAAACATTTGTACAATATTAATTTATTCAAAGTATTGGCGATTGTTAGCTATCTCTTTTTACCATCTTTCTGGCTACATATGGATTCCGACCCAAAAGAACTGCTCATCTTTTAAGGCCAGGAACTAATCAAGACGATTTCGGATACTCTGTTCCAAAGTAAAGAGTATCCCAGAGAGAGCGTTCTGTATCGTTTGAAACAAATAGTGGTCGGATGGGGCAAGAACTGGACTATAAGCCGGATGAGGCTTACATTCCCAACCGCTACTTTCTAAACAGTTTTTAACAGGTATTGCAACATGTGGCCGAGCGTTGTCATAATGGAATATTTCTACTTCATGTCTGGACGCATATTCTGTGCACTTTTCGGCCATTGCTCCTTTTAAACGAATCAGTTGGGTTCAGTACAGGTTCCCTGTGATGGTTTTCAGCAGCTCATAACAGATAGGATCCTGTTGGTCTCACAAAATTAAGAGCATCACCTTTGCGCCATGGATATTTGGCTGTGGTGTTTCGCTTTACGTTATCGTAATAGATTAATTTTTCATCGCATGTAATGATTCGGTGCAAAAGTGATTTTCTTTTTTATAGCATTCAGGTAACATTTCAGACATACAAAATCGTTTTTAAAGGTCTCTCGGTTTCCATTGAATTGGTAACCAGTAGCCCAGCTTTGGGATGAATCCTGCTGCTCGCAAATATTTTGAAATTGCTGCGTGAGTAGCTCCCAATGATTTTGCAAGCTCTTGTTGAGTTTGATAACGATCTTCATGGAGTAGTGCCTCCAATTCTTAGTCTTCAAACTTTTTTGGCTGGCCTGGGCAACCTTTGTCTTCCGTGTCAAAATCACCACTTCTGAACCGCACAAACCATCTCTATAACAATGAAACCGATGAAACATATTCACCATAAGTTTTGGTGAGCAATCGGTGTGCTTTTGCGGCACTTTTTTCAAATTGAAGAAGTGAAGCAAAACTTCCCGCATATGATGTTTTGTTGGCACAAAATTCGACATTTTCAAAGCAAAAAAAAAAAACTATGATGTTCACTAATTAAGTGAGAATAAATGACAGATATGGACCCTGGAAAATGACATATAAGTTACTAAAAAAAACGCGTTGAAAAGATACTCCATCTATTGCAAGTCCCTCATTTTTAAGTCATACACCCAATATATTCGAAACCAGAATAAAAATTGTTAAGACTGCTTTAGTTTTTTTTTTTTTTACTTCAGGGGGTTATTAATGTCGCGTTCTGGATAGTGTCAAACTAAAAAAAAAAAATTAATTCTTTCCCAATTTTTGTAATTACTTAGTAATAATTTCATAATATGAATAAATTTTGTATGTATGAAGTGATTCATATTTCTTAATTCTTACACTTGCCTTTGGATCATTATACATTAGGCTGCTGTTTTTATGTATACATCTCGAATTATAGACTTTTTTTGTTTATAATAAGAATAAATATAGCACTTTTACTTGTGTAGTATTTTAACTTATAACAATTGTTAGATTGTTTATAATATTGCTATTACTTTACTAAATTCTAAATTCTTATCCTGCAAATGAAATAAAAAATCAAATGTACAAAAAAATATATATACATATTTAATTTGCATAATACATAATAGTAAACAGCTGAGGTTTCAGATTATTTTCGCTTTGTTCTAAGAATGTTTTCAGCAAAATGTTGAAAATGTATACATAATTTATATTACATTAGAAAATATGGGAAGCACAAAGATACTTGATGACTGTCAAGTGTTGAAAAGCCTTGATATTTTTTTGCCTTCATAATTGAAATGCTAGTTTTACAAAAGTGTTGAGACACAATGATTATATATAGTTATACTTTTGAAAAGAAACTACTTGCATTTGTTTGTACAAGAATTTAGTACAAACAAAAAACAAGATTAAGGCAATATATTTACAACATTAATATTGAGAATGATTATAATCACATATAATCATATATAATTATATATAAAATTGTAAAAAATTACACAAAAGAGTAAGTTTTAATAAAAAAATAAATTACTCGAAACATTGTTGAAAGAAATGCAAATTTCTTTATAGTTCCACTAATTATGAAATTTTGAACCCTTTCCGAAAACTCTTCCATTATGGTTTTTATAGTACTTTATGTCACTTTGTGCGAACAGGTTGTCCATAGCCGTTTAAAATCTACCACAATTTTGAACATCTTTTATGTGCTCTTCAATTCTCTTTTAACAAGTGCCCAATATCTCTCCACTGGACTCAGTTGCAGGCAGTTTAGAGGAATTGCCTCTCCTGGTACAAATACCACATTATTGTTCTTGTATCACTCAAGACCTTTCTTACCATAGTGACAGATGCCAAATCAGGCCAAAAATAAGTGGACACATTAAGAAGTCTTATGAATGGCAACATCCTTTTTTGTAAACATTCCTTGATGTAAATTTTGGTATTTATAGAGCCCTTTGTAACAAATGTTTGGCTTTTTTGCCTCAACTGCATATTGCTTGCTATACCAAGAACTTTTTGGGAAATTTTGTCTGCTTTTGGGTCCTAAACTGTTTGTCAACATTCCCTCGAGCATCTGCAACTTACCCAGAAGCTGCGAAAAATTTTCCATACGTACATTTTGTCATCCATTATGCAGCAGGTATATTTTTTTTATAAAATTTTACTTCAATTTGACTTCAGTTCCTGTCAGGAACTTTCTGAGCCTTGTATGCTTTTAAACTTGCATTGGCTTTAACTTTTCGTACCAAATAGTCCGAGGGCTGCTTTCCTATCAGATGTTTTGGGAGCTCTTTTGAAATGCTTTCTATTTATTAGCTTTAGAAACAACATGTGGACCATTCCTTCTACGTGATACTGTTTAATAACATTGGAATCAGTTTGGAACATTGGAATCAGGTTTGCCTTTGATTGCTCGGCCAACTTTTTGTAGGACCAAGTTGGGTTTTGTTGAAAATATTTAATAATTTTAGTACGGACTTTTTTCTGGTCACTCATTTTAATCAGATTAACAAGAAATGAACATTAAACATAATAACTGACATGCTTTACAAAGGTAACTTGATCGAAAAAAAATCAAATAATACTTGGGTTAAAAGTTTTAATGAAAAACATGTGTTAAGAATTTTACGATCTCAGTCCTTAATTGAATTTATTGAAATCTACATAATTTAAAATATATTACAATAAAATTCCAGCTTTGTCAATTTAGTTAAAATTTGTGTAAATTTCATAAATAATTTAATTCGGATTGAAATTATCGTCATCATTAAAATACCGTTATAGAAAAACCATTAAATTCCGTTACCGCTAAGCTACCGTTACAGTTTTAACTGCAATTACCGTTACCGCTTAAACGACATTACCAAAATAATCCAAGTTAGCGTTACCGTTAAGTTTTAAGCGTTTTTAATCGAAGGATCTACCACCAATTATAACTTGATAGCAAAAAAATCATAAAATTTCATGTACAACGCAAATCACAATTTTTAAATTTTCAAAATTATTAATAAAAAAATTTTAAATTTTCGATTGTAATAATCGCTTAAGGAAAACTTAAAGTGCAAAATTTAACGGTTGTACTTTTTATGGGCTAGAGTCTGAATCAATTTGATATTGGCGGATTTCGAGGAAATTTTCTTAAAATTATTTCTAAAAAACGCTATTTTGTGATGCAGTTTTTGTTTCCATTCGGGCTATGCTTAGTCTGTACAGGTTCTTCAAAGGTCTGATTCCTTTGAAATCTTTACCACAGAGCTGTCTTGGATCTTTGGAATATCTTTGTTAATGGGCGAAGCTTCTAATAGAGGATTCGACGAGATAAATGATTCGGCTTCGACTAATTATTCGTAAATACAGCTAATGGATGCAATCCGAAGAGATAAATTCTTCAGCTCTCATCGGCTAACTACAACTTATTGGCTATGACTAGCTAATGAGTATAATCCGACGAGATAAATGCTTCGGCTCCGAGGAGAAAAATTCTTCAGCTCTCATCGGTTAACTACGAATTTTAACTACGGTATTAGTACGAAGTAAAAATTTAGGTCTCGTCTAATTATGCCTTGTTACCTGGGCGCAAAGTGTAAGTAGATCGGCACTTCGATTCTAGCTTCCCTTTTCATGTTTTTCTTAAATGTCTTATATTCGAATTCACATAAACTGTTAGGGAATTATTAACAACAGTATACTAATATGAATTGTATTAGTATTAATTATGTTATGTTAGTGGATTGACTTTTGTAACTGCACGTTTAAATTTTCTAATATTTAGTTTCAGATTGTTTCATTAGATTAAAAAATTTGTAATTTTAAATTTCTGTGACATTATTAACCCTTTTATACTGAAATCAAATTTGTCCAATACATCGATGTTTTTTTTTTTTGTAATTATTAAAAATATAAATGGCTTTGGTGTCGATTCGGTTGGCTCTCCTCTATTTGGGATATCGTAATGGATCCATTTTCCATACTAGGTAATGATTATTTTATAGCATTTCAGACATACGAAATCAAGGTCTCTCCGCTTCAATTCGTATGGTACCCAATTTCCCTGCTTCTGGAAGATTCTTGCTGCTTAAAAATGTTTTGAAATTACTGATTGAGTAGCTGCCAATGATTTTGCAAGCTTTTGTTGATTTTGACAACAACCTTCATGGAGTAATGCCTTTTGTGGCTGGCCTGGGCGATTTTTGTCTTCCGTGTCAAAATCACCACTTCTGATCCACACAAGCCATCTGTCTCACGTTGAAACTGATGAAACTCCTTCACCATAAGCTTTGGTGAGCAATATAGCAAAAAAAAAAACGTTGTTGTTTACATTGTAATGTTCAATAATTAATTGAGAATAAATGACAGATATGTACTCTTCAAAATGTCATATAAGTTATTGAAAACAAAAACCCCGTTTGTTTTTAAGCCATACACCCAACATTTTTTTAGTGCTATCTTTTTACTTTGGTGTCCCGATCAACTAAAAAATATTTATTTGATATTGATATGTCATTTCCCGGGACGTAAAATCAGGGAAATTGTGAGAATTCCCGTGATTTATTTTACTTGGTTTAATGTTTTTGGAACATGACTTTCTCTAAAATAAAAATTCGTACAGCAAAAAAGATTTAACCCAAATAGACAAGTTCATTATTCAAATTATTCAAAAAATTCGTGAATGTACAGGGCTGTCACAGAATTCTATTCCGATCGAAAGTGGAATTATTTAAATATTTTGGTTTTTCACAATAACATCACTTAACATCTTTACTTAATTTTTTATTTAATAATTATAAAGCAAAACATTGCCAATTCAAAATTAAACAAGTAAATGGTCAATTCACAACGTCTCTTAACATGTCATATTGTCATAATGTCCTAATATTTCACAATGGTTTTTATTGCTTTCCAAGCAAAAAATGTCCTAAAATAATACTACTTTCTACACAATGTTTATTACGTTATCGTAACAAACCAGCAGAGAGCAATGCCTAAGAGTCGGTTAAGCCGAGCCGCCTAGTCGTGATATTTTAGGACATTATGACAATATGACTGATAAGAGACCTTGTGAATTGACCAAAAATATATTTTTTTTTGTGCGAATTAACAGAATTAATTGGAATCTAATGAAGGTAGAACAAAATCTAATGGAAATCGAGTCCGTTTATCTCTTTATATTAAATTTATATTGGATTTTTTTATTTGTATCCAATAACATTTTAAAACTAAGCACATTTTTATCTTTTTAACGAAGTCTACATTCTTAAAATTTAATAATTTGTTCTAGGCGGGAATTCCCGGGCTACCGGGGAATTTCAAAATTAATCCCGACTTCCCGGGAAATGAAAAAGTGCTGGAAAAGAAAAACTCTAGTCATAGTACAATATAAATAAAACGTTTGATAAAATAAAAAAGAAAAAATCATTTAATGATTTCCACAATCGACTTCTTTTGATCTCTTCAATATATATATTTTTAGTTATGTGATATTGAATTAAATTTTACTTCTAGCAATTCAGTCTCATCCCCTTACCCTAGGTCTCCACGTAGCAATTTTTATTGCTAAGAATAAGCAAAAACGTCGGCAGAACAACAGCAGAACGATTGCTGATTGCTTTAGGTGGAGAAAACGTTCGTCACAAATACAAAATGTTCAATGCGAGAAGTTGTATGAAAAACTGATGGGTATTTTGCTTAAATTTTGTGTTGAAGGATTTTTCCCACTAATTTCTTTGTTTTTTTACTTTTGGTACTTAAATAAATTAAATGTGTATGCAATAATCACAATGAATCATAGGAAGAAGAAATTTTACATTAATGACAACTGAACTGACAGCTTATTGCTTAGCAATAATTGCTCAAGCAATCTGTATAGCAATCATTGCGCAATGGATTGCTACATATGGCAATTTGCCGTCTACACTTGCAAATTTCATTGACGCAATCAAATTTGACAATTTGAGCAATAAATATTGCAACGTGGAGACCTAGTGTTACGGATTTACCAAAAATTTTAAAGGAATTTCATACGTAACTGAAATAGTATATTAGATAAATCGGAAAAACCAGAAAAAGTATACTTTTGTCCATGGCTCCAAATCATCAACGGCTATTGCTAGCAGAAATATTTTAAGAATTTTTAACTTGAAATTAAATAAACTTTTAATATATGAAAAATCTGCTGCGAATTCTAACCAAACACCTCTGTATATTTGTATTTCCCTGACATCCCTTAAGTAGTGCTAGCAATTTAATACACGTATTGCATGTTCATATTTATTTATATAAAATTTACACAACGAAAACGTGTGCTACCAAAATGAGTAAAAATTTAAACGAAGAAAAAAAAATCAATATTTGTCTATTTTCCGCATTTATTTGATTTTATTTTGCAAATTTTCATTTCCTTCTAAGAACATGAAGTTTTTATTCAAACACATTTTGCTTTCTACATGAAATACTTACTAGTAAAAGTACTGCTTAGATTTAACAACCGTAAAAAAAACATAATTTATGTGTCTGTAAAAAAAAAAAAAAAATGAAATAAATACAATTTTTATTTCCAAGAGAAAAAACAAAAATAACTTTATTTAGAACAAAAAAAAAAAAAAAAAAATATATAACCTTAAAGTCAATAACATTAAAAGTAGAACAAACAATTTTTTAGCTTTTTTTTGTGTTTTTTTGAAGTTGCAATGAAACGTAAAATATGCTTACTTTAGCTAAATACCAACCAAAAATGAAAAAAACAAACTTCAAAGCCATAAGTTTAGGTTGTTTTTTTAAGGTTCTTTTATTTAACGCCTTTTAAAACAATTCAAAACGTTTTAGTTTAGGATGGCTTTTGTTAAGTATTTGCCTTGCCAGCATGATGTCGAGCTTTAATTCAATTGTGTTTTATTTAAATGGAAACAAAACGGAATGATACACGTCCCACTGGGACGTGATTGTGAAACATAAAAAAAGTTTAAATTATAATTTAAATTTCTTAATTTTCCTTGGTAAATTTTTTTTTTGGTAGAAAAAAACATATTTTATGTGTTAGAAAATTAATTTTAGATGAAGACATAGACAACAAATTCAAACAGTGTGCTTAATAATGAAAATTCTTTTAAAGCACTCATAAAAGTGTTGTTGTTGATTGGGAATATTTTTTGATAATATTTTCAAGCCATTTAGTTTACTTTTCACAACTTCCAGTTTATTTTTAATGTTTTCATTTGTAATAAAATTGTTTATGGACATGTCCATGGTCGTCAAGAACGCGACATTCGCACACAATTTTGAAGTGAAAAATACAGAAATCTTAACATGTTTTTTATGTTTCCATTTTTATACTCTACAACTCCCTAGGGAGGGTATATTGGGTTAGTGCTGATGTTTGTAACGTGCAAAAATATTGTTACGAATTTGCAATAGAGATTTTAATTTAACGGTCTGTAACGACTGCCTGCAGCAATCTTCATGTTTATAAACACATCTATCAGTAGAAGTTTCTACTTATCAACAATGTTGATAACATGCGGTTATTAGCATTGTTTGTAAGTATGGCAACACTAAATGTTTAAACTGCTAACATTGACATCGAAAGGTCTAGAATTCGAACATACTAGTTTGTTACGTTAAGAGTATTGTAAAAGATTCCCGAAAGATGGCGTGTGTATAAATAGTGGCAGAGGTTGCAGTCATGAGTTGAGTTCATCATTGCCGCTGTTAGAATTAACATCAACTGTCGTGTAGATTTGAGTTTGTACATTATAAAGTGTGTGTGCATTTCTGCGAATTGTGACAGAGTGACTATTTGTTGTTGTACATTTTAAATAAATAAAGAGTTGTTACAAATCTTTAACTACTGAACGGCTTTTATTTGCAATCAAAAGTATCCGGTTTATTTAATGGAAATAAACCAGCGAAAGGCATTGAGCTCTCAAATGAGCTCTCTTGTTTTTGTTTTCACATGTACGCAAGCACATACATTGTATAAAAACAATCAAAACCAGTCAGTCTCGCATGAGCATTGATAGAAGCAGGTTGTGTTACGCTTTTCGCTTTTTATGCTTGTTTATTTCAGTTATTGTTTTTGTTTTTTTCTCAACTTTTTACTCAACTCATACAACTACAATATTTAAAAACTGTAGTGGTGTGAGTTTGCCTTTCGCTGAAATAAACCAACGTTTTAAAAAGGTTAAAACGTAACAATTAAAGTAAACACCTTAAAGTATACCAATCTGCTTAGCATCACATTCTGAGTCGATTAAAACGTATGCCGTACGTCCAGTTTTATTTTGTTAACTTAAAAAAAATAATATCATTTGGGAAAGTGTTAAGCGATGTCCGTCCGTCCATGTATACATTTTAATCAAACCAAAGGTCGCATTTTCAAAGATAATTCAACAAAATTTGGTGCAAGCTTTTCTATTACCACAAGGACGAAGCCTATTTAATGTGGTTAAAATCCGTATCTGAAAATAGGATAATACAGATATCCAAACCAAATTCAGCACAATTAAGTTTTATATAAGCCGAACTCGCATAATCAAATTCTGTGACGAGCGGTCCATAATTAGTCATAGCACCCATATAAATTTTAAATGAAAACTGTTTATAATCGTCTTATCGGTGTAGGGTATCATATGGTCGGGCTTGACCGACTATACTTTCTTACTTGTTTTAATAGAATTAGAGTGGCACCATAATTAGTACAATTGATAGATTTTTTAGTTTCCAATATACAGTGCAAGCTCGGTTTTCGCGACTAATTAAAAACCAAACGAAAATTCAGTTTTCGCGATAACAGAACCCAACATTTTATGTAATTTTTAAAATTAGAATTGGTTTTATTGATATATTTACATTTTAAATATTTTTAAATAAGTTGGAGATTTTGATTTGCTTTTTTGGCAAATTATTTTTTAAAATAACAGCTGAATCACTTAGTTCGGCTTATCATTTTCCAAAGCCCATTGTATGCATATGTTTATCGAGGTTAAACAATCGTCCACTTTAATTTTGCTTTCTTCATGATCACTATCGTATAAATCCTCCGATTTCATATCTGATTATTCCATTTATTCCTCATTACTTTCCACATGAAATTCTTCTTGAATCCAGTTGTTAATGTCAGCATTCGTGAAAAGATGTTCCGTACCAATACGAGCTACAAGTGTACAAATAGTTGAAAGATCCTCGTTTTCTTCCTGAATTACATATTTTTTTAATATTTAAGGGCATGTTATCCTCTTCACTCCATTCAGTAACGAATTCAAGCATGGCATTCCAGGATTTTCGGATATTGGACACTGATATTATATCCCAGTACGTAGATAGAATCTTAAATGCATTATTGAGATTGAAGTTTTTTAGTTTGTGCTCCAAATTTGATCCCTTCTCGCCAAGCAAGTGGGTGAGCAGTTGTTTTTTATAATTTAATTTGACCAAGTTGATAACGTTTTGATCGCAGTGCAATTGCTAGAATTAAAGCAATAAATAAATAAAAAATAAATAAAAGCAAATCTGCTTTTTGCGGCAGACCGTTTGAAACCAAAAATTCTATGGCCTAAAAAAATTTCAATTATGAACAACTCACTTTTACTTATTGGTTTAAATTAACTTAAGTGGGCAAGAAACTCGTGATGGAACCAGTGCTTGAATATATATGATGTCATCCAGGCGTTGTTATTGGAGTTGTATATTACAGGATTTTTGAAAAGGAATTTAAAGGCGCGTGGATTTTTCGATTTTCCAACAACCAACAATTTCCGTTTGCCTGTGCCATTCGCATTTAAACAGGGCAAATATGTTATTCGTTCTTTACATATTTTTCTTTCGGGCGCTGTTTTCTCATTACATGTGACAAGAGTGTGATTTGGAAGCATCCTATAATATAAACCAGATTCGTCGGCATTGTAGATTTGCTCATCAACATAATCCTTAAACTCTTTCACAAATGGATCAATAAGTTGATCGATTTGTGATCATTAATTCTCGCCCGTAATTTTTAAAAATCTAATTCCATGTCGACGCTTAAATTTCTTCAACCATCCTTGACTGGCATTAAAACCTGAATTGGCTTGATAAATTTTTGAAAACAAATGAATGGCTTTTGTTGGTAGAATCGCTGCTGATATTGAAACATTTTTTTCTTTTTGTTTTAGAAACCACTTATTAAGCATTTTTTCCATTCTTGGTTACTCAGCTTTCTTTAAGGTGCAACGTTTGCCAGGGCTACTTTCTGTTGTACGTATGAACTTTTTTAATGAATTTTCTTGCTTTTTAATGCGGTAAACCGAAGACTTACATATGTAACTTGTAATTTACGCAAATTGAATTTATGGAATTTCTACTTTTAAATTTTTTTAAAATCTCTTATTTTTGAGAAATCGTTGGTTTTACAATATGTTGATTTTTTCCCATATTAATAGCTGTATTTACACAACAAATGACACGAATAAACTGACAAAATTGAAGATCAAAATCAACCACAAAGGTTAATATACCAAAAGACGGGGATATTCCTTTTTTGGTTATATACATTGTAATCAAATTTTAAAAAAAGATGAAAGTCCCGAAAATAGAGCCAGTTTTTCATAAACTGTCTCGAATATCGAGCTTGCACTGAATAAGCAATAAACACGCGATAGAGCATGCTGTCCACTGCATCTATAACAAGTAAGAGTGTAATATTCGGCTGTGCCGAATATCGGATACTCTAAAACAAAGTGAAGCATATCACAGAGAGAGCGTTTTGCATCGATCGAAACAAATATCAGTCGGACGTGGCACGGTCTATACTAAAAAGCGGGTGAGGCAAAACTTCCCAAATACTTCATTATAAATACTTTTTAACAGGTATTGCAAATGTGGCTGAGCGTTGATATGATGGAATATCATGGTTTCATGTTTGGCCGCATATTCTTTGATGGTCTGGCCAGATTTCACCAGCTCATAGTAGATATGACCATTTTGCTTCCAACAAATAGAGAGCATTACCTTAGCGTCATGGATATGTGGCTTTGGTGTCGATTCGCCTGGTTGGTCGGGCTTCACGTATGATCTCTTGCGCTTCGGGCTATCGTACTGGATTAATTTTTCATCGCATGTAATGAATAGTTGCAAAAATTATTTTCTTTTATATCGTTCAAACATCATTTCGGATATGTAAAATCATCTTTCAAGGTCTCTCGGCTACAATTTGTATGGTGCCCAATTGCCCTGTTTTTAGATGAATTTGCTGCTGGCAAAAGTTTTGAAATTGCTGCTTGAGCAACTTCCAATGATTTTGCCAGGTCTTGTTGAGTTTAACAACAATATTTACGCTTCAAACTTTTTGGTTGGGCCTGGGCGATATCTGCTTTCCGTGCCAAAATCACCATTTCTAAACCCAACAAACAATCTCTCGCACATTCAAACCCATGGAACACATCATCGTAACCTTTGGTGAGCAATCGGTGTACTTCAGTGGCACTTTTATCAAATTAAAGAAGTAAAGCCAAACTTTCCGCATATGACGCATTTGTTGCACAAAATTTTACATTTTCGAAGCAAAACAACAACTCTAATGTTCAGTAGCTAATAATTGCGTGCATAATATTCTGAACCTTATAATCCTTAAGACCCAAGTCTTTATGCAAAATACGGTGTAATGACGTTTGTGGAATGCCCAATTCCAAAGAACGACGAGGAATGGATAAACCTGGGTTTTCTTCAACACTTTGAGCTACACCAGCAATATTCTCAGTTGTTCTTGAGCGATGTCCACGGGTTTTATTCATCACATCACTTACTTGTTCCAACAGTTCGAATTTTTCCACCAAATTCTGTATTGCCGTCCGACAAGGTGCTTCACGACGACCCAAAAATGTTTTAGTTTTGCAAACTGTGACTGCATCATTTTCACCATTTTTTAGTGAATTTTAATAATTTCAATGCGTTGTTGAAGTGTGTATCGTTCCGGTTTTAGTAATGGCGAAGTTTCTACTTGTCTAATGTCAAAGAATAAAAGCTTCAAAAGTGACAGCTACCGAAATACAGGGTGAGTCAACATAACACCTCTTGTTGGAAAACCCTTTATTTTAATTTAATGTTCTGCGTTTTTACAAAAACACCCTTTAATTTTATGGATCTCTTTAAATGTTTCAGGTGCACCGCATTGTTGCTTCCATTCCTTATTTCCACATGTTTTCTACTCATCTAAGTGTCTTTCAAAAAGATACCCTAACGATAGCAAACGCGACACATTTTAGAAATCAAACTGAAACATATAGTGCGATTATAATATGCAGAAACTTGCTTGCCTTCCTTTTTTGCACATGGTTTTTACTCATCTATTAAGCCTGTTGAAATAGTAAAAACATTTTTCTTTTTCAAAAAGATAGCAAACGTGACACATTTTGAAAAGCAAACTGAAATATATAGTATGATGATAATAAGCAGCAACTTTTATAGTTAAAGCCACTCAATTTTGATTACAATTAAATAAAAACCGATGATTTTGGAGCAGGAATGCGACAATAGAAAATGAACTGCAAAATTTACCATCAATTTAGCTTTTAATGACTGTTTTGTATTAATTTATTGTTGATTCCATTTGATGTTTTCATAATATGTGAAATTTAGTTAAACACCTTCGAAAATAAATTGTGTTTAGCTATGCATGTTCAACAAGGTGATAACGCAGAAGAAAATAGAAAAAAGGCAGTAATTGATAGTTAATGGTCAGTGTAGGAAACACAATGTATGATGATTTAACATTGACAACAAACCTCATGTCTACCACCACAATTTGTTGTCTAAAAATTCGAATAACAAAATATTTTGAATGTAGTGAAAACATGATTTACTCAAAACAGATAGTTTGTATTGTAGTGGCTACATTGCCCTTATCTTACACCTAAAACACACCCAATTTGTTTTGTTATTATTTTTTAATTAATACCTTAACATTAGTAATAAATTGTGCCTTAAAAAATTCTCATAAATTTCACAATGTTTTTGAATAAATATAAAATAAATTTGTTATTCCAGCTTTTTACATAAAAATGTGATTTATTTGTACATGTAAAGTATTTAGAAACTTTTTTAATTTTCCAACTATTGAACAAAACTTATTATAGACACTCCTTTGTCACAAAAATATACATTTATATATTTTATTACCTGTAGAAGTTATGACAAATGTAATTAGAAACTGTGGTTTTAGGCTTACTGTCTAATGCTTTTTTCTTGAAAAGAATTTATAAGTATTTAGAATGAAAATAAACTATATTTGTATAGTAGATTTAAGCCATATATTTATATAAAAATTATTCTGAAAACAAAATAAATTTAAGGGGGAAATTAGCTAGATATTCGTATAAAAGTGACAGTTAAAATACGAACCAAGCAAATTGCATGCAAATATGCAATTATTAATATAAATTAATACATAGTATATTCTAATGGTAAAAAAGCTATATAACAATAAATATACAGAATGCTAGTAGGTGTGGATGAAAGTTTTGTTATACATCGTTAGCTTCCCAGCAGAAAATATTTCGAATTTCGAAGGAGTAGGAATCGTTATAGCTTACATACAGCTTCTCAAACATTTAGTTTAATAAAATGTGTAAATATGTAGTAAAGTAATGCGAATATCTGAATACTGCTACCTTGAATCACTAAGCCAAATTCTCTACTGTGAATGTTCGCTGTAATCATTTCAACATTTTTACGAGTTGTTTAACAATATTATAGTCACAGTAACTATTATATGATTGTGGTAATTATAATATGGTTAGTTTACGATTCACATGATTGCATCAATAATATCGGCTTATGGATATCGTAATCTGAGAACAACATATGATTATCAAATTATTCATAATAAAAATGGTTTTCACCACAATCATATAAATAGTTACTGTGACTATAATATTGTTAAAAAACTTTTTTGAAATGATTACAGTAAACATGCACAACTATATTTTTGTCCTGCGTGTAGGCGAGGAATCAGGAACAAAAATTATGTAATATTTCAGATGCATACCCAATTGCACAGAAAAAATATATGATTTTTGTTTCTGATTTCTAGCCTAGAGGATCTGCTTTAGTGATTCGAGGTAGCAATATATATATATATATATATATATATATATTCGCATTACTTTTAAAGTTTTTTTTTTACTGAATTGTTAAAACCCATATCAAAGGTTAACAATTTTGCTGTAATTCAGTACCAATTATCATGGTTCAGACCAAAATAAACCAATAAAAACTTCGCTTCAAAGCTACAAGTAATGCCTTTTTTAATTACTTACTTTCTAAGTAGTAATGCTAAAAACACAAAATAAACAAACAAAACCAAAAAAATTCTACTTTTTCTCAATTTTCCCATTTTTTATTACATGTTTACTTTGAGAAAAACAGTCGACTCTTTGCTACCACTTATACTTTTTTTTTTGTAAATAGAAAATTCTATAAATAACTCTACTAACAAAACAACTTATTTCCGGCAAAATATTGCACTGGGTCCTCTAAAGGGAGTCAACTCAAAATTTAAAAAATTTTCAGCAGATGCAAAAAACTGATTTTTTACCCTCCACCACCACAAGTGGTGAATGAGGGTATATATAAGTTTGTCATTCCGTGTGTTATATTGATCCTTATGCAATTCTAAGTCGATTAAGCAAAATTAACGAAATGTATACCAAAATGTTTATAATTTTTCTAAGCAGTTTGGTATTGAAAGTCAGCAAAATCGAATTGGTTATGGATCAAAATGTAAGACAACCTCTAAAAATGTTTTCACATGATTTTTGTGACTTTGGGTAAATTAATTACAGAGAATACCATGAAATTTTGCACTCATTATTTATATGATAAAAGGACAAATTCTGTTGAAAATGGAAAGAATCAGTCCATAATTTCTCGTAGCCCCCATACAAATTTCTTCCCGAAATATGTTGCTATGGTATATAAATGCCTATAGAATTGCAGTATCTATACAAAATTCAGCACAACTAAGTTTCCTGCAAACAGAAATCGCGAGAGAAATTTTTTTTGAATCGGTCACTTTTTGACCAAGTTTACTTCCGAAAATCATTTAAATACACTTAAATATCCTGATATATCGGTATCAGGTTGAAATTCGACTTGCATAATCCCTGTAGGGAATTTCATGAAGATCGGTCCATAATTGGTTATAGCTTCCGTATAAGGACCACTTCCAAAAAACACAATCATTTTCATAAATATCTGAAAAATATCGTTATCGAATTAAAATTCTACAGAAATCGGTAGTATAATACACAAATGATACTACTAGATTTTGTGAATAGCGGTTCATATTTGACCATAGCTCCCATATAAAGTCCATTTCCGAAAATTACTTAAATACTTATAAATCTCCTATAAAAGTTTCTATCTGGTTAAAATATCAAATAAATATTTCCCATATATACGAAAATCGATGTGTTAAATTTTATGAAGATCGGCCGATAATTCGTTATAGCTCCCATATAAGGTCCACTTCCGAAAAACACATTAACTTCTTTAAATATTTTAAATATATGGATATCAAACTAAAATTGTATACAGATCATACATCAATATATTGGGAATTCTACCACTTCGGTTGCTATTTGAAATCGAGGAGATCAGCCCACAAATGGCTAAGAAGATATAAGGAAAAAAAGGGACAACCTCAATTTTTTGCCAATTTTTATCTAGATTGCTAAGTCATTAATATAGACAATATGGATATTTAATGATATATATTTCAAAGTCAATTGCAACGATGTAATTTGGACCAAAAATGGGTCAAAATCGTGAAACATATTTTTTAACCCGATTTTTTTTTTAATAAAACAATTTGCCATAAATTTTTTTCACTAATAAATTTAAAAAAAAATTTAAAAAATAATTTTAAAAGAAAAAAGTTTTTAATATTTTTTTAAAAACAAGTTTGGATTTTTTTTTAATTTTGCTTACCTGAAAATGTTTAAAATTTGTATTTTGAAGTATAATTTTTTAATCTTTTTTTTAAAAAATTTTGCCCTAAAATTTGTTTCGCTTATAAATTAAAAACTTTTTTTAAATTTTGTTTACCTAAAAAATATTTAACTTTTTTTTAAATTATAATTTGCTGAAGGGTATATAAGATTCGGCACAGCAGAATATAGCTCTGTTAATTGTTATTTTGTCATACCGTTTGTAACATATCGAAATATTGGTCGTAAAACCAAAAAGTATATATGAAGAGCCGCAGAACAAAAGGTACATTTTTGCATTTTTTGACAAATTGGTTTTTTGATATTTTTATAATATTTGGGTTGAAATCTTCTAGAACAATCAAGTTATCAAAATTTTGTTATTTTTTTTACTAAGTAAATTTGTTCTAAAAAAATTTGTGCTTAACAAATCGTACTTTTTTATTTTTTTTCAACAACACTAGTCTAAAACGACAAAAATAATGTATTTGATTTCAATGTGTAATTTGTTTATATATTAAATCATGTTTAAGGTATTTATAGACGGCAATACTGAGTATTAACACATTTCAAATTTAAAATATTATTGAAATCATTCGGTATTTCAAGAAATCAAAACATTTATTGTTTACACGATAGTATTACAAATATTTTGTTTCTTTGTTGATTGATATTTTTCCGCAATTTTAATTTTTATTTTATATTTTCTTGACAATTTTGTTTAACTTATTTGTATTTATAAATACATACCCAATACATATGAAAATAAAAAGTTTTTGAATTGTTTTAAACAAATTTTGAATACCGACCGTAAATCAAAAAAATCATTTGTATTTTTTGAAAATCGAATACAAATTTTGTTAAACGATGAAATTGTATTGTACAATAGGTTCTTTTTCCGATATAAAAGTGGTTTTATGTCAAACATCCTTTACATTTAATGTGGTGACTTATGGCAGTTAAATGTAGCTATTGATAAGTAAGAATCTTTTTACCATTTCCAGTTTCATGCAGTTATTTAAGGAGGCGAAATAAATAAATCAGAATATCCCAAAAATTTGAAATGAGCAAAAAAGTACCTTTTGTTCCGCGGCTCCTCATATAGTCTTGGTCTTCGTAAGATTCAAAGACGATCTAGCTATGCCCGTGGGTCTGTCTGTTGAAAACATGATAGAATCCTAATGTAAGTATTTAGCTGGCATATATGTTTCACAAATACTCTCTGTCGACAAGGTTTATATGGTGTTGAAAACGGGCAATACTGCTTGAGCAGTCGTAAATATGTTGATTATACGGCAATCCAGATAAAATGTTGCACAAATTAGTTCTAATTACTCTGAAATTATACTGTAAAGTATGCGGAAAATCGGACAACATTTGACCCAAGGTCCTCATCAGAAAATGACTTGAGCATTAGTAATTGTATTATAATAATTAATATCGTGATGAAATTGGATGTAAAACTAGTTTTATAGGAACCTTAATCTTTCTACTTACTTTTTTTAAGGAGCGGTCTATAATTGACCCTACCCCCCAATATATCCTCTATATAAGAAAAATACTTAATTTCTACATAAGTCATTTCAAGTTTATTAAACTCTTTACAGTTCTGAACACAAATAAAGGGTTTTCTAACAAGAGGTGATATTTTGAATCACCCGGTATTTCGGTAGCTATCATTTTTGCAGCTTTTATTCTTTGATATTTGACAAGTAGAATCTACGCCATGACTAAAAGTGGAACGATACACGCTTCAGCAACGCATTGAAATTATTAAAATTCACTACAAAAATGGTGAAAATCTTGCCGTCACAGTTCGCAAAACTAATGCATTTTTAGGTCGTCGTGCAGCACCTTGTTGGACCGCAATACAGAAATTGGTGGAAAAATTCGAGCTGTTGAGACAAGTTAGTGATGTGAAGAATAAAACCCGGGCACGTCGCTCAAGAACAACTGAGAATATTGCTGCTGTAGCCCAAGGTGATGAAGAAAACCCAGGTTTGTCTATTCCTTGTCGTTCTTTGGAGTTGGGCATTCCACAAACGTCACTACACCGTATTTTGGATGATATTTATCTGGACAACGTTTACTTTCAACAAAACTGCGCTACGTGCCACACAAGCAATGCAACAATTGCTCTTTTCCGGGAAACGTTTCCGGACTATGTTATCTCTCGAAGAGGTGATCTCAATTGGCCTCTGAGATCTTGTGATTTAACACTTTGCGACTCTTCCTTTGAGGCCACGTGAAATATATGGACTATGCCAACAGCCCAGGTTCGATTCAAGACCTCAAAGATATAATTCGTGAGGCAATCGAGGACATAGGGCAGCCACTTTCCGATTTGATTATGAAAAATTTCATGAAAAGGATATGATCCTGTACGCGTGGTCGCAGTGGCCATTTGGCTGATGTTGTTCTTCATTATTAACGGCATACCTTCCTCTTTATTATAAAATAAGCATCCGATCACATATCTCAAAAAATGCAATTTTTCTTTGAGTACCAAAATAGCACCTCTTGTTGGAAAACCCTGTAGCTCAAGTACGCATATAAGGCCAAAACTATATATTGATGGTGGATATACATGATTCAGTACAGCCGAATATAACACTCTGAATTGTTAAATTTAAACTTTTCAAAATCAACACGAAATTTATTGTAAATAGAAATATTATATCATTATTTTTTCTGATACAACTCTGTATTTGAACCACCCTTTATTCATGTGGACTACTATTGACATTTACTTTTCGGTTGAAATGACACATTGGCAAGTATATGTATATTTTAGCAGACGGAACTATGTTTGCACAAAGCCACAAATAAATAAAATATGTAATTTGTTTACATTTATGTAAAAAATAAATATATACAAACAATATATAAGCAATTGTGTATATTTATTTACTTTTATTAAACCAACATTATAACTGAAGTAAATAAATGTTTGTTTGACATTTTTTTAACAACATTTCAAATAATAGGATTACAAAATTTAATATCAGGAATGATTTTGTTTGTTAGCTATAGGCACATAAAATCAAAATATTTGAAATAAATTAAGGAAATAAGTAAGTTTTCTTAATACTTATATATGGTCTATACTGTTAATGAAGAAAAAAATCAAATTTATAGTTAGCCATAGACCATTGAAAATTTTAATTTAGGTCAACACCTTTTATAATTACGCACCGTTTGGGGCAGTTTGAGTTGTTTAAAAATACATAACAGCTTAAAAAAATATAAAGTAAAATCATGTTTAACACCTTTAATATAGTAAATAAAAATAAAATTCTCCACACATCTATATAATAAACATAACAAAATGGGGATTACTTTACATAATTAATTGTGTCAGCTTCCTTCTCATATACCATCAGCATCCCCAAAGGCTGGGAATATGAAAATGAAAAAATTAAAAATAGGAAAAATAGAAAAACATTGTTCACTTCATAATACCAGTATGAAAATCTATTATTTCTCCTGAAACCAACTCACATTCTGACCTTTCGAATGACAAACTCTGCACAAAAATATCCTATAAATTTGTAATTACTGCAACAATTAAAAATGCTCTTACATTGTGTTTTGTTTGGATCACATAGAAGTTAGTGTTGCTGCTAGCTTTTGATTGTAAGTAAATAACAGCAGGGATACTCTGCAGGAAAAAGGCCTTGGACTATGAAATTCTTGAAAAAACTGATAAAGCCTTTTGTATGGCTGATGTCAGGCCAGTGAAAGGTGTTGACAAAAACAAAACATTGTTTATACATTTTTTAAGGAAATTTTCTTTAAATTGCAAATTACTTTTTAATTAGTTTTGGTTTGTGTGGAAGTTAAATTAATAAAATCTCTATTAATACTAAATACTCATGTAATACTCTGTTTAGGTTTATTTCACTTTAAAACATACATACATATTTGGTAAAATAAAGAAACACAATAATTTCATGCAAAACTGTAGTCTACCTTAAGGGTTAAATTAAAAATAAAATTATAAAATGCGTATGAGTGATATGATTTGTAGTTTAACATGTGTGTAATATTAATCATACGTACCGTTACACAAAATTTGAGTAAAAGCTTTCATTAAATGTGAAATTTGAGAGCAAGGATTTCATGAAAAATCTAAATTATTATCTAATCATTATCATTTGTACATTAGGGAGGTCTTTATATTGGATTTTTTAGATTTTCGGTGCTCCTAAAATTAAAATTATTCTGCTTCATTGGTTTGTTGTTATATGTGGTAAGTAGTTCACTGGGTGCAAACAATCAAGTAGAGTCGAATGGACCCCGTTTTGACAAGACCTCACCACTCGTTAACATCGTAATGTATATTAGTATGTCGAGTTTGTTAAACCCAACCTGTAGCCTTGGGATATATCAGTAGGTCATTAAGTTTTGACCCGGCTACCTCACCAAGGTTGGACAGTATATAGTTGACATGAATTTAATGCCTATTGACACTCTGGGCTAGGCATATGCAGAGAGGGTGGAAAATTTTTTCGTCTTTTTCTCTATCCTTACAACTACGACATTGGTCGTTAAAAGGGAGTCCCAGGCAATTTGCATGCTTGTCTAGAGTCCAGTGCCCCTTGATATATCCCTTCTATTTTGGGTTATCAATTGCATAGTTCATTTTTCGTTAAAAAAGGGCCACATTAACTTGGTCACCCTACATGTGTCGAAATTACGCCATCTGTTCCAAGCCTTTGTAAGAAAGTGTCTGAAGATAAAGATAATAATCCCCAGTGAAATTGCTACTGAGACTGCATTAGAGATATCTAAAGCAGATCCCATTCTGGGTAATACGTCTGCTTATTCATTGCCATAGTGGCCTTGAATTGAGAATTCTTACACTACCTGACTAATGAAGATGAAGTTGTGTAGGCCTCCAGTGAGAGAAGTGCCGCCTGATTGTCCACAAAAATACCTATATTGTCGGGAGTATTATGATCATGTCGTGTATTGCATGCCATTATTGGAAAAATTTGCGCCTGGAAAACACTACATTCTTTCAGAAGACAGTATGAGATGCCTAACCCAAGTTCGTCACAAAAATACCAGATAGAACACCACAGTTCATATAATAACCGTCTGTATATATCTTGGTGTCATATTCGTACACGAGATCACCCATACATCACTCAATCCTGGAGGGAATTAAGACCTTGAATACCCTATCAAAATCTGTGTATGGAAAAATATAGCCAGAAGGTTGTTATACGATCGAAGGCAATAGGGCCAGAATCCCGCGTGGCAATATGTTCTCGATTTCCAACAACCAGATGCATGAAGCCTTGCTGCACTGCAGTCAAAGGTGGCCATTATGAGAGAGTCTATTGGAACAAGTTTGAGTATAGTGTTCAGTGCTTCTGAAGGACTAATTCTTAGTGCACCAGTTATACCAATGCAGGATGATCTCTGGACTTTATATAGTTGGTCTACGACATATTTCTTTTTAGTTGCAGTCCACCATACAATAGATCCATAGGTGAAATTTGGACCTACTATAGCCGTGTACATCCATTTAACTATGCTGGAACTAAGTTTCCATTTTTTACCAAACATCTTACGACAAGTGTAGTAGGCCAGCATCTTAAGCCTATGTTGAGTATTCAGTTTCCATGATAATTTAGAGACCAGTATAATACCTAGATATTTTGCATTATTTGAAAGAAGGATTTCGCAGTTTTTCAACCGCGGAAGTTTGAAGTTTGAAACATGGAATCTTGGTCTTTGTAGTGAAAATGACAAGTTCTGTTCTATTTGAATTCACCCCAAAACCACTGCATGTGGTCCAGTTGTCGAGCAACCCTAAAGCATTGCATATAATATCGCTAATCACATCCGGAAACAATACTGATACGGGTATCACCACATCGTCCGCATAAGGGACAACTTTTATCCTTATTTTGTCTGGTTCAATGATGTTCGAAGTTATAACGATAAGTCATAGTAGTGTAGAGATAACCCCAGCCTGAGGAGTGCCTCGTCCAACTTGCATGGATTTAACGCCATTACCATGATTTGCTGTAACTATTCTTGATTTCAGCATAGTTACCAACCAGTCGCTGATATATTCATCCACATCTAGTTAGTAAGAGCTTGTAGAATTGCAAGAGTAGTTAAATTATTGAAAGCACCCTATATATCCAGGAAGGCTGCCATTCTATATTATTTAAATTCGAGGGATCTCTCTACAACTCTTACGACATCATGCAGAGCTGTCTACGTAAAGTGACCCTTAAGGTAAGCTGGAGTAACGTTTCAAGCTGGAAAGATGAAAGACTAATTGGACGAAAGTCCTTCGCATTCTCATGGCTTCTTTTGCCAATCTTGGAAACTATAACGATCTTAACCCCCCATGAATGAAGCCAGGGGATGATATGCCTTTTTGCGCTTGGTAGCATCTTGAATGTTGAGAAACTATCAATCGCCTTCGATATCCTATTATAGGAGATGATGTTACTGTCGATATTAGATAGAGTCCTACCTTACCTCTCAATATCTAGAGCAACATCCTTGCAGCCTCGGAAGTGAGTATTCAGTAGGATATCAAGTAATTATGTTAAGGATTCAGACCAGGAGTTATCCTTCATCTACAAACTGCTGGAAAATTTGAGCGCAATCAAATAACGTTTAGAAATTGTAGCGAAATTTGTTTAGATACCTACAGTGGTGGCCATGAGGTTAGCACACTTCATACTTGCTGTTTTCTAAAGCAAATTATTTCATTTCATTGCAATTATAAACTAAAATTTTTGGTAATTAGTGTTGTTTATAATGTGATCAATAAATCCCGTTACTTTTTTTTGCATTCTATCGCTATTCTCTTTCAAATTTGCAGTTTAGTGCAGTAATATGTATAATAAGCTGGACACAATTTTAGCACATATAAGTATAATTAAATTTTTTAAAAGTTTTTTGAGGGTATAAATATTAATTGGTAAGTTTAGTTATTATATAATCAATGGGGAAGACAAATTGAATTAATAAACATTATTTAGATATGGCTAAAAAAAGTGGTGTACAGAGGAACAACGAAAGATTATTCAACAAATGAACTCGAGAGGAACAAGTATAAGTGAGATTGCTTATACTTTGGAATGCTCCAGGTAGATGGTTTATAATGCACTAAGACATATTCAGAAGTATAAAACATCTAAAAATGTTACACAGGCTCCTCGGCCCAGAAAAACTTCACGTAAAGAGGACTCTTTAATATATAGAGCCTCTGTCGAAGATCCTTTTAAGAGCTCCACCGTAATCCAGAGAGAAATTTCAGGAAAATATGGTATCAACGTGTCCAGCAGAACGATAAGAAGAAGACTTAATGAAAAAAATTTACGTGGATGCATTTCTCAGCATAAGCCACATGTTTAAAAAATGAACATACAAGCTCGGTTGTGCTTTGCTCGTGAGCATTTGGAAAAGCCGTTAATTTTTTGGAAAAATGTCCTTTGGAGTGATGAATCTAAATTTTGTAGATTCGGATCGGATGGTAAGAGGTATGTATGGCGTCCTCCGAACATGCAACATAATCCAAAGTACACCAGTAAAACAATAAAACACGGTGGGGGTAATGTGATGGTGTGGGCAGCATTTTCTGGGTATGGTGTTGGTCCTATAAAAAAGATTGATACTCGTATGGACCAGTATGTATACCAGAATATACTTCTAAATACAATGGTACCTTATGTAGAGGACAACATGCCACTTAGGTTGCGTTTTATGCAAGATAATGATCCAAAACACACCTCACGCTTAGTGAGGTGTTGCTTGGAATCGAACAATATCGACGTGTTAAAATGGCCAGCCCAATCTCCGGATCTCAATCCTATTGAGAACCTTTGGAATGATGTGGAGCAGAATGTAATGAGAGAAAAGCCGAAAAATTTGGCCGATTTATGAAAAGAAGTAGAAAAAGCTTGGAATGGTATTTCAGTGGATCGCTGTATGGCCCTTGTAGAAAGTATCCCAAGGAGACTAGAAGCTGTGATCAAAAATAAAGGGTATCCAACTAAGTACTAAGTTTTTTGTGAAATAAGTTTTTTTGTTTTGTTACTTTTTTTAATATGAATAAACTTTTTTATTTTGTGCTAAAATACTGTCCAGTGTTTTTTTGAGGTTATTCGATTCTGGACAGAAAAACGCAATATATATATAAAGGAATAATGCTGGACATGATGGGACGTGATCTTAGAAGGACAAGTAACACGCATGCAAAAGATATAATAAAAAAATTAAGAAATATAGGATATATTTGCGTTTAAAAATAGCAAGTAGGTAGTGTGCTAACCTCATGGCCACCACTGTATATAAATTAAACATATATGACCGATAAGGTCCTACTTCTGGAGAATATTTATATGGGAGCTAGGTGAAAGAATGCATCAATTAGGCAGACAATAATGTATGTGCCAAATTGTATTAAAATTTTGAACTGTACATTGCGCATGATAACATGGCCGGCCAGATGGACGGACATCCTTTAATCGACTAAGAAAGTGATTGAGAGCAAACATCAGCACAAACGTATAATACCCTCGCCACTATGCTGGTGTAGGCTATCAAATATATGAAAATTCCTCGTTACACAAAGAAAACAGATTTGTTGTGGCAACCGAATTTGTTGCCAATCGTATAATTCGGCTTTAATGACCGAATTGACAACAACATTTAGAAGTGTTGACAAAAATGCGGTTGCTTCAAACGAAATTCTTCTTTATCAGGCGACTTTCTGTTTAGAAAATCGTAAAATAAATTATTCGATTGGCATGAAATTCTCTGCGTAAGAACAATTTCTTTATTTTATTGAACAATACGAATTAAAAATTAATAAATTCTGTTAACTCATACTTGAATTTGCAGAAATTTTTCAGAATTTAGCTTTTGTATGACGAAAACCTATGTTAGACCTTGGCAGTACCGATAAGCGAAAAATCCATAATATGTGCCAACCTAATGTACACACATACATCTATGTTTTAAATAAAGTATAACATTTTACATAATACTTATTTTGGAAATACGAGTAATAATTTCAATAATTTGCTTCATCATATATTCTTTTTTTTCGTATATGCATAAAACAATTTTGCTAATTATTACAGTATACATATTTATCTTTCAGTATTATAATCAATCATAAAATGAATATATCAAACAAACTCTATGGAAAATTAATTTTCAATCATCTTTATTTTCATTACAGATTTCCAGAGATATGTTACTGGTGGTAAATAAAGATTTATAAAATATAAGTGGTAAGTAACCCTAAAGGAAAGCTACATTAATAACAGCAAAAAAGCCACGATTGAAAAGCTTATCACCCTATTTGTGCAATAAGTAGCAGAAATGAACTAAAATATCTAAACTCTGCATAAATTTCAATATAAACTTCGTTACTGGGCAAAAGTATAACAACTTTAAATTGTTATTTATTTATTAAAATATTAAGTACAGATGATGGGGTCAAACATGGAATATCACACTGGGCAAATAGTAACCATGGCCTCGTTTTATTTTGTCGAAATTTTTCGAGATCATTTTCCATAAATGTGTATGAAGTTCATTGATTTAGCCATAGAGAAAATATACATAGAGCGGAAACTCTGCTGTCAAAGACCTAACTCAGTTGTCACAAACCTAAGTGGTAAGAATGTATTAGCAAAAAAAAAAAACTATGTGAAAACAAAAACAACACTCGTATGTGTAATTTTTATGAGTATTTTTTTTGTTTGAGTTTTTTTATAGTTTCCGCTCTATGTATATTTGCTCTATGGATTCAGCACTGAATTTTCTCTGTCACTGCACGAGTGTTTGTAAGCATGTTTTCAAAGTTCTTTGACAAGATCATTGACCAATTTTGATCATCGAAATAAGAGACAATTTCAATTTTCAAACTGAAAACGTTTGCCGCTGAAGCGCACCGATTGCACTCCAAAGCTTATGGTGAATGTGTTGCATCCGTTTCAAGGTGCGCTCCAAAAGTGGTGGTTTTGACATGGAAGACAAAAATCACCCAGGGCAGCCAAAAAAGTCTGAAGACCAAGAATTGGAAGTATTACTCCATGAAGATTGTTGTAAAACTCAACAAGAGCTTGCAAAATCATTGGGAGCTACTCAAGCAGCAATTTCAAAACGTTTGGGAGCAGCAGGATTCATCCGAAAGTAGGGATATTGGCATTACTTCATGAAGATTGTTGTAAAGCTCAATAAGAGCTTGTAAAATCATTGCGAGCTACTCAAGCAGCAATTTCAAAACGTTTGAGAGCAGCAGGATTGATCCAAAAGTAGGGAAATAGGGTACCATATGAATTGAAGCCGAGAGACCTTGACCAAATTTTTATGACGCTAAGTTAATGCTCTGTAATTGGTGGGAGCAAAAACGTCCTATATACTATGAGCTGCTAAAATCTGACCAGACTATCATAGGGAACCTGTACCGAATGCAACTGATTTGTTCGAAGCGAGCATGACAACGCTCTGCCACATGTTTAAAATGTATTTAGAATGAAATGGAGACCTTGCCCCGTCCGACTACTATTTGTTTCGATCGAACAGAGTATCCGATATTGGTTTGATTTGTTCTTTATCTCTCAAGATGAGCAGTACTTTTGGCTCGGAATTTTTTGAAAAAAGAAAAAAATTAGCTTTAACTTTTGTAAGAATAACTTTCAAGGACTCCTAATTTATCACTAACAGTATTTAGCAAAGTTGTAACTACGGTAAAGCTGCACAACTCTTGTAAACATACCAATGCAATCTGAACATATCTAGGCATAGCTCAGAAAGATAACTTTGTACCTTAAACATTTTACACTTTTACACTTTTCTATTGTGCTGCAATAGCGAAGAATGGGCAAATCATTATCAGTATGATCCTGGCCCATCACGTTACCTAATGTTGATCACGCAAGACCGGCTTGATGCAAGATATAAAAAAAAACTTTTGAAAGTGGACAAGTTTTGTGGAGCTTCTAAAGAGTAAATGTTAGCTTCATATATAAGTTTTTGATATTCTTGGAAATCTTAAGAGTTGAAGTTTGACGTTTTAGTGAAATGAAATACAGGGTATTCCAACAAGAGGTGTTATTTTTGTAATCAATTTATCACTAACAGTATTTAGCAAAGTTGTAACTACGGTAAAGCTGCACAACTCTTGTAAACATACCAATGCAATCTGAACATATCTAGGCATAGCTCAGAAAGATAACTTTGTACCTTAAACATTTTACACTTTTACACTTTTCTATTGTGCTGCAATAGCGAAGAATGGGCAAATCATTATCAGTATGATCCTGGCCCATCACGTTACCTAATGTTGATCACGCAAGACCGGCTTGATGCAAGATATAAAAAAAAACTTTTGAAAGTGGACAAGTTTTGTGGAGCTTCTAAAGAGTAAATGTTAGCTTCATATATAAGTTTTTGATATTCTTGGAAATCTTAAGAGTTGAAGTTTGACGTTTTAGTGAAATGAAATACAGGGTATTCCAACAAGAGGTGTTATTTTTGTAATCAATTTATCACTAACAGTATTTAGCAAAGTTGTAACTACGGTAAAGCTGCACAACTCTTGTAAACATACCAATGCAATCTGAACATATCTAGGCATAGCTCAGAAAGATAACTTTGTACCTTAAACATTTTACACTTTTACACTTTTCTATTGTGCTGCAATAGCGAAGAATGGGCAAATCATTATCAGTATGATCCTGGCCCATCACGTTACCTAATGTTGATCACGCAAGACCGGCTTGATGCAAGATATAAAAAAAAACTTTTGAAAGTGGACAAGTTTTGTGGAGCTTCTAAAGAGTAAATGTTAGCTTCATATATAAGTTTTTGATATTCTTGGAAATCTTAAGAGTTGAAGTTTGACGTTTTAGTGAAATGAAATACAGGGTATTCCAACAAGAGGTGTTATTTTTGTAATCAAAGAAAAATGGAATTTTTTTGAGACAAATTATCGGATGTTTATTTCATAATAAAGAGAAAGGTATGCCGTTAATAATGAAAAACAACATCAGCCATATGGCCATCACGACCACGCTTACAGGACCATATCCTTTTCATGAAATTTTCCATAACCAAAATGCAAAGTAGCTGACCTATGTCCTCGATAGTCTCACGAATTCTATCTTTGAGGTCTTGAATCGACGCTGGGCTGTTGGCGTAGATCTTATCTTTCATGTGGTCCCAAAGGAAGATATTGCAAAGATCTCGGCTTGAAGCAAGTTATAAAAACAAAACTTCTGATAACACGGTCCAGAAACTTTTCCCGTAAAAGAGCAATAGTTTCGTTGCTCGTGTAGCACGTAGCTCAGTCTTGTTAAAGGTAAACGTTGTCCAGATCAGTATCATCCAAAATACGGTGTAATGACGTTTGTGGAATGCCCAATTCCAAAGAACGACGAGGAATGGATAAACCTGGGATTTCTTCAACACTTTGGGCAACAGCAGCAATATTCTCAGTTGTTCTTGAGCGACGTGAACGGGTTTTAATCTTCACATCACAAACTTGTGCCAACAGCTCGAATTTGTCCACCAAATTTTGTAGTGCGGTCCGACAAGGTGCTTCACGACCACCCAAAAATACTTTAGTTTTGCGAACTGTGACTGCAAGATTTTCACTATTTTTGTAGTGAACTTTGAATTCATGTAAAATTTTAAGAGTTGCAGACATCACAATGAAATTTGAAGATAATGTAGACTTTAATGTTCTTAAGTCAATAGCTTTACAATTCTTGCCATTCTTTTTTTTTTTTTTGAAACACCGAAATTCCTAAAACGGGGAAAGTGTTTTCCAAAAACTGAATCTTTTTTAGAAAGGGGCCCACTTTGAAGTTATTTGCATAGTGATAGTAAAACCGCTTGTATGTATATAAAATATGAAGAGTTTTTGGCGATTTGTGCATTGAATTTTTAGAATTTTGTATTCAAACCTAAAATCTTTTTTCAAAATTGGCCAAGTTTTGAGTCAAATTTTACTTTGCACGTTCTTGCATTAAGTTCTCTTTCCAGATTATATACAAATTGTTTATAGTCCAAAAGAAAATTTTATTCTATAAAAGAAAAAATATAGAGACTTTTTTGGGAAAAAACTTAAAAAACTTTTTATAGGGAGGAGATAATTGTTATCAGGTTTAATTTATTTTCTTTTGAATTTTATCGCAAATAAAAAAAATAAAAATGTCGACCGTCCGTCGGCGCGTCATATATAAAATACGAAAAAAAGGTCAAGCAAAATTTAAAAAAAAATTAAACATAAATATCTGTTGAAGTAAGAGAGATAACCTATAGATATAAACATATTTTTTGTAGACCTTATCAAGGACTATCCATATTTTAAATTTCAGCTCATTCGGATAATAAATGAATTTTTGATGATTTTTTTAAATATGAGACTTTGAGGGGACACCCACTGATCCCCATTCCGCATGCGAAGCTGAGCAACTGTCAATCAACTCAAAAACACCTCAGTCGAGTAAATAATACAGCACAAGATAGAAGTGTGGACTTGATCATACTAATTTAACAAAAAATCTTTGTTTTTGCATTAAAAAATATTAAAAAAGTAAACTTTTTAAGGCACAGAGAGATCTTTATGTGCAATTAAAAGTGCCTAGAGATGTTCAGATTGCATTGGTACGTTCACAAGAGTTATCCAGTTTTACCGTAAATATTATTAGTAAAAAATTAGGAGTCCCTGGAAATTAGTCCAAAAATAGTGAAAAAAATTTACACGAAAAAGCTACTTTTTTGGAAAAAAAATTTAAACTAATGTTGTTTGGTAGACTCTTAGCTATATTATTGCCATATATAGTTAAATATATACACACATATATAATTTTTTAAATATTCTTCAGCAATGAACACCCAATGTTCTTTGTAGTACTTATCCAAATCGGATTTAATTTGAAGATGTTAGAAGATTTTTTTATGATTTGATGTGTCTTACATATTTTTCATTTTGTAGCTTAGATTTATGTATATGTTATATGTATTTTGGTAAAAATTCTTTAATAATATAAGTTTATTAAATAACTTAATATTAAAGAACATCCATATATGGCTATCATAACTACTTACTTACTTGAATATCCCAAAAAATAGACACAAACAGAAAATGTCTTTGATTGCCACAAATATAAATGTATTTACACACACATACATCCATAAAAAATTAGAGCGGCTCACGGCTAAAAGTAACTTTGATCTATTATAGAAAAAGAAGTTTGTTTTGCAATAAGGTGTAGAACGCGACATTCGCATGCCTTTGAATTTGTTTTTTGTATTTTAGTAGCACTATGTATAGTGAAAACAGTAGGATTTGGAATAAACTATGAAAATTCTAAAACTGAATATGGTTTCTTTAGTATCAATATGAGACAAAACGTTAATTTTTTGGGGGCCATCCCAATGCTTACAACACATCTTCTTTAAAATACATCTAGAATCCAAAGTACTTGTATAAGAAAAATATAAACATATCATAATAATATTTCTTTTTATTTATATACATACATTTGCTAAGATTTATGTTTACTTAAGAAAGCGTATATAAGGCAAATACATCATTTCAAAGAATATCAAAACAAAATGAAATGAAATAGTTTGTGTTAACTCATGTTTATTTTTCAAGTAGTTCCACGTTTATCAATTATGTTTATATAAAACAAATTATTTCAATCAACATACTTATATATGTATATAAGTATATATAAGTATTTACATATTCTAGTGAATTTGAGTTAATTTACATATATATTAACTAGCATTTATTCTGCTCTTATTGGCTTTACTTGGTGGCAGAAGAACCGGTTGAATACCTTTTATGTTGCTGATGCTCGACCATCCCAAAAGCAGACAAATTTTCCCAAAAAGTTTTTGGCATGGCAAGCAAGAATTGAAGAGCACAAAAAAGCTGTCCAAAAGTGTGGTAGATTTTAAACGGAGATGGACAACCTGTTCGAACAAAGTGACAGCAATCAATATAAAAATCATAATGGAAGGGTTTCCGAAAAAGGTTCAAAATTTCATCACTAGTGTTTAAAACTACAAAAATATATATTTTTTTTGTAAATTGTAATAATAATTTCAATCAAATAAAAAAAATTAAAACTGTAAGTTTAGTGGCTTCGTTATTATTAACATATATGTATGTTAAACATTTTTTGATCTCACTCCTTATTTGCAAAAAAATGATCATATTGTTACGAATGTGCAATAACGATTTGAATTCAACGGTCTGTAACGACTGCCTGCAGCATTCATCATGTTTGAGGCCGCGTCCATCATTGACATTGTTTGTAAGTGTGGCAACACTAAATGTTTGCGCTGCTGGCAATGACATCGAAAAGCTCTAGAAATCGAATGTACTAGAATGTCCGTTAAGAACATTGTAGATGATTCCCGATAGATGGCGCGTGTGTGAATGGTGGCAGAGCTGGCAGTCGTGAGTTTGTCATTGGCGCTGTTTGAGTTAACATCAACTGTCTTGTGCATATAAGGTTGTACGTAATAGAGTGTGTGTGCATTTCTGCGAATTGATAAACGTGTATAAAGACATTGAGTGACTATTTAATTCTGTTGTTGTTGTACATTCTAAATAAATAAAGAGTTGTTACAATTTTAAACTACTAAAACTGCTTTTATTTGCAATCAAAAGTATCCGGTTTATTTAAAGGAAATAAACCCACGTTTTTAAAAGGTAAAAACGTAACAATATATTCCAAACATATTATAGTTAGATATATCAATAGATTAAGTAGTTTGGGTTACAAAATGATTAAGTAGTCTGTTATTTAGTAACTTTGTATTTTATATATAGTGGTATTCCGATATTTATAAACAGTATTGTTTGCTAAGATGACAAGAAAAATTTTAAAATTTATCCCTATATACCTCGCCGCCACTTTTTATGAATATTTATATAAAAACATTGTAAATTTCTTTTCTTTATAATAAGGATAGTGTGAGTTATTAGAATTATTAAAACATAATTAACAAATGAATATGCAAAAAATATACTGACAACAGCAGAATTAAGAAAAACTAATTTAACAATTCTTTGTATTACTTATTATCTTCTTTCTATATCCATTTATTTCACGCGTTCATATTGTAAACTATGGTGTGCCTGCAAATGATATTTTAATTATTAATAATTTTATTATATGTTCATTAGGGTAAACCGTATTAAAATTAAAATAAAATATTAGAACATAGATTACAAAATATTTGTCACAGTCCTTCATAATTGTATATATTCTGGGTCCTCATTACATTCTAAGACGACCTAGCTCTGTTCGTCGGCCTGTATATCTGTTGAAAACACAATAAGCCCGGAGTACTGTTTGAGCAGTCATAAATATGTTGATTATGCGGCAATACTGATAAAATTTTGCTGAAATTTGTTCTAAGTACTCCGAAATTATACCGTGAACTATGGAGAAATCAGAAAACATTTGCCGTAGTCCCCATACAAGGTCCCCCTCAGTAAATTACTTCATAATTGTCTTATAATATCGTAATGAAATTGAACATACACAAGTGTGAACCTAAATCTTTCTACCAACTTTTGTGAGGATCGGTCCATAATTGTGCCGCTAAGGCACATCGATTATTCACCAAAGCTTATGTGGATTATGTTACATCGGTTTCAATAAGCGGGAAACAGTTTGCGCGGTTCGGAAGTGGTGGCATTATTCCATGAGGATTGTTGTAAAACTCAACAAGAGCTTCCAAAACCATTGGGAGCTACTCAAGCAGCAATTTCAAAACGTTTGAGAGCAGCAGGATTCATACAAAAGTAGGGAAATGGGGTACCATACGAATTGAAGCCGAGAGACCTTGAAAGACGATTTGCATGGCCGAAATTATGTTTTTGCACCGAATCATTACTTGGGATGAAAAATGGATCCATTACAATAACCCGAAGCGTAAGAGATCGTATGTGAAGCCTGGCCAACCAGCCGAATCGATACCAAAGCCTAAAATCCATGGCGCTAATGTAATTCTCTGTATTTGATGGAAGCAATAGGGTCCTATCTATTATGAGCAGCTGAAATCTGGCCATACCATCGCTTGATGCGAGTATAGGCCGAAAAACGCCCAAAATATGCCGCCAGAGGTGAAACCGTAATATTCCATCATGACGCTAGACCACATGTTGCAATATTTAGCTGTTAAAAAGTATTTAGTATGAAGTAGTTGGAAAGCTTTGCCTTACCCTCTTATAGCTCAGACCGGGCCCCGTCCGACAACTATTTGTTACGATCGATGCAGAACGCTCTCTTTGGGATACATTACATATTGATGGTGGGTGTACAAGATTCGTTACAGCCGAATATAACACTCTTACTTGTTTTGTATCTGTGTTAGTAAGCATGTCATATTAATCGATGTTGCTTCTGCTGGTTTTAAGTTGAATTCCCAAAACTTGTTTTAATTACTTAAGTGGAATTAAAAACATTTTCTTTAATGTTTAATATACTAAAATTGAATTTAATGTAGTTTTCGTAAATTCAATATTTCCAGGAACGTTTACAACTTTGTTTTCTCACCCTTTGCTGGTTTATAAGTATGTAACTATTATATAAATTCCAGCTATATTGTTCAAGCCATTAGGTAGCTGGGCAGTCTATAAACGTTTTTCCAAGAATATTAGTTAATTTCCAATAATTTTCATAATTGTGTATAAAGCTTACTGTGTAAATAAAATATAGATGGAAGCATTATAATACCTGTGTACATTTCTAATAACTCAAATATCTGATTTATCAACTACACAGAATAAAATTAAGTTATAATGGGTAAATGACTTCAGAAATACATAATTTATATTATGTAAAACAGCTATGGGTAAATTAAATATAAAAACTATTTTGCAATAGGATTTTCTTCAACATTAATTTTTATAATTTTCCTGAAAATTGACTTAAATTTTATCCAATTTTGCCAAGCTTTCAAGGAAAATAATTTCAGATCTTCGTACCACCGAAAATGAAAAATGGTCAATATAAGGGTCAGTTTAGTGTACATATACAATATATTAACTCATAACCAGGGCAAATTTAAATATACACCAAATAATAAAAATAAGCAAGCAAAAAAGCACACAAATATGCAGAAAAAACAAATTAATTTTATTCTAACACAAAATTATGTTTTTAGAAATAAAATAACTTTATTTGCTACATACACAGAAAAAAGAAATTCATAATTGGAATGAATTTGGTAATAAATATTATTAATCGAACATGACTTTTTTTTCCCAAACTTTTTTCATTCAGAATAAGAACATGTTCATAAATATTATAAAATTGTACATAACGAAAATGTTTGCTATTTTTACGTAAATTTAACAATATTTTATAATAAATTGCATTATAATTGTATTATCTAATGAATTATTTCAAAATTGTTTGCATACTAGCCATATATTGGCCAATATTTTAAGAAGATTTAACAATATCTGAAACTTAAAAATTATCATTAATCATAACAAAACATAGACAAACATTAAGGCATTTCATCCTCTTAACAAAATTGAGTCAATTTCGCGCATATTTTCCCTTTTTGTAGCTAAAAATCATAAAAAAATAAAAAATTTTCCAAGGAAAATTTCAAACATTTTTGAACAACATAAAAATATAAATGAAATTGTAATAATATTTTCCAAGCATTCTAGATTTTATTTGAAAACATAAAATATGAAAAAAATCATACTATTTAAGAAATTATTTATTAATGTTATGAATTGAAATCAATGAAATCAAATCATAATATTTAAGTTGATACTTTTTTCTGTGTAAAATACCAACAAAATACATAATAATTTGAAACACAAATTTGGAAAAAAAAATGCGAGAGCAACTTTAGTTACAATACACACTTTAAACCAAATAACAGAGTTAAAAGAATGAAAATAACGTGTCAACTAAAAACTAAATTGAAGTAAAGAAAATGGGCTAAGTCCCAAAAATTACTTATAAGTAGGGGGCGGATTTATATGCAAATGCATGTTTTTTCTCGAACACCCAAATACAAGGTGGCGCAAAAGTAAACTTCCGATGTTTTTTGGCTGTAATTAAAAAAAAAAAAATGAAAAACTTTGATTCTTCTTGTGGATTATTTTTATTTGGTCTTTTAATTTTTTTTACATCAAGTCGAGAATATGATGTCATGTAAATGGCCGTCGCCACAGTTGATTGTCATTTGAGCCCTTTTTATGGCATTTTCCATCACTTTGGCCAAAACTTCCGGCGATAGGTCCTCATATTCTTGACGGATATTGTCTTTAAGAGCTTCAAGAGTCTGAGGCTTGTTGACATAAACCCGCGACTTCAAAAAGCCCCACAAAAAGAAGTCTGGAGCGTTCAAATCAGGCGATCTTGCTAGCCAGTGCAAATCGCCAAAACGGGAGATTAGGCGCCCGGGAAATGCATCCTTCAGCATATCGGTTGTGGCACGTGCAGTGTGTGCCGTTGCACCGTCCTGTTGGAACCACATGTTTTCCAATCCCAATTCATCAAGTTGCGGCAAAAAGAACTCGTTGATCATTGCTCTGTAGCGCTCACCATTCACAGTAACCGTTTGGCCCGCGACGTCTTCGAAGAAAAAAGGTCCGATGACTCCTCCAGCGAAAACAGCACACCATACAGTGACTTTGAGCGGGTGTAATGGCTCTTCGTGGGTTACACGCGGATTTTCAGTGCCCCAGAAGCGTAAATTTTGCTTATTTACGTACCCGCTAAGATGGAAATGGGCCCCATCACTCATGATTATTTTTGATGAAAAATCATCTTCCTCTTGGTGGTGACTAAGGATGGCTTGAGCGTATGTTAGACGCGATTGGCGGTCAGCAGCTAACAGCTGATGCACCGTCTGGACTTTGTACGGAAACATCTTCATATCTTGTACCAAAATTCGCTGTAAAGACCGTCGACTGATACCCATTTGCGTGGCACGTCGTCTGGTCGATGTCGACGGCGCTTCCATGACATCCTCGGCTACAGCAGCAATATTCTCTGCAGAACGGCTACTCCGGGGTCTGACACGCCTGGCAGCATCTCGTGTTGTGCCAGTCTCTTCAAGGCGAGCGGCTTAACGTCGCAGTGTTTCACCAGTAGGCGTTGGACGGCCAGGAAATCTGCGACGAAATTCACGTTGTGCCAAAGTTACCGACCGATTATTGGTCAAATAAATAGTCAGCAATATTCCGCGTTCTGGAGCAAAGTAGCGTAACATTGTTTATTAACGTGTATTTCGCATGTGTTTACTACACAAATGTCAAAACAGAACTGACTTAGGGGCCAACCGCAAAATTTATAGCATTTTCTGATAGGAGGATTACTTTTGCGACACCTTGTACAATGTCAAGCTGCATATTTATATATAATTTTAAATATAATTTTTCGTCAATGAGCAACATATTGTCTGAACAAAAAGATTTTATTCGAATTTGTTATAGAAATACTTAGCATTAAATGTTAACGACTAAGTTCATTCAACATCGAGAAACTGGCATTAAGTTCTTCATTTCTCTATCAGCAATTGAAAATTATAATTTCAAAATATTTTGCTTCAAAAAAGTTTAGAGTTTTTTTTAAGTATCAAAAATTCATTAAATGTATCGAAAACATTCCTATTTCGATTTATAAGAGATTTCGTTATCGAAATTTTTATGTGAAGTTACAAAATCTTTCGACAGTCATTTCTCAGCAGTTCTAGGAGACTGTTCTGAACTAGAGATTTTACCTATCATTTATGGTGGCAACTAGTTACATAACTAGCTACGTGACTAGTTATTTTAACAAGTACACGCCATAAGCTGACCCTTTTGGATAACTTTTAGACAAATGCAATACATAATAAATTTTTAAAGTGACTACACTATAGATTATTTAGAGGCACTTAAATGTCTTTACAATAGATTACATGGGATGTAAAAAGTAACCAATACTTCTCTCTGCGTTACAAATATCACATACGTGTCAAATGATCCAAAATATATAAATTGGAGTCAGCCAAGTGATCAGACATTAATGACATTGCTGGGCTATTACGAGATGAAAATTAAGGTTGGACGGTACTTTACAGCACAATCAAAATATTGTTAATTTTAAAAGGCAAGTCGCAAGATAGATGCTCTAAAGATTATGACTTTAAACAAGTATTCATTCCAATATATTATAAACTTTAAATCCATCGTTTTGTCAGAAGAACAATAATACTTATTTAAACTTTAACAATTTAATTCCTGGTATAATCTAAAGGGTGCTAACTGCTGGGAACACTGTTGTGTATTTATTTTATGTTTTTTCACAAAAATATAAGTGCATAGTTTTTAAACGTTTAGGTCATATTTTGATTTTTTTGAAGCGTATTTTAGGCGCATATTTTCCAATAATAAATGCATGAAAATCCGCCCCCTACTTATAAGTCACCAACTGACTTCTACTAAAGTGTCAGTATTCATCGTTAAAAATCATACTAAATACTGAAGTAATAAAACTACATTAACATACATCTGCAATATTTAAAACAAAGGATTTGGGAACAATTGTATATATACAATGTATTATACAAGGTGGAGCAAAAGTAATCCTCCTATCAGAAAATGCTATACATTTTGCGATTGGCCACTAATGTCAGTTCTGTTTTGACATTTGTGTAGTAAACACATGCGAAATACACGTTAATTAACAATGTTACGCTACACTGCTCCAGAACGCGGAATATTGCTGACTATTTATTTGACCAATAATCGGCACAACGTGAATTTCGTCGCAGATTTCCTGGCCGTCCAACGCCTACTGGTGAAACACTGCGACGTTTAGCTGATCGCCTTGAAGAGACTGGCACAACACGAGATGCTGCCAGGCGTGGCAGACCCCGGAGTAGCCGTTCTGCAGAGAACATTGCTGCTGTAGCTGAGGATGTCATGGAAGCGCCGTCGACATCGACCAGACGACGTGCCACGCAAATGGGTATCAGTCGACGGTCTTTACAGCGAATTTTGGTACCAGATTTGAAGATGTTTCCGTACAAAGTCAAGACGGTGCATCAGCTTTAGCTGCTGACCGTCAATCGCGTCTAACATACGCTTAAGCCATCCTTAATCACCACCAAGAGGAAGATGATTTCCATCTTAGCGGGTACGTAAATAAGCAAAATTTACGCTTCTGTGGCACTGAAAATCCGCGTGTAACCCACGAAGAGCCATTACACCCGCTCAAAGTCACTGTATGGTGTGCTGCTTTCGCTGGAGGAGTCATCGGACCTTTTTTCTTCGAAGACGTCTCGGGCCAAACGGTTACTGTGAATGGTGAGCGCTACAGGGCAATGATCAACGAGTTCTTTTTGCCGCAACTTGATGAATTGGGATTGGAAAACATGTGGTTCCAACAGGACGGTGCAATGGCACACACTGCATGTGCCACAACCGATATGCTGAAGGATGCATTTCCCGGGCGTCTAATCTCCCGTTTTGGCGATTTGCACTGGCCAGCAAGATCGCCTGATTTGACCGCTCCAGACTTCTTTTTGTGGGGCTTTTTGAAGTCGCGGGTTTATGTCAACAAGCCTCAGACTCTTGCAGCTCTTAAAGACAATATCCGTCAAGAATGTGAGGACCTATCGCCGGAAGTTTTGGCCAAAGTGATGGAAAATGCCATGAAAGGGGCTCAAATGACAATCAACTGTGGCGGCAGCCATTAACATGACATCATATTCTCGACTTGATGTAAAAAAAATTAAAAGACCAAATAAAAATAATCCACAAGAAGAATCAAAGTTTTTCATTTTTTTTTTTTTTAATTACAGTCAAAAAACATCGGAAGTTTACTTTTGCGCCACCTTGTACATATATTCATTGTTATGTCCAACTAAAAGAATTTATTTAAATTAACATAAAATATATTTTATTCTCATTTCTATAGAATTTTAAATTAATTAAATAAAACTTTTATTATACCCCACAGCATGAATGGTAAGGGTATATAGAAAAAGTTTATCATTTCGTTTGTAATTTCCTCATTTTTTATTTGTCACCAAATAAGGTACATATATACATTCTGGATCGTTGAAGATAGCTGAGTCGATAAAGCCATATTCATTTGACCGTATGTATGTACGTATGTTGAAATCCACTTTCCGATGCAACAAAATAACTTACATACATGATTGATATATCCATATATCCGCTATAGTCTACCAGAAAACCAGATTACTGAGATATTAGCAAAAACGGAGACAACCTCTATTGTTGTACCCTAAAACACCATAGTGGGGAGGGTATAATGCGTTTGTGTTGATGTTTGTAACGTCCAAATATATTAGTCTAACACCCTTAAAGTATACCGGTCGACTTAGAATCACTTTCTGATTAAACGATGTGCGTCCGTTCGCCCATCCGTCCGTCTGGCTATCAGGCTGTCCAAGAAAACCTATTGCGCAAAGTACAGGTCGCAATTTTGAAAATATTTCGATAGAATTTGGCCTATTGAAACTGGCCTAGCCCCCATTCAAATCTCCTTCTGAAATAGCACTTTATCGGTCATAAATATTTAATTTATATAGCTATTCATGTCAATTAGTATTATGATAATCCATCGGTCCATAATAAGTCATAGCTCCCATACAAGGCCCTCTTCCAAAAATCAGTAACGAAAAAAATTTGTTGAAATTGAAATTTAGGGTATTATATGGTTGGGCTTGACCGATCATACTTTTTTTACTTGATTTTACATACAATATTTCTCACTAAAATGTTATTTCACAAAATTTTAAGAAAAAACAAAAAATATTGTTTAAGGCTTATCTTCAAATATACTTTGGTGAGGGGTATATAAAATTCGTCATAGCCGAATATAACAAACTTTCTTGTTTTTATTTGCAAAATTTATGTTTCATTGTTATTATTAAACTATATATCAGTTTGATATTATATTTGAATTTGCTGTGAAAATAATACAAAATACATGCCTAGAAATTTGTTAAAGCTGACAAAATTGAATTTATATTTGTCATTCACACAATAAGCACTGTATGCTTAAGAGGATAATATTTCACAAAAGAATAACAATACACACATTCATGGCTAGACTTAATGCTGTTAAATTAAATTATACTCATTTATATACAATGCATATATACACATTTATTTCTAAAATATCCTAGCAGTTTTAGGAGACTATCCCGAACTAGTGATTTTACCTATCATTTAGGGTGACAACTAAAACTACACTGCTACACTGCTCCAGAACGCGGAATATTGCTGACTATTTATTTGACCAATAATCGGTCGGTGGCTTTGGCACAACGTGAATTTCGTCGCAGATTTACTGGCCGTCCAACGCCTACTGGTGAAACACTGTGAGGTTGAGCCGCTCGCCTCGAAGAGACTGGCTCAACACGAGATGCTGCCAGGCGTGGCAGACTCCGGAGTAGCCGTTCTGCAGAGAATATTGCTGCTGTAGCCGAGGATGTCATGGAAGCGCCGTCGACATCGACCAGACGACGTGCCACGCAAATGGGTATCAGTCGACGGTCTTTACAGCTCAAGCCATCCTTAATCACCATCAAGAGGAAGATGATTTTTCATCAAAAATAATCATGAGTGATAAGGCCCATTTCCATCTTAGCGGGTACGTAAATAAGCAAAATTTACGCTTCTGGGGCACTGAAAATCCGCGTGTAACCCACGAAGAGCCATTACACCCGCTCAAAGTCACTGTATGGTGTGCTGTTTTCGCTGGAGGAGTCATCGGACCTTTTTTCTTCGAAGACGTCTCGGGCCAAACGGTTACTGTGAATGGTGAGCGCTACAGAGCAATGATCAACAAGTTCTTTTTGCCGCAACTTGATGAATTGGGATTGGAAAACATGTGGTTCCAACAGGACGGTGCAACGGCACACACTGCACATGCCACAACCGATATGCTGGCGATTTGCACTGGCCAGCAAGATCGCCTGATTTGACCGCTCCAGACTTCTTTTTGTGGGGCTTTTTTAAGTCGCGGGTTTATGTCAACAAGCCTCAGACTCTTGCAGCTCTTAAAGACAATATCCGTCAAGAATGTGAGGACCTATCGCCGGAAGTTTTGGCCAAAGTGATGGAAAATGCCATAAAAAGGGCTCAAATGACAATCAACTGTGGTGGCGGCCATTTACATGACATCATATTCTCGACTTGATGTAAAAAAAATTAAAAGACCAAATAAAAATAATCCACAAGAAGAATCAAAGTTTGTCATTTGTTTTTTTAATTACATTCTAAAGTGTACAAAATAAACGTTCAAAGTAACTACGCTCTAGATTACATAGATACACTAAAGTGACAATTGACTTTACGCTATTACATAGGATGTCAGTATACTTAAGCAAGAATAAAATAAACTGTATGAGAATTATAAAAACACAATTTGTATAAAATCAGTTTGTATACTCACAAAAAAGAGCTGTACTAAATAAATGTTTAAAGTGGCTTAGAGGCTCTTAAGTGACAACTGTCTTCACGCTAGATTACATTGGGATGTATAAAGTAACCAATTGACTTCTCTCTGCACTCCAAAGAGCACATACGTACTAAATAACCAAATATATACATTGCTGTCAGCCAAGTGATAAGTTATTAATGCCAATTACTGACTATAAGCGATACATTGACTACCTGCTTAACTGTTGGGCTTTACAATCAAAATTCTAAAATTAAATTTATTTCTTTAAGCATCTACTTTATTAGTTACATACCCAAATACAATAATGTGGGTTACTTCTTAGTTAACCCACATTATCAAAAAAGGAAATGTCCTTTTAATGCGGTAATAAGTGTGTAGATTCAACAATCTGAAAGTAATTTTATTTTAACCCCAAAACCTCAAAGGAAAAAAAGACTGGAACATAAAGCGTTTATGGAATTGATTCAATAAACCTTTGGGACTTTGTTTTTTGTTGTGGTTATGGTTGTATTTAATAATTTGTTTTTTTTTTTTGTTCTTGTTAAAACCGATTAAATGTGTTTGTTTGTCGGTTGGTTGTTCACACTTTCTAGCTGTGCTGGCATTTTACATACACAAGGTAGGGGCTAAGAGAGAGAGAGAGAATAACTGTAATTTATTTTTAATGTATTAACCAGATGAATGACATGTTGAAGCATTGTTTTTACATGTTACCTGTATTTAAACAAATTGTTTTATGTACACACTTATATATACATACATATGTACAATAGGGAGGACTTTATTTTGCACTTTTAAGTTTTTTCAATCAACCAATTTGTGTTGGTTGTTATGAAATGAATTGCTGACATTTGTTTAATTCCGAATTAAGATTCTAGTGAATTAATCTTCAATTGAATTAATCCGCAGCTCTGGTTGAGAATATGAAGGATAATGGAATATTAAACCCTTTCGAGAATACTTTACTTCGAGCATTTGTAGGAAATTTCTCTTTAATGTTTAAAAACAAACTACGTTTAGCTGGTGCTTACTGCAAAGGAACTTCAATATTAAAATTTTTAATTTCTTTATCAACTTAAGCTAGTGCAATTCAAGAACATATATTCTTAGTATGGTATCTTAAAACATAATTTAATGTTATTTAATAATAATGAAGCCGGTATAAAGTACATGTGTATTTTGGCATCCATAGAAAAACTTATCTCAAAGTTTGTTTATATTTACATATGTAGTATGTACCAGATTGTAAATATGTTTTTAAAAGTAAACCTTATTACTATGGTGAAGAGTTTATTATATAGACATATGTACAAAGTTATCAGTATACTTGTTTACACAATAAATAAATTAATTTTTAATTTAAATATGTGCAAAAATTACTATGTATGCATAATAGGGAGGTTATTATTTTACATTATTTGGAATGTCTATGGTTCCTAGGTCTAAAATCTTGTTCCTTCATTTAAAAACAAATGTTAGCAATTTGAACAAATTCGGATAAAATCTAGGGGTTGCTTATTTTATTTAAAGTTTTGAGTTCTGGCTCCAAGTAGCAATATTTTTAAGAAAATTTTAACAAAACAAGTAAAAGAGCTATATCCGGCTGTGCCGAATCTTATATACCCTTTACCAAGTAATACTTTAAAATAAAAATTTTAAATATTTTTAGGTAAACAAAATACAAAATTAAATTTTTTTTTCAAAATTGTTTTTCAAAATTTAAAAATTTTTTTTTCCAAATAAAAAAAAAAAAAAAAAAAATTTTCACATTCTTTTCAAAATTTAAATAAAAATTTGTTTCTAAATTGTTTTAAATTTTTTTTTAATTTAAAAAAAAAAAATTAAATTTAAATTCATTAGTGAAAATAAATTTATAAAAAATAAAATTGGGTTAAAAAATATTTTTCCCGACCTACCCATTGTAGGTTCCCTGTGATGGCGAGATTTCAGCAGCTCATAATAAATTACCTTAGCGCCATGGATATTTGTCTTTGCTGTCGACTCGGCCGTTTCCACGGGATCCATTATTCATCGCAAGCAATGATTCGGTGCAAAAAGCGTTCAAGTAGCATTTCGGACATGCAATGTCGTCTTTCAAGGTTTCAATTCGTATGATACCCAATTTCTTTGCTTTTGAATGAATTCTGCTGCTTGCAAACAATTTGAAATTGCAGCTTGAGTAGCTCTCAATGATTTCTGGGCCCTAATGCAATTCTAAGACGATCTAGCTATGTCCGTTCGTCTGCCTATCTGTTGAATACACGATAAGACGCAAACGAAAGGAGCTATCTGACTGAAATTTTCCACTATTGTTAAGGTTTCTCTGTCGTTATGGTTTTTTTTGCCATTGAGCAATATTTCGCATTTTCTAGGAGTTTTTCGCAAATGATCGCTTCAAACGAAGCAGATTCACTCGCTACATCTTCCATGTGGTGGTCAGGCAAGATTTCAGCTGCTCGTAATGGATAAGACCCTTTTGCTCTCACCAAATACAATGCATTACCTTAGCACTATGAACACTAAGCCTTAAACCGTGTGTCCACTACCAAGTTTTCTTGCGGAAGTTGCTTTCAGCATTGACTTCCAGAAGCTTTTGTCGGGTAAACAGGTATTAGAAGTCGACTTCCGGAAGTTACGGTATTCAGAAGTTACTTGCAGCAATTATGTGGAAACCCCTGTTTGTTGCTTGCTGCAAGTAACTTGAACGACTTGCTGTTAACTGCAAGTGTTTTGAAGACTTGCAGAAGAAGTTGTGTATATGTCGGGTAAACAGTATATCCCAGCAAAAATTATTCTTGATTTGGAAGCAATAAAAATTACTACTGCATCTTTAACAGCTTCCTTTATTGCTTCTTCAATAATTGCCTTACGATACTGATTTTTGGAAGGCATACATTCAGCAAATATTGTATGTGGTGCAGAAATTAGAAAAAGGCAGCACTATTTGTCAAGCAATTACTACTTTTATTGCTGGATTTTTTACAAAATCAGCCTAAAGTATGCACCTCGAACGCATGATATTATCAATTCTTCCATGTGCTCGTAAATGCACATTCCGGTTTTCTTAAGCAGAGCTTCTACGCGAGGAATCCCATACAAAAATCATGTATTCTTTCATAACAAGTGGAAGCAGTAGCAACTGCTCTCTGCCTTACATTTCTGCTTCCGAGGAAGCACCATTTTTTTCTGGGATGGTATTCTCTTCTATTTTCCGTTTTGTTTTGTGTTTTATGGAAGAGTAACTAAAAGCCGGTCTGTTGGAGGTATAGCCAATTTAATTTTAGTATCCTGCTTTTGAATACTTGTTTGAATTAAAGATAACATGTATCATCATTATCCATTCTTACAAAATTGTTTCGGCCCGCAATTCTTCAAGTAATGTATTTTGGAAACTTAAATCTACACGCCGCAGCTCCCAATTTCTCACCCAAATACTTTTTTTGTTTACTTTTTTAATTTGTTGTTTCTTTTTAATTAAATATGCTTCTTATTTAGCTACAAGACATTTTTATACTGTCATTTGTAAAAAAGGCAAACTATACTGCAAGCTGTACTCACTTTGTGTGGAAACACATCTGCAATCGGTTTTCGTGGAAACTAAAGCGTTTCCACTATAACCGAAACTTGCGGAAGTCTGCTTCCAGAGAGAGTTCTTCCACAAGTGATTTGCTAATGGGCGCACGGCTTTAGTGTCGATTTGTCTGGTGGGTCGGGCTTCACGTAAGACGCTTCGGGTTACCGTAATGGATCCATTCTTCATCCCAAGTATTGATTCGTTGCAAAAATGATTTTCTTTTACAGCGTTCAAACATCATTGCAGACATGTAAAATTCTTTTTCAAGGTCTCTTGGCATTGTTGAGTTTTACGTTTTTCGAAATTTTGTACGCTCTTGTTGAGATTTACAACAATCTTCATGGAGTACTGCATCCAATTCTTGATCTTCAAACTTTTGTGTCTTCCACTTCTGAACCGCACAAACCATCTCTCGCACTTAGAAATGATGATGGTTCACATCATCATTAATCATAAGTGCAGTCGGTGTGCTTCAGCTGCATTTTTTTAAATTAAAGATGTAAAGCAAAACTTCCCACATATGACGATTCGTTGGTTAAAAATTCAACATTTTCGAAGCAGAAAAAAACGTTGGTGTATTCACTATAATGCTTAACAACTAAATGAGACTAAATGACAGATATGTACCCTACAAAATGACATATAAGTTAATAAAAACAAATTCCACGTTCAAAAGATACATCAATCTTAATTCGTGCATTTTTAAGTCATATAACCAATAATTTTTTTAATAAGTATATTGATACTTTTAACCAAAAACTCGAAACTGTAACCTCTAAACGTTATCCGATTTAGCTCAAATTTTCACTATTTGGTTATTATATGATAGAGAATAATTTCAGGCCTTGGTAGCACCGAAAATCTAAAAAGTCGATTATGATGGCCACTTTATTGTACATAGGTAATATTTAAGCATTCGAAATATATTGACACATGATTTACAACTGTTTCCTAAAAAAAATATATAAAATAAAATTCAAATTTGTTATACAATCCTCTTGGCCAATAGATTAAATTGTTTACAAACTTGTGCAAAACTGCTGTTTAAATCATGAAACTGTTTTCATGGCTGTTAAAAATCATTTATAAAAAACTGTTTTTACAAACAAAAAAACTAACAATTTACATGTTAAAAATTTGTGGTATTAATTTCAGCATTTAGTTTTTTCTCTAAAAAATGCTAACTACAAAGTTACATACTTTAGTATTGTATGTTTATGTATATTAATTTACATACTTTGTTTTGCATACAAATAAAACTAAGTCCCTCAAAAAGTTGAGGTGTTTTTATAATTTTCCTTTATTTTTTATTTTTTTCAATTTATTTGCCTGAAAAATTATGCAAACAGAAGCTGAAAAAAAAAGTTTGCTAAAAAAAAAAAAAAAATAATAATACTTAATACCATTTAATACTGCTGTCAGTAGAGACAGCACAAACAAGAGGCTGCTGAAAAAAGTTCATGTCAAAGTCACACAAATAAATAAATAAATATGGAAATAAACACTCACTTTATTATTTCCACTTTTTCGTTGCTGTCTATTATAGACTTTTATTTATAAGAATATGAAAAAGCTATTTAGAATTTTGAGTAGTGGATAAAGAAATATTTAGTTTCAGCTTAGAACTAGGAAATTTTTTATAAGTTTATACATGTATTTGAATAATTAAGAAAATGTTGTTATTTGAAAAATATCCATACTTTCCATATATTCTGAAATTAAATAGGGTAATATCAAAAAAATCTGAAACTTTTTCATTATAACTATACACGCAGAAAAAAAATTATAGTTGTGCATGATTACTGTAACCATTTCCAAATTTTTAACATTATTATAGTCACAGTAACAATATATATGATTGTTGTGACAATAATATGGTTAATTTACGATTCAAATGATTGTATCAACCATATACATTTTCAAACAAAACAATTATTGATCATGGTGCGGTTACTATCTCCATTGACTGTAACGAGAGATCTAGCTTAATTTTTGAAGAAATATGGTCCGAGAATACCACCAGCGTATAAACAGCATCAAACGGTTCATTTGTCAAGCCCTCTAACCCGCAAACTCTATAATTTTTATAAGGTGATTATGACCCAATAAACTCTAAACAGCCATCAGAAACTAGGTTTCAAATTAAGTTTAAATGTCAGGTGCAAAAAGGTGAGGTATGCCTCAGGGCACTGTTGCCGGTTTAGCTATAAAAAAACAATAAAATGTATACTTTTAATTATGATTCGATTTTATTGAAAAACTAATGAAAAATATACAAAAAAATAAGAAAATATGTTTTACTTTCTACGATGATGCTCATAAAAACAATTTTTGGCTTTTGAGCAGCATAAATGAAGATCTAATTTTGAGCAAACACACTGTGTTTGCGACTTTTTGCATAGTTTACACCATCTTTTCTCACCTTTTTTGCCTAAGCAGATGGGAAAGTGTTGGATATTGTCATAACGGACGTCATCAATTAGATGTTTGGTACTTTCGCCAACTTTTGAACTTCCTGTCTGTGGATCTTCTTGTCGAGTTTCTAGACGTGGCCCACTGCCTGGACGATCAGCTGTACATTTTTTTTGTGTATGACACATGACCAGCAGCAAATTTTTCAAAGTGAATGCAATGTACAATGTGTAAGCGCTTAAAGTTACGACGGAACATCGCATCGGGAGTTTTCCTCGAACATCTACGGCTACGCCTACCATATGGCTGTTATATTCGCTTATGATTTGCAAGCAATCGACTTACACGTATTTCTTTGCTTTTCGGTTGTAACATGGTACCTTTTCTGCTTTCAATTCGGGATTTGTTCTTACAAATGGCTCAATGCCAACAGATTGTTACGAATTTGCAATATCGAATTAAATTTAACGTTCTGTAACAACTGCCTGCAATATTCATCATGTTTATAAACATGTACATCAGTAGAAGCTTATACTTATCAACAATGTTGATAGCATGCTGTTATTAGCATTGTTTATAAGTATGGCAACACTAAATGTTTAACCTGCTAACATTAAAATCGAAAACTCTAGAATTCGTATATACGAGTTTTGATCGTTAAGAACAATCTAGGCTACTCGGTTGAAGATGACAGTGTGTATAAATAGTGACTGCGGTTGCAGTAGCCAGCAAGTTTATCATAGGCGCTGTTAGAGTTAACATCAACTGTCTTGTACCTTAAAGCTTGCGCATTATAAAGTTTATACACGTGCGACAACAAGCAGCTTGGATCTAAGAACAATGTTTGCTGCTAAATTTGCTGAATTTAAAAATGATGTTCAAGAAATTTATAAAGCCAACAATGAGAAGCTGTTAGCTAAAGTTAAAGCTGAACAATGAGAAATTATTAGCTGAAGTTCAAGTCAACAACATTAAAGTCCTAGCTGAAATAGACGCGAAATTTCAAGAATCATCTAGAGTCACAGACGAGAAAATTCAGAAAATGTCTGAAGTTTTTAACAACAGAGTGGATGGTATTGACAAGAAGGTGTCAGATTTAGATAATGGTTTTGATCAAAGACTCCTTGATCTAGAAAAAAAAATTCAAAAGTCAGAATGCATTGCAACCTTTGAGAGAAATGTTAATAGATTTGTAACTAAAGTCACCGTTAAACTTAAAAACAAAATTTTAATTACCTTTTCAGATAATTGGTGTTTTATAAAGCGTGTTACAATGAAATTTTCTCACTCCTTATGTGGCAACTTAGTTTATTAACAAAACCGTTAAGCCAAAAATGAGGCTCATCACGAAATTTTGCAATAAAACAGTCGTCTTTAAGTTGCACGAATTGACGATTGAACTTCAAATTGAATTTAGATAATTTGGTAGCATTGTTCAAGTGTCAACCTATTCATGATGATTTGCCAGAGTATACAGATTAAAAAACACCCTTTACATATCTCTTTTATTATCAATGTTACACATCTACTAAAATCTTAATTATTATTACTTGTAATCGTTGCAAATTTTGTTTAATTTGTCCCAGAAATAAGTACATGTCAGAGTCCACAAATAAGTAAAACAAAACAAAACACATAAGTAGCTGATTATTTCCACTTTATCGTTGCAGACGCTCTTGTTTATCATGTCCTTGTCCTCTTTTAGACTTTTATTCATAGCAACGTAATAAGGCTGATTTCAACTTTTGAAGTGAAAATAAAACAATTGTTTTCAATTAAGTTAAGAATTAGTGCAGGAGATTTAATTGAAGATAACTAAAGACTTTATTTATTAAAAGAAAGCGTAAATATACTCATACCATATTATTCTTGAGTATACTTGTTATGATATATCAATATTACTCATACGCTGGCAAGGTTCATGCGAAACATATAAATAAGTATAACAGAGTATTCGAGCAAAAATATTTTTTTTTTTTTTTAAATTTTATATTGTTAATTGTTATTACCTTGTTACTAATGTTCATTAAAAAATAAATTATATTGTATTTTAGTTTTGTTAAAGTTTTTGTAAACCTTAATCGCTTCAAAACTTAATTCATAGTTTTGTCCGTATGCATTTCATTTCATGAAAATAATTTTCCTGAACATTTATTACTGAATTGCATGTTCTGTATATTTTTTTTGTTTTTGTAAAACTGGGTTAAATAGATTTTGTGGTTGCTGCCTCTAACATACATACGCTAAAACGAATCTGTGTTGTAGTACCTCGCATAATTGTACGATTAGAAGAATTGACTGCAATTACATTCTTTTTTTGCAAATTAACTAACAATCAAAGTTGAAATTGTAAGTTTATGTACATTTGCACATACCAGGAGTAGGCAACTGCTTATATCGTTGTTGATTCTGCAATTAAAAAAAATACACCACTTTTGGTGAAGGGTGTAATAACAACAACATTAGCAACACATTAGTATTAAAAGCAAACGTACATATTTCCAAAAATTACAAACGAAAATTTGTATAGCTTCTTTTGTGTGCTTTACAAATTATAGTGAACTCTGGTATTGTTTCAAATTGCAGCATCTTCATTAGCAGCAATATGTCAAATAGGGTGGCCCTTACATTAATTTTTTCAGATTTTCGGTGCCCCTGAGATCTCAAATTGCTCTCAGTCAACGAAAATGTCGAATTTGGTACCAACGAATCATCATATACGAGAAGTTTTTCTTTACTTCTTTAATTTGAAAAAAAAGTGCCACTGAAGCACACCGTTTGCTCACCAAAGTTTACGGTAAATGTGTTCCAACGTGCGAGAGATGGTTTGTGTGGTTTGTTCGCCCACGCCAGTCAAACAAGTTTGAAGACCAAGAATTGTAGACATTACTCCATGAAGATTGTTGTGAAACTTAACCACAACTTGCAGAATCATTGGAAGCTACTCAAGCAGCAATATCAAAACGTTTGCGAGCAGGAGGATTCATCCAAAGGCAGGGAAATTGGGTACCATACGAATTGAAGCCGAGAGACTTTGAAAGAGAATTTTGCATGTTCGAAATGATGTTTGAACGCTGTAAAAGAAAATCATTTTGGCACTGAATCAATACTTGGGATGAAAAATGGATTCATTACGGTAACCCGAGGCCAAGGCTAAATATCCACAGCACTAATAAAATGTTCTGTATTTAGTGAGCAAAAGGGTCCTATCTATTATGAGCATCGAAATCTGGCCACACCATCACATGGAACCTATACCGAATGCAACTGATTCGTTTGAAGGGAGCATTTGCCGAAAAATACCCAGAATATGCGGCCAGACATAAATCCATAATATTCCATCATGACAAAGCTCGGCCTTATAGTCCAGACCTCACCCGCCTTATAGTCCAGACCTCACCCGCCTTATAGTCCAGATCTTGCGCCGTCCGAATAGTATTTGCTTCGATCGATGCACAACGCTCTCTCTGAGATACGCGTCACATTAGAACAGAGTATTCGATATTGGCTTGATTCGTTGCTGGCCTCAAAAGATGAGCTGTTATTTTTCCTCTGAATCCATATGTTGCCAGAAGGATGGAAAAAGGTCATAGCTATCAATGGCCAATACTTTAAATAAATGTATATAGTACAAGTGTTTCAATATGAAAGATAAAATATAGGAAACATCTCAAATTTTTAAGTCGTACACTCAATAGTTTCACATTAAACTTGTTTATGATTCCCATCAACACGTCTGTATTGGTCTACTGATCCAGCTTTTCACAAAGCTCTGGTCTTTGTGTCATTCCACGGCTCAAATTTGAAGAAATAACAGCTAATCTTCACTTTTGCGACAACAATAAGGCAGATGTTATTGATTATTGACCGTGGTTATAAAATCTGGACAATTTTAGATCACATTAACAAGGCTCTCCCAGACGCATATACGTATTAAAAAAGCTGTCAATCGATGAACATATGGTAAAGTTTTAAGTAAACAATGTCGTGAAACAATACATGAAGGACAAACCTATTTCATGGGGATTCAAACTTTGGTGCTTATGTGAGTCAGAAACTTGGTACTTGTATAACATTGACATTTACAACGGAAAAAAACCATTCGTTGATCACGGTCTTGGTGAGGCTGTTGTCTTGCAGTTAAGTTAGGCTCTGGCAAAAAAAGGGGTTGAAGTTTACTTCGACAATTTTTTTAACAGCCTGAAATTCATGCATATTCTTCAGGAAAATGACATAATGGATTGCGGAACAATCCGATGTAGTAGAAAGCACATGCCAAAGAATTTTCCGGTGGATAATGATATGAAAAGAGGGGACATCAGTTGCTTCATGTCAGATAGCATTTCCGTAGTAAAATGGATGGATAGTCGCTGTGTCTACCTCGTCTTAAATTTTATTGTCCCAACAGCACTATTCGAGGTCAAGCGACGTTTAGCTGGTCAAGCTGCTAAAATAGATATTGATTGTCAAAATTTCATCACGATATTAATGATTTTAAGACAATTATGAATGTTCAAGTCATTTTGTGTGGGAGACCTTAATTGGGGACCTTGTATGTTGTCCGATTTTTGACATTCTTTATAGTATAATTTCACAGTACTTAGAACCAATTTGTGCAAAATTTTATCAGGATTGCAGCGTAATCAACATATTTATTACTGTATTCCAGGCGGACATTTTTATCGTGTTTTCAACAGACAGACAGACAGACGGACGGACATATCTAGATCATCTTAGAAATGCATAAGGATCCAGAAGTTATAGAACACGTTTGTGGGTATGCGATTAACATTCTAATGGTGGGTATAACAATATGTACAGTGAAAGCCGACCATCGGAGCAGTTTTGTCTGGCCACGGGTGATGTCCGCCTATGGAATTGTAAGCTTAAAAATGTCAAGAGAAATATACAATATCATAAATATTGATGGAGTAAAATATTATATGAAATCTGGAATGTACATCTTACGTAGATATTTCTTTACCCTTGGCCTTTAATATCAGTCCTAAAAGAGGAATATTCTTGCTTATGGCCACTGCAAGACAATTTTTTGTAATTGACGTTAACACCAGATAATTTTTCTGGTATATTTTAAATATATCAGTAGACTGTGAATATTTCAAATAGTAATAAAAATCTTCCCTTTCGGCTGTTTTACAAAATTAAAAATTACACCCATCTCACTCCAGTTGAAAAATGATATGAAAAAGGTTCTTTGTTTCCCAGAACTATGCATATATTCTTGTGTTGCAGCGCTTCATGTTTCCATACATTTAAGTGCCCTTAAACGCTCTTTAAATTTCTTTCTCTATCTTCTCATACCTAACTCAAAATTGAAAAGGGAAACCAGTGTGTTATGTTAAATTTGGCTCAGGTTTATCTTTCATTACGAGTTTTGGGAACGAGAAAATCGTCCATCTACGGGAGCATTTGGATTTGCATCACAAGCAAAAATATATTTTCGATGTTAGGGGTCGCTATATTATAAACCCTAAAGGAACACACTTTAAATCACTCACAATCAGTCATTCAGCATGACCAAAACGGAATTTAAATTATTAACGAAGTATCTTTATACCAACATTTTAATGTTAAAAACGGCATTTTATTTAAGTCGTTGCTGTGGTATAGTGGTTCACCAAATGACATTTTATTAAAAACGTAAACCGTAACGACAGCCATAGATACAGGTGTTGATGGTTTATTTATTATCGATGTGGAGCAACACAATCACATGCATAAAACATACAGTGTTTGTAGAAAACCTGCAGCACAAGGAACTAAGTAGTTTCGCATTAATGAATGAAAATCGAACAGTAGTTAACTATTATCCTACTTTTAAGGCTTTTAACTAAAAAAATTACCGATTATAAACAGCTAGATGTACATAGTTCATAGTGAACTATTGGTTAAAATGCTGATTTTCAGTTAACAGGTTTTTATCACATTGTTATTTGATTTTTAAAATTTGCCACTAAATTTTATGTTTAGGTAAATTTTGTATACCCTTCACTAGTCCTGCTTAGGATGAAAAAATAAGCCCACAAACGGCTGAGATATAAGCAACAAAACACGTCTACCTCTAATTATAAGCTACTTTTTATCTATTACTAAGTCATTAATATAGACAATATGGATATCTTATGATAGATATTTCAAACTCCAACGATGTATATGAAGACATAGTAATTCACGCCGACAATGGTTCAAAATCGGGAAAAATATCTTTAGCAAGAGTTATATTCACCAAAAACATTATTATTCCCTTCACCATGAGTGGCATTTGCGAGTTATACATGTTACGTAGAGGGTATATATGTTATGGATAGCCATTTCCCTGTGTTCGTCAGTAAGTAGAAATCGAGAAAATCGGCCCATAGATGGCTGATATAAAAACAAACTACAACGATTCCCTCGATTTTTTACCTATTTTTGATTTATGTATATCTGAATTACAAATTCATTAACCGTTTGACGACCATAGGCAAGTATACTTGCCCTAGGATTTTTAGTTTATATATTGGTCCAGGTAAAAGATAGAGCAAATATGCCAAAGACTGTTTTATAGAAGACGATTTGGGCAACAACAACGTAGTTGAGTTTAAGTGCCTATCTGTTCCCACTTGTTTCCAACAAGGCTCAGAATTTGGCCAAACAATGATATGAAAATAGGTCGCAAAGGGCTGAGAGTTAATTATGTTTAGGATTCAGCCTTTATCTATCAGAAAATAAAATGGAGAAGTTTGCGAAAAATCTGCCTTCTGCTAATCAAATTATGTTTGGCAATTATGTTTGCATATGGGCAGTCCAATCACATATATCCTTTGCAAAAAGGGTGTTTTTTACTCTTACCGTGTATGAGTTTAATGCTTGTATAGGTATTATCATAAAAATGAGCTTAGTGAAGCTCCCATCAACACATCTGTATTGGTCTACTGATCCAACTTTTCACCAAACTCAGATCCATGTTTCAATCCACGGCTCAAATTTGAAGAAATAACAACTAATCTTCACTTTTGCGACAACAATAAGGCATATGTTATTGACCGTGGTTATAAAATCCGGACAATTTTAGATCACATTAACAAGGCTATGCCACACAGAGAAAACAGATTCGTGATAGCAACCGAATTTGTTGCCAATCGAATGATTCTACCTTAGTGACCGAATTTTACAAAATTTTGGAAGGCATAACAAAAGTTTGGTCGCTTCAACCAAAATTCTTCTTTATTAACTGACTTTCGGTTGATAAAACCTAAAAATTCTATGTGCACAACCGAATTATTCGATTGGCAACAAATTCACGAATCTGTTTTCTCTGTGCAGACAATACATTGTAACGACGGAATTTCTCCTCAACGCTGGGGTAGCTCAACGTTGTCCAGGGTCGTTATCAGAATTTATTAAAATAATAACACAATATATTTTTTCATATTACGTTATAAAACTTTTTATTAAATTTAAATATACTTTCTCTAAAACCGTACGCGTGGTAGGGAACAACACTAATTATCAAGTAAACAAAAGGCAGGCCATACAAACTCTACCAAGTGTTTTTCTTTTTTACTATAGATAATAGTCAAACAAACATATTACCTATTAAACAGCCCAAAACCAACTGATCTTGTTCTGTGGTTTGTGCCTGCCTTTTATACACATAGTACAATTACACAGACACACACATACATTGACATACACACTGTTGACTACTAGCCACGGTTGACTATGAGTACTGTTTTCTACAACTCTGTTGGTAGAGTTGTAGTTAATAAATAACACATTGACACATAGATGGCGTAACAACAAATTTAAATTAACGGACAAACACAAAACAAAGATTTTATTATAATTCAGTTTTTGTTTGTTAAATAAAAAGAACATTGTAAATAAATAAAAATAAAATAAAATTATTGAAAATATATTAGGTGTGATGTAAAACGATTATTTGACTTTGCGTCCTCACACGTCCTCCCCTCGTCGGGTGACAAATTTTATTATTACTCGTTTAGGGGGGCGAATTTGTACCCGATACAAACTGTTGTCATCCAGAGTAATTAGGATACTTGTTCTATGGGATACCCTGGTTAAGACCTCGTTGATTCGTGGCATCAGTTCGGCTATGGCTGATGGGGAAATACCGTTAGCTGTGACATTTATATTTGTCCAATTGTGTTGTGTGGATGATGAAGTAGTGTTCTCTACGTTGTTCAATTCTTCATTTTGTGATTTAACCCACTTCTCCACCAATTGAGTTTTGTTAGAGGTTTCGTCGGATGGATTTGGGTCAGGATTATTTTCAGTTATGATTTGAGTCGGTTCTTCTACCAATATGACGTCTGGTGTCGGTATCTGCACCTGTATAAATGTTGGCGATGATGGAGATGAAGTCGATGATGAAGACGATGATGATGAAGACGATGAAGATGATGATGGTAATGACGGTAGTGAAGGTGATTCCTTGTTAACATTTTCCGAAATTGATAATGTTTCGAAAGATTTGGCAGTACTTCGAACGCTGATTCGACGGGTATCCAATCTCCGATTTCCTCGAATTAATTCCCTAAGGTGACCAGGGATTGTTGGTGTTGGTGGGTGTGTTGGTGGTGTAGAAGTTGAGGTTGGTGGGTAAAATGTTCCAGGAGAACTTAGATTTTTGGAAGGGGTGTTCTCGGAAAACTCAGGTATAGTTGGGGTTTGTGGTCTGTCCTCATCTCCAGATATCCTTGCATATAATTGGCTGGCGCTTTCGATATTATGTTGTCTTCTTCTTGGTGAAACCTCGGAAATGTTTGTTGATTCCGAAAACTCCTTTGTTGGATCGGCACCATCTTTTATGGCTTCCTGAGGGACTCTATGGATGAAATATCGATAGTGAACCACACCTTCGACCATGGTAAGGTTTCCAAAAACATTGTGTTGGTTTTCCATCTTCTCCGTTGTCATAAATAGACGTTTTGGTGGATTCTGTTGACTTTCTGTGGGGGGTGAAAGAGTTGATGTTGACGAGGTGGATGACAACACTATTTGTGGTGGTGTCGTTTGTTGGGGTGAGGGAAAGGATATTGTACTCTCGAAGTCTTCGTCTCGATATGGATCGAATTGTTCAGAGTCCGGTAGATTACATGGAGTATTTACCCGTTCTCCCTCTGAGTCAATATCGATGAACCATGGTACGTTGTTTAACAAATTTGGGTGATTTCTCAAGTTTATTGTGGGTTCCATTTCATCTTGAAAAATGCGATGATTATCTCCGGATTCGCTTGAAATGTCCTCAGTGATCGGTTGATATATTTCTCTTGGAGGTGTTGGTGAATCATTCGTACTAAAAGGCATTGTGGTGCTGCTGTCACTAGAAAGAGATAGTTGTTCGACGATTTCCATGTTCTCTTCAACGGTCGGTAAGCTATCGAGGTCGACTTCTTGTATTGAGCTTCCACTTGATAGGGACAATCTATGGCTGTGTTGTTGGATTGTATTACGTACTGGGCTGACTATGGCCACTATTGAACTAGGCCCCGTTGTACGGCGTGGTAAATATACGTTGTTGTCTTCTGGTATATCATTAGTAACCAAATGCCTAGGAGACATAGATGATGTGGTTGTTGGCCGGTTTAGGTTTGACACAGTGATGTGTGGACGGACTATGCATCGAAGAAATCTCTCTGCCCTTGGGATGTAAGGGACACTTCTAGAAGTAGAGGGTTGGTCCGGTAGGGTTGGTAATAGTATTGCTCGTCTTTGGAGATCTCTTTCTTCTAATAATCGCCTCTTCAGATTTTCGCGGGTTTGTTGAAACTTTCTTTCGTCTGTCATTTTATCCATTATTCTATTAATAAGATGAAACAATTATTAGAACAATGTTATAAAAAAAATATAAATGGTGATATATATGTTTAAAAATTATATTAAATATATTGTTTAATATCGCCAATATAGGCGGTTATAATATTATTGTTCTTGCGACCCTTTAGTTTTACAATGACTTTGGATGGGATTTCAATTATCTCATAAGGACCATCGAACTTGGGTGCAAGTTTAGCTGTGAATTGGTCTACAGCTTTCGAAAGCTGATGTTGACGGACCAATACTTGTTCTCCTATTTGCGGCTTCCATACACGACGTCTCAGGTTATAATGTCGTTTTTGATCCTGTGAAGCCTTGGCTAGATTACTTCTTACTATCCTGAAGATTTCTTTTAATTGTACTGCTCTCTCCTTAGGGTTTAGTGTTGGAGCACCTGAGCCTATGGTTACTGCATCGTATAGTGCACTTGGTAACCGAGGTTCTCGACCTTGTACAATGTATGCTGGTGAATAACCGGTTGATTCAGAACAGCTTGTATTTATGGCTAAGGTTATTTCAGGAAGAAGTTCATCCCAAATGGTGTGTTTGTTCTTCGATAGCTGCGATATCATCGTTTTTATTGTTCTGTTGACGCGTTCCGTAGGATTTTGTTGTGGTGTGTAGGGTGCAGTTAATTGTTGCGTAACACCAATTTCTTCCAAGTATTTTTGAAACACTCTACTTGTGAATTGTGAGCCATTATCTGTGATAGCTATTTTGGGTACTCCGAACCTAGATAATACACGTTCTCTGAATGCTTTTATTAGGTTTTCCGATGTTGCTTTACGTAGGGGTATGATTTCCGTCCATTTTGAAAATCGAGCGATGATAACGAGTAACATGGTGTTTCCGTGTTTAGTACGTGGTAATGGTCCAACAAAATCGAGACAAATGGTAGCCCATGGTTCCTCTGGTATTCTGACTAACATTTCTCCTGCTGGCTTTTGTTGGCTGATTTTATATTTTTGACACGATGAACATTTTCTCACATAACGACTGATGTCTCTGAATAGGCCTGGCCAATAGTAGCGATTACAAACGCGATTAATTGTTTTCCGGATTCCGAGGTGGCCGGCTGTTGCATCATCATGATTTTCCTTCAATACACGTTCTCTGAGATTCGTTCCCACACAAAGTTTCCATGGATGACAATCTTCATCACAATGGTTTCTTGGAAAATGTCTGTAAAGAGAATTGTTTATTATTAAATAATCTGAGTATTTTTCGGGATTCTCTTTGACATCTTTAATTTTTCGTTTTAACCACGGGCATTCTATTGATTTTTCACTGGTTACCATACGTTGAAAAGTTTCTAAAGGTTGTCGAGTTCTAAAGCCCAGCGGGCTAGTCTGCCTGTTGGTGATTCAATCGAATTTAACCATTTTAACGACAAATGGTCGGTGATTACCACAAATGTATATCCTTCTAAATACATTTTCATTTTACGTATTCCCCATACGATGGCGAGGCATTCCTTCTCTGTAGTGGTATAGTTTTTCTCCGCTTGATTTAAGTGACGACTTGCGTAGGCAATTACTCGTTCCGACCCGTCTATCTCCTGGGTGAGTACTGCTCCAAGTCCGTAATCGCTGGCATCGGTTTGTAGTTGAAACGATTTCGAAAAATCTGGGCAAGCTAATATAGGGGATTCGGTGAGTTTGCATTTCAAGTCTCCGAAAGCTTTATGTTGTTCCGGACCCCACTTAAAATGTCTTCCCTTTTTCAATAAAAATGTTAATGGTTGTGAAATTTTTGCGAAGTCTGGAACAAAGCGTCTGTACCAGGAGGTGATTCCCAGAAATCTTCGTACATCCTTCACATTTTTCGGGGTTGGTATTTTGATGATAGCTGCAATTTTGTCGGGATCGGTTTTGATACCTTCTCCGCACACGACATGACCAAGGTATTTAATTTCCCTTTTGAAGAACTCACATTTTTCGGAATTTAATACCAATTTTGCTCTTCTCAATCGATGAAATACTTCTTTTAAGTGCTGAATATGTTGTTTAAAGGTACGACTCGTAACGATGATGTCGTCCAAATACGCGAATGCATGAGGTTCCATCTCTGCACCAATAACGTAATCAAGGGTTCGTTGAAATGTGGCTGGCGCTGAATGTAGTCCGAATGGCATGACTCTCCATTGGTATAGACCACGGCCAGGTACGGTGAATGCTGTATATTTTCTGCTATTTTCAGCCATTGGTATCTGCCAATAACCGTTTTCCAAGTCGATACAGCTGATGTATTTTGCTTCTCTTAATCGGTCCAGAATATGATTAATACGTGGTAGAGGGTAAGCATCGGTGATCGAACGATTATTAAGTTGACGAAAATCCATACAAAGTCTCCATGAGCCATTCTTCTTCTTGGCTAGTGTTATGGGAAAACTATATGGACTGGTAGAGGGTTCTATATATCCTTTCGCGAGTAATTTATTGATTTCCGCATCAATTATTGACTGCATCGCCGGGTTGCGATTTGAGTATCTTGTTTTTATGGGACGGTCATCCTTCATGACTATCTTATGCTCCGTTAGATTCGTAGGGCCGTGAATATCTCTAAATTTCTGCAATTCCTCTTCGATAAATGCATTAATTGTTTCTTGATTTTCTGCGTCTTTGTCATTATTAGTAGTCCCGTCTGTCATTGAAATGGATACACTTACCGGATTAGGTACAACTTCTTGTTCCTCATGTTGGGTATGTGTTATCTCAATTTCTTCTGTTGATGTTGGTGACGGATTTCCGGAACAACCAGGTTGGGTTTGCATAACCATACACGTTGGGTCGGCTCCAGATGAGGTATCATCCAAACATAGAGATAGGTTACTAAATGACATCGTAGTTTTGAAGATTTTAAGTAGATTTAGACCGATGATCATCTCTTCTATGGCTGTAGGCATAATCAGGAACATTATGTTGTGTAACACCTGACCAATTTTCACAGGGCTCTCAATAGCACTCCATATTCGGTTGGTGGATCCATCGGCTAGTATGACCTCAAGGTTGGTGGTAATTTTTGGATAAGCTGCGAAAACAGTTTCAGCCATATTTTCATTAATATAACTGCTAGTGGCTCCAGTGTCAATGGTAGCGTTTATGGTTTTCACTCCAATTTTAGTAATTACACTTATTCGGTTTTCATCACATCTCAGATTTATTAATTCCAAAGGTGGTGATGGGTGTTGGATCGCATTTTCTAGAATTTCCTCATTCCTAGAATTTTGGCGATGTTGACCAGATTGGTTTAAATTCCTTTCGATGGAATTATAATTGTTGGGCGTTTGATTAGTCATCATCCGATGTTGTTCATATCGAGGGGGTTGGGGATTTATTGGTGGATTATTTGTCGTGGGTATACTTTCGAAATCATCGGCGAGGGATAGCAGTTCCTTCAAGTTGGTAAAATCCCTTCGATGAATATATAACAAATAGTTGGGATGCGCATTACGATAAATCCGCTCCAATTTTTGTTCCTCTGTCATCTCTGCATGTCGCATTAAATTCTGCAGAGCCAGGACATAATCTTTAAAAGTTTCCCGAGATCGTTGACATCTTCTTCGGATATCATCTTCCAGCTTTTCAAAATATCTAGAAGTAAGGAAAAATTTTAAAAAATCTGATTTGAAAGAGTCCCATGTGTTCCAATGTTTGTTGTTATTTCGGAACCATATCGATGCCTTTTCCTTACATAACTCTGGCATAGTTCTTGGTAAGAAATTTTTATCGACACCGTATAGTTCCGACATTTCCTCTAATCTTTCAATGAATATGAGGGGATCCTTTCCTCCATCATAACGTATACCCCATTTTCGAACTAAATCAATCGTGTTGATTAATGCAGTTTCCCTATTTTCCACTTTATGTACGGTTCTATCGTATCCATCTGTTTTCCTGGCATTAATATTTGATGACGTACCTGATTCCATTTTTAGTGGGCTCGATTCTCCGTTTATTAATAATCTGGGAGCTTTCGATGGTGACACTGTTGGATTTGGAGAGTTACCTGAGGAATTTTCATACTTTGCCTGCAATTCTAGTAAACGATGTAATTGGTCAGGAGAGTGTGGGCTACCAATAAATTGTGCCATCTGCCTTCTCATCTCGTCCACGCTGCCAGCCGGTTGAATTCCAAACTCGTCCAAGTAGGATACCAAGTCATCCTTGCGTAATGTGTAGGCCCAGGAAATTTTTAACATGATTCACAATTATTATTATTATTTTTTTTTTTCTTCTATTGAATAAAACCTTTCCGCGATGATAAATTTATATTTATCTTTTCCGACCCGATTTGTTTTTCGATACGCGTTAAATATAAATTTATTTACATTTATGACAAACACGACATAAACAAATATATATATATTTTTTTCAATTATTTCGTAGAGATTTGTGAGCAAATGTTTAATGTGCAACGCGTATTACAGTGCATTTCCGCGATTATAAATTTATTTTTATTTTTAAAATTTTCGACCCGATTAACTTTTTTTTTTTTCGAAGCGCGTTAAATATAAATTTATTTATGACGAACACGACATAAACACAGTTGACGTAATATGGATATTTTGCTAATATCATAAATATTATCCGTATATTAGTTAATTTTTTTTTTTTTTTTTTTTTTTTTTTTTGCGATAATCCATTTATTGAAGCCCGATTAACTATTATTTAATATTTATGAATCTTTTCTTTAGCAAAAGTTCCGTTTTTATTTCACACTTAGTAACACGCACAGTTTATACACCACATTATTTTTCACAATATGACTTTTTTTTTTTCAATGTCTTTTTGTAGAGATCATTTTTTTTTTTTTTAAAGTCCCTGCTCGGGCGCCACTGTAACGACGGAATTTCTCCTCAACGCTGGGGTAGCTCAACGTTGTCCAGGGTCGTTATCAGAATTTATTAAAATAATAACACAATATATTTTTTCATATTACGTTATAAAACTTTTTATTAAATTTAAATATACTTTCTCTAAAACCGTACGCGTGGTAGGGAACAACACTAATTATCAAGTAAACAAAAGGCAGGCCATACAAACTCTACCAAGTGTTTTTCTTTTTTACTATAGATAATAGTCAAACAAACATATTACCTATTAAACAGCCCAAAACCAACTGATCTTGTTCTGTGGTTTGTGCCTGCCTTTTATACACATAGTACAATTACACAGACACACACATACATTGACATACACACTGTTGACTACTAGCCACGGTTGACTATGAGTACTGTTTTCTACAACTCTGTTGGTAGAGTTGTAGTTAATAAATAACACATTGACACATAGATGGCGTAACAACAAATTTAAATTAACGGACAAACACAAAACAAAGATTTTATTATAATTCAGTTTTTGTTTGTTAAATAAAAAGAACATTGTAAATAAATAAAAATAAAATAAAATTATTGAAAATATATTAGGTGTGATGTAAAACGATTATTTGACTTTGCGTCCTCACAACATGAAGGACAAACCTATTTCATGGGGATTCAAACTTTGGTGCTTATGTGAGTCAGAAACTGGGTACTTGTATAACATTGACATTTACACCGGCAAAAACCATTCGTTGCACACGGTGTTGATGAGACTGTTGTCTTGCAGTTATGTGAGCCTCTGGTAAAAAAAGTGGTTGACGTTTACTTCGACAATAGCATTTCCGTAGTAAAATGGATAGATAGTCGTTGTGTCCTCGTCTCAAATTTTATTAGCCAAACAGCACTATTCAAGGTCAAGCGACATGTAGCTGGTCAAGCTGCAAAAATAGATATTGATGGCCACCTAAGTATACAGTACTATAACAAAGGAATAGGGGGAGTAGATAAAATGGATCAAAAAAGTGTATTATGAGTACGATCGTAGAAGTAAATGCCGTTTTTCTTTACGTCTGTTCTTCGACTTTTTCGAGTTATGTGTTCATAATAGCAGCATAATATAAAAAAAACTCATATTGGTCAACAGTTCCTCTGTCAATGTGACCTCTATCGAGTTTCGGACCAAAGAATTAATAAGTAGCTTTAATTCAAGTAAACGTGCCTTTTTAGCGGTAACCAAATCTGGAACTCGTTTTATAAGCAAGCCTAAATCTTTCCATAAAATGAAAAAACATGAAGGTTGGAAACTTTGTTCTATTAATTGAGCTTCCAATAATAAGTATAGTCGCACAAATGTGTTTTGCGTTCAATGCAATATGTATGTTCATTTGCTTCACTTCGTACCGTGATTGCTTTGGAATGTATCATGAAAAACACTAATAATATTGTATTTTTGTGATCTATTGTATTTTACTGTATATTTAAAATAAAAACTGTTATTTAAGGGCCTGGCTCACTAAATGCGAACGAACATTTTCTTTCTTATTTTATATTGAAAACAATAAAAAAATTCAAATTTATTTGTTGTTTTCAATATAAAATATGAAAGAAAATGTTCGTTCGCATTTAGTGAGCCAGGCCCTAAATCTTTTTTGAAATTAAATAATTTGAGATAAAAAATGTCCTTTCAACCCATAGGCAACTATGTTTACCAAGCGAAATGGGTGACTAAACGGCTACCCAGGAGGGCAGGTTTATTTTTCAGAACTACTATGAGGCCGTATATTGCAAAAATAAATCAAACAAGTAAATCGATTCAGCCGAAAATGTTTGGTCGTCAAAGGGTTAATATAGTAAATAGGATATCTAATGATAGTACGCCATAGTAGTTCGGACATACAATGGATCAAAATCGGAAAAAAAACCGACAAAAATAATGAAAGATTTATTATTTTCGTTTAGTGTGTTGTTAAGAATTCCAATTTGATGCATTTCCTTCAATTTCTATCACGTTTATTGATTAAGTAAATTCTGTTAAATTACATGATATTTTGACTGTATTTTGGAAAGATATAATAACCCACGCTCTTTCAAATCTATCGATTTCCATCACATACCTAAATATCAATCATTTGGTCTGATTTAACAGCTGATATATAAAGCTTTTTCGATACAAACATTCAAGCATTACAATGATTCTAAAGAGTAGAGAATGATGGATTAACTTACAAACGTTTTCAAAATCAATTAAAATTAATTTAACTATCATAAATTATTCATGCTCTGATGTATTGAAATTCTGTATATTCCAAGCAGTTTTGGCTAAATCTAATGATTTATTAAAAAACAATTGATGATTTTACCAAACATTAAATTCAATTAGCAACTTAAGAAACCCCACAAGAAAAACAACAACCGGGTATAATTATACGATATCGGTGCCAATTCACGTCAGCTCTACGTGAAATGCCTATGCCCTCGAATTGCTCATTCCAAATGTCCAGTGTGGCATGAGCTGTACGGCACGTAGCGCCGTCCTGTTGAAACCACATGTCGTTGGTGTCCATATTATCCAAGACAGACCAAAAGATGTTGGTAATCATCGACCTAGAATACTCACCGTTCAAATTGATGACCTGGCCAACGTAGTTATCAAAGAAATATGGGCCGCTGAAGCCGCCAGCACAAAATCCACATCAAACAGTGCTTTTATTGGAATGCATTGGACGCCCTATAAACTGTCAAAGATTTTTTGATCACTCCCGACTACTAAAAACGTCAATACTACTTATTTTGAGTATTTTATGTTTTATTTTTATCGGTTAACCGGTTAGGCTGATTTTTTCAAACTCAGTTATCCGGAAAATCAATTTTCTAAAAATAGCTAATTTTCGATTAACAGAGCAACCGGGTTTTTAAAAAGTCAGTTTCTTTTAAACACTAGTCAGTGTACTTATTTCCTTATAGTCTTACGTAGATATTTTTACACAAATTTCTCATATATAATGGAACACTAATGAATATTTATAACCAACTGAATGGTTGAATGAATACTTTACTTTTCCCATATGTTGTGGTGTTGTTTTTGATGCGGCTACCTCTGATATTGTCAATAGATACGTTTAATGTCACAGTTTCATTTTGCGTTTGTGGTGTTGATTACTGTTTTTCACTTTACAGATTTCAGTATACAACGTTCACGTATAAATTTACGTGCACGCATATCCGTATACGTACACATACTTCTTTAACTGTGTACGTATGACATTTTAATTGTTACTTTTTGTGTTATACCATGCATTCCAAGTGTAAGAGATCGAAATACTTATTTAGAAGGTACTTTAAATCAAAGTAACAATATACTATAAACTTTTTGGAAATTTTAAGTGGGCGTGGCACATACCAATCAATATATATAGTGGTTATCGAATATCTAGCGAACGCTTCGTTTGCTACCACTGTACGTAGTTTGACAGATCGGGATCGGATTAGTTGCATGGCAAAGTATTGACCATTGTCAGCTATGGCCTTTCCCTTCTTTCTGGCAAAATATGGATTCCAAGCCTGAATCCATGAAAAATGATGTTGAAATTAACCAAACTTTATTTTGAGATGGTGACAAAATCCCCTATAATCTTGTACACAGGTATGTTTTTGCCATTGGCCTGCTGAAGTAGTCGAGTAAACTTGATGCTAAGAAATATTTATCAACTTGAGCATGTGTACGTACACATGTCTATGTGGATGCGAGCAAGCAAGCGAATATGAGCAGCGAGGATTATGCTTAAATGAATGAAGTTATTTTTACCTATCTTCAATATTTCTTGCATTTCATAACTTGGATACGCATACTAGGGTATCCATATTATTAGATTTTTCATCACATATTTAAAATTAACCAAATTATTCGGTTAATTGAAATTTTTAATATAAATTAAGAAATTAAGTTTTTCGCTTCGTCAAGTCGTACGTAAAGTACATAAAGCCATTTTTAATAGCTTCACTTATATACAGTTTAACACCTTTTATTCCAATATAAGCAACATCAATGTCATCCTCAGTATCACGCTCATTAACATACATTCATTAACACTTTCAATATCACTCTCTTCTGAACTGAGTTTATACATAATTGTGATTCTGTCAATACTTTACCACAATATTATCGTATTATTCCTTGAGCTTCCAACTAAGGGATTTAAGGCCCGAACAAGCTGGCTTTCGGCCCAAAAATCCTGTGTAGACCACATCAATAGTCTACGAATCATTATAGAGCAATATACGGAACTACACTCTCCGCTTTACCTTCTGTTTATCAACTTTGAAAAAGCATTTGACACGCTGAATCAAAACTTAATATGGAGCGCTCTTGCTTGCAAAGGGGTCCCATCCAAGATCATAAGCCTTACTCAAACTCTATATCGTGATGATAATTGTCGTTTTGTCCACAATAACGCTTTGAGCAGTAGTTTTAAAGTTGTAGCTGGTGTCCGTCAGGGCTGCGTGCTGTCTCCTTTGCTTTTTAAGATCATGCTAGATGTTATAGTTCGTAAAGCTACTCAAGCTAATATAGGCATAAAATGGGGTCTTAACCAACAACTCGAGAGCCTCGAATATGCGGATGATATATGCCTCCTTTAACACTGCTATAACGATATGGCATCTAAACTTAAATGTATTGAAACAGAGGCCATACAAGCTGGTCTAAGAATAAACGTAAGCAAGAGTTAGGTAATGCGATGCAATACAGTAACCACCAACAAGTTTCGTATAGGGAACAATGAACTTGAAGAAGTCTCGTCATTTTGCTACCTAGGCAGCATCTTAACAAACACAGCTGGCTCCAGGAAAGATGTAGCGCACCGAATTTCAAAAGCCAACCAAGCATTCGGTACCCTTCGGTCAGTATGTAAATATTCTGCCATATCCAAGAACACCAAGTTCGGTTTCTTTAACTCTTGTATCAAGTCTGTGCTCCTCTATGCATGCGAGAAGTGGAATCTGACAGAACACGACTTCAACTTCCTACAAGTGTTTGTTAATCGATGTCTCCGAAGAACAATAAACGTTTTCTGGCCTAACACTATATGTAATACGGAACTCTGGAGACAAACAAATCAGCGGCCAATCCATATTGATATATTGAACCGCAAACGGCGCTGGATTGGTCACACGCTGCGCATGCCTTCAGATGACACAGCTGAAATTGCCATTGACTGGAATCCACAGGGTAGGACACGAAGTGTAGGCATATCGTTACACACATGTCGTCGGCAACTGAACATCGAAGTCAGCCGTAGTGATCTAAGCTGGAGAGAAGAAAACAAATACCATCAAACCGAATAGAATGGAATATATTCGTTGTGGCCCTTTGTTCCCAATAGGAACCACAGGACATAATATATAAATATATATATTCCTTGACCTTCAAAATCCATTTCAAAATCGATAAATATTTTTATTAAATAACTTCTTGCTGTATCATTTATAATTTGTAGAAATTACTATCGGAACACCATTTAACTGTAAGTATTTGTAGGATATTAGAAACAATATAATTTTTCAATCTCGTTCAAAATTTAAATTGTAGCTTCTTTGGACAATATTTTTATTGTCCAAATTTTTTATATAATCATTATAAGACAATTATGAATGTTTCAGTCATTTTCTGAGAGGGACCTAGTTAGGGGACTAGGGACAAATGTTGCCCGATTTTTGCCATAATCTACAGTATAATTTCTAAGTACTTATAAATAATTTATGCAAAATTTTATCAGGATCGCCACATATCTATGACTGGATTATCACATATCTATGACTGCTCAAACAGTATTTCGGAGGGACATTTGTATGGGGGCTAAGTGAAATTATGGACCAATATTGCCCATTTTCAATACTAAACAAACCTTAGATAGTATTTGTGTATAATTTTAGCCAGCTAGCTCCTTTCGTGTTCCAACAGACAGACGGACTGACGGACGGACATAGCTAGATCGACTTAGAATCGTATGAGGACCCAGAATATATATACTAAAGGTAAATGCAACAAATATTTTGATGTGTTACAAACGGAATTACAAAATCAATATATTTATTATTTTTAATGATGGTTTAAAAAGTCCGTGCCTTTTTGAATGAAACATAGGTTTTTGGATAAAAAATATTATATTTTTCTACAAAGTGTCATTTGAGCTCTTTGAGTACTTTGTTCAATGCTTCTCCAATTTTTTTATCCCTTCCAAAATATAAGATTTGTCAAGTTCATCAAAATAGATATTTTTGTGAAATGATTGCATCGTTAGAGTCAAGCCCCTTTCCGCCGATGAATTTCATCAGCGCTGTAGTCACTTGGAGTTATATCCGGAGAATTGGGCGAAATAGGGAGCATTTCGTGGCCTAATTCATGGATATTTGCCATGGAAAATGCACACCTGTGTACCCGATTGTGAGTAAACGCGGCAGCAATATTGCGAAAAACTTTCTCATACCCTAGTGATCATTCAAAATTGGAACAACTAAGGACTGAGATTGATAAATACTTAACATACATATATGTTAATCAAAATGAAACCACTAAACTTACAGTTTTGATTTTTTTTTATTTAATTGAAATTATTATTACAATTTACAAAAAAAAAATATATATTTTTATAGTTCTAATCACTAGTGATGAAATTTTGAACCTTTTTCGGAAACCTTTCCACTATGGTTTTTATAGTGATTTCTGTGACTTTGTTAGAACAGGTTGTCCATCTCCGCTTGAAATCTACCACACTTTTGGACACCTTTTTTGTGCACTTCAATTCTCTTTTAACAAGAGATCTCTCCACTGGCAGCTCCAGGCAGTTTGGAGAATTTGCCTCCTTGGTACAAATACCACATTATTGTTCATTTACCACTCAAGACCTTTCTTACCACAGTTACAGGGTGCCAAATCAGGCCAAAAATAAATGGACACACTAAAAGGTCTTATGAATGGAACAAATGTTTTGCTTTTTTGCAGCAATTGCATATTGCTAGCCATACCAAGAACTTTTTGGGAAATTTCGTCTGCTTCTGCAACATCAAAATTTTGACCCGGAAACTGCGAAAAATCTGCCAGAACATACGTTTAGTCATATTTTTTGTATAAAATTTGACTTCAATTTCCGTGCTCTATTTTTGGCCTCTAAATTTTTAGCATCGTTCCTATCAGAAACTTTTTTAGCTTTGTATGCTTTTAAACCTTCATTGGAACCAGGTTTTCTATCAACGGACAAGTTCTCCCGGTACAGTTTAATAACATTGGAAACAGTTTGACGGCAGACCTTTGAATGCTTGTCCAACTTTTTGTAGGACCAAGTTGGGTTTTGTTGAAAATATTTAATAAATTGAGTTCGCACTTTTTTCTGGTCACTCATTTTAATCAGATTAACAACAAATGAATATAATTGACATTAAACATAATAACTGACATATTTTACAAAGTTAACTTGAGCAAAAAAAAAAAATCAAATAATACTTGGGTTTAAAGTTTTAATAAAAAACGTGTGTTAAGAATTTTACGATCTCACTCCTTATTTGTATCAGGTATGCTGTCCGAGGAAGCTCAGGAAGAAATAAAGACTTGGAGCCACTAATGAAGACGTAATGCATAATCTTGTATTGTCTTCAGACCCATTTATAAATAGATTTCGCTCAAAGCTGCAAATCAAAAAATTGGATTACGATAATGATGTTAAAAAGTTATTAAAAGACTATGCTTAAATTACTTATTCATGTTTTTTATTTGTTTTTTCTATGGGAGATGAGCGTAAAAGAGGGCGGTTTAGGTATGTATTTTCAGGAGCCAATTCTATAATTATAATATATATATTTTTTGAAAATTGCATTAAAAATCACTTATTCAGTACAAGTTGTATGGGAAGTGGACGGATATATTTCAAATTTCACACAAAGGTTTCCGAGTGTTTAAAATAGCTATGTGCGAAAAAACAATGCCGTAGCTTAAAATTTAATTTCACTTTGTATGGGAGGTGGGCGGATCATTTTGATTTTTCCATTTTTTTCTTAATTCAAACAAAACATGTATATGTGCCAAGTTTCATTGTCCTTCGACAACTTCTTCTATTTTTAGCAGCTCGTTCTATGAAACTTAACCAATGTGCGAGGTAGGCTTTTAAAGGCCATCAAATACAAACTTAATGACGCAGCTTGTTCAAATTTTGATAGGAGTCAACTGATAGATGCCTGTTAACAGGAGTAGTGTTGCCCTTTCAGTTAAGAGCTAGGAAATTCAAAAAGTCGCGGACCCTCTTATTATAAAATTAAAACGGAGTAGTGTAAGACAATTATTTTTTTTCATTTTATTTGATTATTCTACACAAGATTATTCATTATTCGAAAATGGTAATTTGAAAATTATTCGAATAATTATTCATATAAAATTGGTCGTATTATTCGTATGATTATTATTCGAATGGATACCCTAACACATACATCCATTCGTATTTAATTTTTGAGGAAAATGTCTTTAAAAACCATTTTCCCCAAAATCCTTTTATGGCACTTACAACAAATATTCATTTCTCCATTCTCTTTCACATCGGCATTGTCCTCGGAGACACAGTTGTTTTCGTTGTCATCGTTAAGCATCTTTCTGTGCAGTCAGTGGCACATCAATTTGTATCTGTGTTATAAATAGTTTGTCTTTTCGGTGCTGTATCGACATTCCTTTGGTTTGTTTGTTTGTTTTGGATTTTCTGAAAATTCACTGAATTGGAAAATATGTTGTTTTTCTTTTCATCCATATCCATATATGTATATATATATATTGAACAGAGTTATGAACATGTTATAGATGGATAGTCAGAAATATTTCTATATGTTAAAGTTCATAGGAATGTGCGTTTAAGTTAATGTTAATGTTTAAAGGTATAAACAACAACATTGTGAAATTTGTAGGAAGAAAAAATTTTATAAATATTTAACCCATTTTAGAGAAATTTCTTTTGTATATGTTAATACCAATAAACGTAAATAATTGGAGGCCAGTATCAGCAGAGTTTCTAAACCACTTGATACCTTGGAATTCAAAAATTGGAAAATTTTTTTTCCTAAAAGAGCAAAATAAGTACTGAAAGAAAGATGACCTTATTAAAACTAAAATTTAAGTTCATGTTATTACATATTTTAACACTAAATATAACAAATACATTAAGACTTCCATATGTATTTTTAAATTGTGTTTAAATTAGCATATAAAGATTTTCCTATTCTTCTTTTTTTATTACTACTTTTTATTTTTGATAATGACAAGCCAGTTCTGTTTTTTATAACAAAAACATCCTTCTATAATTTTGAAATAATAACTGTTCATTTCAATTATGTTTATTTCATTGAACTTTACAAAGACAGGAACAGCTACACAACAACAACAACAATAACGATGATTACATCATTGTAGTAATATTGTAGTATGGATTATTTTTTTATACAGTTCATTAGGTGGGCAATTAGGTCGTTGCTTAAAAAAATTCTTCAGATTATATGAATCAATATATATACATACATTCTCACTGCTCATACTTATGTAAATAAGTACATACCTATTTATCAATTCAAAAGTTTATACTTGTGTATATAATGCCATATGATGTTTAATTAAACATAAATTATAATATTGAAAATTCTTTGAAGTTGTCAGTTCAAGGAGTTAACATGCACAAACACACACACTTCTCTTTGTATAAGCATCTCTTTATTCTAGTATTAAACGTTTAAAGTGCTTTGTTGACTAAATCCTTTGTTGATATAAAAATAAGGAGGATCGATACAGTGGACGTGTATCTGCCTATATAGAGTAACTAGTTTTTATAGAATATCTTTTGAACTATAATAGTTGTACGTAGCTGGGATGCATGTGTATGAAATCAAAACAGTGGGCGTGACACTTCGGATACAAAGTAAATGGTTATTTTTAAATATCTGGAGAACTATTATAGTGGGAGACTTTAAACTTTTTATGAACAACTTCCCTATCACTGTAAGCAAGCAGTTTGGCTAAAAAGATCCAAGATCGACAGGGTCATTAGTCATAACAAGGGTGATTCATTATTTATAAATGATTCAGAAGAACAATCTGTAAACTCTGCCAAAAATTTAGAGGCCAAAAACAGAGCACGGAAATTGAAGTCAAGTTTTATAAAAAAATATTCTTGTTCTGGCAGATTTTTCGCAACTTCCTGGTTAAACAATTGTATGTTGCTGATGCTCGAGGGAATGTTGAAGAAAAGTTTAGGATCCAAAAGCAGACAAAATTTCCCAAAAAGTTCTTGGTATGGCAAGCAATATGCAGTTGCGGCAAAAGAAGCCAATCATTTGTTAAAACGGTCTCTATAAATACCGAAAATTACATCAGGGAATATTTACAAAAAAGGCTGCTTTCATTCATAAGACTATATATGATTGATATATCATGTGAACCGTAAGTTAACCATATTATGGTTACCACAATCATGTAAATAGTTACTGAGACTATAATATTTTCTATGCTATTTTCTCAGAAAAAAGGGCTCATCTATATAAATAAAAATCAATTGTCGTTCGTTGGTAATTGCATCAGTTGAGAACGGCTAGACCGATTTGGACAATTTTTTTACTGAAATGTTCGTCATAGTCCAACTTAGGTTTTTACGGAAAGAAAAATTGACCACGCCCACTTTTACGCCCACTTTTTTCCATTTATCTAAAATCGGAAAACGGCTGCACCGATATGGCTAATCTTTTATTTAAATGATCGTAGTAATCTAATTTAAGTTTTTACTGAAAGAAAAATTTACCACGCCCACTTTTACGCCCACTTTTTTCGATTTATCTAAAATCGGAAAACGGCTGCACCGATTTGTCAAATTCTCCTTATTTTTCGGCTTATTTGTAAGTAAAGTTTTTGCTGGGATATTCTTATGTTGTAAATAACTCATTTGTTATTACTTTTGTATTGTTTCGCGATTTGTCCGAAAATACCGTTACTTTTTTATTTACATTCCAATTTATTTGTGCAAATGTTGATTGACTGCTTATTGTCAAATTGTTGATCAAATTAATCGGTGGACGAAAAATAAAATAAGTGCAATTGTTAATTGTGAATTAAAAAAAGTTTAAAGTGTTTCTAAAAAAGTTAACTAACGGTGATAAGTTTTTTTTTGAATTAAGATTCCATTGTAAGTACATTGCAATCAATTCATTAATTGAAATAAGTTAAATCGTGTTACCTCAAACAAATTTATAGATTAACCTACTATAGACTGTGGGTTTTGAAGTTATAAACGGTTAAAAGGTAAGAGCAAAGTCAATAAATTCTATCGCATTGTAATGCCGCCAATAAGAAGGAGCAATTTAGGTCGCAGAACTCGCAATGCTTCAAATCAAGCGTATTTTCGATCTAATCAAACTGCGGAACAACTCGAAGAGCGAAATGAAATTGAACGAAATCGATTATCACAAACACGTTCTGCACGTACACAAGAAGAAAGAGAATATGCAAACGAAGTAGATATGCATCGAATGAGACACAATCGTTCTATAGAATCCAACCGAGTGATAATTAATTCAAATGTACGTGCAAGAAGAGAAACAAATGTTGCGTTAAATACTCATCGAGCTGCATTTCATTACAACAGGACAGTCGATTACAGTGCAGACCATTCCGTTGCTATTGGTTCGATGAGCGTTGTGTGCCCACATTGTAAGGCATTGAAATATAAAAATGAAACTCCTGGATTGTGTTGCGCAAGTGGCAAAGTGAAATTGACACCGTTGATTCCACCACCAGAGCCATTGCTCTCATTGGTTTCTGGAACAGGAGCTCATTCCAAGCATTTCCTAACACAAATCCAGAACTACAACAATTGTTTCCAAATGACTTCATTTGGCGCAACAAATGTGATTCGGGATAATTTCATGCCTACTTTCAAGGTAATTTCACCACTTACAGCATTTTATTTTGTTTTCTTATGTAAATTAAACATTACAGATTCAAGGTCAAATATATCATCGAGCAGGTTCGCTTTTGCCAGTTCCGGGTGCTGACTATAAATTTCTGCAGATTTACTTCATGGGCAATGCTCCACAAGAAGTAGAACAGCGTTGTGCATACAACAGTTCGGTAAAAAGACCAATTGTTGAGCAACTGCAAACTTTTTTCCATCAACACAATCAATTGATTGAATTGTTCAAAACCGCACTAGACCGCATGCCCTCTGATAATCACAAAATTGTTATCAGAGCCGATAAGACTCCTACGGGAGAACACGCAAGACGTTTCAATGCACCAACAATTGATGATGTCGCCATTGTCGTCGTTGGTGAAAATTTGGAATCACGTGATATCGTTCTACATCGACGAAATAATCAGCAGCAGTGTGTGTACGAAACTCACCGATCATATGATGCGTTACAATATCCAATCATATTTTGGCAAGGTGAAGACGGTTATCATTTCTCGATCAAAATGATAAATCCGCTTACAGGTGAATATCAAATCTATATTTTTTCTATTATAAGATCAATTAATTTTATTGATGCGAAAATTAATGTACAGGCGCTGAAACAAACAAAAAAGTAAGTTCAATGAACTATTATGCATTTCGACTGATGGTTCGTGAAAATGAGGACAATCACATATTGATATGTCGTCGTCTTTTCCACCAATATGCTGTCGATATGTATGTAAAAATAGAAACAGAAAGATTGACATTCATTAGATTGAACCAGAAAAAACTGCGTTCCGAAGAGTACATACACCTTCGAGATGCCATAAATGTGGACGGGAACGCACACAATATCGGCCGGATGACGATTCTCCCAGCAACGTACGTCGGAAGTCCTCGCCATATGCATGAATATGCTCAGGATGCTATAACCTACGTTCGACACTACGGTACAGCAGATTTATTCATAACTTTCACTTGCAATCCACAGTGGATAGAAATTCGGCAAGAATTATCCCCTGGCCAATCACCCATCGATCGCCATGACGTCACCGCGAGAGTCTTCAAACAAAAATTAAAATCACTGATGGATTTCATTGTGAAGTATCGCGTGTTCGGCGAGACGCGCTGCTGGATGTATTCAGTAGAGTGGCAAAAACGCGGACTACCACACGCGCATATCCTCATTTGGTTGATTGAGAAGATAAGACCGAATGAAATCGATGATGTGATATCAGCTGAAATTCCTGATGAAGTAGAAGATCCAGGCTTGCACGAGGTTGTTACTAAAAACATGATTCATGGTCCCTGTGGATCATTAAATATCCTTTCTCCGTGTATGGTCGACGGCAAATGTTCGAAGCGTTATCCAAGGCCATTAGTAGCTGAAACAATTACCGGAAATGATGGTTACCCACTGTATCGTCGCCGTTCAATTGCTGACAATGGAAGATCAACAATGGTGAAAGTGAATCAGCAGGACATTCAAATTGATAACCGTTGGATTGTTCCGTATTCGCCACTACTCTCCAAAACATTCAAAGCACATATCAACGTCGAATCTTGCCATTCCGTGAAATCCATCAAATACATCTGCAAATATGTGACCAAAGGTAGTGACATGGCTGTGATTGGAGTTAGTGCGGAGAATTCCATCGATGAAGTCACTCAATTTCAAATGGGCCGCTATGTTAGTAGTAACGAAGCAATTTGGCGCATTTTTTCATTTAGCATTCATGAAAGACATCCTTCTGTTATTCATTTAGCCGTACATTTGGAAAATGGTCAAAGAGTGTACTTTACTGAGGAGAATGTATTACAACGAGTTGATCGACCGCCACCTACAACATTGACCAGATTTTTTGAAATGTGCAGGAACGATGAATTTGCCCGAACGTTACTATACTCCGAAATGCCAAGATATTATACTTGGAATCAATCGACAAAGAAATTTCAACGACGGAAACAAGGAAATCCTGTTCCAGGTTTCCCCAATTTATTTCCCACCAACGCATTAGGTCGTATTTACACAGTTCATCCAAGAAACGATGAGTGTTTCTATTTGCGTTTGCTATTAGTCAACGTTCGTGGCCCAACATCATTCCAAGATTTGAGAACTATAAATGGTGAATTGTGTGACACGTATAGAGAAGCATGTCAACGCTTGCGATTGTTGGAGAATGACGCTCATGGCGCATAAAAAGTCTTTGGAGGCATTAGATAAAACTTTGCAAGATTTACGAAACAATCAAAGCCGTTTTGGTGGTGCAATGATTCTGTTGGCAGGGGATTTTCGGCAAACATTGCCAGTGATTCCACGGTCAACGCCAGCCGATGAACTTAATGCATGTTTGAAGTCGTCCGTTTTGTGGAAACACTTCAAGAAACTCAAATTGACTGTGAACATGCGTGTCGAGCTGCAGAACGATCAATCTGGAGAAGCATTTTCCAAACAATTGCTGGACATTGGCAACGGCAAAATCCCGGTTGACATTTCGACCGGTTGCATTCAATTTCCCCCCGGTTTCTGTCAGTTCACCGAATCAAAATCCGAGCTAATCCGAAAGGTATTTCCAAACATTGCACAAAATTACAAAAATCATGATTGGTTGAGCGAACGTGCTATATTGGCTGCGAAAAACATTGATGTCGACGAATTGAATTTTAAGATTCAAGGTGAAATTGCTGTCGAATTGATGACGTACAAATCGGTGGATTCCGTTACTTCCCAAAATGATGTTGTCAACTATCCAACCGAGTTTTTAAACTCGCTGGAATTACCCGGATTACCGCCTCACAATCTCCAACTGAAAGTCGGATCGGTAATCATAATGTTACGAAACATAAACCAACCACGTCTTTGTAATGGCACCCGACTTGCGGTAAAAAACCTGATGAACAACGTCATCGAAGCAACAATACTTAAAGGAAAGTACAAAGGAGAAGACGTTTTGATACCACGGATCCCAATGGCTCTGACCGACATGCCATTCGATTTTAAACGATTGCAGTTTCCGGTACGGCTTGCATTCGCTATGACAATTAATAAATCTCAAGGGCAGTCATTGCGTGTTTGCGGCATTAACCTTGAAAATCCATGCTTCTCGCATGGTCAATTGTATGTCGCCTGTTCCCGTGTCGGAACACCATCAGCATTATTTATTTACGCGCCAGGCAACAAAACTAAAAATGTCGTGTATCATAAAGCATTGCAATGAAGGAAACTACGATATCACTGCAAAGCAACAGAAAAAAGTATTTCTTTATTTTAATTGGTTCCTGAACATCGATCTTTCAATCAAAATGTAAATATAACACCATATATTGTACATATTTTCAAATCAAATGTAATTTAAACACACCTCAAACCTACATAAATAAAAATTATCATTTAAAAGTACGTTGTTTGTCTCTTTTTACTATTTTTTCATAATTCAAACAGCTTCTCACAAATTCACAAATCGAACACAAACATTTTTTCTAATATATGGACAGGACAACGTCTGTCGGGTCAGCTAGTCTATATAAATAAAAATCAATTGTCGTTCGTTGGTAATTGCATCAGTTGAGAACGGCTAGACCGATTTGGACAATTTTTTTACTGAAATGTTCGTCATAGTCCAACTTAGGTTTTTACGGAAAGAAAAATTGACCACGCCCACTTTTACGCCCACTTTTTTCCATTTATCTAAAATCGGAAAACGGCTGCACCGATATGGCTAATCTTTTATTTAAATGATCGTAGTAATCTAATTTAAGTTTTTACTGAAAGAAAAATTTACCACGCCCACTTTTACGCCCACTTTTTTCGATTTATCTAAAATCGGAAAACGGCTGCACCGATTTGTCAAATTCTCCTTATTTTTCGGCTTATTTGTAAGTAAAGTTTTTGCTGGGATATTCTTATGTTGTAAATAACTCATTTGTTATTACTTTTGTATTGTTTCGCGATTTGTCCGAAAATACCGTTACTTTTTTATTTACATTCCAATTTATTTGTGCAAATGTTGATTGACTGCTTATTGTCAAATTGTTGATCAAATTAATCGGTGGACGAAAAATAAAATAAGTGCAATTGTTAATTGTGAATTAAAAAAAGTTTAAAGTGTTTCTAAAAAAGTTAACTAACGGTGATAAGTTTTTTTTTGAATTAAGATTCCATTGTAAGTACATTGCAATCAATTCATTAATTGAAATAAGTTAAATCGTGTTACCTCAAACAAATTTATAGATTAACCTACTATAGACTGTGGGTTTTGAAGTTATAAACGGTTAAAAGGTAAGAGCAAAGTCAATAAATTCTATCGCATTGTAATGCCGCCAATAAGAAGGAGCAATTTAGGTCGCAGAACTCGCAATGCTTCAAATCAAGCGTATTTTCGATCTAATCAAACTGCGGAACAACTCGAAGAGCGAAATGAAATTGAACGAAATCGATTATCACAAACACGTTCTGCACGTACACAAGAAGAAAGAGAATATGCAAACGAAGTAGATATGCATCGAATGAGACACAATCGTTCTATAGAATCCAACCGAGTGATAATTAATTCAAATGTACGTGCAAGAAGAGAAACAAATGTTGCGTTAAATACTCATCGAGCTGCATTTCATTACAACAGGACAGTCGATTACAGTGCAGACCATTCCGTTGCTATTGGTTCGATGAGCGTTGTGTGCCCACATTGTAAGGCATTGAAATATAAAAATGAAACTCCTGGATTGTGTTGCGCAAGTGGCAAAGTGAAATTGACACCGTTGATTCCACCACCAGAGCCATTGCTCTCATTGGTTTCTGGAACAGGAGCTCATTCCAAGCATTTCCTAACACAAATCCAGAACTACAACAATTGTTTCCAAATGACTTCATTTGGCGCAACAAATGTGATTCGGGATAATTTCATGCCTACTTTCAAGGTAATTTCACCACTTACAGCATTTTATTTTGTTTTCTTATGTAAATTAAACATTACAGATTCAAGGTCAAATATATCATCGAGCAGGTTCGCTTTTGCCAGTTCCGGGTGCTGACTATAAATTTCTGCAGATTTACTTCATGGGCAATGCTCCACAAGAAGTAGAACAGCGTTGTGCATACAACAGTTCGGTAAAAAGACCAATTGTTGAGCAACTGCAAACTTTTTTCCATCAACACAATCAATTGATTGAATTGTTCAAAACCGCACTAGACCGCATGCCCTCTGATAATCACAAAATTGTTATCAGAGCCGATAAGACTCCTACGGGAGAACACGCAAGACGTTTCAATGCACCAACAATTGATGATGTCGCCATTGTCGTCGTTGGTGAAAATTTGGAATCACGTGATATCGTTCTACATCGACGAAATAATCAGCAGCAGTGTGTGTACGAAACTCACCGATCATATGATGCGTTACAATATCCAATCATATTTTGGCAAGGTGAAGACGGTTATCATTTCTCGATCAAAATGATAAATCCGCTTACAGGTGAATATCAAATCTATATTTTTTCTATTATAAGATCAATTAATTTTATTGATGCGAAAATTAATGTACAGGCGCTGAAACAAACAAAAAAGTAAGTTCAATGAACTATTATGCATTTCGACTGATGGTTCGTGAAAATGAGGACAATCACATATTGATATGTCGTCGTCTTTTCCACCAATATGCTGTCGATATGTATGTAAAAATAGAAACAGAAAGATTGACATTCATTAGATTGAACCAGAAAAAACTGCGTTCCGAAGAGTACATACACCTTCGAGATGCCATAAATGTGGACGGGAACGCACACAATATCGGCCGGATGACGATTCTCCCAGCAACGTACGTCGGAAGTCCTCGCCATATGCATGAATATGCTCAGGATGCTATAACCTACGTTCGACACTACGGTACAGCAGATTTATTCATAACTTTCACTTGCAATCCACAGTGGATAGAAATTCGGCAAGAATTATCCCCTGGCCAATCACCCATCGATCGCCATGACGTCACCGCGAGAGTCTTCAAACAAAAATTAAAATCACTGATGGATTTCATTGTGAAGTATCGCGTGTTCGGCGAGACGCGCTGCTGGATGTATTCAGTAGAGTGGCAAAAACGCGGACTACCACACGCGCATATCCTCATTTGGTTGATTGAGAAGATAAGACCGAATGAAATCGATGATGTGATATCAGCTGAAATTCCTGATGAAGTAGAAGATCCAGGCTTGCACGAGGTTGTTACTAAAAACATGATTCATGGTCCCTGTGGATCATTAAATATCCTTTCTCCGTGTATGGTCGACGGCAAATGTTCGAAGCGTTATCCAAGGCCATTAGTAGCTGAAACAATTACCGGAAATGATGGTTACCCACTGTATCGTCGCCGTTCAATTGCTGACAATGGAAGATCAACAATGGTGAAAGTGAATCAGCAGGACATTCAAATTGATAACCGTTGGATTGTTCCGTATTCGCCACTACTCTCCAAAACATTCAAAGCACATATCAACGTCGAATCTTGCCATTCCGTGAAATCCATCAAATACATCTGCAAATATGTGACCAAAGGTAGTGACATGGCTGTGATTGGAGTTAGTGCGGAGAATTCCATCGATGAAGTCACTCAATTTCAAATGGGCCGCTATGTTAGTAGTAACGAAGCAATTTGGCGCATTTTTTCATTTAGCATTCATGAAAGACATCCTTCTGTTATTCATTTAGCCGTACATTTGGAAAATGGTCAAAGAGTGTACTTTACTGAGGAGAATGTATTACAACGAGTTGATCGACCGCCACCTACAACATTGACCAGATTTTTTGAAATGTGCAGGAACGATGAATTTGCCCGAACGTTACTATACTCCGAAATGCCAAGATATTATACTTGGAATCAATCGACAAAGAAATTTCAACGACGGAAACAAGGAAATCCTGTTCCAGGTTTCCCCAATTTATTTCCCACCAACGCATTAGGTCGTATTTACACAGTTCATCCAAGAAACGATGAGTGTTTCTATTTGCGTTTGCTATTAGTCAACGTTCGTGGCCCAACATCATTCCAAGATTTGAGAACTATAAATGGTGAATTGTGTGACACGTATAGAGAAGCATGTCAACGCTTGCGATTGTTGGAGAATGACGCTCATGGCGCATAAAAAGTCTTTGGAGGCATTAGATAAAACTTTGCAAGATTTACGAAACAATCAAAGCCGTTTTGGTGGTGCAATGATTCTGTTGGCAGGGGATTTTCGGCAAACATTGCCAGTGATTCCACGGTCAACGCCAGCCGATGAACTTAATGCATGTTTGAAGTCGTCCGTTTTGTGGAAACACTTCAAGAAACTCAAATTGACTGTGAACATGCGTGTCGAGCTGCAGAACGATCAATCTGGAGAAGCATTTTCCAAACAATTGCTGGACATTGGCAACGGCAAAATCCCGGTTGACATTTCGACCGGTTGCATTCAATTTCCCCCCGGTTTCTGTCAGTTCACCGAATCAAAATCCGAGCTAATCCGAAAGGTATTTCCAAACATTGCACAAAATTACAAAAATCATGATTGGTTGAGCGAACGTGCTATATTGGCTGCGAAAAACATTGATGTCGACGAATTGAATTTTAAGATTCAAGGTGAAATTGCTGTCGAATTGATGACGTACAAATCGGTGGATTCCGTTACTTCCCAAAATGATGTTGTCAACTATCCAACCGAGTTTTTAAACTCGCTGGAATTACCCGGATTACCGCCTCACAATCTCCAACTGAAAGTCGGATCGGTAATCATAATGTTACGAAACATAAACCAACCACGTCTTTGTAATGGCACCCGACTTGCGGTAAAAAACCTGATGAACAACGTCATCGAAGCAACAATACTTAAAGGAAAGTACAAAGGAGAAGACGTTTTGATACCACGGATCCCAATGGCTCTGACCGACATGCCATTCGATTTTAAACGATTGCAGTTTCCGGTACGGCTTGCATTCGCTATGACAATTAATAAATCTCAAGGGCAGTCATTGCGTGTTTGCGGCATTAACCTTGAAAATCCATGCTTCTCGCATGGTCAATTGTATGTCGCCTGTTCCCGTGTCGGAACACCATCAGCATTATTTATTTACGCGCCAGGCAACAAAACTAAAAATGTCGTGTATCATAAAGCATTGCAATGAAGGAAACTACGATATCACTGCAAAGCAACAGAAAAAAGTATTTCTTTATTTTAATTGGTTCCTGAACATCGATCTTTCAATCAAAATGTAAATATAACACCATATATTGTACATATTTTCAAATCAAATGTAATTTAAACACACCTCAAACCTACATAAATAAAAATTATCATTTAAAAGTACGTTGTTTGTCTCTTTTTACTATTTTTTCATAATTCAAACAGCTTCTCACAAATTCACAAATCGAACACAAACATTTTTTCTAATATATGGACAGGACAACGTCTGTCGGGTCAGCTAGTTTTATATAAATATTAATAAGACTTTGAAAGTGTTTATGAGTAAATTGGTATACTTTAGAAAGTTTTTTCGACATTACAAACATCAGCAGTTGTCCCAAAAGTTTTACAAGCATTAAATAAGGTAGAATTAAAGGCGCAACTGAGTGTAAAATATTTATTTAAACATATTTTCTCTCTCCCAATTGTTATGCCTGACACAACAGCATAATACATTGATTTACATATATTTTGATGTTGCAGCATTTAAGTTTTTGACCCCAGACTTAGGACGATAGCACTGGTTATGTTGGATTTGAGGCCCGTTGTGGTTTATGGCTTATTCCTATTGACCTGCGTCTTAAGAAAATTACACTATAAAAGTCTAACGGAATAAAATACCAGCTCACATCACCATCACGTGAGATGACCATGCCCTCAAATCGCTTGTGCTGTATATCCAATGTAGTATGAGCTGTGTGGTGCGTAGCGTTGTCCTGTCCCGAAATTCAATTTTTCATGTTAGCCGATTTGAATAATTTTTTTGTATGATTCCGTAAAATTTGGCTGATATATTTATTACTTGCTTGGACAGACACGCTCAAAGTTCGTATATATTCGCTTGTTTAAATTGGCATGCAAATTTTGTGTATATTCAATCTTTTGGTACAATCACAGTAAACTTATTATTTGACTTTGTTGTATATTTTCGTAAATGACAATTGTCATAGATGAGATTTGCATTAAAAAAAGTTGGAAAAAGTGCAATGTAAAAATTTTGTAGAACAAAATATAAGCAACATCAAAATTTAAATGTTCATCAACTAGAGCGGACTGCATCATTTTAGGGCTGTTTAACGAAAGATGTCAAATTACAGCATGAAGCTGCTGCTACCTGCTCCTTTCCAAAAAAAACTATAAAAACTGTAAAGTGATATATATAACAAAACATTATTGTTTGCAGTGAAGCAAGGTATCGGCACAACAAACGATGGCAATACGTCAAGAAGGTTTTTTGAAAATCCAGCCAAAAAATATAAATTGAAAATTATTTTGGCCGCAATAATTTGTAATGAATTTCATTTACATTGCATAGATACTGCCAAGTTGTTTATTGATCTCTATGGCTGGTCCATGGTAGCAAAATTATAGCAGAAGCTATTCTGCCAATAGGTATGTCTCTATCTAAAGGCCCAAGACCTGATCCACATCAGGTATATATTTTCAGGAGCCCATTCTACAATTATTATATTTATTTTTTTGTGAAAATTGAGTTAACAACTAAGGGAGTTATGCCACTTTTTCAATACAAGTTGTATGGCAAGTGGGCGTAAAAGTGGGCGGATATTTTTAAAATTTCAATCAAATGATTCTGAGTGTTTAAAAATGCTATGTGCTTAAAAACAATGCCGTCGGTCAAAATTTAATTTTCACTTTGTATGGGAGGTGGGCGTAAAAGTGGACGGATTATTCTGATTTTTAAATTTTTTTCTTGACTCAAACTAAAAATAGCTATGTGCCAAGTTTCATTGTCCTTCGACAACTTCTTCTATTTCTAGCCGCTCGTTCTATGAACCTCAACCAATGTGCGTCGTTTTCAAAGAAAGACGGACCGATGACGTCAATATGCTTTATATATGGGGAATTTCATGCCAAGTGAATCAACTTTTGAAATCGATGTCTTTCTATGGGGATGAAATTTTTACCAAGCTTAGTCCTATTGGATAGTAATTCACTCACGATTTTTCAACTAAGTTTTTGAACAATATTATAGTTACAGTAACTATTTACATGATTGTGGTAACCATAATATGGTTAACTTACGATTCACATGATTGTATGAATCATATATATGTTTACAGTAAACAAGTATATGTTTGTGACAACTATTGTTATGATGAATCTTTAAATCATAATATGTTGTTCTCAGATTATGATATCAATTAGCCGAGAGCACCAAATATGGTAAAACCTTTCGAAAAAAAACATTAAAAAAAATGTTGACGTTCTTTTTGCAAAATCAGAAACTTGTTTGACTTTTTTTCAAAACTAGCTGACCCGACAGACGTTGTCCTGTCCATATATTAGAAAAAATGTTTGTGTTCGATTTGTGAATTTGTGAGAAGCTGTTTGAATTATGAAAAAATAGTAAAAAGAGACAAACAACGTACTTTTAAATGATAATTTTTATTTATGTAGGTTTGAGGTGTGTTTAAATTACATTTGATTTGAAAATATGTACAATATATGGTGTTATATTTACATTTTGATTGAAAGATCGATGTTCAGGAACCAATTAAAATAAAGAAATACTTTTTTCTGTTGCTTTGCAGTGATATCGTAGTTTCCTTCATTGCAATGCTTTATGATACACGACATTTTTAGTTTTGTTGCCTGGCGCGTAAATAAATAATGCTGATGGTGTTCCGACACGGGAACAGGCGACATACAATTGACCATGCGAGAAGCATGGATTTTCAAGGTTAATGCCGCAAACACGCAATGACTGCCCTTGAGATTTATTAATTGTCATAGCGAATGCAAGCCGTACCGGAAACTGCAATCGTTTAAAATCGAATGGCATGTCGGTCAGAGCCATTGGGATCCGTGGTATCAAAACGTCTTCTCCTTTGTACTTTCCTTTAAGTATTGTTGCTTCGATGACGTTGTTCATCAGGTTTTTTACCGCAAGTCGGGTGCCATTACAAAGACGTGGTTGGTTTATGTTTCGTAACATTATGATTACCGATCCGACTTTCAGTTGGAGATTGTGAGGCGGTAATCCGGGTAATTCCAGCGAGTTTAAAAACTCGGTTGGATAGTTGACAACATCATTTTGGGAAGTAACGGAATCCACCGATTTGTACGTCATCAATTCGACAGCAATTTCACCTTGAATCTTAAAATTCAATTCGTCGACATCAATGTTTTTCGCAGCCAATATAGCACGTTCGCTCAACCAATCATGATTTTTGTAATTTTGTGCAATGTTTGGAAATACCTTTCGGATTAGCTCGGATTTTGATTCGGTGAACTGACAGAAACCGGGGGGAAATTGAATGCAACCGGTCGAAATGTCAACCGGGATTTTGCCGTTGCCAATGTCCAGCAATTGTTTGGAAAATGCTTCTCCAGATTGATCGTTCTGCAGCTCGACACGCATGTTCACAGTCAATTTGAGTTTCTTGAAGTGTTTCCACAAAACGGACGACTTCAAACATGCATTAAGTTCATCGGCTGGCGTTGACCGTGGAATCACTGGCAATGTTTGCCGAAAATCCCCTGCCAACAGAATCATTGCACCACCAAAACGGCTTTGATTGTTTCGTAAATCTTGCAAAGTTTTATCTAATGCCTCCAAAGACTTTTTATGCGCCATTGTACACTCATCCCAAACGATTAGTTTGCTTTGCTGCAAAACTTTGGCCATTGCACTGTTCTTGGAAATGTTGCATGTTGGATTTTCATTGATGTGCAACTTCAATGGCAACTTGAGTGCTGAATGGGCAGTACGACCGCCTTCCAACAACGTAGCTGCAATTCCTGATGAAGCAAGTGCAAGTGCAATATCATTCTGCGAGCGTATCGTGGCCAAAATCAACGCAATCAAAAAAGTTTTTCCAGTTCCACCGGGAGCATCCAAAAAAAAAATTCCTCCAGTTCCATCTTTCACAACTTTCATAAGAGTGTCGTATGCATATTTTTGTTGTCGATTCAACAGTGGAACGTTTGTTCGTACTAATTCCTTCAAGGCATCGCAATCATATTGTATTTCGCGTCGCAACTCTTGATTAAATACGTCGTGCATCGGTCGATTGGTAGCTGCCATGCCTAACTCAGACAATACCTTGTTCGCCATCATCAAGCACATGTCCTCAATTAAAATCAAAGCCTCGTTGTAAATTTCCTCATTCAGTTGCAAATTTGGATTTGATGTTCTAATACGCACCTGATGCAAAATATCATCACACATGGCATCTTTGTATTTGCTCCATAAATCAGTCGGTTTGGATGGGCAGCATGTTGAAACAATTATCGAAAACAGTGTTCGTATTTGATGAGCATTTGATGAAAGCACAGCATCTTCGAGGGTGCATTCCCAATGAGCGTCATTCTCCAACAATCGCAAGCGTTGACATGCTTCTCTATACGTGTCACACAATTCACCATTTATAGTTCTCAAATCTTGGAATGATGTTGGGCCACGAACGTTGACTAATAGCAAACGCAAATAGAAACACTCATCGTTTCTTGGATGAACTGTGTAAATACGACCTAATGCGTTGGTGGGAAATAAATTGGGGAAACCTGGAACAGGATTTCCTTGTTTCCGTCGTTGAAATTTCTTTGTCGATTGATTCCAAGTATAATATCTTGGCATTTCGGAGTATAGTAACGTTCGGGCAAATTCATCGTTCCTGCACATTTCAAAAAATCTGGTCAATGTTGTAGGTGGCGGTCGATCAACTCGTTGTAATACATTCTCCTCAGTAAAGTACACTCTTTGACCATTTTCCAAATGTACGGCTAAATGAATAACAGAAGGATGTCTTTCATGAATGCTAAATGAAAAAATGCGCCAAATTGCTTCGTTACTACTAACATAGCGGCCCATTTGAAATTGAGTGACTTCATCGATGGAATTCTCCGCACTAACTCCAATCACAGCCATGTCACTACCTTTGGTCACATATTTGCAGATGTATTTGATGGATTTCACGGAATGGCAAGATTCGACGTTGATATGTGCTTTGAATGTTTTGGAGAGTAGTGGCGAATACGGAACAATCCAACGGTTATCAATTTGAATGTCCTGCTGATTCACTTTCACCATTGTTGATCTTCCATTGTCAGCAATTGAACGGCGACGATACAGTGGGTAACCATCATTTCCGGTAATTGTTTCAGCTACTAATGGCCTTGGATAACGCTTCGAACATTTGCCGTCGACCATACACGGAGAAAGGATATTTAATGATCCACAGGGACCATGAATCATGTTTTTAGTAACAACCTCGTGCAAGCCTGGATCTTCTACTTCATCAGGAATTTCAGCTGATATCACATCATCGATTTCATTCGGTCTTATCTTCTCAATCAACCAAATGAGGATATGCGCGTGTGGTAGTCCGCGTTTTTGCCACTCTACTGAATACATCCAGCAGCGCGTCTCGCCGAACACGCGATACTTCACAATGAAATCCATCAGTGATTTTAATTTTTGTTTGAAGACTCTCGCGGTGACGTCATGGCGATCGATGGGTGATTGGCCAGGGGATAATTCTTGCCGAATTTCTATCCACTGTGGATTGCAAGTGAAAGTTATGAATAAATCTGCTGTACCGTAGTGTCGAACGTAGGTTATAGCATCCTGAGCATATTCATGCATATGGCGAGGACTTCCGACGTACGTTGCTGGGAGAATCGTCATCCGGCCGATATTGTGTGCGTTCCCGTCCACATTTATGGCATCTCGAAGGTGTATGTACTCTTCGGAACGCAGTTTTTTCTGGTTCAATCTAATGAATGTCAATCTTTCTGTTTCTATTTTTACATACATATCGACAGCATATTGGTGGAAAAGACGACGACATATCAATATGTGATTGTCCTCATTTTCACGAACCATCAGTCGAAATGCATAATAGTTCATTGAACTTACTTTTTTGTTTGTTTCAGCGCCTGTACATTAATTTTCGCATCAATAAAATTAATTGATCTTATAATAGAAAAAATATAGATTTGATATTCACCTGTAAGCGGATTTATCATTTTGATCGAGAAATGATAACCGTCTTCACCTTGCCAAAATATGATTGGATATTGTAACGCATCATATGATCGGTGAGTTTCGTACACACACTGCTGCTGATTATTTCGTCGATGTAGAACGATATCACGTGATTCCAAATTTTCACCAACGACGACAATGGCGACATCATCAATTGTTGGTGCATTGAAACGTCTTGCGTGTTCTCCCGTAGGAGTCTTATCGGCTCTGATAACAATTTTGTGATTATCAGAGGGCATGCGGTCTAGTGCGGTTTTGAACAATGCAATCAATTGATTGTGTTGATGGAAAAAAGTTTGCAGTTGCTCAACAATTGGTCTTTTTACCGAACTGTTGTATGCACAACGCTGTTCTACTTCTTGTGGAGCATTGCCCATGAAGTAAATCTGCAGAAATTTATAGTCAGCACCCGGAACTGGCAAAAGCGAACCTGCTCGATGATATATTTGACCTTGAATCTGTAATGTTTAATTTACATAAGAAAACAAAATAAAATGCTGTAAGTGGTGAAATTACCTTGAAAGTAGGCATGAAATTATCCCGAATCACATTTGTTGCGCCAAATGAAGTCATTTGGAAACAATTGTTGTAGTTCTGGATTTGTGTTAGGAAATGCTTGGAATGAGCTCCTGTTCCAGAAACCAATGAGAGCAATGGCTCTGGTGGTGGAATCAACGGTGTCAATTTCACTTTGCCACTTGCGCAACACAATCCAGGAGTTTCATTTTTATATTTCAATGCCTTACAATGTGGGCACACAACGCTCATCGAACCAATAGCAACGGAATGGTCTGCACTGTAATCGACTGTCCTGTTGTAATGAAATGCAGCTCGATGAGTATTTAACGCAACATTTGTTTCTCTTCTTGCACGTACATTTGAATTAATTATCACTCGGTTGGATTCTATAGAACGATTGTGTCTCATTCGATGCATATCTACTTCGTTTGCATATTCTCTTTCTTCTTGTGTACGTGCAGAACGTGTTTGTGATAATCGATTTCGTTCAATTTCATTTCGCTCTTCGAGTTGTTCCGCAGTTTGATTAGATCGAAAATACGCTTGATTTGAAGCATTGCGAGTTCTGCGACCTAAATTGCTCCTTCTTATTGGCGGCATTACAATGCGATAGAATTTATTGACTTTGCTCTTACCTTTTAACCGTTTATAACTTCAAAACCCACAGTCTATAGTAGGTTAATCTATAAATTTGTTTGAGGTAACACGATTTAACTTATTTCAATTAATGAATTGATTGCAATGTACTTACAATGGAATCTTAATTCAAAAAAAAACTTATCACCGTTAGTTAACTTTTTTAGAAACACTTTAAACTTTTTTTAATTCACAATTAACAATTGCACTTATTTTATTTTTCGTCCACCGATTAATTTGATCAACAATTTGACAATAAGCAGTCAATCAACATTTGCACAAATAAATTGGAATGTAAATAAAAAAGTAACGGTATTTTCGGACAAATCGCGAAACAATACAAAAGTAATAACAAATGAGTTATTTACAACATAAGAATATCCCAGCAAAAACTTTACTTACAAATAAGCCGAAAAATAAGGAGAATTTGACAAATCGGTGCAGCCGTTTTCCGATTTTAGATAAATCGAAAAAAGTGGGCGTAAAAGTGGGCGTGGTAAATTTTTCTTTCAGTAAAAACTTAAATTAGATTACTACGATCATTTAAATAAAAGATTAGCCATATCGGTGCAGCCGTTTTCCGATTTTAGATAAATGGAAAAAAGTGGGCGTGGTCAATTTTTCTTTCCGTAAAAACCTAAGTTGGACTATGACGAACATTTCAGTAAAAAAATTGTCCAAATCGGTCTAGCCGTTCTCAACTGATGCAATTACCAACGAACGACAATTGATTTTTATTTATATAGATTTTTGTTGGAATCTTTAGCTTTTTATATATTTTTAGACGAAACTGGTGTAGGGAATCATAATCTTCTGATTTGTGTTGTCTTGTTCTTTTGTCAGATTGAAAATTAAATACAAAAACCTCTTTTGTACAACTTTTGTTTGTTATTCGTTACCTTTCAACAAAAGGTATTTGAGAATCTGGCGAACAAAACTAGGCATGTCCTCAGTAAATGATTTTTTATACCCTCCACCACCATAAGTGGTGAATGAGGCTATATATAAGTTTGTCATTCCGTGTGTAACATTGAGAAATAATCTTCTAAAATCCAACAATGTATATTTATTGTTGATTCTTATGAAATTCTATATCGATTGAGCCATGTCCGTCTGTGTAAAAAAAAAATTTTTTTAATGAAAAATCTGTACCATGGAGTCTAGAACATAACAATTGCATTTTATGAACCCGCATAACGTCATCATCATATTAGGTGAATGTTAGGTTAATACAAGTTTACTTAAGCTCACCTTAAACATTCGCACATGCAACTGTCAAAAACAACAATAAACCAAAGAGAAACATATACAATACAGGGTACATGAAAAAATGAGAAGGCTGTCTTTGATCTTAATAATATAGTAGAGAATTTTTTACAAGGTGTGTGATTTGCATGCATTGTTATGAAATATAATAAAGAATTACATATAATGTTTTATATATCAATGGAAAGATAATGAAATGTAGTTTTTAAAAATGTTAATGCTTTGTAAACCACTTAATTATTATTAGCTTAAAATTAATCCAAAAATACATTTTATTAACGCATATAAACATTGATATCGATAAAACATTCAACAGAAATTAGTTCCAAGTAGACAGAAATCATACTGCTTGATTTTTTGACTATGGCTCATAACCGGAATATTCATTAAACGTGAATATAAGGACTGAGATCGAAAAATGTTTAACATACATACATGTTAATAAAAATTAAACCACTAAACTTACAGTTTTGAATCTTTTTTTCTTTGATTGAAATTATTGTCACAATTTAGAAAAAAAAAATATTTTTATAGTTCTAATCACTAACGATGAAATTTTTAACCTTTTTCGAAAACCCTTCCATTATGGTTTTTATAGTGCTACCACACTTTTGGACACCTTTTTTGTGCTCTTCAATTCTCTTTTAACAAGAGCTCAATATCTCTCCACTGAACTCAGCTCTTGGCAGTTTGGAGGAATTGCCTCTCTTGGTACAAATATCACATTATTGTTCTTGTATCACTTAAGACCTTTCTTATCATAGCGACAGATGCCAAATCAGGACAAAAATAAGTTGTCACATTAAGAAGTCTTATGAATGGAAACATCCTTTTTTGTAAATATTCCTTGATGTAAATTTCGGTATTTATAGAGCCCTTTGTAACAAATGTTTGGCTTTTTTGCCGCAACTGCATATTGCTTGACACACCAAGAACTTTTTGGGAAATTTTGTCTGCTTTTGTGTCCTAAACTTTTCTTCAGCATTCCCTCGAGCATCAGCAATATAAAAAAATTGGCCCAGAAGCTGCCCAAAATGTCATCCATTATGCAGCAGGTATATTTTTTGTATAAAATTTTACTTCAATTTCCGTTCTCTGCCTTTGGCCTTTAAATTTTTAGCAGAGTTCCTGTGAGGATCTTTTTGAGCCTTGTATGCTTTTAAACCTTCATTGGCTTTAACTTTTCGTACCAAATAGTCCGATTTCTGACCTAACTAGGCTGCTTTCCTACCGGATGTGTTGGGAGCTCTTTTGAAAATGCTTTCTATTTTTTGGCTTAATAAACATCATGTGAACCACTCCTTCTACCTGAACCAGCTTTTCTATTAACGGACAAGTTCTCCCGGTACTGTTGAATAACATTGCAAACAGTTTGACGTCAGAACTTTACTTGTTTGTCAAACGTTTTGTAGGACCAAGTTGGGTTTTGTTGAAAATATTTAATAATTTTAGTACACACTTTTTTCATTTTAATCAGATTAACAACAAATGAACATAATTGACATTAAACATAATAACTGACATGCTTTACAAAGGTAACTTGATAAAAAAAAAATCAAATAATACTTGGGTTAAAAGTTTTAATGAAAAACATGTTTAAAGCATTTTACGATCTCAGTCCTTATATATAAATTTCCCATATTCAAAATTTAAAACTTTGTCTAAATATATTTGTATACCTTTTTTTATACTCTTTTTTTCACTTGAGTTTAATAAGGAAATGTGTTCAGCCAAACACGTAATGTTATCCAATTATTAGGTATATAAATTGTTAAATGTCATACCTTATAATAGGAATAAAGGACAAACTCTGTTGCAAAATTTTATATTAATTATCTTCTGCGTAAATTAGTCTTTCTAACAATTGATATATAATTTCAATTGTTATATCATATATAGTACTCTTACTTGTTTAAAATTATTTTTTCGAGCCCCTAAGTAAACATCCAATATTTCGTGACTTCATAGATTAAGTACACCGACAAAAAACAAAAAAATCAAAATCATTTACTGAGGACATGTCTATTTGTTTTTCCACCAGCACTTCATTTATCTCACAATGTAAAACAGTAATGTTGATGCACCACTAGAAATCATTAAGTAAATCAAGGTTAAGGTAATGGAAATCAAATTTTACAAAAGTTAAATCCAATTTAAATTGGCTTCCGTGTCCTGTGGCAACAGTTTTTTTTTTGTTTGCTCCTTCCACATTGTTCATTCATTTTAATTTTCATTCCATTTCTATTTGTGCCATTTCATAGAGAACATAAAAAGTGGTATGAAGCTGGAGTGATGGTGATGAAATTAAATTTGTTTTACATAAAATTACCTTTGTTATACAGGTACAACAAAAAAAAAATAAAGAACATAAAACAAATAAAAACTGTGTACTTTTCTTTTTTGTAAATAGAAATGAGCATCTGTAATATTGCCTTCTTTACTGGTAGGCAAATTGAAAAATAGGCAAGTGCGTACATTTACTTACGACTCATAGAATATTTGTCTAAAAGTTAAATTCACAGTTATAATAGTTTAAAATCTTTAGGTACATACCCTGAATACTAAGTAAATAATTTATTTCCGCTTTTTATGCAAATTCTAATTGTATTTTATTAAATAAGGAAATCTTCAGAAATTGTGTAAATGTGATGATGTTGTAATACGGCGACGTCAAGTAACTTTGTTTAACAGAAACTTTGTCTACGCATAAGGAAAACTAGAAGGTATTTGCAGATAATGTTAAAGAGTATTAGGAATTGTCACGAAGTTGTCATAAAAATATGTATGTATATGAGGAAATTAATAAATGTTGAATACTTTAGAAGGAAATATGTTTAATTTGGTTAAAAATAAGATATTAAAACTAAAGATACAGCTTCAGATTATGCTTGAATTTAAAAAATAGAATAGAAACTAGCCCAAAATTTTAATAAATTTGTTCGTTCACTACGAAAAAATGCTCCCTTATATTACTACAAGGTGGCGCAAAAGTAATCTTCTTATCAGAAAATGCTATAAATTGTGCCGATTATTGGTCAAATAAATTGTCAGCAATATTTCGCGTTCTGGAGCAGTGTAGCGTAACATTGTTTATTAACGTGTATTTCGCATGTGTTTACTACACAAATGTCAAAACAGAACTGACATTAGGGGCCAATCGCAAAATTTATAGCATTTTCTGATAGGAGGATTACTTTTGCGCCCCCTTGTAGTAGTATAAGGGAACAATTGATCAATTGTAAATGAAAAAACAAAATATAAACAAACCTGCTTTCAAGTGGGAAATTACCAACTATATCAAAATCATGTCTTCTGTAAATTAGAGCGTAAGTGCTGCACAGTGGGGGAAATGAAAAAAAAAGTGGAAATAAATCTGTAACTTCTAAACATAAGCCCGATTTTAATAAAATTTCCCATGGCTATAGAGGAGATGTTGATATGACTAGAGGAAAAGAAAAGATATACATATTATAAATCAGCGTATAGGAAATTATGTCCTCTTTTCAAAAATGTAAAAAATTTATAAAAATTAAAAAAATTATAGAAGACTTTCTCCAAAAATATGGGAATCAAAAAAATGGTAGCGGATTTTTGTGGAAAATTTTAATTTTTAAAATGAAATTTATATAGAAACTTATATAGAAACTTCTGATTGAAACACAAAAGTGAAAAAGAAATTAGTGAATTGTTTTTGACAATCCCACAATTCCCAAAAAAAACTTTTAAAAATCCCAAACTTGTGATTTTTTTGATTTTTGGTTCTGTTAAAGGCACCAAGCTAGGGGCTATAAAATCCCTTTGGACAATATTGCAGAACATATTTGGATATACAGAACAGGTCTACATTTTTTTAAGGCAACTATGAGATTTGAGAAAATGTTGTCTAAATTTGGAATTTTCTTAAAAAATAGGTCTACTTCGGAAGTCTGTGGACCACGCAATGATATGAATTTTTATATTATTTTGCTTTTATAATACTTTCCGTTATGTTATCTTACAGAAAAATATAAATGCATTAATTATGTTTGTCATATTTTCTGAAAAATTTAAAATTAATGTAAATACTTTTTATGAAAAAAAAAAAAATTGCGAAAAAAATACTTTTTTAATTTTCTTAAGTTTGAATGCACATAACTTTTGAATCAGTAAAGGTTTTAAATTTAATTCTTAATTCTTAATGTTATTAACAAATTTGCTGTTAATTCAAAAACAAACATTTGAAGAAAATCGGGAAAGAATTGGATCCGTTATTAGCAAAAAAAAAGCTGAAGGTAGGTTAAAAAAAAAATATATATATTTTTCAAATGTGAATAACTCGTAAACTATAAGAGATAATGTATAGCTTTTTGCAGACCTCGTCTAGTTTATTCCACATATGTTAAAATCTTTCAAATCGGATAGCAAAATTTGCCATAATTTTTAATTTTTGATATACCCGAGGTGTCTCACTTTAAGACACTGTGGTTCGGTCCCCCCTTGGTGTTATAAGCCTAAATTAAAAATTAAAACATACCAGCACTACGGCCATGGGAAATTTAATTAAAATCGGGGCATTCGTTTAGAAGTTACAGATTTATTTCCATTTTTTTTTTCATTTCATGTGTGTCGCTTTAGTACCAACCACTCATGGCGTATGATTGTTAAAATTCAAAATAATTAATTATTACTTATACGTGCAGTGCGCATTTTGCTATCATATTTACTGCCTATATATCAATAAATATAGTATATATAATTCGGTATCTCAAGAACTATTGGAGATATTGTTACAAAGTTTCACATGGTTGGAGTTGAGGTGTTTTCGAGTCGATTTACATTTATTAAGCTTCCTTTCGATAATAGGGGCCAGTGGGTGGCCTCTTAAAATTGGTCACATCGGGTCATAATTTTTTTTAAAAAATCACCCAAAATCCATTTATGATTGGAATGATCTGAAATTTAAAATATAAATATTCCTTGAGAAGAACTACAAAAAATATCCTAACATGAGTTGGTTACCTCCATTAGTTGAAGAGATTTTTAGGTTTATTAATTAATTTTTTTTAATTTCCCTCGATCTCTTTATGGTTTTTAGATATGGCGGGCCTACGGAGGGTCAAAATTTATTTTTAAAATATATAGTTGCTAAAATTGGCGATAAAATTCTTAATCAAATAAAAGGAACTTGTTAACAGTTATCTCGTCCCTATAAAAAGTTACACGCATCCAAATTTGGAACTTGTAAAAAGGACCGCATTTTTTTCCGTTTTTTCCCAAGAAAGCCCATATATTTTTTCTTTTGTAGAAAAAAATTTTCTTGGGGACTATATAAAATTTTTATATGATCCGGATAGATAAATTATTGCAAAAGCGTGCAAAGTAAATTTTGGCTCACTTAAACGGACACAACACCCCCCAGACCTATCCAAACTTTGGCAATTTATAAAAAAAAAAGATTTGAGTAAAATATTCTAAAAAGGCAAATCACCGATCTTCATATTTGAATAACCCTATATGCTTCTTAAACATACACAAAGTCTTTTTTACTATCACACGGTAAATAAGGTCACAGTAGGCACTTTTCTAAAAAAAAAAAAAAAAACAGTTTTTGGAACACATTTTTCCCGCTTTAGGAAATTCGGTGTTTTAAAATAAAAAATTATAATATTATAATACCGTTGATTTAAGGATAATTAAGTCTATATTAGTTCCAAATTTAGTTTGATATCTTTAACCGTTAAAATTTTACATTAATTCAAATTTTATATTTTTTTTAATGGAAAATCACCATATTATAATTTTTTTAGTTTTTAAGGTAAATAAGGTCCCAAAAATTATTTATTATTTAATTTTACTAAAATATCAAGCCACATATTCTAAGGTTTTTAACAAAAGTAAACATTTATACAAATAGCCTTTATTTACTCCTCAGAATTTCCACGAACCTTGCCTCCTTTGAAAATACATATGTATGTTTTTTCATATATTTCATGCAAATTTTTGTAGATTTTTAAAAAAAAAAATTGAGATGAGAGTTGATCAACTTTCAGGGGCAATGCACTAGCCCCCATTAGTGCTAGGAAGCTAAACAAGTGCAAATCAGTTCGAAAACACCTTACCAAATTATTTCCAAAAAAAAACTTTTCTAAACCACTGTGTGCCGCCGCATAAATTATACCTCAACGTCGGTGCTATTGTAATGCTTCTGCATAATTTAAATACGAAAAACCTCATATGTGCAAATATTCTGACAGGCACTGCATTTATCCCGAGGATTGACCTGGTTACTATTAATCCAGACCTCCCATTCGTTTTGCGCAGAATACAATTCCCCATAAGGCTGGCATTTTCCATAACCATAAATAAATCAGGGTATCTGTTTAGAAGTTACAGATTTATATATTTCTCATTTCCCCCACTGCTTGCTGTACGACTCAAAAATTCAGGGTTTACTATAGATGGCGTATCTTTTAAATGGGTTTTTCTATTTTAACAACTTATATGTCATTTTGAAGGGTACATATCTGTCATTTATTCTCACTTAGTTATTGAACATTAAAGTGTAATCAACAAAGCTTTTTTTGCTTCGAAAATGTCAAATTTGGTGCCAACAAAGCGTCAAATGCGGGAAGTTTTGCTTTACTTCTTTAATTTGAAAAAAGTGTCGCTAAAGCACACCTCTTGCTCACCGAAGCTTACAACTAATGAATTGGTCAATTCACAAGGTATCTTATCAGTCATATTGTCATAATGTCCTAATATATCAAGACTCGGCGGCTCGGCTTAACCGACCCTTAGGCATTCGGCGTTGGTCTCTGCTGGTTCGTTACGATAACACAATAAACAAAGCATAGAAAGTTGTATTATTTTAGGAAATTTTTTGCTTGAAATGCAATAAAAACCATTGTGAAATATTAGACATTATGACAAGATACCTTGTGAATTGACCAAATGTGTTTCATGGTTTGTGAGGGTCAGAAGTGTTGATTTTGACACGGAAGACAAAAATCGCCTAGGCCAGCAAAAAAAAAGTTGGTAGACCAAGACTTGAAGGCATTACACCATGTAGATTGTTGTCAAACTCACCAAGTGCTTTCAAAATCATTAAGAGTTACTCAATCAAGAATTTCAAAATGTTTGAAGGCAATAGAACTCATTCAAAAGCAGGGAAACTGGATATTAAACGAATTGCAGCTGAGAGATCTTGAAAAACGATTTTGCAGAAAGTTTAAAATTTTATAATTATTCGAATGATCGATTAATTTTTAAAATTTCCTCGATTATTCGAGCAAATAACAAGTAAGAAATACTAATCGAATATTTATTTATTTGTCTAGTTTATACAATATATAATAACTACAAAAAGTACCAAACATACAAGGACTACTAAAAAATATACAAGAATTTAGTTTCTACCCGATTTTTATGCTCAAAAGAACGAATTTCAAAAAAGTACCAAATGCATATCTGTTCTTTTTTGAAAGAGGTGTATATGTGTTTTTAAACTACTTTACAGCCTAAACGTTAAAATTTTCAAAAATTCCTTCTGAGTGAACCTATTTGGGAGATAGCCAAACATAGAGATCAAATCAATAGTACAGGGCTTTCCAACAAGAGGTGTTATTTTGGTATTCAAAGAAAAATGGAATTTTTTGAGATAAATGATCCGATGTTTATTTCATAATAAAGAGGAAGGTACGCCGTTAATAATGAAAAACAAAATCAGCCAATTGGCCAACACGACCACGTTTACAGGACCATATCCTTTTCATGAAATTTTCCATAATCAAATCGCAAAGTGACTGCCCTATGTCCTCAATAGCCTTACGAATTCTATCTTTGAGGTCTTGAAGCGCCGCTGGGCTGTTGGCGTAGACCTTATCTTTCACGTAGACCCAAAGGAAGAAGTTGCAAGGTGTTAAATCACAAGATCTCGGTGGCCGATTGTGATCTCCTCTTCGAGAGTTAACATTTTCATGCATTTCAAGGACACAATCAATCAGCAAAGACACGACATAGTTGATGATCGTCTGGCTTGAGTTCTTGCGTGAACTAAACTCTATAAGCCTTAAGACCCATATGTTTATGCAAAATACTGTATAATGACGTTTGTGGAATGCCCAATTCCAAAGAACGACGAGGAATGGACAAACCAGGATTTTGTTCAACACTTTGGGCTAACTTGTTCCAACAGCTCGAATTTTTCCACCAATTTCTGTATTGCGGTCCGACAAGATGCTTCACGACGACCCAAAAATGTTTTAGTTTTGCGAACTGTGACTGTAAGATTTTCACCATTTTTGTAGTGAATTTTAATAATTTCAATGCGTTGTTGAAGCGTGTATCGTTTCATTTTTAATAATGGCGTAGTTTCTACTTGTCAAATGTCAAAGAATAAAAGCTTCAAAAGTGACAGCTACCGAAATACCGGGTGATTAAAAACAACACCTCTTGTTGGAAAACCCTTTAGATTATTATTAAAATATGTATGTTTATTGAAAAAAATAATTTAGCCATTAAGCAGACAGGAATACATGCGTTCTTCTGCAGCAATCTTCAGTTATCCATAAGCTAATATTCAATTGATGGTCAAAACTTTTTGAATGAAGTGAAATATACATTTAAGCGTATAATCGATTTTGTACTATCGAAAATTTGTTGGAATTTATTTAATTTTTGACACATAACTTTCATTAGAACTATGTATCCGGCATATATCCAAAAATATTTCCAAACTTATCTATAAATATAAAAATGAAATGGTCCATGTATGTAATGGCATCACGTGAGAACGGCGATTTGGCGGTTTATTTTTTATTCGATTCGAAACTTGAAGAACTAACCATAGTAAATAGCTACCGAGTGAAGCCGGGCGGTCAACTAGCTATTTATAATTATCGATAACAAAATTCTCAAACGTATATTTAATATACACATACAATATTTATGTCGGCTAGATATCTATGGCATACAAAACCGACATACATACTTAAGACTTAATTATATAAATTGTTCTATCTATTAAGATCCCTTATATATTGTAAAACGTACAAATGGTATGAGAAATTCCTGGTGAAGGCTATATAAAATTTACTGCTGTTTCTTTTTATTGTCACAGAATTATTGAAGACAAACAACCACAGTAATAAATTTCCATCCCCGATTTTATCGAAAATATCATACTCACTTATTTAAAACATTTTCCAGCACAAGTACATACCTAGGGAATTTTAACGTATGTTTGTCCTTGGTGTTGTATCAATTGAATTTTAATCAGTATAAATTCTGCAGTCTTAACATTAATGCCTTAAGGACAAATTAAGAAAAATATTTACTTTTTTTTTTATTCTTCATATTTATTTGTTTAATATTCTGTCCATTTTTATATATAGGTATGTGCTATAGACTGTGCCGTTTTGCAAAATGTTTATAGGAATGCCACTCAAACGATGAACATTTATGAGTTCAATCAAAGTATTAATATAAAACCAAACAAAAAAACAAAAGCGAAACAAATAAGAGTGTTATTTACGGCTGTGCCGAATCTTGTATAATCACTATAAATATGTCGGTATACATATGTACATATGTTTCTGATATAGGGGTTATATGGGGGGTAGGGTCAATTTTATTTTTGTGTTGGAACCAGGAAAATGGGTTATGGGAAGTAGGATAGAGGGAGTTTGTTTGATTTAAATTTAAATTTTGTTAAATTTGTTTGATTTAAACTTTCCTACATTTAAAGGGACTGAAAATACTTTGATAGGAAGCTTATTCCATACACGGATGGTACGGCTAAAGAACGAATTGTCTCTGTAGTGTGTTGTGCGATCCACAAATGGATGAGCCCCCTGCTGATGAATGCGTATTTCGTAAGAAACTACAGATATCGGAAACAAGTTCCCTTTCATCAGAACACATTCTTTTGAAGTATCGACAGAACAGTGAAACACAACCCACATTGCGACGATGATCCAGACAATCAATAGAGCTGAATAGCCTACTGTCACTGATTAGCATCTTCGGCCTCTCCTGTGAGCGGCCGAATAACTCTAAAGTAAACTTCGAAGCACCGGCCCATACATGAGAGTTGTATTCCATTTTGAGTCGGATATAAGTAGTGTAAATCATCAGATGAAGTTAAGTATTTCTTAAACCGTCTTAGAAAACCGAGGCACTTCAATGCTTCTTTCGACACTCGAAAAATGTGTTTTGTCCAGTGAACATCACACCGAATTCTCATGCCTAGAACATTGAGAGCTAATATTTACACCATCCGTAGAAACAAATGAAGCAACATGATCTGTCGTGACAGCATTGCCCAAAGAATATATAGGGTTGGAAGTTTGACTTAAAAGGTCGTTTAGAAAAATAGAGTATGAGAAAGAACGGAGCCGTGCGGTACCTCTGAATTAATCTTGAACTCATTTCATGAAATTTCATCTACAACAACTCGTATGGTGCGATCTCTGAGAAAGCTCTGTATAAATCGAGAGAAGTCGTTACCGACACCAAAGGCAATAAGTTTCGATAAGACCGCACCATGCCACACCCTATCGAACGCCTTAGAAATATCTAGAGCCACCACTTTAATTTCTCCAAAACGGTGAATGGAATGACACCATTCTTCCGATAGGAAGGCAAGCAAGGCCCCCATAGAGCGTCCTCTACGAAAGCCGTACTCCCGGTCGATAAGTAGATTGTTCAACTTTAGATATTTCAGAAGATGGTGGTTAACCATACTCTCCATAACTTTGGAAATTCCAAAACAAATTGATATTGGGCGATAGTGTTCAGGGTTGTTAGCCTATCCCTTTTTTCCAATTGGCGTTACATTAGCAACCTTCCAACATATAAGAAATTCACCGGCATGATATAAAATTCTGAAAAGATTTGCTAACTGGTATGCCATCCGCTCCAGGAGACTTGTTTATATTTGAGATCCGCTAAAACATATAAATAACTCCTCAAACAGTATTCTGGGGTACATTTTTATGGGGATAAGTTGCGTTGTTGCGAACTCCTTTCGTTTGTTCCCTATCGTGTTTTCAACACAAATACGAACGGACATGGCTAGATAGTCTTAGAATTTTATAGGAACCCAGAATATAAATACTTTTGTGGGTCTGCGATGAATATTTCAATGTGTTACAAAAGCAACGACAAAATTAATATACCCCCCATCTTTTTTGATGGTGGGAATAAAAAAAGCAGTAAACCTATTCACCAAAGGCTACCGCTAATGGAAAATGGTTTCTAAAAATTTCGAAAATACCTTTTTTTGTGCCATACTAATTTTTGCTCTTATTAATCAAATATGTGAAAAATGTCTGTTGTATGAAAGAATGAAGAAAATTAATATTAACAAAAATAAGAAATTGTATCACATTTCATGCTTAATAAAGCATAATTAATAAATACTATATAAAGATTTAGTTTAATGAACAGTTTTTTTTTTTTAACAAGAAATGCTTTGGGCAATGTAATGGTTAAAGTAAAGGACTTTTTATACTTTTTTCATGTATATATTTATTGTTCACACGATCATAATTTATGACATACTTTTGGAATCACAGCGGGAAAGAGATGCAGTAAAAATTACTTCCTTAAGCCGCATTGCCAAATCATTTCAATTTTACACGGCCTGTCTTTGGGAGTTTCTGTTAGAGTGCTGATAGAAGAACTACTTAAAAAGGGTTATAGAAGGTCTTCCGTTCTGTAAGGAGACCTGTCACGTAATGCCTCCTGGAATGTCTATATAGATACTTCTATTAAAAGGCCTGAAAATTAAAGCTTAATTGAAGTTATGCTGAAGCAAGCCTTTAAAGCGGGTTCGCAATAACCCAAGATTTTTAATGAATTGAGCATACAAATAAGTAAGAGTGCTACATGTTAGGCTACGACGAATCTTATACACCCTCACCTTTGTTTTGGATACAATAATTGCCTACTTTCAGCGTATAGCATCCTAAATATATCAAGAAAACTTTTAAAAATTTAACATTTAATTGCTGACGAACAGATTATATTGTAGAAGCTACAAACGAAATGACAATCTTATATAAACCCTTCTAAACCCTATAAAAAAAACAACGCCAAACGAAACGAAACACCAACAAAAATAAAACAAAATTCGCAAAGTAATGAAACCAACACACATCCTAACATACGTTTTGTAGCTTTTTTGTCAAAGCATGCAATAAATTGTGTTTTTTTTAAGAAATTTTCAGAGGTTGTCTCGGATTATTGCTCATATTTATGGACGGATTTTGCTGATTTTAAATAGTAAACTTCTCGAAAGCATGTCTGACAGAATTATTGAAGACTTGGATCCCGAAGTCTGGGGTCTTCAGAAAATTGATTTCAACAGATAGACAGACAGACAGACATGGCTTAATCGACTCCGCTATCCATAAGGATCCAGAATATATATACTTTATAGGGTCGGAAAATTATATTGTGGAAATTACAAACTTATATATACCCTTCTCACGAAGGTGAAGGGTATAATTAGAGAATGATCTTTAACAAGTCACGTATGTAGTTCACAACATCTGGTTTTATGTTAAGAATTATTTAAAGAGAGCGAAATCATTTTTATTATAAATAGATAGATATAGATATAGGAATAATTGAAAAATCCATCATAATTGAATTTTAAATAAAGTTATGTTAGAACTTAGTATTCAATGCAATTTTGAATTGGTATGGAATTTTTAAGAAGGAGAAGAAAGTCTTTCTAGAACATCTTCTGTGAGAAGGCAAAGTGGATCAGAATGTGTACATATGCCTTTTAAAAGACCTACAAAGTGAAAACCTATAATTTTGTTTCTCACTGGGATGTTAAAAAGAGACAATGTTGCGTTTATTTTAAATATTAGATTCTTTATATTTTGAACTTATGTACAGGGTTTTCCAACAAGAGTTGTTATTTTGGTATTCAAAGAAAAATTGCATTTTTTGAGATAAATGATCGGATGCTTATTTCATAATAAAGAGGAAGGTATGCCGTTAATAATGAAAAACAATATTAGCCAAATGACCACCACGACCACGTTTACAGGACCATATCCTTTTTATGAAATTTTCCATAACCAAATCGCAAAGTGGCTGCTATATGTCCTATGTCCTATTCTATATTTGAGGTCTTAAATCGACACTGGGCTGTTGGCGTAGACCTTACTTGCACGTGGCCTCAAAGGAAGAAGTCGCAAGGTGTTAAATCACAAGATCCCGGTGGCCAATTGTGATCACCTCTGATAACAGAGATCCGGAAACTTTCCCTGTAAAAGAGCAATGGATCCGTTGGTTGTGTGGCACGTAGCGCCGTCTTGTTGAAAGTAAATGTTGTTCAGATCAATACGGTGTAATGACGTTAATGGAGCGCCCAATTCCCAAGAACGACGTGGAATGGACAAACCTGATATTTTTTTAACACTTTGACCTACAGCAGCAATATTCTCAGTTGTTTTTGAGCGACCAGCACGGGTTTTATTCTTCACATCTCCAACTTGTCGCAACAACTCGAATTTTTCAACCAAGTTCTGTATTGCGGTCCGACAAGATGCTTCACGACGACCCAAAAATGCTTTAGTTTTGCGAACTGTGACTGCAAGATTTTCACCATTTTTGTACTGAGTTTTAATAATTTCAATGCGTTGTTGAAGGTGTTTCGTTCCATTTTTAGTAATGGCGTAGATTCTACTTGTCAAATGTCAAAATAACACCTCTTGTTGGAAAACCCTTTATATGACTTTTTCACGTCAGGCGACAATTGAGATGTATTCCGAGTTATTTACTTCCAATTAATAAAAATATTTTTTTTTTTTTTGTTGAAATATTAAATAATTTTTTCTGGTCACTCATTTTAATCAGATTAACAACAAATGAATATAATTGACATTAAATATAATAACTGACATGTTTTACAAACGTAACTTGATCAAAAAAAATATCAAATAATACTTGGGTTAAAAGTTTTAATGAAAAACGAGTGTTAAGAATTTTACGATATCACTCCTTAAAATATTTGTTTCTTTTTTAGTGAAAAGTATATTAAGTACAATTATTAGTTAAAACATAAATCTTTGAGAATCATTTAAATCAGTTTATTTTATGGAATGATAGTTTGTTTGCTAGTTTTTATTACTTTTACTAGCTTTGGAAATATGCAATGCAAAAAGTAAACAAATTTTTGGAAGATAGTAAAACTGCACAGCAAAAGCGGATTCCTTGTAGCAACCGAATATGTTGCCAATCGAATTATTTTGACTTAATTTAACAGTTGTGGCTACAAAATTTTAGAAGTGTTAACTAAAGTTTGTTTATTTCAACAGAAATTATATACTGATATTCTGTTTTATAAACCGTTGAAACTCAAATTACAAATATGTACTCATATTTTTAGTTATTAAATTTAATATTTATTGCATTTTTTTAGCATTTCAAACAAAACTTATAAAACTGTTGTTGATTACATCTCTATATTAAAAAATTGTTATTAAAATGTAATAAATCCTTTACAAAATTAAATCACTTTCGTTTCTAAAATAAAATAAATATATTTGTGCACAACTAAATGAAAAGTGTACAATATGTTATGTTGTTATATGTTTTGTTATATCATGTGTGGCAAGTTTATATTTGTATAAAAGTTTGGCATTCCATATGCAATTATTACAAACTTTTTTCGCCTCCTTATAAACTATATATATTCAGGATTCTTTTAAATATAAAAATGACTGAGTAATGAGAAAACGCATTTTACTTTTAACAAGCATGAGGTTGTTTATCTGTAACTAAAATATGCATCAACAGAAATCAAATTGGTCCAAAAATTTGACTTTAAATGTTCCTACTTAGAGAAAGTAACTACAACTTTGACAATTTAAGGAGTGTGAAATTCTTAACACACGTTTTTCATTAAAACTTTTAACCCAAGTATTATTTGGTTTTTTTTATTTTATTTATTTTTTTTGATCATGTTACCTTTGTAAAACATGTCAGTTATTATGTTTAATGTCAATTATATTCATTTGTTGTTAATCTGATTAAAATGAGTGACGAGAAAAAAGTGCGTACTAAAATTATTAAATATTTTCAACAAAACCCAACTTGGTCCTCATCATTTTGCTCATATCTCCGTTATTTATGGACGGATTTTAAATAGGAAACTTCTCGAAAGCATGTCTGACAGAATTATTGAAGATTTGGATCCCGAAGATATCTGGGGTCTTTAGAAAATTGATTTCAACAAACAGACGGACATGGCTAAATCGACTCCGCTATCTATAAGGATTCAGAATATATATACTTTATAGGATCGAAAAATTATATTGTGGAAATTACAAATGGAATGACAAACTTATATATACCCTTCTCACGAATGTGAAGGGTATAATAAAAAGACATTACCTAGATACTCTACGGATTACCTGGAATGTACAAAGTAACCAAACGATTTATCTTTGCAATACAAAGATAACATAGATGAGCCAAAAATATAAAAATTTAAATCAGTCAGGTAATTAGACTGTCTCAATGGTATACATTGTATAATTGTAACAATTCTGGGTAGTATCTGCTAAATAAGGCATTAAAGAAGGCCTTTTTACTCCAACTCTTTACAACTGCAATTGTTTTATTTGTTTAAATACTTGTTTATTTGACTGTTAATTGTTATTTATTAAATGTATGCAAATATGAAACTATACATTCTTTTTTAATAAAACAAATTGTTATTTTTATTCCAAAAACTTCATATAAATAGAATTTTGCAAATAAATGAGAAAAATTATTTTCTCTATAAATTTCATTAAACATATTTTCTCAGAAATATGTATGTATATAAAAAGTTTGACACAATTTTGTTTATATTTATTTTTTTAAAAATGTATCATGAATTTTATTAAAAAACTTTTCTCTGAAATTGAAAATATTTGGAATAAAATTATTAAATTGTTAATTATAATATTGGTGGGTGTTTAACTTTGTAAAGTACAATATTACAAATATTTTGTAACATTATGAAATATTTTACAATTAAAACTATTTATATATAAAAGATATTTATTATCGTAAATTTAATATTTACACAGAGAAAACATATTTGAAAACCGATTTTCACTTATTCGAAAATATCATCATCGATGTCATATATAACGTTGGGAATTTTCTTCCTATACTTATTGTTGATGATATCATATAAATATAGTTGTAACTACATGTTTACTGTAACCATTTCAAAATGTTCACAAGTTTTTCAACAATATTATAGTCTCAGTAATTATCTCTATGATTGCGGTAACCATAATATGGTAGAGTTACTATTCACATGCTTGCAGCATTTATATATATATATTTGCAGTAAATATGTATATGTTTGTGGCAACCATTTTAATGATGATATCGGCTTATAGATATCATAATCTGAGAACAATATATTATGATATAATGATTCATCATGAATATGATTTACGACAATCATGTGAATCTTAAATATACCATATTATAGTTACCACAATTATACAGCGTTTTTTCAACAAGAGATGTTATTCTGGTATTCAAAGAAAAATGGAATTTTTTGAGATAAATGATCGCATGTTTATTTCATAATATAGAGGATGGTATGCCGTTAATAATGAAAAACAACATCAGCCAAATGGCCACCACGACAACGTTTACAGGACCATATCCTTTTCATGAAATTTTCCATAACCAAATCGCCCAATGTCCTCGATAGCCTCACGAATTCTATCTCTGAGGTCCTGAATCGACACTGGGCTGTTGGCGTAGACCTTATCTTTCACGTGGCCGCAAAGGAAGAAGTCGCAAGGTGTTAAATCACAAGATCTCGGTGGCCAATTGTGATCACCTCTGATAACAGAGATAACACGGTCCGTAAACTTTTCCCGTAAACTTTTCCCGCAAAAGAGCAATGCATTCGTTGCTTGTGTGGCACGTAGCGCCATCTTGTTGAAAGTACACGTTTGTGGAATGCCCAATTCCAAAGAACGACGAGGAATGGACAAACCTGGGTTTTCTTCAACACTTTGGGCTACAGCAGCAATATTCTCAGTTGTTCTTGAGCGACGTGCACGGGTTTTATTCTTCACATTACCAACTTGTCCCGAAAGCTCGAATTTTTCCACCAATTTCTGTATTGCGGTCCGACAAGGTGCTTCACGACGACCCAAAGATGCTTTAGTTTTGCGAACTGTGACTGCATTTTTGTAGTGAATTTTAATAATTTCAATGCGTTGTTGAGGCGTGTATCATTCCATTTTAAGTAATGGCGTAGTTTCTACTTGTCCAACGTCAAAGAATAATAGCTTCAAAAGTGACAGCTACCGAAATTCCTGGTGATTCAAAATAACTCCTCTTGTTGGAAAACCCTTTATAAATAATAACTGTGACTATACTATTAGATTAATCGATAATTATTGCTCAAATATTTTGTATACCCTTCACCATGAGTGGTAAGGGTATATATATTGTTACGTTTTTACCTTTTAAAAACGTGGGTTTATTTCCTTTAAATAAACCGGATACTTTTGATTGCAAATAAATTCATTTATTGTTGCCATACTTAAAAACAATGCCAATAACCGCATGCTACTGATGGACGTGCCTTCAAACATGATGAATGCTGCAGGCAGTCGTTACAGACTGTTAAATTCAAATCGTCATTGCTCATTCGTAACAATATGTTTGTCATTTCGTTTGTAATTTCTACATTTTTCAGATGCTTGATCGTCATAGATAGCGAAGTCGATATAGCCATTGCCGTCTGTCCGTCTGTATGTTGAAATCAACTTTCCGTAGCCCCAAAATAACTTACAAACACAATTGATACATCAATATATCGGGAATTCTTTGGGCTCTAAAATCCAGAAAATAGCCCTACAAATGGCTGAGATATAGGGAAAAAACCAGGACAACCTCGATTTTTGGCCTATTTTTGATCTATATCTGGATTAATAAATCATTAATATAGACAATATGGTTAAGTAATGATATATATTTCAAAGTCCATAGCAACGATGTATAAAGGCTATAGTAATTTGGACCTAAAAAAACTCGAATTCTTTTAACAAAAAAAATTTTAATTAAAAAAAAATTTCGAAAAAAATTAAAGAAAACTATTTCGAAAAAAAAACAATTTTGAAAAAAAATTATTATTTTCTTTGAAATTATTATTTTGAAAAAAAAATTTTTTTTAATTTTGAAAATTGTATTGATTTGAAAAAAAATATTTTTTTTTCCACCATTATTCGAATGATAACCCTAGTGCACATTAGCGACAGATAAATCGTATGAAATATTATATTTTGTAGTATTGCCCTATTAAGTTCAGCATGGCATTGATGTGGTTAAAAGTGTCACTTATTTAACTTTTCAACAAAAATACAATTAAATAACTAATAATTTACTCTCCCCTTTTCACATTTATTTATTTTTGTTTTTTTGCAGATTTTTCAACTAATCAAAAAATAACTGTTATTGACTCGAAGCATAGAAAGGAAAACAAAAATAAAACTAAATAAAAATAAAAATATACATAGTTAAAAACTACAACATCAGCAAGAGCAAGAGCAGCACAGCAACTAATTTCAACACCTGACAACAAATTTAAAAATTTAACAAATATACATACATATTTCTACTAAACCTCTACTACTTACACCCTCTAACCAATCACTAGTTTCTGTTCTGCTTCTGGGACTTTTGCATATATGCACCTTTTGGTGTTGTTGTTGTTGTTTTTGTAATAAACAATAATGGCAGATTTGGAACGTATAAGACTGGTGATACTTGGGGGAGCTGGTGTGGGAAAAAGTTGTATTGTCAAACGTTTCCTATTTAAAACGTATACAGATAAATATCGTGCCACTGTTGAAGATCTATACAATCGTGAATACGATTTGGGTGGTGTTACACTGAAGGTAAGTAAGTTTCTACTAGAGTAAAGTTAAAAAAAAAAAAAAGTTCAAATCCATTTTGTAGTTTTAGTACATGTTGCATACATACTTTTTTTGTTTGTACATTTGGCAAGAGAACAAGAAAGGAAATTAAATTTTAATTGGACATAAAGAGAACAGAAATGGTCTCTACTATTTTCAGTATAATTGCCAGCATAGCTGCCATTAAAGATTTGACAATTTATCGTCATTTTAATTTTCTTTTTTTTAAAATAACGATTTTCTTGATTTTTATTGAAAATATGACAACTTTAGATTCATCTATTCTTAATATGATATTGTGAGTGAGAATAGCAATTTATCTTTTGAAATACTGGAACTTTCTCAGATTTTAAATCAATAGCGAAATTTATTTATGTAATATCTAATAGAGTTTTTTCCATTTCATCAATATTTATTGAAAATATGTTATCAATCACAGTGATTGAAAAATCACTGGTAACAACTGTTACTGAATATAGCTAGTAGCAGGTACTTTTAATGACGTTCTTTCATATTTTTCAACATTCAATGGTAACATTTTTGAAAAATCACTGAACAACTGTAGTAACACAGGAACTTTAAATGACGTTCCACAGTGGCTTACAACATTTTTTTTTTTTTGGGAAATAATTCGGTATCTCGGGAACTATTGGAAACATTATTACGACATGGTTACACATGTTTGGAGCTGAGGTGTTTTTGAGTTTATTTGCATTCGCTCAGCTTCCTAGCGCTAATGGGTGCCAATGTGTGGCCCCTGAAAGTTGATCACCTCGGGTCACAAAATTTTTAAAAAAAATTCCCAATAATCCATTTATGAGCTGAAATTTAAAATATAATATATTAGTTGAAGAGATATTTAGGTTTATTGATTTATTATTTTTTTTAATTTTGCTCCATATTTTCATGGTTTTTCAGAGATGACGGGCGAGCAGATTGTCGAAATTTATTTTTAAAATATCAGCTATATTGATGATAAAATTCTAAATAAAATAGGAAAAACTTGCTAACAGTTATCTTGTCCCTATAAAAAGTTACACTCATCCAAATTTTGGAACATGTAAAAAGGGCCGTATTTTTACGTTTTTTCCCCAAAAAGTCCCTATATTTTTTCTTTTGTAGTTTGAGTCGCCATAAGCGCTAGAAAGCAGAAAATATGCAAACCCAGAATCACCTCAGCTCCAACCGTGTGAAATTTTGTAATAATATCTCCAATAGTTCTCGAGATACCGAATTATTTCCAAGAAAAAAGTTTATAAACCACTGTGCACAGTACGACGGCTAAAAGTCGAAAAATGCTCAAAATCATCCACAATTTGGTATTTGGAGATTTTTGGGGTCGCTGATTACGAATCTGTTATCAGAATTGGCAAATTCAAAATGGCAGATCTAATATGGCGTCATTTCATACGAAAAACCTTGTACAAAATTAAATGAATTTGCTAATTGATTAAAATTTTTTGTTTTGATATTTACAATGGTGAAATGCTATAAGAGCGATTTTACATACTAAAAAAAAAAATGCAAAACATTATTAGCACAATATATTTTTATTGAACATGAACGAATAAAATAATAAAAAGTTATGAATATTGATATAACATTACATGAAAAAGTTTTCACTGTCAATCTCATTAAAGTCACAATCGTCTATATCTGTTTCTGTCTCAGAAGAATTGTCAAAATATTGTTGTTCATCTACTCCTCGATTATATATAGGTGGGGGTGCTAGCAAATTTTATGCAGTCTTTAGGCAAAGATTTGAGTGGCTTCAGAGGTAATTTGCGACAACTGGAAATTTGACGATCAGATGCTATTAAAAATCGTTTGAAAACATACTCCATAGTTTCTTTTTTAAGATAATGTTTTCTTGCAAAATTCATGCGATAGATTTTAAAAAAATTATTCCAGGCTTCCTGTTCATCTTCCGAAAACATGATCGACTAGAAAACTTGAAAACTATTATTTTTTCATCTACTAGTCTAAAACATGTATAAACTCTAATAGCTCTAAAACGTGAACTAAATTTTCTGAAGTGTTTCGTTTCATTTATTGCACTCTTTTTTTTTTAATTTTGGGAATCTCAGTATCATAATATCATGTTAATTTTATTTACTTATTACCTCCAATAGCTTAGGGAGCAGGAATTAGCAAGAAAAAAAATGGCTTTGAATGTTTTATGACATTTTACTATTTCTTAAATAAATTTTTAACAAATCATGCGATTTCAGAAATAAGAACACATTTAAATAGTAGATGTTAATATATTTCTAATCTGTATTTAACCTAAATTTTTACTTGTCAAATATACGAGAAAACATGAATTTTAATTTTGATGTTTACAACAAAAAACACTCTAACACAAAAACTGATGAAACTATATGAAATACTAAAGAACGGCGGATATCTTGTATTACTCAGTTCAAAAAACACGGATTTTGAGTTATGACGTTGTTGCAGCAAATGAGTGATATCACTTTCTAATAATTTACAATTGAGTTTACATTCAGATTTTGATTTTGTACTTACCTTCAGCTGTAGAATCAATTTTGTTTCGTTTGATTTGCTTGATTACAACAACTTTGACACTTGTTTAACGGAAGCGTCTACTAGCCGATCTTTCGTACAATAGTGTGCCGTTCGAGCGAAGGCCTACTTCAAACTAAAATTATGAAAGGCATTTGAGGCAAGGGACCTTACCATGATAATTTTTCATCTCCCAGAGCATTTCTTCGACCAACCCAATGACAAAAACCCCCAACTAAAAACTTGTTTTTTCGGGGTACCTATGGCCAACTATTCATTTCAATATTTCTCAACTTTGATGGAAATTAAAAAAAAACTATCAATCTCTATATTTGCCATATTTTCAAAATAAATTACTTGATTATTCCTTTACCTAGTGCAAAAATGTCCAGATGCCCGTGGTAAAATTTTGAAAAAAGACATGGTTCTAAAAATGTTTTGCATTTATTTAATTTATGACATATAACCTTAAAAACCCATTAGATGTACATTCTTTTACGGATTGTGAGCATTATTTTACAAAAAGATTCAAAATAAATTAAAAAAAAAATTATTTTCTGGAATATTTCACAAAAAATTAAAAAAAAAAAATTTAAATCTTTTCTGGAATAATTTTAAAACATAAAAAATCAAAAATTTAAAAAAATTATTTTATTTTACTTCCCATAAAATAGATTTTTTCAAAAATTTCAACTTTGCTAACGTAGAACCCTTTTCAAACGCTCATATCTTAGGCTCTTTTATTATCTATGATATGATTTTTTAAAGTTTTGATTATCTTACTTGGTTCAAAAGTTCTGATTTTTGCAACGAAAAAACTGTAATGGCGCAGTTTCACAGTTTTAAACATACTATTAGTATAAAGTTATATGAGTGTCTCTCCCACACAGTGTATAAATGCAATGTTAAGTAACATATCAGTTCTCTTGCAATTTTTTTCTTTTTGCTTAATTCTGTTATTTTCCTTTGTTTTTATTAACAGACTTTTTTAAATCAGCAAATATTAGTTTATGGTTAACATAAGAGCAGATATAAAACGGATATTTTCAGAATATTGCAGGATATTGCAGAAAAAATATATAGTTGTGCATGTTTACTGTAACCATTTCAAAACTTTTAACAATATTATAGTCACAGTAACTTTATATATGATTGTGGTAACAATAATATGGTTAATTTACGATTCACATGGTTGTATCAACTATATATATGGTTACAGTAAACAAGTATATGTTTGTGACAACCATTTGTATACCTAAGCAAAAATAAAAACAAGTAAGAAAGTATGGTCGGTCAAGCCCGACCAGATAATACCCTACACTAAGTAAATGAGCAAAAACATTTTTCTTTCAAAATTTCAATAATTTATGTTCGTGAGCGATTTTCGGAAGTGGGCCTTATATGGGAGCTATGAAAAATTATGGACCGATCACCACGAAATTTGGTCACGTGATTAATGTTTATATGAAAGTTATTTATGTTGAATTTTATGTGTATACCAACATTTGTGCTCGTTAAAGTAATTATCGGAAGCAGGCCTTATATAGGAGCTATGACTAATTATGGACCGATCATAATAAAATTTGGTGACATGAATTCCCTATATATAAAACTTATTTGGACAAAAACTTGTGTAGATACCTATAGAAATTAAACATTTTTGACGGATTAAATCCACTTTCGGGAGGACATTTGTATGGGGGCTAGGTCAAATAATGGACCGATTTCAGCCACTTTCAATAGGGATCGTCCTTGGGCAGAAAAAATGATATGTACCAAATTTTATCGAAATATCTTTAAAATTGCGACCTGTACTCTGCGCACAAGCTTTACATGGACAGCCAGCCAACCAGCCAGACGGACGGACGGACGGACGGACGGACATCGTTTAATCGACTCAGAAAGTGATTCTGAGTCGATCGGTATACTTTAAGGTGGGTGTTAGACTAATATTTTTGGGCGTTACAAACATCTGCACAAATCCATTATACCCTCCCCACTATGGTGGTGTAGGGTATAATAAACAACACAATTTGTATAAAATCAGTTTGTACGAACTACTCACAAAACGTTTACTCGAGATTACTTAGAGACACTTGCCAATTGTCTACACGCTAGATTACCTGGGATGTATGAAGTAACCAATTGTCTTCCCTCTGCACTACAAAGAGAGTCCGCCAACTGCTTGGTAATAACTTATTACTAATAAGTACATAATGTATTCTTCTTAACATTGTTGTTATAACAGGGATTTTTAAACCTAGGTTCTTCAAAAACCTCTGGATAACTCATCTCTAATATATAATGGTATTGTCCCATTCATAAGCTAACATCAAACGAATCTTATGCACTTTATTCAACGTTTCTCCAATTTTATGTATCCCTTCCAAATTATAAGATTTCTCGAGGTCATCAGAATATGTATTTTTTGTGAGATGATTTCATATGGCGACAAGAGATAGTCACTCGGGGCTAAAGCCAGAAAATGCGGCGGAACAGGGAGCATTTCGTAACCTAACTAATGAATTTTTGCCATGAAAATTGCATATGTGTGTGGAAAGCTTTCTCAGGCCCAAGTGATCATTTGAAATTGAAGCAATTGAGCCATGTGTGATGCCTATAGATCAACTCCATATCGTGATTTTTTTAATTTTTTTCCAGTGTAGATACCACAACTGGGCTTCCAGAACGATCGGCATCTTCCATGCTTGTACGGCCACCACGAAATTCAGTAAACCACTTTTTTACCATTGGAATTGAATGATGTTTTTTTCCACAAAAAATTATACTTAATTATGGAGACAAAATGCACATTTATCTAATTTCTCCTCAAGTCACGAGGTAGCCTACTATCAATGGTTGTCGAACACAAACTAAATGACGCAGCTTGTTCAAATTTTGACAGATGGCTGTTGATGGGAGCAGTGTTGCCCTTTCTGTTAAGAGCCGGTACATTCAAAAAGTCGTGGACTTATTGACCCATCCTCGTATTAAGCTTGAACTAAGGGCTTTGGAAATTTTTAAAATAAAACTATATTTAAATATCGAATTATTTAACACAATATGTGTTCCACTCTATATCAGAATCCTCTTTATACAGTGTATATGTACAAGAAATTTAAGCAGCTAACAAAGCATTACATTTGATTTTTCACCACATGTGTTCTACTACGACATTTCTCTTTATCATTGCAAGTTTGTCTTTAATTATTAATCAAAGTCAGTCAAAGACAGTTGCAAGCATTTTCAATTTCCATTTAACATTAACCTCCAGCAAGTTTTGGTGCTTAATACGTAGGCGTATATGGAAAACCTTATTGTCAATATCTTTGTTTGCCAAAATTTGATTGCATATATGGGGGAGTATGTATAGTCATGGAAAATACATTTTAGGGAAAATGTGTAACAGTTTATTACTTATTGAGTGAAAATGTCTACTTGATTTGACCATGTTGTTTTCAAACAGTGTGCAGACCCATCAGTCAGTCAGTCGGTCATTAAGTCAATTCATTATTGCCACGTTATAAAATGTTTCACTTCCTACACTCTAATTTATTTCTGTCAGGTTGTATGTGTGTTTATTAGGGTGGCCCTTATTGTGCACTATTGGGATTTACCATGATTGCAAGAAAAAACAAGTAAGAGAGATATATTCGGCTGGGCCGAATCTTATATACCCTTCACCAAACTATACTTCAAAATAAAAATTTTTAGGTAATTTTAGGTAAACAAATTTTTTTTCCAGTTGTTTTTTTTAATTTTTTGGAAAAAAAATATTTTTCGAATTTTTTTTTTAAAGTTTTTATGTAAAATTTTTTTTAAATTTAAAATTTTTTTTTTTTTAATTTAAATTTATTTTTTTTTTAATATTTAGCGAAAAAAACTTTTGGTGAAAAAAAAATCTGGTTCAAAATTTTTCCCGATTTTGACCCATTGTAGGTCCAACTTACTATGGTCTTATATACGTCGTTGCAAAGGTCTTTGAAATATCTATCATTTGATATCCATATTGTCTATATTAATGACTTAGTAATCCAGATATAGGTCAAAAAATAGGTAAAAAATCGAGGTTGTCCTGGTTTTTTCCTTATATCTCAGCCATTTGTGGACCGATTTTGCTGATTTTAAATAGCAAACTTCTCGAAAGCATGTCTGACAGAATTATTGAAGATTTGGATCCCGAAGATATCTGGGGTCTTCAGAAAATTGATTTCAACAGACAGACGGACAGACAGACAGACAGACAGACAGACAGACAGACAGACAGACAGACAGACAGACAGACAGACAGACAGACAGACAGACAGACAGACAGACAGACAGACGGACATGGCTTAATCGACTCCGCTATCTATAAGGATCCAGAATATATATACTTTATAGGGTCGGAAAATTATATTGTGGAAATTACAAACGGAATGACAAATTTATATATACTCTTCTCACGAAGGTGAAGGGTATAAATATAAAGACATTAAAAATATAAACTTTTCATAGGGACCAGATAACTCTATGGAACTTTTCTATATTTTTTTTTTTTTTGGAATTCTATCAGAATTTTCAGCATTTGGTTCTTAAATGACGGAGAACTAAAAAAAATTCAATAAATAGCGACAATGGCTCTTTTTTTGGGTACCACCCTAATAAATAGGTATAGTGTGTTGCTAATAGCAATATAAGTTGATGGCTGTGTAAAATGTTTGCTAACATTTCTTCTTATATGTTTTTCTCAAAAACAAAACAACAACATTGGAAATAGTGAAATTATGTTTGAGTCCTTTGTATTTTATAGTTATGTAGGAGGGGTAAAGTATGAGCATGATTTAATGTGTCCATTAATTAACATAAGAGCTAAATACTGTTTGACCACTTTGCTGCTGTGTTGGAAGGAAGTCACTTAAAAAAAAATTCAATTCACTTAGACATGAAAAGCAAATCAAACTGATGTATACGAGCATAAGAATGTGGTCTTGATGACTAAATAGTATTAATAGTTTTGTTTCTATTACCTTATTGCTAATCTAACTAATAAAACTATAAAGTCATAGTTTTTTTTTAGGAATAAAAGAATGTAAGATTGTTAAGAAAAATGTTTTTATATTATATTTCAATTAACACGAAATAGTGTGGCTAAACTAATTACTTTTTTATAACCTCCACCGCCAAAAGTGGTGAATGAGGGTATGTATAAGATAGATAGTTACAGATAGCGGAATATGAGTTTTCATACTGGAAAGCTACTTTTGATATGAAATAACAGTGATCACAGATTGAGCAAATTTTTTATTTTTTTTTTTTTTTTTTTTAAATGCAGTATATCCTGAATTATTAACGATTTAAGAATTTAGCTTAGCTATGAAATATGAGTGATATAACAGATAGTATTATACGTTTGTACTGATGTACAAACAACCAAACAAGTCTACCAATCAGGTGCGTAAAAAACATGTCGCAATTTGAATATGTTTCGATAAAACGATCAGAAAGTTCTTAAAAATTTTGTTATCGACATAAAATACGACATAAGGACTAAGATCGAAAAATTCTTAACACACGTTTTTCATTTAAACTTTTAACCCAAGTATTATTTGATTATTTTTTATCAAGTTACCTTTGTAAAACATGTCAGTTATTATGTTTAATGTCAATTATATTTATTTGTTGTTGATGTGATTAAAATGAGTGACCAGAAAAAAGTGCATACTAAAATTATTAAATATTTTCAACAAAACCCAACTTGGTCCTACAAAAAGTTGGCCAAGAATTCAAAGGTCTGCCGTCAAACTGTTTCCAATGTTATTAAACAGTAACGGGAGAACTTGTCCGTTGATAGAAAACCTGGTTCAGGTAGAAGGAATGGTTCACATGATGTTTATTATGCCAGAAATATAGAAAGCATTTTCAAAAGAGTTCCCAACATATCCATTAGGACAGCAGTCCTCTAAGCTCAGTGCTCGGACTATTTGATACGAAAAGTTAAAGCCAATGCTGGTTCAAAAACATACAAGGCTCAAAAAGTTCCTAAGAGGAACGCTGCTTAAAATTAAGAAGCCAAAAACAGAGCACGGAAATTGAAGTAAACTTTTATAAAAAATATTCCTGCTGCATAATGGATGACGAAACGTATGTTCTGGAAGATTTTTCGCAGCTTTGATGTTACTGATGCTCGCGGGAATGTTGAAGAAAAGTTTAGGACACAAAAGTAGACAAAATTTCCAAAAAGTTCTTGGTATGGCAAGTAATATGCAGTTGCTGCAAAAGAAGCCAAACATTTGTTATAAAGGGCTCTATAAATACCGAAATATACATCAAGGAATGTTTACAAAAAAGGCTACTTCCATTCATAAGACTTCATAATATGTACACTTATTTTTGGCCTGATTTGGCACCCTGTCACTATGGCAAGAAAGGTCTTGAGTGGTAAACGAACAATAATGTGGTATTTGTACCAAGAGAGGCAAATTCTCCAAACTGCCTGGAGCTGAGGCCAGTGGAGAGATATTGGGCTCTTGTTAAATGAAAATTGAAGAGCACAAAAAAGGTGTCCATAAGTGTGGTAGATTTTAAACGGAGATGGACAACCTGTTCCAACAAAGTGACAGAAAGCAATATAAAAACCATAATGGAAGGATTTCCGAAAAAGGTTCAAAAATATCATCACAAGTGATTAAAACCATGATTCAAATATACAAGGTTGCTCCACTTCTCTCTCACAAAAATATTTTTGAAGTTTTTTGTAATTATTTGAAATTAGTTTTTTGTAAACAATAAAAAGTTTTTGCCACATATGAAAAAAGGGAGATAACGTTTTATTGTGTAATTTATATTAAAAATTGGTTTCGGCTTCTTGCTTCTTGTGTTTTTTCTTTCTTGTAGTCTGTATAAGGGATAGTTTATAATTATTTCCAAAACGATTTTCTTTAGTTAACATTTTTTTTATTAAATTTTTTGTTTGCTCTTTTATTTTTTTACTTTTAAATAAACAAAATAAATAAACAAAGATTTTAAGAATGAATACGGTAACACGATTTTTCATAATTCCAATAAACGTCAGAACGTTAATATGGCGACAAAAAGAGAAAGTGAGACTACCTTCTATTTTTATATCATGATTAAAACTATAAAAATATGTTTTCTTTGTATTTTGTAATAATAACTTCAATTAAATAAAAAAAATTAAAACTGTAAGTTTAGTGGTTTCATTTTTATTTACATATATGTATGTTAAGAATTTTTCGATCTCACTCCTTAAGCCTACTTCCGAAAATCACTCACGAAAATAAATTATTAAAATTTTAATAGAAAAATATTTTTGCTCATTTACTCAGTGTAGGGTATTACAGTGCAAGCTCGGTATACGCGACTAATTAAAAACCAGACCTGTCGCGAAAACTGAATTTTCGGGAAAGCAGAACCCAAAATTGTATTGAAAAAATGGGCGGCATGAAATAACCCCCCACGAAATAACACCCCAAAAATAAAATGAAATAACCCCCCAAAAGTTGGGAAATTATTTCATATGCAATAAAACCCCAATTTTAAAAATGAAATAAGACCCCAACGAAATGAAATAATGCCCCAAACAGAAATGAAATAACACCCCATTATTGGGGTCTTATTTCATATGAAATATAACCCCAATTTTTAAAATGAAATAAGGCCCCAAACACGGTTAAGGTGATAAAAAACTATAGCAGTATTCATGATGTGGAGCTCTTGGCCTAGTAAAAAAGCCGAAGAGCTATTTATTGACAAACATTAATATTTCTAATGTATTTTGTTTTTAATTTGTGCTAATGTGCCCTTTTGCTAAATTACCAGGCCAAGTACTATACATTAGCGGTATTCACAATGTAGAGTACTTGGTCTGGTAATGTAGTAAAAGAGCACAATATCAAAAAACTAAAAACAAAATACATTTGAAATTCAAATGTTTGTCAATAAATAGCTTTTCCGCTTTTTTACTAGGCCAAGTACTCTACATTGTGAATACCGCGAATGTTTTTATATACTTTTGACAAAATAAAATAAAAATGTTTGTTAATACTTGTATAGTTTTCTGAACTGTAATCCAACATTATGGGCAGTTGTAATTTTGAAGGCATTTGAAATAGCATCTGCCATTAGATTCAATGTTTCGAGCTTTATCCTTTTATGTTGAAATCTCTTTTAAGACTTTTGGATGAAATAAAAACTATATTTGAATATTAAATATATTTGGGTTTAATGAGATTTTTTGAAATATAGATTTATTAATACATTTAGAATTAGCGTATTATTTTGGAAACAAGCGCCGCAGGCGAAAAATTGTGTAAAAAAATAAAAAACTGCGCGATTTTTTATTTTTTACACAATTTTTCGCCTGCGGCGCTTGTTTCCAAAATAATACACTAATTTACACTTCAATATTTCAAGTAAAGTTGTTTTAAGTTAAAGATTATATCTCTTATTAAAAAATTTAAAGTAGACTAAATATACAAATTTCCTATGAAAAAGTTGACCTCCTTTTAAAATCATTTTATTTTTGGTCTATCAATATGAACAATAAATTGAATTGCGTTCTCGGAAAGTATTTTCAAACACCATTAGTAATATAGAGAAAAATATATTTGTTAACTTACCAACATACAACTTAAGTTTCAAAAATTTTACGGAAAGAAGATCTTATCGCCTAATAATGTTCCTGCAAGATCTTCGTATTAATCCTTAATTCTATTAATAGCCTTTAACTCCTTACACAATTCTTCTTTGTTCTTTTGGTTGTGCACAACATAATTCTTGGCAAGTAAGCACTTACTTTTTGACATAATCATCCGTTGTGTTGAATCCAGTTATAATTTCAAAATTAATTTTTTATTTATAACTTTCTTTACACTTCGAAATTATCACGATCTTAACTCTGCGAAATTATCAGTTCAACTGATATCACAAATTTTTGTTGTGAATGGTAAATAATGGTTGTAAACATATCGGGACATAATTTACTAATTTTACGTTTTCCTTTTAAATTTAAAAATGAAGTAATCCCCCAAAATATATATTGGGGATTTATTTCATAATGATTTTTTGGGGGATTATTTCATATGAAATAATCCCTCAATTAAAAAAAATGAAATAATACCCCAAAAAATGAAATAACCCCCCAAAATTCGTTGTTGTTGCTCTCTGTACTAATTTTTGGGGGGTTATTTCATTTTATTTTTGGGGGGTTATTTCGTGGGGGGTTATTTCATGCCGCCGAAAAAATGTATGTAATTTTTAAAATTAGAATTAGAAAATTAGTAGAGAATGTAAGAAAAGATAAAATCACTGTTTATTGTTGGTGTTTTGTTTAAGCTTTGATATTTTTACAAATAAAGCTTGAGTGTCTGTAATTCTCATTCACTCTATCGTTTTATTTGTATAATATCTTTAGTTTTTCTAAAGCCTTTTGGGAAAAGGTTTCCTGATGATCTGGCCTAAGCAACCAGTGAAATGCGCATAGGAACTAGCTTATCCCCCAACAATAAATTTCAGTGAATTTATCAAATAAAAATTGGGAATTTAGCATAAGAAGCTCTTACTAAAATATTAATTTTGTATTCCCGAATAACCTTTTAATGAAGAATCCTTTTTATTGATATACATATTACATATTAAACATTTTTAAAGAAATTGTAGATTTTGAGTTGATTTTTTGACTAATTATTTTTTAAAACAACAGCGTAATCATGTAGTTCATATAGTGCTGTTGTCGGCTTATCATTTTCCAAAGCCCATTGTATGCATATGTTTATCGATTTAAACTATCGTCCACTTTAATTTTGTTTTCTTCATGACCACTATCGTAGAAATCCTCCGATTCCATATCTGATAATTCCATTTGCTCCTCATTACTTTCCACATGAAATTCTTCTTGAATCCAGTTGTTTATGTCAGCATTCGTGAAAAGATGTTCCGTATCAATTTGAGCTACAAGTGTACCAATAGTAGAAAGATCTTTGTTTCTTCCTGAATTATATTTGGTAAAAAATTTAAGAGCATGTTATCCTCTTCACTCCATTCAGTACCGAATTCGAGCACGGCGTTCCATAATTTTCGGATATTGGACACTGTTATTTTATCCCAGTACGTAGATAGAATCTGAACAGCATTTTTGAGATTGAAGTTTTTTAAGTTTGAGCTCCAACTTTGTTCCCTTCTGGTCAAGCAAGTGGGTGAGCAGTTGCTTTTTATAATTTAATTTGACCAAGTTGATAACGTTTTGATCTAACGGGGTGGTAGATATATTGCAATAACTAAACCGTCATCACTTTTTAGTTCCTAAACTGGGTGACACGTCGCGTTATCTAAAAGCAAAACTGCTTTTTGCGGCAAACCTTTTGAAGCCAAAAATTCTCGGACCTAAAAAATGTTTTCTTATGAATAACTTACTTTTGCTAATTAGGGAAAATTAACTTACGTGGGTAACAAATTCGTGATGAAACTAGTCCTTGAATATAAATGATGTCATCCAGGCGTTATTACGAAGGAGTTGTATATTACAGGATTATTGAAAAGGAATTTAAAGGCGAGTGGATTTTTCAATTTTCCAACAAACCAACAATTTCAATTTGTCTGTGCTATTCGCATTTGAACAGGGCAAAAAAGTTATTCGTTCTTTACATACATTTTCTTCCGGCTGCTGTTTTCTCATTACATGTGAAAAGAGAGTGATTTAGAAGCATCCTATAATATAAACCAGATTCGTCGGTATTGTAGATTTGCTGAAAAGTCAACCCATGCTCATCAACATAATCCTTAAACTCTTTCACAAATATATCAATAAGTTGAGGTTTCGAAGACAATTTCTCGCCCGTAATTTTTAAAAATCTAATTCCATGTCGACGCTTAAATTTCTTTAACCATCCTTCACTGGCATTAAAATCTGAATTGGTTTGATACATTTTTGATAACAAATGACTGGCTTTTGTTTCTAAAATCGCTACTGATATTGGAACATTATTTTCTCTTTGTTTTAGAAACCACTTATAAAGCATTTTTTCCATTCTTGGGTACTCAGCTTTCTTTAAGGTGCAACGTTTGCCAGGGCCACTTTCTGTTGTACGTATGAACTTTTTTAATAAACTTTCTTGCTTTATAATGCGGTAAATCGAAGACTTATGTAACTTGTAATTCACGCAAATTGAATTTATGGAATCTCCACTTCTGAATTTGTTTAAAATCTCTAATTTTTGAGAAATCGTTGGTTTTACAATATGTAGAACTTTTCCCATATTAAAAGATTTACTTACACAACAAATGACACGCATAAACTGACAAAATTGAACATCAAAATCAACCAAAAAGGTTAAAATACCAAAAGACCTTTTTTGGTTATAGACATTGTAATTAAGTTTAAAACAAACAGATAAAAGTCGCGAAAATAGAACCTGTTTTTCGTAAACTGTCGCGATTCTAGAACCTACAATGTTAAAAAATAAGCAGTCGCGACAACCTTGTCGTTGCGATTATCGGTAGTCGCGAATACCGAGCTTGCACTGTATATGGTCGGGCTTGACCGACTATACTTTCTTACTTGTTTTGTATTGAAAATGGAAATAATCAGTCCATAATCTAAACTGACCCCCATACAAATGTTCCCCCGAATACTGTTTGAGCAGTCATAGATATGTTGGTATGTAGCTCCTAGTACTCTGATATTATTCTGTAAAGTATGGCGAAAATCGGGCAACATTTGACTCTAGTCAGCCACAGAAAGTGGATTGAACATTCATAATTGTTTTAATGAAATCGGACATAAACAAGTTTTATATGAACCTTAATCTTTCTAACAACTTTTTTGTGGATCAATCCATATAAGACAAAAAACTATTTTATTGTCGCTTATTGATGGTGGGTATACAAGATATAACACTCGTACTTGTTTAAATATAGTGCCCTCTGAATGGAACATAAAGACCAAATTACTTTTTAGTTACTCTTATTTTTGCTCTATATTTATACACACTATATGTGTACAAATGTCATGTACGATGACATGGAAATCCCCATATACACACATACCTGCCTTCTCTATTTATTTACTTAGAACCAGTTTTACCCTTTTATGCCTTATCATAAATATTTTGCTGAAGAAGTTTCACATTTTATGTCTCCAGGTCCTTGCGTTTATATAAAAATACAAACTTACATATAATACATAAAATCATTTAAGTACCCCCAGTTATAAGAATAAATATTTGAAACCTTGGCAAATCAACATAATAAAATTTTATTTTAATTAACTAAAATTATAATTCTAATATCATTTGATACTTAACAAACATTTGTTGTTTGCACTTCCAACAAAATCGTATTGTTTTATTTTATTATTTAATATTTGCAAACAACAAATTAAATGAAAAACACAAACATACACAAAATTATTGGGTGTATGTCTTAAAAATGCGGAACTTTTTCAAATTATTTGCCTTTATTTTGGAACATTTGTACTATATAAATTTATTCAAAGTATTGTTCATTGTTAGCTATGAGCTTTTCCCTTCTTTCTGAAAACATATGTATTCTAAGCTAACCGAGCAATATCGGATACTCTGTTCCAAAGTGAGGAGTATCCCAGAGAGAGCGTTCGATTGAAAAAAATAGTAGTCGGCCAGGGCATAGTTTGGACTATAAAGTGGGTAAGGGAAAACTTTGCAACCACTTCATTCTAAATACAGGTAATGCAACATGTGGCCGAGCGTTGTCATGATGGAATATTATGGATTCATGTATGGCAGCATATTTTTATCGTTTTTCGGCTAATGCTCGCTTCAAATGATCCTGTGATGGCCAGGTTTTAGCAGCTAATAGGACACTTTTGCTCCCACCAAATACAGAGAATTACCTTAACGCCACGGATATTTGGCTTTGACGTCGATTCGGCTGGACGCTTCGGGTTATCGTAATGGATTCACTTATCATCGCCAGTAATGATTCGGTGCAGAAATGATAAGCGTTCATGAATAATCATCCTTCAAGGTTCTCGACTTTAATAAATCCTGCTGCTCATTTTTAAATTGCTGCTTGAATAGCTTCCAATTATTTTGCAATCTCTTGTTGAGTTTTACAACAATCTTCGTGGAGTAGTGGCACCAATTCTTGGTCTTCAATCATCACTTCTGAATCATACAAACCATCTCTCGCACATTAAAGCCGATGGAATATTTTGTGAGCAATCATGACGGAATATTACGGCCAATGCTCGCTTCAAACGAATCACTCACGTTCGGTACAGGTTCTCTGTGATGGCATGATTTCAGCAGCTTATTATAGATAGAACCCTTTGCTCCCACCAAATACAGAGAATTACCTTAGCGGCATGGATACTGGGCTTTAACTAGTGTCGATTCAGCTGGTTGGCCGGGATCCATTATTCATCGCAGGTAATGATTTGGTTTAAAAATCGTTTTCTTTTACTGCGTTCAAGTAGCATTTCGGACATGTAAAATCGTATTTCAATGTCTCTCGGCTTCAACTCGTATAGTACCCAATTTCCCTGCTGCTTGCAAACGATTTGAAATTGCTGCTTGAGTAGCTAGCAATGATCTTGCAAGCTCTTGTTGAGTTTTGCAACAATCTTCATGGAGCAATGCCTCCAATTCCTGGTCTTCAAACTTTTTTTCTTCCGTGTCAAAATTACCACCTCTGAACCGCACAAACCATCTATCACATGTTGAAATCAATAGAATACATTCACCATAAGCTTTGGTGAGCAATCGGTGTGCTTCAGCGGCACTTCTTTTTTTCAAATTAAAGAAGTAAAGGAAAACTTCACGCATATGAAGATTCATTGGAAAAAAATTCAACATTTTCGAAGCAAATAAAAACTTTGTTGTTCACACTATAATGTTCAATAACTAAGTGAGAATAAATGACAGATATGAACCCCTCAAAATGACATATAAGTTATTAAAGACAAAAATCACCAACATTTTTAAGTCATACACCCAATATATACCCAATTTGTATGGTTTTCTACATATTTTGTTAGTATTTAATAAATGCATGCTGTGTAGGAGGTATTTAAATAATTTTATTTTATTACTCTCTTAAAAGCTTTAATGAAGGGTATCCCGAAGTGTAGCACACAATTGAAGCAGAAAAGGCTCTGTTATCATATCGCTGTATCGAGCACCTGTCACGGTCTGGTGAGCCTCAACACTACTTGAGATGCCTTATTTTTGATGTAGCATTCGATTTTCGACTATCACATTCTGAGGGATCTCCGAGTGTCAAATATAAAAAAAAGAAATATTAACAAAGATGTGCTTCATCGCTTAGGATGATTACATTTTTTATTATGCATTATTTTTGAAAACTGTTTCGCTTGAACAAGTTCTAAACTATCAGCTGTCAAACAGTTTTATTTGACAACATTTTACTCCACAAATTTTGGAAAATTAAAAATTTTGGAACGCCCTTTATATTGACATCTACAACCACAAATTCTATATGCATATTCCATAGGCATTATTTTACTATATAATTGCACTTTCCATATTAGAAGGATTTAGTGTGTGTGTGGGAGTACGAATTCTAGGTAGTGTTGACAATTTCAAGGCTGGCTACCATTAAGGCTAAACCTCTAAAATACCATTAACGCTATTTCATAAATAACTTTAAATTATAATAACAATTTTTGTTGTCAATAATTCTGTTCATTGAAATCAACAAAAACTAAAGTATTTGTAAGTAATAACTACCTCTGGCGTTTTTTAAATGTTCATAGAATTTAATAATAGTTTCAGTCTGACCGAATTTGGCGTTGTTATCGAAATAACACAAAATACTAATACCGCTAAATGCCGTTACCGAAATTATCTTAATTAGCTTTTCCGTTAATTTTAATCACTACGAATCAGTAGCTAAACTTGGTAAATGTTATTAATAACTTAACATACCGAATAAATACATTCATATGAGGGGCATAGAAGCAAAATGTGCAATCTCCATTTTTTTCGAGTACTGATGTAATAAAACATAAAATGTAATAAATATTGAGATACAGGATTTTGTTATTTTTTTAATGATTCTAAAAAAGTGGAGTTGGCAGCCTTTGCTTCTATACTCCCCATATTAGCGTTACGGTTATCTCACTAACACTTTGTTGATGCAAATGTATGAAATATTTATATGTCCATTAGGGTGCTCCCAAAATCTAAAATTGTTCTTCGAAATTTAACAACCAAATCCTGTAAATTTTAACAAAATCGGAAAACATTTCGATGATGCATATTTTTATTTTATTTTCTTTTTATACTCACCTTTCCACAGGCCGAAGTTCTGGATAGTTGGGTGGATTTGCCTCCCAAAATTGACATTATTATTTAAATAGCACTCAAATGCCCTTTTTCCATAGTGACATGATGTCAAATCGAGCCAGAAATATGAAGGAACTCTGTGCTCGTTTAAGAAAGGTAAACGCCGTTTTTGAAGTGCCTGATGTCACAAATGATTGGCTTCTTTTGCCACAGCTGCAAATGGATTGCCACACAAAAAACTTCTTTGGAAGTTTTGTATGTTTTTTTGTCCGGTATTATTCTTAACATTAAATCTTGACCCGGAAGTTGTGAAAAGTCAGCCAGTACATAAGTTTTATAATCCAACATACAACAGTTATATTTTTTTTTATACAAAATTACCTTAATTTTTTCGCTCTTTCTTTTGCTTCTATCTTCTTTACCGCATTGCGGTCTGGAAATTTCTGAAGTTTATACGACATCAACCTAGCATTAGCTTTGGCTTTGCTCACATAAAAATCAGAGCATTTAACTTTACGAGCTCATTTTCTGATAGAAGTGTTCGGAGCTCTTCGAAAGACTTGTTCGACCATTATCTGTTAGACCTTTTCTCTTCCTCATCCAGGTTTTCTTTCAATGTTCAGTGTGAGGATCACACTTCAGATCTTTTGCTGTTTTGAAAGTCCATATTGATTTTTTTTTTTTTAAGTTTAAAATTTTTTTTCACTTACCTTTTATTCACTGTCCATTTTGATCTAAATAACAGTTGAAAATGAATGATTTAGAAAATATAATATCTGAAATTTTTATTTAAAGCTAATGCGATTCAAAATACAAGTGTTGCCGAATCTTATATACCCAAATTATATTTTAACAAATAAATTTTAAATATTTTTAGGTAAAAAAATTATAAAAAAATTTTAGGGAAAAACTTTTTTTCAATTTTTTTTTAATTTAAAAAAATATATATAATTTTTTGTCACAAAATTTTATAACAAAAAACATTATTTTTATGAAAAAAAAAATCGCAGTAAAAAACAATTTTCCCGATTTTGACCAATTGTAGTTCCATCTTACTTTGGCCTTATATACGCCCTTGAAAAGGTCTTTGAAATACAGTGCAAGCTCGCTTTTCGCGACTACCCATTATCGCGATGACCCGGTTATTGCGACTGCTTATTTTTTAACATTACAGGTTCTGTAATCGCGAAAAACAGGTTCTATTTTCGAGACTTTTATCTGTTTGTTTTAAATTTGATTACTATGTCTATAACCAAAAAAGGGAAATGCCCCCCTTTTGGATGATTTTGATCTTCTATTTTGTCAGTTTATTCGTGTCACTTGTTGTGTAAATACTTCTTTTAATATAGGAAAAGTTCAACATATTGTAATACCAACGCTTTCTCAAAAATTAGAATTTAAATGTGGAGATTCCATAAATTCAATTTGCGTGAATTACAAGTTACATTAATCTTCGGTTTACCGCATTACAAAGCAAGAAAATTCAATATAAAAGTTCATACGTACAACAGAATGTGGCCCTGGCAAACGTTGCACCTTAAAAAAAGCTGAGTAAGCAAGAATGGAAAAAATGCGTTAAAAGTGGTTTCTAAAACAAATAGAAACAAATGTTCCAATATCAGCAGCGATTTACGAACAAAAGCAAGTCATTTGTTTTCAAAAGTTTATCAAACCAATTCAGGTTTTAATGCCAGTGAAGGATGGTTGAAAAAATTTAAGCATCGACATTAAATTAGATATTTAAAAATTATGGGCGAGAAACTGTCTTCGAAAACTCAACTTATTTATGCATTTGTGAAATAGTTTAAGGATTATGTTGATGAGCATGGATTGAATCTTCACCAAATCTACAATACCGACGAATCTGGTTTATATTATACGATGCTTCTAAATCACACTCTTGTCACATGTAATAAGAAAACAGCGCCCGGAAGAAAAATATGTAAAGAACGAATAACTTTTTTACCCTGTTCAAATGCGAATGGCACAGACAAACTGAAATTGTTGGTTGTTGGAAAATCGAAAAATCCACCCGCCTTTAAAGGCTTTTTCAATAATCCTGTAATAAACAACTCCAGTAATAACGCCAGGATGACATCATTTATATTCGAGGACTAGTTTCATCACGAATTTGTTACTCACGTAAGTTAATTTTCCCCAATTAGTAAAAGTAAGTTATTCATAAGTAAACTTTATTTAGGTCCTTGAATTTTTGGCTTCAAAAGGTCTGCCGCAAAAAGCAGTTTTGCTTTTAAATAACGCCACGTGTCACCCAGTTGAGGAACTAAAAAGTGATGGCGGTTTAATTATAGGAATGAATGCAGCACCCAATTGCACTGCACTTATTTAACCGTTAGATTAAAACGTTATCAACTTTGTCAAATTAAATTATAAAAAACAACTGCTCACCCACTTGCTTGACCAGAAGGGAACAAACTTGGAGCTCAATCTAAAAAACTTCAATCTCAAAAATACAGTTCAGATTGTAGCTACCTCCTGGGATAAAATATCAGTGTCCAATATCTGAAAATCCTGGAACGCCTTGCTCGTATTCGGTACTAAATGGAGTGAAGAGGATTATATGCCCTTAAATTTTTTACAAAATATAATTCAGGAAGAAATCGAAGATCTTTGTACTATTGGTACAATTGTAGCTCAAATTGATACGGAACATCTTTTCACGAATGCTGACATAAACAAATGGATTCAAGAAGAATTTCATGTGGAAAGTAATGAGGAACAAATGGAATTATTAGATATGGAATTGGAGTATTTTTACGATAGTGGTCATGAAGAAAACAAAATTAAAGTGGACGATTGTTTAACATCGCTAAACATATGCACACAATGGCCTTTGGAAAATGATAAGCCGACAAAACAGCACTATATGAAGTACGTGATTCAGCGGTAGATTTAAAAAATAATTCGCCAAAAAAGCAACTCAAAATCTCCAGTTTCTTTCAAAAATTTTAATATGTAATATGTATATAAATAAAGAGGATTCTAATTTTAAAAATTACATACATTTTTTCAATATTCTGACTCACTCTTTAATGACGTTATAGAAACTTAAAATTACACTATCATAATTAAGTAACCCAAAGAAACAATCTGAAATTAAATATTAGAAAATAGGCAACGAATGTATTGTTAAGAAATAATTTTAACAAATTTGTGAACAAAAGTAAAATGTGTAACCGCTGCACCAAAATAAGCATCATCCTAATATACGAATATATGTATGTATATGTTGCATTTCCTTTTTTGTACATATATTCTATCATCCATACATCCTTTAGGCAGCTTGCTGCAAATACAAATATTGTCCCACAGACAATAATGAATGGTATGTTGTTGAGTTGAAAATTTTTTCAAATATCAAATAAATTATTAATAAAAATAAACAATAAATTGCTGGCAGATATTTTGCAATTTTATTTGTGTTAAAATTATGCCTACGAGTCAATAAATAAACAATAGGGACCTTTTTTTCTACCGAACTAATCAAATTGCTGGCAGATATTTTGCAATTTTATATTTTGTATACAAATTATGCCTGTGAGTAAATAATTAAACAATTGGGAGTTTATTTTTGGAACTAATCAATCATGTTGTATGTATGTGTACCTAACTATGTACTTCAACAAAGACAATAAGGTTATTGAATTTTATATGATAAACATTTTGTGATTTATAAGTTTCAATATTGCATAAAAATTTCAATACTTAATTGTTTTCAAATCAGCAAGAAACAAAATATTGTTTAAACTACGAGTATGTTTATGATGACGTTTTTTTTTTTGTCTTTAGTTACACAAAAACTTTGTGGAACTTCAAAGACCTTTTTTGAGTCAATAAACAAAGGGTGTACCAAAATTCAAACAAGATTTGAATGTAGTAAAGAGTTTCTAATAAAAAAAATTACTGTTTGACACCTGAATATTCAGGGTTACCAAAAATGGAGCACGAGAGAACAACATGTTTTCAATGTTGAACGATATTTTAGAAATAAGGAAAGTTTTTCGAGGAGAATCAAGTGATGAAGCAGACTTTCCACTTCATGGCTTTGTTAATCAACGTGTCATTGTTAGATGCGGATTTTGAGCCGGAGACAACATTGAACCACACATCGTCGAAAATGAGGCTGGTGAAGAGTGATACGATATCACGACATAAGAACAGAGTTATTTCTGTCTAAATTGGGTGATATCGATGTGGACGATATGTGGTTTGAAAAAGACAATGTCAGATGCCTTACATCCCCTGAAACAATAAAATTACTACACAGAGGAAACAGATTCGTAATAGTAACCGAATTTATTGCCAATCGAATGTTCTACCTTAGTGACCGAATTTTACAGTTGTGGCTACAAAATTTTAGAAGGTGTAACAAAAGTTTGGTTAGCTCAACCGAAATTCTTCTTTATCAACTGACTTTCCGTTGATAGAACCGAAAAATTCTATGTGTGCAACAAATTCGAATCTGTTTTCTCTGTTTGCATGAGACATATTTTGGTAGTGTACTCTCTCGTTACTTTAATCAGATTTGCCCCTTTAGATATATTTTCATGGAATTATTTGAATTCAAAGCTTAATTAAAATCTTGCGGAAATTTTGGGACACCTTTTAAAAAGAATTCGTAACGTTAAGAAATTTTGCCTTATTTACCAAAGAAATGTTTGCTAAGACAAAATGGTTAATAGAATACATACTTCTGTATTTATTTAGAGCTCTAAAACAGAATAAAATTTAAAAATCCATTAAAGTGGTCAATAAAAACTTTGTTTGAAACAATTTCCGCTTAAATATTTATTTGTAGGAGAAAAGGATTTGTATACTTTGCAACAAGAATGTCGACAGTAATGTATAGTTTAAAGTAAATATTTCATACTACTTAATAATGTTTTCACTTGTTGTGAAAGGGGTTATAAATAAATTTGTTTGTCCGTGTGTAATAGGTTGGCCCTAATTTTACCCTTTGCGATGATCCCAAGGTCTCCGCAATCTAAAAAACAAATCGTCACTGAGCATACGAAAGCACTAACGTGTAACTATACCCTTCACCTTCATGAGAAGGGTACACAGCTGCGGTCAAAATAATAGCACCACGACATTCATATTTTTATATAATAATATTGCGTAAATACTTTTAAATTAATTTTTGTTTGTTTTTGTATAAATTTATACTTAATTCAATAAACTTTCAAACATTAAAAATAATTTTGAAAATTAGATGCAAATTTTAAAGAAAAACTACATAATATATAAATACCTAAGAAATTCATCAGTCAAAAAAATAGCACCAATATAGAAATCGATTAAACTAAACACAAATTAACCAGGACAATATTTAATTTAGTAACAGTTATTATAATTTGTAACGTTCTTAACATGTTATTATTAAAATTAAAATAAAGCTCTTTCATTTTCGTATTTTTTAGCAAAAAAGAGGCCGTCCACGGCCTACCCATAAAGATTCTAAAATTTTGCAATTTTTGTATCGAAATAGTGTGCCAAATATATTTTTTCATTCCCCATAATACATTCTTAAATGTTTTTGCTTTCCTTTTACCCTTTTTGTGAATTTTTGTCAACTATTCTTAATAAAAAATTTTTAAAAAAATATTTCGAAAAAAAAAAGTTTTGAAAACAATTTTGAAAAAATATTATCAGTTTTAAAGTTTTTAAAAACAATTTTAAAAACAAAAAAATTAATTTTGTTTACCTAAAAATATTTAACATTTTTATTTTAAAGTATAATTTGGCGAAGGATATATAAGATTCGGCATAGCCGAATATAGCTCTCTTGCTTGTTTTTATTTAGTTTTTATTCCACAATCTGAAAGCCGTGCATTTACTCAAAAACTGATTAACCAATTACTGCCCACTGTCCCCATATGAGGAGACCTATTCAAAGGCAGGTAACACTGACTTAAACGGTTATATATTTTAAAGTAAACATACATATCACTTCTTTAGGCTCAATTGAGTTTATGTCGCACGGAAAGATTTTAAGAGGTCAAAATTACTTTTTGCGACTATAATAGAAAACGATGATGATCATATGCATCATCATATTAGTTATGCCACCAGACTCTGACTCTGTAAGTGATGCCGATGTAGCAAATGAAAACGATTTATTATGTACAAATATCCCAAGTGATGTGCCGGGAACTATTGAGCTTGTGCCAACAGAACAAAATTACAATTCTAACACGGATTGGAATGACCGTGATGATGAGCCACTCTCTACTTATATAAGAAAAGAGAACCAACGAGTCATTGAAAATCCAAAGTGGCGACGTGAAGAAATCAACTTATAGCATAACGCATAATTCGCATGATGCGATTCGTAATGGACTTGATGACTTTGTAAAAAATATGAACGTTCATAGCCCTTGTGTATTATTTGAAAAAATATTCGATCCCAATATTATTTATTTGATTTGATTAGCATTTTATACGCTAATCAAAACCATAGACACAATTTCAGTCTCGATAGTAAGGATTTAAAACATTTTTTGGGAATTATAGCATTTAGGAGCTTAGACGTAGATTAGGAATTCAATTGGAAATTGGATTAGTAATAAAACAAAACTTGCATTTTGCTGATAACAATCTTGCGAATACAATGACTGATAAAATGTTTAAATTGAAAACTATTTGCAATTTAATTGAAAGAAATTCTTGTCAATGGGGAATACTTCACGAGAATTTATCAATAGATAAATCTATGATAAAAATATTTTGGTCGACACTCAGCGAAACAGTTTATTATCGAGTTAAAATTATTAAAACGGATCCTACAAACACCCCAAGTGCGGTGCTATGGCGGCTCAAACTAGAGTACCTTCGACATGTAAAATATTTCCCATCCGACTCAAAAGATTTTTATATTTTTGGAAAGCTATTGTGCTATTTATCTCTTATAATTTCCAAGTTATAGGCATTTCAAAATTGGAATTTTAAAATTCCCTTTTTTAAAAATATACGGCGTACTTTTGAACCGTATGGAGTCGAATTTTCTTTGTTAGTTAGACAACTAAATTATCTATAATATGCAAAAGATTTCAGAGATATACCAATTACGGATCTAAAAATAAACGATTTTAAATTCAAAAATTGAACAAACAGTAAATTTTTGATGTTTTTGGGCGAAAAGGTGACTTAAATCATTTTTATTAAAAAAAAAAAAAAATTCTTTAAAAACGATTTCACGATTTTCTATAAGGTATCTTTACGGAGAACGTTTAAGTATAAAAAACATGTCACAGTTTTGAATATGTCGCCCCTACGCCTTTAGGAATTTTTCCTATTTTTTATCAAAATTTCAATTTGGAGCCTCATGTTCTAAAATCTTAAAGCTGGGATCAGAAAACGAAAAGCAGCTCTGCAAACCCTGTTGTGATCCCTATTTATTTACAAAGTATTTTCCAAGCCACGAAAGAAATGCGGACCCTATAGGCAAAATTGTAAAAAATACAATTTTTGGGATTCTCGCTCCAATCTTTAAAAATTGCGGGATTCTCTTTGACCTTTTGACAAGTTTTTTTTACACTTTTTTATTTAGAATGACAAATTTAAAAAACGTTGAAAATTTCATTGAGTTTTGTTAATAAATAAAGATTTTATTACATATTACATATTCATTGAACCTCTAAAACTAAAATTTGTATCAAAATTTTAATAGGATTGCTAATATTAAAACCAATTTGATCCACATTTATCACGTGTTAATTTTTTTTGATTATATACGTTAATTTTTGGTCTTACAAAAAAAATTGCAAGTAAATATATCAATCAGATTCAAAACTATGCCTCTTTAAAACTTCGTCTTTCAAAAATATTTCACTTTTTCATATTTTAGTATAAAGTGTCAGAAGCATTGACTTGTTATTGAATAAAATATGTGCTAAATTTATATAAATTTTTTATTGTGAAAAAGTGCAATATTTGTTAAAGTAATGCTCTGTATTTAGTGAGATGCTCTGTAGTTGCTGGATCTGGCCAGACCATCACAGGGAATAATTTTGAAAACATTGATTTAGTATAATTTTTGTGCAATTGAATAAACTGCTACTAAAACTTTGACAATTTTAACAAAATCTGCTCCATTGTCCACGTTTTTGAGTGTACAGGTAATAATTTTATGTCAGATCTATTCCAATAAATACAAATATTTTCTACAGTTTGTGAAGAAATTTGAAAACCTCGAAAAAATCACTATATTCGTTTCGTAATACTGAATTGGATTATTTTGACGTCTAGACGGATAGAGATTTTGGAAAAAAGTTTTTTATTTTCTTATTTGATACATATGTATATAGATTAAAAAAAACTAAAAATTTTTCCAACAAATTACAAAATTTTGAAAATTTTTGGCATTTAAATTTTCTTTTCTTTCTAAGACACAGTTTCTTTGAATGTATTAAACTATTATTTTAGATGAGTAACCACCCACTTTAGAGATCCTCCCACAACCTCCCAGATGTACCAAAATTCACACTCCTCGCCCAAATCAACTCTAAAACACCTCAACTCTAAAAATGCGAAATTTCATTAAGATATCTCATACGATTCGCAAGTTACAGAATTTACAAAAATAAAAAAGTATGTAACCTATATGCAATATTTAATAGAACTGAATAAACTGCAAAATATTTTCGATCATCCCTTTAGTACAAAAAAATTCACATGCGCTTCGGTTTATAGTTTTAGTATAAATACCTGATGCACACGCGTTAAATTTCTACAAACAGATACACACACTCTTGCATTGCTTTTAGTTTCAAGTTTCAAGTTTCTTTTATTTTTTCCCAAAAAATTCATTTCATAACAATTAATTTTATATCTTAAAACTAATTTAATTTTTCTTATTCCATTCCTTAGATACTATGTATTATACAAAGACTCCCCAATCATTGACATATATTTGTAGCTAAGCTACTTCATTCATTCAAATTTTATTATTCATTTCTACATATTTCCCCAAAAAAGGGCTTGCATTGCTTTTAAATAGTAGAATTTTAGTCATTACTGCGCATGCCCAAGCAAAAATGAATTTTAATCAACAACAACAACAACAACTGTCTTGTATGTGCTTAACTACTGCTCAAAGACATGAGCATACAAGTATCAAGTTTCGTTCACAGTTTTAGTATAAATACAAGCTGCATGCATACAGTGATATTTATATTGGTTTAGTGCACCAAACTGTCAACAGTATGAATGGGTTGTTGTTGATTAAAATTCTTTTTTGCTTAGACATGCGCAGTAATGACTAAAATTCTACTATTTAAAAGAAACTCAAGTGTGTGTATCTGTTAGCAGAAATTTAACGCGTGTGCATCAGCTATTTATACTAAAACTATGAACCGAAGCGCATGGGAATTTTTGTACTAAAGTGATGTTTATTCAGTTAGGAGTAAAATCTATTAAATATTGCATAGTAGTTTCAGAATTTTTTATTTTTGTAAATTCTGTAACTTGCGAATCGTATGAGGTATTTTAATGAAATTTCGCATTTTTGGAGTTGAGGGGTTTTAGAGTTTACTTGAGCGGGCAGTGTGAATTTTGGTACATCTGGGAGGTTGTGGGTGGATCTCTAAAGTGGGTGGATACACATCTAAAATAATAGTTTAATACATACATAGAAACTGTGTCTTAGGAAAGAAAGAAATCATTTAAAATATTAGTAAGTATTATGTGAAAGATCTGTGAAATTCGCTTTTGTAAGCCCAAAAATATTAAAAATTTTGTAATTTGTTGCAAAAATTGTAAGCTCTTTTAATCTATATGTATCGAATAAAATCTAAACTAATATTTAAAAACTTTTTTTCAAAATATCTATCCGCCTCGTCGTGAAAAATAATCAAGTTTAAAATTTTGAAATAGATTTTGACAAAAATTAAACTTTTTTTTAGATTTTACTCCATGATTTAAAAAAGATTGTAATATTAATAAGAACTGGCTTCAAAAATTACTTATAATAAATTTTTAAATTGTTATAAACGTCAGGCAATTGTCGAATATAGTGATTTTTTTTTACATATCGCTCATTTGCTGCAACAACGTTATAATTCAAAAAAAGTCGTTTCGAGGAAAACGGCTTTGAATGTTTTTTGACATTTTACTATTTATTAAATAAATTTTCAACAAATCATGAGATTTCAGAAATAAAACCTGATTTAAATAGTAGACGTTAATATCATTATAATCTGAATTTAACCCAATTTTTTTCTTGCCAAATATACAAGAAACCATGAATTTTGATTTTGATATTTACAACAAAAAACACTCTCACGCAAAAAATAATTGACTTTTTTAAAAACTGATAAAATTACATGAAAGTCTATAGAACGGAGCATATTTTGTATTACTCAGTTCAAGAAACACGGACTTTGACGTTGTTGCAGCAAATGAGCGATATATTAAAATTAAAAATTTCACATCCAGGTTTTAAAATTTCTTCACAAACTATAGAAAATATACATATATATTTATTGGAATAGATCTGACATATAAATTTTCCCTACGCTCAAAAACGTGGAGGTGGAGTATTTATTTAAATAGTCAAATTTTTAGTAGCAGTTTATTCAATTGCACTAAAATTAATAAGGGTCCTCATGTAAACACTTAAGTTTCCCATTTGTGCAGTTGTGCAAATTTACGCGACGTATTTCATGAACCCACCTTTAAAATTTTGTGCAATTTTATACAGAAAATGTCTATTTGATAAAAATGTCAATCAAAAATAAATTCAACAAATGCTTAAAAAAAAGTTTTGAAAATTGTATAAATTTAAATTCTAAAAGTTTCTAATGAAAGTGAAATCTTTGGAACAAACAATGGTAAACATAGTTTGGAAGATTTTGTTAATGTTCTAGCTGTTGATTAATATTTCCATACACAATGCCATTCAATCCAATCATTCTGTTCCAAAGTCACACAATTTTCACATGCACAAAATATTTACATTTTATTTGATTTTTATTTTTCATAAATAACAGTAAACAAAAGCAGCTGATTCATCAAATGCACAATAAATTCAAGTTTGCGAGCCTAAATTTTTACGCAAACTTACTGGCCTACCTAAATAAAAGCGTAAGGCGGAACGCTTCTTTACGCTTAGCTTTAACGCTGAAATGTCATACCTAAATAAAAGCGCCAACGCTACGTCAAACAATAAAAACAAGGTTATCAAAAAAATTAATATAACAACCCGGATTATTTAAACAATAAAGTACATTGCAGTATTGGTGTTTCTGATTTTTGTTTTGTGATTTGTAAACTAAAATTTTATCAAAAAACTAAATATTAAAGTTTAAAAAATGTGTTTCTTGCATATTTGTTTCTCCTTTTGTATGTATGTGCTTACATTTGTTGTGTTTTGCAACTAACTTCACTATTAAACGCGCTATCAAAATCGGATTTTCCAATTGCAAAGCGTTGCCGTCGCGTTATTTCGGTATGCTGCATACAAATTGTATGGGCATGAGAATTTTTGACAAGTAAAAAACGCCTTACGCTCCAATTTAGGTATGCGTGTTAGCGGTGCAAACGAATTTGCATACATTTTTTGCAAGTTCATTTGCGAGAGTGTAAAAATACACTGATTGCACAGTTTGCAAAGCAATTAAGCGAATACATGAGTACCCTTAATTTTTTTTTAAATTTTACTCCAAGATTTAATAAAAAAATGTAATATTAATAAGAATGTAAAAGATATTGTTAAAATAGATAAATTTTTAGTAGCAGTTTATTCAATTGCACAAAAATTATACTAAAATTAATGTTTTAAACATTTTTCCCTGTGATGGTCTGGCCAGATTCCAGAGCATCTCGCTAAATACAGAGCATTACCGTCAAAAATATTGCACTTTTTCATAATCAAAAATTTGTATAAATTTTCTTAGTACATATTTTATTCAACAACAAGTCAATGGTTCTGACACTTTATACCAGCAAAAGGCAGACTCACACCACTACAGTTTTTAGATATTGTAGTTGTATGAGTTGAGTAAAAAGTTGAGAAAAAAACAAAAACAATAACTGAAATAAACAAGCATAAAAAGCGAAAAGCCTAAAACAACCTGCTTCTATCAATGCTCATGCGAGACTGACTGGTTTTGATTGTTTTTATACAATGTATGTGCTTGCGTACATGTGAAACCAAAAACAAGAGAGCTCATTTGAGAGCTCAATGCCTTTCGCTGCTTTATACTAAAATATGAAAAAGTGCAATATTTTTGAAGGATGAAGTTTTAAAGTGGCATATTTTTGAATCTAATTGAGATATTGACATGCAATTTTCTTTATAAGACCAAAAATTTACTTATCTGAACAAAGAAATAGTTTGTGATAAATGTGGATCAAATTCGTATAAAAATTTTAGTTTTTGAAACTCAATAAATATGTAATATGTAGCAAAATCTTTATTTATTAACAAAACTCAATGAAATTTTCAACGTTTTTATAAATCTGTCATTTTAAATAACAAAGTATAAAAAAAAACTTGTCAATTGGTCAAAGGGAATCCCGTAATTTCTGAAAATTGGATTAAAAATCCCAAACATGGTATTTTATACAATTTTACCCTTCGTGACTGAGAAAATACTTTGGGAATAAATAGGAATCACATCAGGGTTTGCATAGCTGCTTTTCGTTTTCTGATCCCAGCTTTAAGCTTTTAGAACATGTGGCTCCAAGTTGAAATTCTTATAAAAAATAGGTGAAATTCCGAAAGGCGTAGGGGCGACATATTCGAAAACTGTGAAATTTTTTTATACCAAAACGTTCTCCGTAATGATACCTTAAAGAAAATCTTAAAATCGTAATATGTTCTTAAAAAAGTTTTTTTTTTTTTTTAAAAAAATAGTTAAGTCACCTTTTCGCCCAAATAACAGCAAAAATCTACTATTTTTTTAATTTTTAAATTGAAAATCGTTTATTTTTGGATCCGTAATAGTTATTGCTCAGAAATCTTATGCATATTATTGGTAATTTAGTTGTCTAACAAACAAAAAAAATTCAAGTCCGTTCGGTTCAAAAGCACGCGGACCAAGGTATGGCAAAATTTTAAAATTTAAATATTGAAATGCATATAACTCGGAAATTATAAGAGACAAATAGCGCGCGCTAGCCGAGCTCTTTCCAAAAATATAAAAATCTTTGAAATCAGATGAGAAACAAAAAAATGGCACGTGTTTAAATATTTTACATGTTGAAGGTACCCTAATTTTAGCATCCATACCACCACACCTGGAATATTTATATCATCCATTTTAATAACTTAAACTCAAATACTCCTTGGCTATGCCCACGTCAAATTGTATGCTGATCGGATTAGTCGTTTAGAAATGCCCTGCTTAGGACATGAAAGTGTTAAAATAATTAGTCACGTAGCTAGTTATGTAACTAGATGTCTCCCTAAATGATGGGTAAAATCACTAGTTCGGGACTGTCTCCTAGACTGCTGGGTATATATGATTTTTTTATACACACACTAATAAAGCAGATCCGTTGTGCAGCCGAAATTTTCGCCAATAGGATATATCGATTGTATAAATAGATTTTTTCATTTGTAGCAAATGAAAATCAGTTGATAAATATAAATTTAACACTAACAATTGAAAAAACTCATTAATCATTAAGACTGAACCATTCGATTGGCAACATTGGCTAAAAGTTTTAATCTGATTAATAATATCTGGATAAAAATATCTTTGTGTTAGCGTACCAACAAGTATCCGTTTCTTAATGATAAATTTTATGTTCAATTAATCTAAAATAAAAAAACTGACAGTCTTTTTATAATATTTTTGAAATAAATAATATATGTAATGATAAAGTATTTCATAGTTAAAATCTACATCCTATATGATGATTTTTTATTAATAAAACAGTTTATCAAATTCTCCCAAAAATGTTTGGTGTTAACCAAGAACATTCTTTTTAATTATTAATTAAATTCAAAATACACAATTTGTTACAAGCAGACAAGCAGCCATACATATATGTGAGATTTAATTATTGGGTGGAATACTTTCAAATATTTAAACAGGACATTAGGGCTTCCCTGTTCGTTTAATGCTAAATAAAATAAAATCAGAAAAAAAATCTGGCATGTTTGGGAGTGTTCGCAGATTTATTTTATGTTTTTCAAAGAACGACTGGTTTCTTTTTATTTGGTTACATTGAAAATGTCTTTCTTTGTGGGATGGCACCCTAATCTACTTGCTTTCAAGCCAGCAACCACAAAATTAATTAAATACATTGGCAACAGAACCATGCAATACGCTTGACGAATGAGCAGGGAAGGGAGATAGATGTGTTTCATATACGCATAAAACTTTTGTAACATTAAAATTATTTTTTAATAATTTTGAGAGAGAAAAGTTTTTACAACATTTTTGTATGCAAACATTTATGTTTGCATCCACGCACATAAGTAATAGAGGGTCTCTTGAAAATTTGTTCCATTGAAAACATTTAAGAAAAGTTTTCATTAAAAAAAGAAAATATGCACAATGGGAAATATTGAATTTTTGAATGAAATTTAAATAATATTAAATAAAACAAGTAGGAAAGCATAGTCAACAGACATACTGACGAACGGATGTACATATCTAGGTGATCTTAGCATCTTATAAGGACCCAGATTACATATATTTTTGTGGATCTGCGATAAATAGTTCGATGTGTTACAAATGGAATCACAAAATCAATATACCACCATCTATCTTGATGGTGGCTATAATAATCAAACAATGAGTTTTAAGTTTATTTTCAAAACCAATGAAATAATTGTAGTACAAGACAAATGAAACGGTATTTTAGGAAATATTCGGAAAAAAAACTACGAATTTAAACCGATATTTTACTGATACAGGACATCTGAACGAAATTTGTGTTAAACAATGTAAGAAGTCTAAAATACCTGGGAATAAATGGCAAACAACGAGAATCATATAACTTTATCATTTGCATAAATTTATCTGATAAATTTTAAGATAAAGATAAATATTTTCAAGTAACATCACTTGAACGCCGAATGAATTCAATTTTATTTTAGCTTTTCTCGCCACCCAAACAAGAAAATTATCGTCAGCATCGAACTGAACATAAGCAACTTGATGAGCAGCTCTTTTCCCAACACCTGATATGCCAGGATGTAGTGATAAAGGCTCACCGAGATTTGGAACAGATAGTCGTCCTACAGACCGTATATTTTTGAAGGAAACATGTCAAGCAGTTATTTCCTCACCCAAATCTGGAAGCTGTAAAAGCAGTTCTTTAATCGGACACATTTTTGGAAGCATTGGCCTCATCAGCCTGCAGACGTTTGTATAAAATGAAACATAGAACAACTTAATCATAATTGGTCAATTCACAAGGTCTCATGTCATAATGTCCTAATATTTCACAATGGTTTTTATTATTTTTCGAGAAAAAAATGTCCTAAAATAATATTAAGTACTTTCTATGCTATGTTTGTTCAGCAGAGACCAACGCCGAGTCGTGATATATGAGGATATTATGACAGTATGACGGATAAGAGACCTTGTGAATTGACCAAATATGTATTGCGAGTCGTAGCTCAAATATGGTATCAACCCTGGAGACCATCCATGAGATATACTCCACCCATGCGATCATTATATTCTTGATTAATTTTAGGGCAGTTGATTTCGATGAATTTCTTCTGCTTTCTATCCTTTATTGTTGTATACCTTTGATTGTTGTTCACCAGGATGGGTTCTTCTGAAACGTTCAATACCTACATGTGTTGATGACTAGCGGATATATTTGTTATCCTTCCATAATACAGTATTCACATCGACTCCTACCCAAAATCATCTCTACTCTTTGCTCATTTCACAGCTTACACAAAAGCAAATCACGATCAAATAGTACCTCTCATTGTGCCCAAACCATAAATTCCTCTGGCTCGTAAATAGACTAACACCGGGTCGGATTTGTAAAAGTTATCAAAACATAGAATGTGATGCACGAAATTAGGAATCTCCAAACATTTAAGGTAGCTCCAATGTCCGGTGTAACAAGTAAAACGATATTGTCTTCGGACCCATTGTAAATTTAAAAATGGTAGACAAAACTCAGCAATACTGCCATCGCTATCAATACCTTCATTTGTGCTGTCTACAGAACTCTACAGACTCACTGAACTCAAGAAATTGTTCATCAGACATTTGCTCCAAATTGATATTTTTCATATAGGGACGATTAGTAATATCCATCGTTAATACAACAAAACAACAACAATGTAAAAAGGAGGCCATTTTTGTACACACATACTTGCAAGATCGTCTTGAGGAGGCATTCACTATTTCGTTTTTATACTCTTCACCTTCGTGAGAAGGGTATATATAAGTTTGTAATTCCGTTTGTAATTTCCACAATATAATTTTCCGACCCTATAAAGTATATATATTCTGGATCCTTATAGATAGCGGTGTCGATTAAGCCTTGTCCGTCTGTCTGTCTGCTATTTGAAGTCGAAAAAATGGCTGAGATATAAGGAAAAAACCGGGCGAACCTCGATTTTTGGCCTATTTTTTATCTATATCTGGTAGGGTATTCAATCAATCGGGTTTTTGATTTAATCGGTTAATCGAGCAAATAATTAATCGGGGTTTAGATATAATCGGTTCTTAATTTAAATTAATTTTGAATTATTCGATTAACCGAGTTATTTCAATTTTAAATTGAGAATAAAACAACGAATTTTGTGTACCTATTTAAGAATTTTATTAACAAAAACAACAAAACCAAATAAGTAATAGCAAAACAAAAATATGGTAGACCTTTTTTATGCACATGTGAGTTTTTTAGGATTTTAGGGAGATCTTCTGAAATATGCTTTTTAAAAAAGAATATAATTGAAATGTTTTCCTTTTAAACGATTTTTTCATTAGTTTTAATAAAACTTGAGTTGGAAAGAACTCTCTCACTGATTAGATGTTGGAGAAATCAAAAGTAAGGCATGATAAAGAATATCCAATTTCTCATATAAAATCCTCATATATATATATTTGGAGTCCTTTTTGTATATTTTTAGATTATGAATACTTTTATTAGTTTCTGATAAAAGACTCGTTTCAGTTATGTCTTAAGATTCATCTATTATCAAGTCGTCCTCCGACTCATTAGGACATTCTACAAAAAAGTTCATTTCCAAATTCCTTAGTTTCAATTTTTGTGCTATACTTCCAAAAAACTATTGCTAGAAGTTAATGTTCATGAGTTAGGAAATAAAATTAGTGTGCTTAAAACTATATTTCTATATAAAGTGCAAAAAAAAAAGAAATTTCGGTTAATCGGTTAATCGACACAAATTAATCGGTTTATTTGTTATTTGAAAATCGCCAATTTTAAATTATTCGAACAGTTAACCGACCAAAATTAATCGGTTAACCGATTGGCGGTTAATCGATTGAATACCCTAATATCTGGATTACTTAGTCATTAATACATGTTCAATACATACATCGACACATGTTGTCGATGATAGGTATTTCAAAGTCCATTGCAACGATTTATATAAGGCTATAGTTGACCTACAATGTGTCAAAATCGGGAATGTTTTTTTTTTTACAAAAAAAAAGTTTTTTGTCACAAACTTTTTTTCACTAGTAAATTTAAAAAAAACAAAATTTGAAAAGTTAAAAAAAAAATTAAAAAAACTTTTTCGAAAAAAAAAATTGAAAACAGTTTTGAAAAAAAATTATTATTTTTTAAATTTTGTAAAACAATTTCGATAAAAAAAATAATTTTGTTTACCTAAAAATATTTAAAATTTGTTTAAGTATAATTTGGTGAAGGGTATATAAGATTATATATAGCTCTCTTACTTGTTAAATCAAATTTTTATTTTTTTTTTTTTTTTTTTTTTTGTTCACTTCAAATACATTATAGAACTTAAATATAAAATGTTATCTAAAATTTTGAAGTCCATCATTTTATTCTAAATGTTGTTTTTAATAGTTAAATTTGCGAAATAAGAGATCGAGTTAACTTTTCGGAACTACAAAACTTTAATTTTAAAAATTTAAATCAAATCCAAGACTCATTTCTATTTAGCAATGCAAAGTTAAAAGTGATAAGACAGAAATGCAAACATGATAAAATGCTTTGTGGAACACTTTGCATACTCACTTTGCAGGAGAGCTCAAAGACTTTGAAAACATTTTTTTAGTGCAAAGTGAGATTTGCAAATGGTATCATAACATATTACGTTTAGACTATCCCATTCCTACTCTTCTACAAACCAATATGACAGGTCATATTCTTGTGCGACAATCTCAACGGGGATTACATGATTTGGTGCAGTGTAGCTTTTCCAATAACTTTTGTAGTGAACTGTTGTTTTTAATTTAATTACCAAACATTCAGAAACAGATAAAATCTTATAACTTGACATTGATACACCGCCCTATTGCATGTCAGAACATGCCTACAAGCGTCGCAAATGTACAAGTGGTAAAAACTTTTGTCGTTGGAAATTGCTATATATGTACATATTATGCCGTGTCGAATTTTTTGGTTCTTCCCACCATCTTATACAAATGTTATTACATTTATGCTTAATGTAACCAAAACTTAATGTCGAGTTATAAAACAAACATTGTATTGCAACATTTTACTTTTATTACAATGTTTTATGTTGTAAAAAAAAAATACTTATCTAAAACAATTTAATCGTATTGCGTACAAAAGGCGTTTATGTAATTTTTAGAAATATTTTTTTAATTTTCCATTTCAGAGCCTTATTCAAAGTCTCTTCAATTGGCAATATATTACCAAAATTATCTCCACTTTTTGCGAAGTTATCACAAACGTTGATGTGAAAATTTATATGGTTTTCATAAAGAAACCTAACCAGGGGCTCTCTTGAATATTTTTTTTTAAAATGTCGTTTTACAAAAAAGATTTTTTTTTTACATTTCAAATCCCTAAAATTAGTCGGTCTCATTCTACTAAAACCACAGCAGATACATGTTAAAAAAACAACATTCACGCAGATTATATGTTTACTTACGTCGGAAAAAAAACTAAAAGATTGTATGTATATTAATCAAAAATAAACACAACGTATTACAACCGCGTTGACAAGAATTGTAAAACAAAATAAAAAGCAAAAACTTGGCAAAAAAAGAAACAAACACATAACTACAAATTAGAGGAGTACATATGAAATAGAAGTATGCATGTAAGGGACCCAGTTGTTTTGGAGAACTGTCCCGAACTAGTGAGTTTACATAGCATTTAGGGTCATCACTAGTTACACAATTAGTTACGTAACTGGTTATCCTAACATGTGCGTGTCCTAAGTAGGCGGTCATTTGCATTAACAAAGACTACAAAAAGCACATCTGATAGCTGGTCCAATGTAGTCAATGCATGGGATTCATATATCGGTTATATATAATCAGTTACCTTACTATATACCTAAAAGGTTACTTGATTAGCTACATAACTAGTTAAACTAACATGTATGTGTTCTAAGCGGACGCTAATTGACCTCAAATAGTCTGTCTATAAGAAATTTCATAGTACTCAAACTAACATACCAGTCAAATAGTATGTCTTAGTAGTTGACTCATTTTCAGGGAGCTTACATATTAGTTACAAGGCAACAGTTCTATAACCGGTTGCTTGTGAACAAACTTTCCTTCGATTACTTTATGCTTAATACAATGGAACCAATCTTACATATACCAGCTACAACAGGACAGTCAAATAAGTGGAGTCAAAAGTCTACAAATAAAAGTTTGAAATTATAATTTTTGCCATTTTTATTTTACCGAAATTCCTAAACGGAATATTTTCATAAAAGTTCCCACTGTGATGTAGGGCTTTGCAAATATGGAGCCTTTTCGAGGTTGGTATTTTGAGTTTTTAGAATTTTTTACACAAACTTAAAATTTAAAAAAAGAAAAATTGCCAAGATCTGGATAGGGCTGGGAGGCCTATCTCCGCATCAATGAGCCAAATTTTATTTTACACGCTTATGCATTAAGTTCTCTTTCCGGATCATTTATAGATAAATCATATATAGTCCCGAAGAAATTCTATAATAGAAAAAATATAGGGATTTTTTTGAAAAAAACGTCCTCTCCGAAATTACCTCTTGTCATAAAATGGTGACTACTTAAAATACAGAATAAACTTCTCTCTGCACTACTAAGAGCACATACACGCAGAGAAAAAATATAATTGTGCATATTTACAGTAACCATTTCAAAATTTTTTAAAATTTGTTTAACAATATTATAGTCACAGTAACTATTTACATGATTGTGGCAACCATAATATGGTTAACTTACGATTCACATGATTGTATCAATCATATATATGGTTATAGTAAACAATTATATTTTTGTGACAACCATTGTTATGATGAATCTTTATATTATTAGCCGAGAGCAACATAATATGGTAAGACCTTGTCACAAATATATACTTGTTTACTGTAACCATATATATGATTGATACAATCATGTGAGTCGTAAGTTAACCATATTATGGTTGCCACAATCATGTAAATAGTTACTGTGACTATATTATTGTTAACAAACTTTTCAATATGTTAAAATGGTTACCGTAAACATGCACAACTATATTTTTTCTCTACGTGTACGTATCAGATAGCCCAAAAACATTAGTAACAATTACAGTCTATAACGTATACACTGACAACTTAAAAAACTGCAGGGCTGTAAATGATACACTCTCTTTTACTATCACTATACAAGTTCAATCTTCAAATGTATGTTTTTAAAAGGAACTGTAAAACACGCGCATTACGGTGGACCTTATTTTGCATTAAACGTATAACTAAAAATGCGGGATTTTTTTAAGTTTTTCGGTTTTATTTTGAAACATTAGTACAATATAAATTTATTCAATGTATTGGCCAGTGTTAGCTATGACCTTTTACCATCTTTCTGGTTACATATGGATTTCGAGCTAATGAATGAGGCCAAGAACGAATCAAGCCAATTTCGGATACTCTGGTCTAAGGTGAAGCGTATGCCAGAGACAGCGTTATGCATCCATTAAAACAAATAGTATTCGTTAGGGGCAAGGTCCGGTCTATAAGGCGTGTGAGGCAAAACTTCCCAACCACATCATTCTAAATAGATTTTAACAGGTATTGCATACTGTGGCTGAGCGATGTCATGATGGAATTTTACGATTTCATGTCTGGCCGCATATTCTAGGTGTTTTTCAGCAAATGCTCGCTTTTAACGAATCAGTTGCGTTCTGTATAGGTTCCATGTGATTTTTTGGCCAGATTTCAGCAGATAGGACCCTTTTGCTTCCACCAAATACAGAGTATTACCCTAGCGCCATGGCTATTTGGCTTTGGTGTCGATTCGGCTGGTTGCCCGGGCTTCACATACGATCTCTTACGGGTTATCGTAATGGAACCATTTTTTATCGCATGTAATGATTCGGTGCAAAAATGATATATGGATAATGTGGCTGAGGGTTGTCATGATGGAATATTACAGTTTCCTGTCTGGCCGCATATTCTGTGCATTTTTCGGCCAATGCTCGCTTCAAACGAATCAGTTGCGTTCGGTACAGGTTCCATGTGGCGGTTTGGCCAGATTTCAGCAGCTCATAACAGACAGGAGCCTTTCGTTCCCACCAAATACAGAGCATTACCCTAACGGTATGGATATTTGGCTTTGGTGTTGATTCGGCTGGTTGACCGGGCTTCATGTACGATTTCTTGCGCTTCGGGTTATCGTAATGGATCCATTTTTTATCGCAAGTAATGATTCGGTGCAAAAATTAGTTTCTTTTATAGCGTTCAAACATTATTTCGGATCGCCTTCAAGGTCTCTCGGCTTCAGTTCTTGTTGAGTTTGACAACAATCTTCATGGTGCCTCCAATTCTTGGTCTACAAACTTTTTTGGCTTGCCTGGGTGATCTTTGTCTTTCGTGTCAAAATCACCACTTTCGAATCACGCAAACCATATTTTGCACGATGAAATACATTCACCATAAGCTACGGTGTGCTTCAGCGACACTTTTATCTAATTAAAGAAGAAAAGCAAAACGTTCCACATATTACGATTCGCTGGTAAAAATTCGTTTTCACTATAATGAACATTGTTACAAAATCCACTAAAATCATCCTTTTAACTTCCAGATTTGATGCTGTAGTAACATTTGTCCCAAAGACTCTTCCAAAAGCAGGCATATATTCAATAGAGTACAAATATTTACATTAGCAAACAAATATCATGTATAGTTTATATCTTTAATAATGTATGTGTAACTGCTGTCTTGGACAAACTTGAATGCTGTCATAAGAGGACTAATTTTGTCCTAGAAATTTTAAATTAATTTTTGTTTAATATTAACGACGAAAAGAATTCTTTTTTAATTCAAATCTTGCCTTAAATTTGCAACACTTTTTTTTGGGGTCACCTTAATTAACAATACACTTTCTTCTTTACTTACTTACACAACCGCAACTACATATTAGATTAAGTAAACTTTTGTTTACTTGGTCTATCATAAACACACACTGTACCACCCATGCTAGCTGCCTCTAGGTTTTGATTAATGATTCTTCTACATATAGGAATGAAAATACTGACAATTACCGGCAACATCTATTTATTAACGGACTTCAATGTCTATGAATTGATTTTTAAGAAAATTATAAATATCTATTAATGTACAAGGTGGCACAAAAGTAAACTTCCGATGTTTTTTGGCTGTAATTAAAAAAAAAAAAATGAAATACTTTGATTCTTCTTGTGAATTATTTTTATTTGGTCTTTCAATTTTTTTTACATCAAGTCGAGAGTATGATGTCATGTAAATGGCCGCCGCCACAGTTGATTGTCATTTGAGCCCTTTTTATGGCATTTTCCACCACTTTGGCCAAAACTTCCGGCGATAGGTCCTCACATTATTGACGGATATTGTCTTTAAGAGCTGCAAGAGTCTGAAGCTTGTTGACATAAACCCGCGACTTCAAAAAGCCCCACAAAAGGAAGTCTGGAGCGGTCAAATCAGTCGATCTTGCTGGCCAGTGCAAATCGCCAAAACGGGAGATTGGGCGCCCGGGAAATGCATCCTTCAGCATATCGGTTGTGGCACGTGCAGTGTGTGCCGTTGCACCGTCCTGTTGGAACCACATATTTTCCAATCCCAATCCATCAAGTTGCGGTAAAGAGAACTCGTTGATCATTGCTCTGTAGCGTTCAACATTCACAGTAACCGTTTGGCCCGCGACGTCTTCGAAGAAAAAACGTCCGATGACTCCTCCAGTGAAAACAGCACCATACAGTGACTTTGAGCGGGTGTAATGGCTCTTCGTGGGTTACACGCGGATTTTCAGTGCCCCAGAAGCGTAAATTTAGCTTATTTACGTACCCGCTAAGATGGAAATGGGCCTCATCACTCATGATTATTTTTGATGAAAAATCATCTTCCTCTTGATGGTGATTAAGGATGGCTTGAGCGTATGTTAGACGTGATTGGCGGTCAGCAGCTAACAGCTGATGCACCGTCTGGACTTTGTACGGAAACATCTTCAAATCTTGTACCAAGTGTTAACTACACAAATGTCAAAACAGAACTGACATTAGGGGCCAATCGCAGAATTTATAGCATTTTCTGATAGGAGGATTACTTTTGCGCCACCTTGTATATGGGTAGTCCAGTAAGTTTACATGTGGGTAATCTGTGAATTATTTTAAACGCACTAATCCCGTGACATATGAAAAGTGAACATTAAGCTTCACTTGTCCAATAGTTAATTGACAATTTATCAATGAATTTTAAGCAAATCTGAAACAACAAATATAAGCAATTAATTTTAATTAAATTTTCATACCAGTGGCTTGTCACAGCGTGCATAAAAAGTAGAGTTTCCAAAAAATCGAAGAATTTCAAAACCTCGGTTTCGATTTTAAAAAATTATCGGTTTTTTCGATTTTGTTATAATTTATTAAATATTAAGTGTTATAGAAACAAAATCTGTTGATAATATAGGAAATGCTATACAAATTTAAAGTTCAAACTTGAAGGATGTTCAAGAGGATAAAGTGTAATGTGTGTGTTCATGTTTTGTTTGTTTGAACAAGAAAAATTTTGACTTGGCAATTAATATGGATAGTTAGAGTCGGCGGGACCCATCATTACTACTAGCTACATCGGTTTGGGGAGATTCTTGACCCTTATCATATCCATTTGCACACTACACTCTTTATTATCAGAGTCCCTATATAAACAATCATAAAATTTTTATAAATATTTGAAGTAATTGCATGCATACTAAAAGTTTTAGGTTTTTGGGGAGAAGATGGAATTTCCCCTGTGCTCTTGACCCACCCAACCATGTCCCTGTGGCACCTTTCCTTACAGAAACCCATAAATGTAGTTATCCCATCATTAACAACGGAAAATAAACTTAAATTTTCATTCCATTATATATTATTTTTATTTACACTTTAAAAAACAAGATTTCATTATAGAATATGACAAAAATGTTATATGTTTACAAACTTCATATATTCTTATATATCTTCATACTAAATTTTTATTAAAATTAATTTAAATTTTTAACGAAATTGCAATAGAAGAAAAATTTGTTTTTTAAGTTTAAAAAAAAATTTCTATTTCATTTAAGAAATTGTCTTAATGTTTTTTTTTTTTTAAACTCTCAAAAAAAATATAAAATTTTAACACTTTTATTGATTTCTTCACATTTTTTTTTACACTCGCTGTTGCTCTTTAAAAAAAAATATTTAAAAACGTATGTAAGTTAAATTATTGATAAATGACAACAAGAATAGAAAAACAAAATAAATTTTGTAATTTCTTATTATTCTTTTATGTTCCCATTTAGTTTAATAATTTAACATAATTTGAGAAATTTAACATATATAATAATGTTATAGAGAAATAATGTAAATATGTAAAGTAGTACTCACGTTAGCTGCAATGATGAAAGGCCTTCCAGATCGCCGCTTACAGAGGGGGGAAACGAGGAATCATAAACCTCTGTCAAAAAAAAAAAAAATATTTCTCTACTTTTGTTTTATTTTTATCACTTGTCCGTTATCTTTTTTTTTCTTTTAACAATTTAAGTAAGATTTTTAAATATTTTTAGCACAGTGTTACGATTTTTAAATTTTTTCAATAAATATTAAGCGCCATTGATTTAATTGAAATACATTTGTTTCAAAATTTAATTAATAAACATTCTTTTAACATGATATATAAATTGTTATATATACTAGATTTGTTTTATATTTTTTTAAACTTTTTTTTTTTTTGTACACCAAACACAAATTTTTCTTTTACACAATTTTTTTATGATGCAAATTCTTTTTTAGTTTGCTAAATTCCACATTTCTTCATTTTTTTAATTTCTTTATTTTATAAAATATTTATACTAGATTTACGTTTATTTTTTTTTTTTTTTTTTGTACTATTTTTACCTTATTTAAAATTTCATTAATTCATTTTTTTTTATTTGCTTAATCTTATTTTTTTCAAAAAAAAAATACTTTAATTTTACTTTAAAACTTCTTCACTATTTTTATATATCTTCACTAGCATGCACTCATATCACTTTGCAACTAAATTAATAGAGAACTGCCTATTCAATCAAACCTTCCTTCATCTGCCTTTTCTTTTTTCTCAGTTTTGTCCTATATTAAAGCGAATGAAACTCTCAGAGCTGGAATTATATTAAGATTCCACGAGAATTGGAACTCGACGTGCGAATTGATCTATAAAAAGAGATTTTCATCATTTTGCTTCTAGTTTTTTTATTTTTTTTATTTTATTACCTTTTCTTAGTTTCTTATGAAGCAAAAATGCCAAAATTTGAAGTTGTTGTCGTATAAACAACTCCCACAAAGGTTCGTCTGGTTATATGAAATTTTGGACGAACTTTTGATACCAAATCTCTACAATGATGTCTTTTCGCTCAAATTTCTTCAAGAATTTTTGGAGGATATTGGTAATTCTTTCTTATAAACCAAATTTGTCTTTTTTTAAATTTTTCATATGAGTTTCAAATTTGCTTTTAGTAAAGTTGAGGTTTTCTTAAAAGTGAAAAAAATATTGTCAAAATTACTTAAATATTGGCAATTGTAGAAAATATGAATAAAAAAATTTGTCTTACCAATATTTTTTTATATGGATGTTAAAATTTAACTTGGATATTTTAATTTTTGCGACTAGCTATGGCGAAGATCAAAGTTGAAAAGACAAATTCTTTCCTTTTCCTGTATTTTTTTGATAAATATAAGATCAAATTGCATCATTTTTTTATTTATCTTTTGACAACTTAATTTTCACCTTATCGTTATTACGATGTTGCCACCGAATATTAAAAAAAAACTTGTTTTGGTTTACAAATATCTCATGTATAAAAAACCGTTAAACTTTCAAATGTATCTTTAGAAAATATTATAATTTTTAAGACCTAAAGAAAATTAACTTTTCAAAAAAAAAAATTTATACGCAGATTGTACATTACAAAAGGAAAATTAGTATATTTTCTGCTAATGGTACTTTTTTTAAAATATTAAATTAGTTAGCTTAAATACATTAAAGTTGGCAATATGCTTCTCAGTACAGAACTAATCAGAAATAGGGTGCCCAATGGTATTAAGATACTAAAAATGGAGAACTAAACCAAACTAAGGAGTACTTTTTCGTTCTTCAAGTAAGTAGTACTTTTTGAATTCTCTATAATAATGAACCTATAATCAAGAAATTACTTTGAAATTTCAAAATTGACGGCGCGCGGTACAAGTGTGGAAAATTGGTACTTTTTATACCCTACATCACCATAATGGGGAGGGTATATTGGATTTGTGCAGATGTTTGTAACGCCCAAAAATATTAGCCTTAAAGTATACCGATCGACTCAGAATCACTTTCTGAGTCGATTAAACCTTGTAAACCTGTAAACCTGTAAACCTTGTGCGCAGAGTACAGGTCGCAATCTTGAAGATATTTCGATAAAATTTAGTACATATCATTTTTTCTGCCCAAGGACCAAGCCTATTGAAACTGGCTGAAACCGGTTCATTATTTCACCTAGCCCCCATACAAATGTCCTCCCGAAATTGGACTTTATCGGTCATAAATGTTTAATTTATATATTTATCTACACAAGTTTTTCTCTAAATAAGTTTTATATATACAAAATTCATGTAGCCAAATTTTATTATGATCGGTCCATAATTAGTCATAGGTCCCATGTAAGGCCTACTTCCGATAATCACTTTAACGAGCATAAATCTCTTAAAAATGTTGGTATACACATAAAATGCAACATAAATAACTTTCATGCAGACATTAATCACACTATGTACTTAATTTCATGGTGATCGGTCCATAATTGGTCATAGCTCCCATATAAGGCCCACTTCCGAAAATCGTTCACGAATATAAATTATTGAAATTTTGAAAGAAAAATGTTTTTGCTCATTTACTTAGTGTAGGGTATTATATGGTCGGGCTTGACCGACCATACTTTCTTACTTGTTTGTAAATTAAAGAAGTAATGCAAAACTACCCGCATATTATAAATCCCGCCTGTTTGAGACATACACTCAATATTGCAGAAATATACGTAGGTATTGCTCTTGGAAATTTCTGAAATACAAATGGAAAATTTTTAAATTCAATTAAAATTGGAAATTTATAAAATTCAATTCGAATATTCTGAAATACAATTACAAATTTCTGAAATACAGTTGAAAATGGTGTAGAATATGTTAGAACAAAATCCAGTCCCTATAACATTGAAACTAGTAACATGATAAGTTTTTTGTCATTATTAGACCAAATCCAAAGTTTATATAAGGTAAATACTTAAAATCATCCCTTCACCTTTAGCAACTCATAAATATCTAACACATCCCAGTCATATACTTAAATATAAATACAAACATTTATAAATTTCAAAAATACAAATAAAATAAACAAGTAGATTATTGATTTTCAAAGTAGTATCATTTATTTTACTTTGCATAATAAAACTCACAAACAAAATCTCAATATTCCATTAAGCATAGAAAAAATAAAAACAAGTTTAATCCCTAAATTTTAAAGATACGGTTTATTGATTTTCCTTTTGTGTTTTATTTTGGAACAAAAAAAGTATTTTATTTGATTTTAGAACTCAATTCAATTCAATGTGACTACATAGGTATATGTAGAAGAGTAGATAACAGTAAGTAAAAATACTTGTATGTCAAATTTTCTATAAAACCATTAATTTGCTCAGCTAAGTGCTAAAATGGCTTCAATTGAAGCGATGGTGTGTAACAGTGATAAAACAAGTAATTTTGCTAAATAATTTTACCTTTTTATGTACTAGGTATATGCAAATTTAAAGTTTATTTTGCAGCAAGTGGCATTTGATCAAAATTTTAACATGGCATTAAGTGGCTGCGAACAAAGTCATTGATTGATTCAATATTATATTCAGTATTGAAAATTATTTATTTCTTTTGTGTTTCGAAATGAAAAAATTCAGTGACACATATCGGAAAACCATATAAAATAAACCTGTGAGTTCCTAATCATAGATTACTAGTCTTTGATCTCTTAAAATTATGATCATTTATAAATATGATTTGAAACTAGCAAGAGTTTTTTTATTTCTTTGACACTGGTACTCACAGTTTCTAACTGAGATTAAATCCAAAAGCCGATAGACTTTGAATATTTTTAAAGCCTATAAATAATTATGGTAATAAGGACTGAGATCAAAAAATGTTTAACATACATATATGTTAATAAAAATGAAACCACTAAACTTACAGTTTTGAATCTTTTTTATTTGATTGAAATTATTGTTACAATTTCCAAAAAAAAAAAAATATTTTTATAGTTCTAATCACTAATAGCGAAATTTTGAACCTTTTTCGAAAACCCTTCCATTATGGTTTTTATAGTGCTTTATGTCACTTTGTTCGAACAGGTTGTCCATCTCCGTTTAAAATCTACCACACTTTTGGACACATTTTTTGTGCTCTTCAATTCTCTTTAAACAAGAGCCCAATATCTATCCACTGGACTCAGCTCCAGGCATTTTGGAGGAATTGCCTATCTTGGTACAAATACCACATTATTGTTCTTGTACCACTCAAGACCTTTTTTAGCATAGTGACAGATGCCATATCAGGCCAAAAATACGTGGATACATTAAGAAGTCTTATGAATGGAAACATCCTTTTTTGTAAACATTCCTTGATATAAATTTCGGCATTATAGAGCCCTTTGTAAAAAATGTTTGGCTTTTTTGCATATTGCTTGCCATACCAAAAACTTTTTGGGAAATTTTGTTTGCTTTTGGGTCCTAAACTTTACTTCAATATTCCCTCGAGCATCTGCAACATAAAAAATTGACCCAGAAGCTGCGAAAAAATTTTCCGGTTTTTGTTTACAATTTTCTTCAATTCCCGAGCTTTTTTGTCCTCTAAATATTAAGCAGAGTTCCTGTTAGGAACTTTTTGAGCCTGGTATGCTTTTAAACCTGCATTGGCTTTAACTTTTCGTACCAAATAGTCCGAGTACTGAGCTAACCGGGCTGCTTTCCTACCGAATGTGTTGGGAGCTCTTTTGAAAATGCTTTCTATTTTTTTGGCTTAATAAACATCATGTGAACCATTCCTTTTACCTGAGCCAGGGTTTCTATCAACGAACAAGTTCTCCCGGTACTGTTTAATAACATTGGAAACAGTTTGACGGCAGACCTTTGAATGCTTGGCCAACTTTTTGTAGAACCAAGTTGGATTTTGTTGAAAATATTTAATAATTTTAGTACGCACTTTTTGCTGGTCACTCAGTTTAATCAGATTAACAACAAATGAACATAATTGACATTAAACATAATAACTGATATGCTTCACAAAGGTAACTTGATAAAAAAAAAAATCAAATAAAAATTGGGTTAAAAGTTTTAATGAAAAACGTGTGTTAAGGATTTTACGATCTCAGTCTTTACTTCGTGATGGAAAATTATATCATGGTATACAATTGCAATCATTTTGCTGCAGCATTTTGCTACAATCTTGGGTATATCTTGCTGATGGCTGAGCACCACGAATATAAAACGAACTTTCACTATTTCTAAGACTTGCCGTAAATTTTTCGAAAATCTATGTTTTTCGCCAGCACTATTCACAGATATTTTTGAACTTGGCTATCGTATCGCGTAAGCACGATTTATTTATTGCATATATGCCTTAAAAATGCGGGATTTTTTAAAATTTGTAGCTTTTATTTTGAAATATTCATTCAACATAAATTTATTGATAGTATTGCTCATTGTTTGCTATGACCTTTTCCCATCCTTACAACAAAAGAACTGCTCATCTTTTGAGGTCAAGAACGAATTAAGCCAATTTCGGATACTCTGTTTCAAAGTGAAGCGTATCCCAGAGAGAGCGTTCTGCTTTAATCAAAACAAATATTAGTCGGACGGGCTAAGGTCTGGGCTATAAATTGTTTTTAACAGGTATTGCGACATGTGGCCAAGTGTTGTCATGATGGAATATTTCGGTTTCATATCTGGCCGCATATTCTGAGCCATATTTCAGCCAATGCTTACTTCAAACGAATCAGTTGCGTTTGATAAATGATGGTCTGGAAAGATTTCACCAGCTTATAATAGATAGGACCTTTGCGCCATGGATATTTGACTTTGGTGTCGATTCGAATGGTTGGACGCGCTTCACATACGACATCTTACGTTTCGGGTTATCGTAATAGATCAATTTTTAATCGCAAGTAATGATTCGTCCAAAAATTATTTTTTTTATAGCGTTCATGCTTAATTTCGGACATGCAAAATCGTCTTCTTATGTCTCTCGGCTTAAATTCGTATGGTACCCAATTTGCCTGCTTTTTGATCAATCCTGCTGCTCGCAAACATTTTAAAATTGGTGCTTGAGTTGCTCCGAATGATTTGGCAAGCTCTTGTTGAGTTTTACAACAATCTTCATGGAGTAATGCTTCCAATTTTTTTTTTTTTTTAATGTTGCAGATGCTCGAGGGAATGTCAAAGAATAGTTTAGGACCCAATAGCAAACAAAATTTCCAAAAAAGTTCTTGGTATGGCAAGCAATATGCAGTTGCGGCAAAAGAAGCCAATCATTTGTTACAGCGGGCTCTATAAATACCGAAATTTACATCAAGGAATGTTTACAAAAAAGGCTGCTTCCATTCATAAGACTTCTTAATGTGTCCACTTATTTTTGGTCTGACTTGGCATCCTGTTACAATGGTAAACAAGCCCTTGAGTGGTACAAGAACAATAATGTGGTATTTGTACCAAGAGAGTGAAATCCTCCAAACTGTCCGGAGCTAAGGCCAGTGGAGAGATATTGGGCTGTTATTAAGAGTACAAAAATGGTGTCCAAAAGTTTGGTAGATTTTAAACGGAGATGGACTACCTATTCGAGCAAAGTGACAGCTCTATAAAACCTTAATGGAAGGATTTCCGAAAAAGGTTCAAAATTTCATTACTAGTGCTTAAAACTATAAAAATATTTTTTAAATATAATAAAACTTTTTTGTTTAATGTTCAATAACTAAGTAATAATAAATGACAGATATGTAAATAACGCTATTGAGATGAAATTCATCCAAAATGAACCCCAGATGCATAGAAATCTAAGTTCACTGCTTTATCTTCCTATAATAGATCATACACGCAGAGATATAATATAGCTGTGCATGTTTTTAGTAACTATTTCAACATTTTTAAACGTTTTTTAACAATATTATAGTCACAGTAACTTTTTAAATGATTGTGGTAACCATAACTTACAATTCACATGATTGTACTAATCATATATGGTTACAGCAAACAAGTATATGTTTGTGACAACTATTTATATGATTAAGGTTTTACTATATTATGTTGCTCTCGGCTAATTGATATCATAATCTGAGAACAACGTATTATGATATAAAGATTTATCATAACAATGGTTCTCACAAAAATACAATCATGTGAATCGTAAGTTAACCATATTATGGTTACCACAATCATTTACTGTGGCTATAATATTATTAAAAAGCTTTTAAAAATGTTGAAGTAGTTACTGTAAATATGCACAACTATATTTTTTCTCTGCGTGTAGCTTCCAAATAAACCTAAAAACATAATAACAGTCACATATTTAAAAAAGGAATCTGTTACCTTTTGGCAATTATAATATAAGTATATATTTATTTTTATTATTCCAATAATATTTTTTACTCGTTATTCTATGCAAATGAATAAAAAAGCTATACTGCTCAAACAATTGACAACCTTAATTTTTGAGTCTCTTATCACAAGTGAGCAATATTATAGGTAAATTAATAAACTGATTCATTTTTAAATGTGAATTGCTTACAAGTAGTTTTAATACATTTGCCTTTTGTGGTAAACTTAATGATACTTTAATAAATTTTAATTAAATTCAGTTAATTTTCCACTTTAATTAAAACTTAATGCATAAAACCCATTGTGGGCAATAAATATGTTTAACATTAATACATTTAATTATTATTTAATATGAGTGTTTTTTTTGGAGTATTACACAAATATTTACATAATTCTTTGAATTTGATAGTCCTTTTTCTCTAAAACATTAAAAAAAAATCTGATGATTTTACAACCAATCCTATTAAATGTACACCATACACTATAAATATTAATTAGAAAAGCAAACATATATGCATGTAGATATTGTGCATCATGATATGAATATTTTAGCATTTAATGGAATTAAATTTAAATTAACAATTTGTAAACTAAAATAGATAATCATATTTATGTTATTATCCTAATTACAGGTGGACATATTAGATACATCAGGTGATATGCAATTTCCTGCCATGCGTCGTTTATCAATTGCCACAGCACATGCATTTATGCTCGTTTATGCCACAACATCCGGTGCTAGTTTTCAATGTGTTAAACAATGTTTCGAAGAAATACGAGAACAAAGAGCTGATTTTCAAGTAAGTCATGTGTTATATTTTATCATTTAATGCAAGAAATAAGAAATACTTTAGAACACATAAATATTGGTACGCTATTTTCACCACTTACTTTTTTGACAACTGCATATGTGTACTTATATATGACTAATTCAGAAAACCCCAGAAGAAAAAATTTAACCCGGTAAGATCGCACGATATCGGTGGCATCACCACCAGGCGGCCTCAAATCTTTCGTACAAACTGTCCAATGTGACACTTAGCGCCGCCATGGCCAAAAGGAGTTGGTAATCATCGACCTATATCGCACGCCTTTGACAGTGATGGCCGCCTGGTCATCGTTCTGAAAGAAATATGTAAATTTATTATTGGTTGGAAAAGAAGCATAAATAATCAATATTTTGTTGACATTTCATTATAGATATTTATTTTTGAATATGACTATGTTCCCAGCCTAAAGTCAAATTAACAATAGCTAAAAATCCAGGCTGCGTTTATTTCGTGCACTAGCTTGACCCGGTGCGCTTCGCTACCCCTGTCGATGTAAAAATCGGTTCAGCCGTTTAGTAATTATTGTTTAAAAACTAAAGGTACCAATTTTACCCGTTTTTCCCCCTTTTTATCCCTTTCTGGTCCAAGTATTGAAAAAATTTATAGCCTATTGACGCTTCCAAGTAAGGATCTATCTACGTTCCAAATTTCAATATAATCGGTTCAGCCGTTTAGGCGTGATGCTCAAACAAACAAATAAACAAAAAAACTTACAAAGACATTTATATATTTATACAGATTACTACTATGAGTAACAAATACCTTTTTTTAAATTTTACATGACTTTCGTAAGAGCAAACACGAGGGCTTACAACCTGTACTGAGTCACTTGGCCAATATTTTTGCCGTTTTAAATGGTTTTAACTCTGATATAAGGCCTATGTTCAAAAATCACCATAGCTGAATAAGAAGACACTATCTACAAATGTAAATCAATCATGAATTTATTTACACAAACTACTATAAAATGAAACTGTTATACGATTTTAATAAATATGTTGTGGTTGTTCAAACAAATGTTCACCCCATATGCGATAAAATAGTCAACCAAAAAAAGAAACAAATACCGAAACCCTGTTTTTAACAACAAACTATGATGATGTTTTTTTTGTGTCACTTAATAAATGCTATAATATTTGCAAAGTATAAATACATACATATCGTCAACTAAACTGCAAACGGTCATGATCATACACAAATTCACCATCAACTTTTTGATATGCCCAAAACTACCTATTATTAAATTAAATCAAGAATTCAATTTTTTATTCAAGTAAAAAGCCAAAGAACCCTTAGAAATATCATACAAATTGATTTTAGTTCTCATACCAGATATTTTTAAGATATTTATGTACCTTAAGAGGGCTTTATATGGAAGATTATCCATCAGTCACTTAGGTACATATTCTTTCAAGTTTTTTTTTATAAGAAACCGATTTCTCTAGAATTTAATATTCATTCCGATCTATTTAAGATCTTACAAAGCGAAAAAACACTTTTCCGGGAGAAAAATGGACCGATTCTAACCAATTTCGACAGTCATTGTCACAAAAGCGATTCCACAGCTTCATCTTATTTCTGGCATACATATGCTATTGCCGGAAAATATCTGTTACAAATTTCATCTAGCTAAGTTCATAAGTTTGAACATTAAATGACTGTCGTCGTATATGGGCAATTCCATGTCATCGTACGTGACATTTGTACGCCTATAGACTGGAATAGATTTTCCAAAAATAAGAGTATCTGAAAAATAATTATGTCTGTATGTTTCATTCAGAGGGTGCTATATTTTAAAAAAATAATAAGTTCTTTCGAAACATTGTTATCCAAAATATCGAGCGAAATAAGGGTATATCGTACGTGACATAAAACGGAAGTCATTTTGAGGTACATGTAGAAATATGCGAAAATTTGCGAATCGTGAGAGGCGTTATGTTTTCTTTTAATTTATTACACTATACGAAATATTTTTCCTTTAGAATCCGTCACATTTAAATAAAAATAATCTTTGGATGATTTTGTAATAAATAATATTTTTTATCGTACGTGACATACCGTACGTGACAGATTTTTCTCTTATAATAAAACAAAATATATTCTGCAAATATATGTATACAAAAACTAAAAAAATGAATAGAAAATATACATTCGGTTTCAATAAACAATTTTATAATAGCAAATAAACAATCAGAGTCAAATTCAATTTACACTATATGCTAATTGGGAGCTTAGTTTTAACCGCAATTTTAGCATAAAACACGCCAATCCCGGTGCGCTTCGCTACCCCTATCGTAGTCTATGTTGGAAATTTCAATAAAATCGTTTCGGCCGTTTAGTATTTATTGTTTAAGAACTAAAGGTACCAATTTTACCGGTTTTCCCCCTGTTTACCCCTTTCTGGTCCAAGTATTGAAAAACGTTATAGCCTATTGACGCTTCCAAGTAAGGATCTATCTACGTTCCAAATTTCAATAAAATCGATTCAGCCGTTTAGGCGTGATGCTCAAACAAACAAACAAACAAACAAATAAACAAACAAACTTACAAAGACATTTATATATTTATATAGATTTAAACTATTATTTTTGCCAATAAAATGTTGTAATAAGCTTTAAATACTGACACATAGTAATATTTTAGTGTTTTCTCCTATTCAAATCATCTTGAAAAAGAGTTTCAAGGGTTTTTGGGTTTTCAGTCGTGGTGGTCATTCTCGTGGAATTGCCCATATGTCCGCATATTTCGTTTTTGGTGGATTCTGATCCAAAACCTTTTACCGGCTCAACAAACATAATTATTTTCCGCAAACGTAGTTTCGTAGTTTCATCTTTAAACCATTTCTGATAATCTGAGAATATTTTAGCAAAAGCTTATCCCTCTAGGTTGAGACAGACGTACGGACATATCTCAATCATCTTAGAATCATATAACAATCCAGGTGATAGGGACTTCCGAACTTTGACAGTTGATAGCGGCCATATTGTTGAAACTACATCTGTTGAATGAATTCAATTTCAAGTGTTCAACAAAACGTGCATATGATAAAAATGTTTTATCAAAATGGATGTTCTGTTCGATTTGCATCAAAAAATCATTTTCAGCGATAAAATCCATTTCTGGATGAATGGGTACGTCAACAAATAAAATTGTCGCATTTGAGACGTTACCAATGCATACCGAAAATGTCACTGGTTGGTGTGGATTTTATACAGGTCCTTATTTCTTAATGGCCAGGCCATTATCGTTAACGGCGAGCGCTATCGATCGCTGACTACCAACTTCTTTTGGTCTGAATTGTCACACAGCTCATGCCACATTGAACGTTCCGCATGAGCGATTTGTGGGCGTGGTCTCCTCACGTGGTGGTGACGCTAACTGGCAACTGAGATCGCGAGATTTGTCCCACTTATAATTTTTTTTTTTTGTGTGAATTTTAATTCGATTACAGATACTTACAGTTATCTGTTACACTCATTAAAATTCGGAACATCTAAAATAGACCCTATTTTTATGTTTTTTTCCAAAAAACGTCTTCATATCATTTCCCTTATAGAAACATTTTTTTCGGACAATATATTTTGTATAAATTTCTGAAATAAAACTTAACATAAATGCGTGTAAATAGAAACTGGCTTATTTAAGGACATTTTAAAGAAACATTTAAGATTTATCTAAAAATTTCTAAAAACGCAAAGTCCAGATTTTGGTATTTAAATACAATAACGACGTGTTCGTTATTCGTTACAAAAACTTATTTTTTTAAGCCATTATTTTTAAAAGACAGTTTATTTTTCTTACAACGTTATAAATCGTACTATATTTTTATTTAAACGCAACACTTTATCACGACGTTAGCCATCGACTGACGGGGGGTAGAGCGGCTCGTAGTACACTCTTACGGAGAGAGGCACGATGATGACGGGGAAAGGCTTCCCGTAGTTCACTCTCACAGAGGGAGGCTCGGTGATAACGGGGAAAGGCTTCCCGTATATACTCTCTACACGTCTTAAGCCGCAGGGCACCACCACGGGCGTCAACAATAAGGAGTACCGGAGTGGGAAGACGATTGAGTAGGATAGAAACGAGTATAACCGCAGAATCCCAACAATACTCAGTTACCACAGTTTTATTAGGTTACAGAGGTATAACTCCTTCTCCGACTAATAAAACCTTTAGTAAATCTTTACCAGAAAGTAAAAAGGCAAACTAAGAGAGTGGATATAACCTCTATTCTCTAAGTTTGATACATTATTTTTCTGCCAGAGCCGCCTGCTGGCTAACTGACTGTTTATACACAAATGTCCTTCTTTTATAGAGCAGACCAACCATGCATACGTACACAATAACTAATAACACAGCGATGAAAAACTGTCCCATGGTTCCTCTTAAGTGTACGGATATTTGTTTTGTTTCCCTATTTACTACTAGGTGGCGTTACTTAAACTAACTACCAATAACGTTTGAACAAATTTGAATAATAATAACAAATACAAATAATTGACAACTAATGTGAGGTATAAACAAGTGCCTACGACTTTTGCTCGTCACAATACAGCAACATTTTAAAAGATATCACACGGTATGAAAGACCTTAATTTTTGGGACATATTTTCCTTTTTTTAGGAATTTTGGCATTTAAAAGCAGACGATCTAATTATTTTCCAAATTTTATTTCGGTATCTTAATCCGTTCAAATTTGACATTCTGGCCAAGCAGGTGTTTTTTCTTATCCATGTAAATTATTGCCTATTGTTCTTAGCAAAGTGTGTCCCAAATAGTTTAGATATCTATTTCTTCAATCTTTCGAAAAAAAATTTGAAAAAAAAAATTTGTAATTTTTTTTCCAAAATTAAAAACTTTTTGACTTTTTTTCAAAATGGGTCCATTTTTATTTTTTTCCTCAAAAGAAAGCCTAGATATTTTCCTTGAAAACCTAATTGGTCGCTTAGTGGGATGCGAGCGAGATATCTATCAAAATAAATGTTTTGTAACTCAAAACATAAAATTTTTGACTTTTTTTTCCAAAATCAAAAACTTTGTTGAACTTTTTTTCCAAAATGGGCCTTGTTTTCAAAATGTTTTTTTTTTTTCCTCAAAAGAAAGCCTAGATCCATTCCTTTACGAGGTTTTTGGTCACTTAGTGGGATAGGAGTGGGATATCTTTTTTGCCTTTTTTTCAAAATCTTTTTTGCTCAAAAGAAAGCTTAGGTCCATTCCTTTAAGAGGTTTTTGGTCTACATTATCATCTAGCAATGTGAAATTTACCACAGATAGTTTCTAGTTATAAGTAGACTCAACTATCCAAATCGGGTAACCAGATAAATGTTTTTATACAAAACGAACCAGAATAGGTGACCGTATTATATTGGTGGTGGGTAATATGATTCGACATAGCCGAATATAAAACTCTTACTTGTTTTGTGCTGCTGTTTAGAAAGGAGTTATTTTTCCCACCAGAAGTAATCTATTGCAGAGTCAATTATCACTTTGTATTCCGAAGTTTACTCATTGTAATATACGTAGGGCCAATGGAATTCTGCATATGACACACAAGTTGAAAAGACTATTCACCAAAAACTGCTGAATACGTACATACATATGGTCGGCCATTGTACATGTCTTGTAAATGTGATATTTCAGCATTTAACATTTGTTGTAAAAATATGTAAAACATTTTTGTTGTTGTTATTGTTGCTGTAGTTTTTCATTTAATTTTTTGTTCTGTTCTCTTTTCATTTGAAGGACATACCCATGGTAATCGCTGGCAATAAATCGGACCTGGCCAAAACACACAGAGAGGTCAAATTGGAAGAGGTAACAGATTGGGTTTATTGTGAATTGCCTCGTTTAAGGTGAGTCTGAATATGTGTATGTGTGTGTGTTTGTCTGTATTTTAAAATTTAAATATTTACTTTTTTTTGTTGTTTTTATCATGAATAACAAAATAGAGCAAAAATGGAAAATGTGTTTTTGTTAGTGGTCTTTTACTGTTTTGGTTTATTTGTCATTCTGTATCCAACTGACACTTAATTAGTTTGAATTTTTACAATGGTTTATTTCAATAATGAAAACAGCAAATATTGAAAATAAAAATAAAAATACTTTGTGATATAAATAATAGAGTTAAAATGATGGCATACATAATTTAGCACATTTAACATTATTATTTAACACATAATTGATAGTTTGATTGATGTTTGCGTGATGATTAATTATCTTATTAAGCAGCAATTATTTGTATAAGTATATTCAAAAGATATTTTTTATAAAAATCATCATAACATTATTATGATTATTTATTAAAACTTAGTTAGAAATGAAAAAATTGTAGCTACTGATCCAAAATTTAATTTTTCGCTCTGAAATTAAAACGGCTTATTGGTGTATAATTGTATAGAATTGAGCACGAGCTGTTTTTTGAAGTACTCAATACTGAAAAGTAACTCTCAATACATACATTTAAAAAATATATATATAAAGAATTAAAAACCAATTAAATATAAAATATAAACATTTTCTGATAACGATAAGCTATTATAACTTGACACCAAAAATAATCATATAATCTCATGCTAATCTCAAATCCAAAATTTTACATTTTCAAAGTTTTTTTTTCGACTACGAAGACAAAAACTCGATCATCCTAATACAATTCTAGCGGGGGGCCTGTACCTAAAAAATTTGATCCGTCCATACAATCTTTGAGTACTCTATTGCTTATGCATATACCCTTGCATTTGCATGTATATACCCTTGCAGTTTTCATATAGAAAACTGTCTTCTTTAGACAGCTTCTTTAGACAGTTTTCATATAGAAAACTGTCTTCTTTAGACAGTTTTCATATAGAAAACTGTCTTCTTTAGACAGCTTCTTTAGACAGTTTTCATATAGAAAACTGTCTTCTTTAGACAGTTTTCATATAGAAAACTGTCTTCTTTAGACAGTTTTCATATAGAAAACTGTCTTCTTTAGACAGTTTTCATATAGAAAACTGTCTTCTTTATACAGTTTTCATATAGAAAACTGTCTTCTTTAGACAGTTTTCATATAGAAAACTGTCTTCTTTAGACAGTTTTCATATAGAAAACTGTCTTCTTTAGACAGTTTTCATATAGAAAACTGTCTTCTTTAGACAGTTTTCATATAGAAAACTGTCTTCTTTAGACAGTTTTCATATAGAAAACTGTCTTCTTTAGACAGTTTTCATATAGAAAACTGTCTTCTTTAGACAGTTTTCATATAGAAAACTGTCTTCTTTAGACAGTTTTCATATAGAAAACTGTCTTCTTTAGACAGTTTTCATATAGAAAACTGTCTTCTTTATACAGTTTTTATTTAGAAAACTGTTTTCTTTAGACAAGTTTCATATAGAAAACTGTCTTCTTTAGACAGTTTTCATATAGAAAACTGTCTTCTTTAGACAGTTTTCATATAAAAAATTGTCTTCTTTAGACAGTTTTCATATAGAAAACTGTCTTCTTTAGATAGTTTTCATATAGAAAACTGTCTTCTTTAGATAGTTTTCATATAGAAAACTGTCTTTTTTAGACTGTTTTAATATAGAAAATTGTCTTCTTTAGACTGTTTTAATATAGAAAACTGTCTTCTTTATACAGTTTATATATAAAAAACTGTCTTCTTTAGACAGTTTTCATATAGAAAACTGTCTTCTTTATACAGTTTTTATATAGAAAACTGTCTTCTTTAAACAGTTTTCATATAGAAACCTGTCTTCTTTAGACAGTTTTCATCTTCCTTAACAACAAGAAACTTGATATGAAATTAGACAAACACAGTGCAAAATGTAAATCAATGTATGTCCGAAATGTATAAGTATCCGAGTTATTGTAATAACTAGACTGGCGCATGTCCAAACTATCGAAGTTGCACTGTACTTGATAATTATTTGAGTGTAGCCCATATTGTGTTTCCTATTAAATGACTGCAATAAATAATATTGTGAAATAGTAATCCTTTCTTGATTTAAGTGAATCCTTACTTAACCTACTTTCCACACCGCTACAAATTGGTTTAAATACGAAATACTTAATTATTTTTTGAGTGTACCCCATAGTTTTACACATTTCCCATTAAATGAATGCCATAAATAAAATAGCATTGTGAATAAAAATAATTTGCATAATTTCATTACAGTTTATATTCCAATTAGCATTTTATAAATACAAAATCAGTTTAAAATATTAAATTACAATTTGGTATTTTTAACACCATATTATTATTTTTATGTATAAACATTCCATTTTATTCATAAGCATTGCATACTTAGTTTAAACAAAAAAATTCAGCGAAATTTAATTCTCTCTAACTAATATGGTTAAAAATTTTGTGTATTTATCACTATAGTGGCATGTTGTATTCTAATCGTATGTAAATTATTACTGGACATTCATATGCACTAATGATATTTCAGTAATATTCAAATTCACAATATAATACCACAAATACTGTGACACTTTTAATTTAAATGCACGCAAATTGCTTGAATGCCATTTAGATTAAATCTCTAAAATATAATGTACCATTTAAAAATGATGGGGGGAATATTGAGTTTGTCATTCCGTTTGTAACATATCGAAATATTTGTCGCAGACCCACATTGGGATATATATTCAGAGTGTTCATAAGATTCTAAGATGATCTAGCTATGTCTGTCCGTATGTCTGTCTGTTGAAATCATGATAGGGAACAAACGAAAGGAGCTGAAATTTATCACAAGCCTCCACACAAATGTCCCTACGGAATACTGTTTAAGCATCCATAAATATGGATACCAACATATTTCAGAGATTTATGCACATTAATGAACTTTTCGTTACTAAATTTGGTAGTACGAGTTCAGCATATATAAAACTTATTTGTGCTTAACTTGGTTTGGATATATTTATAATTAAGACATTTATGAGAGCTTAACTATTTTCAAATAGGGCTGTTTATGGGGGGTAGGAGAAATAATGAACGGATTCTTACCAAATCAAGCTTAGTCCTTGGGGCAATATAAAAGGTTGTGGACGGATAGACGGACGGAAGGACATCTCTTAATCGACTCAGAAAGTGATCCTGAGCAGATTTGTATACATCAAGGTTATACTAGGTTTCCTGGCAGCCACGAACTGAAGAAGAAGTGCAGCTCACGTGGGTTCAGGCAATAGGTCCCTTTGTGTTAGCTGAAAATAAAAAGACAGAATATGGACAGAATAGATATGAAAAAAGAGAAGGGCGCAGTCAAGATTTTGTAAAGATTGAAGAGTGAAGATAAAGAAATACGAGAGAGACAGAGAGAGGAGATTATTATTTGGTCTTTCCGTGGAGATCCCCATATTTGGACTGTTTAGCCAGTTACTATTCCTTACAAAGGCATTAATGCACTTAAATTCGAGATCTCAGAGAGACTAGTTAGGGAACGATCTACCAGAAACCTTAAGCTTAGATTTTCTAATACCGGACAGTAACAAAGATGATGAAAAATTGTCTCATCCTCCTCGTCGTTTTGACATCTACTGCAGAAGTCGTTGTAGGGGAAGGCAAGTCTCTTTGCGTGGTTGCCAATACATTAAGGTGGGTGCTAGGACAATATTTTTGCAACATTACAAACACCTGCACTAACCCAACATACCCTCCTCACTATGGTGGTGTAGAGTATAAAAAGTGCCGCTGTTTCACACCAATTGCTCACACAAAGCTTATGGTGGATGTGTTCCATCGGTTTCAATGTACAGAAGTGATGATTTTGACACGGAAGACAAAGATCGTCCAGGCGAAGATCAAGAACTTGAGGCATTAGTCCATGAAGGTAGTTGTCAAATGCAACAAGAGCTTTCAAAATCATTGGGAGCTACTCAAGCAGCAATTTCAAAACGTTTGCAAGCAGCTGGATTCATCCAAAAACCGGGGAATATAGGTTCCATACGAATTGAAGCCGAGTGACCTTTCATATCCGAAATGATTCTGTAACGCTAAAAAAAACTAATTTTTGCACAGAATCTTACTTGCGATGAAAAATGATCGCATGTGAAGCCCGGCCAACCAGCCAAATCGCACCAATGCTAAATATCCATGGCGCTAAGGTAATTCTCTGTATTTGGTGGGAGCAAAAGGGTCCTATCTATTACGAAATGCTGAAATCTGACCTGAACATCACAGGAACCTATACCGAACGTAACTGATTTGTTTGAAGCGAGCATTGACCGAAAAACGCCCATATAATAGGCAGACATGAAACTTTAATATTCCATCATGACAACGCTCTGCCACATGTTGCAGTACCTGCTAAAAACTATTTAGAATGAAGTGGTTGGGTTGTATTGCCTCACCCGAGCCCCGTTAGACTACTATTTGTTTCGATCGATGCAGAACGCTCTCTCTGGGATACGATTCATATTGGCTTGATTCGTTCTTGGCCTAATAATATGAGCATTGGTTTCGAAATAAAATATTTATGATGTTTTGAAGTTGCAACTTTAAGAATACCGTTATTTCACTAAAACGAAGTCATCGAGAAAAACTTGTAAAAGTATTTCCGTACTCTATGAACTCCATCAAAGCAGAATTGCTATATGAGAACGCCTGCATATCTTTTTCGTTGACTTTTGTATCACTGTGTTATAAAATATATATTTTTTTAAACAAAATAGGATCAATATTCTTGTATGTACGTTCATACATAATAAAGAGAAAAAAATGTTTGTATTGCGGACAGGGAGTAAATTTAAAAGGTGTTTCTTTCAACTATGGGCAGATTTATCTCGTTCATAAGTTCTTTAGGAGGAAACTTATTGGCTTTCCGTAATATAAAAAGACGTGCTGGATTGTCTAATTTTTTGCGCTAAAAAGTTTGATTATAGACCAGCTAGCGTTTTCTGTTATCTACAATGTTTATCTACAATGTCATTAAATTTACAAATAATTTTGTCAAAATTTCAATCTGTATTTTGAACAGCACAGCCGTAAAGCTCTCTTACTTGACTTTTAATAAACATGTCTTTTGAATTTGAAATTTAAAGAAACTGCAGTTAATCTATTTACAAATAAGACATACACATTTAAATTGCCTATTTGCCAACTATAAATATATTGTATATATAAAAATCCCATAAACATAAAATACATTTATTTCTGTTTAATTTACAGTCATTTATATTTTAATTTCTGAACATTAAATGTTGTACTGAGACTCGTGACCAAAAGCAATAAAAAATCTTATTGTTGTTGTTGCATATCTTTTTTCTAGGTTATTGTTGCAAAATATGTATGTGCATGAAAGGATAAAGTAGCAAACCACATTATGCTATAAAGTTTTTAGTTTTTTTTTTTTATTCTTTAAATTTTTCTATATTTTTTTGTAATGAGACAAAGAGGCACCACCACCAGCCAACGTTATTCGCATTTATGTGCTAGCAAACTTTCACAATTCTGTTTAAATGCAGTCAAAGAACTTTATATTTTGTGTTGGTATATTTATGCTGAAATTTTTAATGCATTTTTTAGATTTAAAGATTTAAACTTTTACAAAGTAAAGTGTATTTCATAATTTTGGATAAACGCGTTAGTTTTGAAATGTGGGTATAGATTTAAATTACTCTGGTAGTTTTTTTATGTGTGAGTATGGAATATCAACCCTTCGAATTCAAAAATATTTGTTATATACTTATGTTCTACATGTCCTTGCAAAATTTGAAGTTCTACACAATCGCTTTAGTTTGAAATTTTTTCAGAGGTTCAAATTTCATATTTGGTCAATTATCATGTCGTATTGTCATATATCCTGTAGTATATCCTGAAATACGCTACGTAGCAGAGACCAACCCAGCAGAGACCAACGCAAAATGCCAAAGTGTCGGTTAAGCCGAGCCGCCGAGTCGTGATATATTAGGACATTATGACAATATGACTGATATGAGACCTTGTGAATTGACCAATTTTTATTGCTTAAATTTTTAAATTACTTAAATGTTTTGAGCTGTTAACCAGAGCTTCTATAGAAATCGTTGTACCGTAGGCTCAGTCTTCTAGCATGTGTCCCAATTATACAGTATCCTGTAATAAAGGAGACAATTTGCCTTATTTGCTCACGACGGTAATCTATAAGAAGATTTGTCCTGCTGGCATCATATACTGTCCAAGTCGGCCTCGTTGTAGCACAGGAAGTCTCATTAGTTCACCTGTTTTGAGCAGTCTCATATAGATTCTTGCATTTAACAAGAGAAATACCAGAAAAGGGTTCGATCGCCTCCTCACTCATCATCGCTCCACTTTTGGTCAATTCATCTGCTATACAATTACCCTGATTTCCATCGTGTTCAGGGACCCATATAAGCGTTATCCTGGAATGTTTCGCTATAGATATCGTGAAGACACCCGCTATTCCGTTAACGGCAGCCTTGCTATCAGCAAACATACACTATCACCAGATAATCGATACTACCTCAGCCAATTGGATGCACGTTTAATGACAGTTATTTCCGCCTAAAGAGTAGTACAGAAGCCTAAAGTAGGATTTTATCCCAAAGCTCTCATTATAGAAACCTCCACTGACCCTTATGCCCCTTTTAGAGCCATCAGTATATATCCTTATGACATCATCAGGGGGCAAGAGTCCGCGATGCCATAATTCCCTATTTGAGATTATAATATGGAAATGCCTATCTAAAATAGGTTTTGTGGTGCAATAATCGACATTACTATGAATGTGCTCATAGTAATTCAGTATTCTAGAATGTTCAAGGTTCTTACCAGACCACGAACAACCAGCATTTAGTCTCACAGAAGAGTAGAAAGCTATTTGTATCACCATCAAATCCACTGTTAACCAGTTTAAAATAGTAAAAAGTGCCTTATAGGAGATAGACCTTATAGCGCCTGTAACCAGTATCGTGATAGTCCTTATAACTCCCTCAACGGCCTTCCGGTGAGTCGCATTATCCAAGGCCTGCCACCACACCAATACTCCATAGAACAAGATGTGTTAAACACCGCTTTGAAGATCCAATTGATACCCATTGGCATAGAACCCCAGCTATTACCAATTGCCCTTTTACAGGAGTAGATGGACACATAGGCCTTATTAATCCTATTCTGAATGTTTAGATTCCAGAATAATCTTTTATCTAAAATGATGCGAAGATACTTTACATTATCCCTGATCTCAAGACTGATTCCATTCAGTCTAAGTGGTCTAAAGTCTGCGATCTTATACCTCCGAGTGAAGAGAACCAATTCCGTATTAGGGGGTTCACACTAAGTCTACTCGAAACACTCCATTCAATCAGTGTACTTAATGCCGCAGCATTTATCACCGAACAAATTTTGCTTTGTGACAACTTGCCCGATGTATGAATACCATATATTTCGAATTTGAAAGTATGAGTGCATACAACATTTTTCATCGGCGAAGCATTATTTTCTGAAGAACTTAAATCGCGTGTTATATGTAATTTTGAGGACAATTATCATGATTAATAAGTTATGTACGATTGCATCTTTGAAAAGCCCTTTGGGGCATGGTTGTACATCTTGGTGAAATCTCACACATTGATGTTATGCTTCAAAGGTAAATATGGATCCATTGAGGACCAGGACTTATCCTGTTGGATCGATGGTGAGGTCACTTCGGTGAATAAGTGGTGGCTGTGGTTTAAAACCCAAAGCAAGTTGATTAAGTGCCTGATGTTTGTGCTAGTGGCAAACCTCTCGATCAAAGTTTATTGTAAAAATATCTTTAGTCAAATTCTCTAAAATTATTAATAATCCTTACTTATATACGTATATAAACATGTGGTTTTTAAAAAATTTAATTGTTGGTTTTCGAATCAACAAGCACTAGCATCATCTTAAATAACAAAGATAATTTATAAATCAATTTCTAAACTAAATCACCATTCTGATAAACAAAATATGCATCATGATAAATCAAAGAATTACATACAAAACTTGTTACCCTTCAAACTCATACTAAGATTGCAACGGAATGCTTATTTACCATGGATTAAACCAAAGTCGATAAACACAATATTTTTTCATTTCAAATAATCCATATCCACATATAGATATTATGGGTGTACGTACATGCTATCCCACTAAACATTATTTGGCGATTTCTCTGAATCTCAGAATTTTCTGTACTTATATGCAAAGACTAGACTACCTTCCATTCAAAAATGATAACAAATGTTTTATCAGGAATTTATTATATATCCGTCAAATATGTCTATGATTTCTGTTATAATTTCCCTAGAAATTTACCTCAGAACTCGTACAGAATTCAGTCTGATAAATCTGAAAAATTTTACGAATTTCCTCAGAAAATGAGTTACGATTTCTGGTCAATCACTCACACAAACATCGGTCTAGTGTGAGTCAGACGTCGAATTCGAAATATATAATGTGTACAGACTGTCGGTACAAATTCTAAACGAATACGACAAAAAATGTTTAGGGGTATACTAAGTACAGCTATATACATGGGTACAGTGTATGTTTATGGGTGACGTAAGTTAAGTTGTGTCAAAGAGCATTGTACGCTTCTAAACAACAATGACATAGAAAACAATGCATCCAAACATACGAGTACAATACACACATTCCCACTCTTTCACTCTCTCTCGTATATTATCCCAGCAGTTTTACAAGTAGTCAATGTATCCCTTACAGACAGTAATTAAACCCTACACCACCATAGTGAGGAGGGTATAATGGATTTGTAAAGATGCTTGTAACGCCCAAAAATATTAGCCTAACACCCACCTTCAAGTATACCGATCGACTCAGAATCACTTTCTGAGTCGATTAAACGATGTCCGTCCGTCCGTCCGTCCGTCCGTCTGTCTGGCTGGCTGGCTGGTTGGCTGTCCATGTAAACTTTGTGCCCAGAGTACAGGTCGCAATCTTGAAGATATTTCGATAAAATTTGGTACATATCATTTTTTCTGCCCAAGGACGAACCCTATTGAAACTGGCTGAAATCGGTTCATTATTTCACCTAGCCCCCATACAAATGTCCTACCAAAATTGGACTTTATCGGTCATAAAAGTTTAATTTATATATGTATCTACACAAGTTTTTCTCTAAATAAGTTTTATATATACAGAATTCATGTCACCAAATTTTATGATGAGCGGTCCATAATTAGTCATAGCTGCCATATAAGGCCTGCTTCCGATAATCACTTTAACGATCATAAATCTCCTAAAAATGTTGGTATACACATAAAATTCAACATAAATAACTTTTATATGGACATTAATCACACTACCTAATTTCATGGTGATCGGTCCATAATTGGTCATAGCCCACTTCCGAAAATCGCTCACGAATATAAATTATTGAAATTTTTAAAGAAAAATGTTTTTGCTCATTTCTCATTTATATAGTTTGGGTCATTTGTCACGTATGTGCTCTTTGTAGTACAATTACTTTATATATTTCAGAAAATCTAGTGTTAAGTCAATTGTCACTTTAGTGTCTCTAAGTAATCTAAAGTGTAGCCACTTTAAACATTTATTTTATACTGCATGTTAAAAAGTAGTTATTTAAGATTACTAGCAGTTTACATATTATTAAATTATTGGAATAATTTGTATAAACTCGAATAATACAAAACTGTTAAAGTAATCGGAGGAAGGTTTGTTTATAGTCAATCGGTTATTGAACCATCTAAGTAGTAGATGTCTTTTAAACTGACTGTTTTAGATTAATAAGCTTTCGATTAAAGCACATACATGTTAAATTAACTAGTTATGTAGCTTATCTAGTGACTACTTTAGGACACTGACCCTATGTTACAGCTATGTGAATCCCATGCGTTGACTACTTTGAACCAGCTATCATACAGTCTTCTTGTAGTCTATGTAGGGTCACTTCCATTTAAGGACATGCACATCTGAAAATAACTGGTCATATAGATAATTATGTTACCGGCTGTGACCCCAAATTATAAGTAAATTCAATAGTTCGATACAGTCACCCAGAACAACAGGGTATATATGAAAGACACTTATTGTCCATGTATTCCAACTGTTGTCCATAAAATCCATACATACTACAGTTTAAGCACAAATACGTTTAAGATCATTATGAACACTTAACTTTGCCATCGCATGCAAAAACTACAATGCAAGGCAGGCTAGCAATCAGGACAAAAACAAAAAAAAAAAAGAGAGAAGAATAATAAAAGCCATTAAATACATAGCAACGCATTTATTTTCATTGCAAAATATTGTTGCCAACTTTAGTGGGGCATTCAGTTTTATAGTGCATAGTTTTATTAGTGATTTTGTACAAAATGTACACTAAACAGAAGGCAATTGATATTATAGTTTAAATTTTTTTTTTTCATTTAGTATTGTTAACTGAAATCTACTTGTGCTGGTAATTGATGAAATGCAATAAAGTTTTTTCAAATTGTAGTTTGTTGTTGTTCGGTCTGCAGTAAAATTTTTATAGCCTGTCGTTAAAATTTTTTTTTAGTGACATATTAACCGTTTGTATGAATTGAATTTAGTAAATTCAAGTACAAGATTTCAAAATTTTTATAACCACCATAAGAAAAGGTGGGGGGGGGGGGTATATTGAATTTGTAGTTCCGTTTATAACACATCAAAATATTTATAGCTGGCCCACATTAGTATATATTCATAAGATTCTAAGACGATCTAGTTATGTCCGTCCGTCTGTTTATTGAAAACACAATACGTCGGAAACAAAAGGACAATTTTCAACAAATACTCTCTGTTGATATTACAAATGGGCAATAGCGGTCCATGATTTGACCTAGCCCCCATACAAATGTCCTTCCGGAATACTGTTTGAGCAGTCATAAATATGTTGACTACGCAATAAACCTAACAAAATTTTGCACATTTAAGTTCTAAGGAGTGAGATCGTAAAACTCTTAAGACGCGTTTTTCATTATTATTATTATTTGATTTTTTTTTTTTATTAATTTACCTTTGTAAAACATGTCAGTTATTATGGTTAATGTCAATTAAATTCATTTGTTGTTAATCTGATTAAAATGAGTGACCAGAAAAAAGTGCGTACTAAAATTATTAAATATTTTCAACAAAACCCAAATTGCTCCTATAAAAAGTTGGTCAAGCATTCAAAGGTCTGCCGTCAAACTGTTTCCAATGTTATTAAACAGTACCGGGAGAACTTGTCCGTTGATAGAATATCTGGTTCAGGTAGAAGGAATGGTCCACATGATGTTTCTAAAGTCAAAAAAATAGAAAGCATTTTCAAAAGAGCTCCCCACACATCTGGTAGGAAAGCAGCTCAAAAAATTAAAGCTAATGCAGGCTTAAAAACATACAAGGGTCAAAAAGTTCCTGACAGGAACGCTTCTAAAAATTTAGAGGCCAAAAACAGAGCATGGAAATTGAAGTCAAGTTTTATAAAAAAAAAAATGTTCTTGCTGCATAATGGATGACGAAACGTACGGTCTGGCAGATTTTTCGCAACTTCCTGGTCAAAAATTTTATGTTGCTGATGCTCGAGGAAATGTTGAAGAAATGTTTAGGACCCAAAAGCAGTAAAAATTTCTTGGTATGGCAAGCAATATGCAGTTGCGGCAAAAGAAGCCAATCATTTGTTACAACGGGCTCTATTAATAACGAAATTTACATAGAGAAATGTCTACAAAAAATGCTGCTTCCATTCGTAAGACTTCATAATCTGTCCACCTATTTTTGGCCTGACTTGGCATCCTGTCACTATGGTAAACACGCCCTTGAGTGGTACAAAAACAATAATGTGGTATTTGTACCAAGAGAGACAAATCCTCCAAACTACCCGGAGCTAAGGCCAATGGAGAGATATTGGGCTTTTATTAAAAGACAATTGAAGAGCATAAAAAAGGTGTCCAAAAGTGTGGTAGATCTTAAACGGAGATGGACAGGTAGAGCAAAGTGGCAGAAATCACTATAAAAACAATAATGGAAGGGTTTCCGAAAAAGGTTCAAAATTTCATCACTACTGATTAAAACTATAACAATATTTTTTTTTTTCTAAATTGTAATAATAATTTCAATCAAATAAAAAAATTTAAATTGTAAGTTTAGTCGTTTCGTTTTTATTAACATATATGTATGTTAAGAATTTTTCGATCTCACTCCTTAAGTATTCCGAAATAATACTGTAAAGTATTGTGAAAATCGGGCAACATTTGTCCCTAATCCCATTACAAGGTCCTCCTCAGAAAATGACTTGAACATTCATAATTGTTTTATAATAATTAATATCATGATGAAATTGAACATAAACATGTTTTATATGAACCTAAATCTTTCTACTAACTTTTGTGAGGATCGGTCGATAATTGACCCTACCCCACATATCAGAAAAATATTTTATTGCCAGATATTGATGGTGGGTATACCCACCTGTGCAGTACTTCCTGTTCCTGTTTGAACTTCAATTAGTTCTATTTTTATATTAAAATTGAATTAAAATGAACCAAAAATACGCCATGAAAAAGTTCTAAATATCTATGAAATTTTGGAAAAAACAATTTTCTTTTAGCGATGTGGATAGAGTGATGTCTGTTTACATTAACATTCCAGTTATTGCCGCAATATAAGTAATTCATTATTGCCGAGAATATAAGCGAAATACTGTGAAAAAGACTATTGTGGTGAGACAATTAGCATTCCAATTTGTTTTCTCAGGATTTTCATCAGTTTCAAAAAAGTAGTGAAAAATTGGTAAAATTACCGGTAAATTTGTACCGAGAATTTTCAGGATAAAAACCGAGAATTTTCAGGATAAAAACGTGGCAATAAATTTTTAACGAATTGACTCCACAAGTATTAACATTCTAATGAGAAGATTTAACCCTCTAACCCACAAGATTACCTCAAGGCATGCATTACAAAACACGAATTATCTCAAAAAGTAATTATAATTTTTTTTTTTAATTTCAACGGTGACTTTAGTTACAGATTTGTTAACATTTCCCTCGAAGGTCGAAATGCATTCTGACTTTTAGTTTTTGTTCTGTCAGCTGTTTTGTGAGTGATGTCATAACTTTTGAACGTGAAATTTTGTTTGATTTTTTTTTTTTAAATCAAAGTTTTACTAACTTTTTGTCGCTCTATCTATTCGCAATATTTTCTTTCAGTCTATAAATTGGTAAATGTTAAACAATTAACAAAAAGTATGTTGAGAACGCAAAAGCTAAGGGGTGCCTCAGGGCACTGTTGTATAGTTTTTTACTTTTTTGTTATATTATTTTTTACATTTTTTATTATATACAAACATTATAAGAATGGCAGATAGAAACCGCAGACGAATTATATTATTCGCATTGACTCATGATCAGTTGGTACTCCTCAAGAAGATCCATAGCCAGGAGGTTAAAAAGTTGGTGAAAAAAACAAAACATCCAGTTAATGACGTCCGTTATGACAATATCAACCACTTTTTAATCTGGTTAGGCAAAAAAAAATGGTACAAACTATGCAAAAAGTAGGAATCACAAAAATGCTCAAAATGCGATCTTTATGTATGCTTCTCAAATGCCAAAAATTGTTTTTATGAGTATCATGGTAGAAAGTAAAACATGTTTTCTTGCATTTTGTATATTTTTCATTCGTTTTTCAATCAAATCGTATCATAATTAATGTCAACATCTGATTTTTTTACACATACCCTGAGGCACTCTTCACCATGTAGCACCTGGTTCCTAAACATAATTTGCAAATTAGTTTCTGATGGCTGTTCTGAATTTATTGGGTTATTGGAGTTTACCTTAAACAAAATTATTCGACAACTTTTTCGAAAAATATTGTTACGTTTTTACCTTTTAAAAACGGTGTTTTATTTCCTTTAAATAAACCGGATACTTTGGATTGCAAATAAAAGCAGTTTAGTAGCTTACTCTTTATTTATTCGAATTTACACAATAACAGTTTAAATAGTCACTAAGTGTTTTTATACAAATACACGTTTATGATTCACAATAATACAAACTCTTAAATTAGACTTTATAATGTACAAGACACTTGATGTTAACTCAAACAGGGCCTATTATAAACTAACTAACGACTGCCACTATTTATACGCAGCGCCATCTTCCTTCGAGTAACTTCCACAATGATCTTAACGGACCAAACTAGTATGTTCCAATTGTAGAGTTTTAAGCAACTTCAATGTTAATGTTAGCAGCTTCAACATTTATTGTTGTCATGCTTACACACAATGATCAACTCAAAGCTTTAATTCAATGTTGAAAGTCCCACAGCTATATTAATAAAATCCACAGATATGTTAATAATGACCACAGTTATGTTAACAGCTGTCAATCTGCCTGCAAAAAACATTGTCCACAAATACAAATCTCCAGAAATAGAGAGGTTGAGAAACATGATGTAACTTTAAACCAGCCGTTAAAACCGTTATATTTGAATTCAAATACAATTTCGCAACAATATCTATTTTTTTTCTTGGAACAGCACTCAGGGGATGAAGCCTACTCATGCAAAGCATTGTGTTAGAACTAGGAAAATAGGTTATGGGAGGGAGGATAGAGGGAGTAGTGTTTGTGAAAATTTGATTTGAATTTTCCTATATTGAAAGTGACAGGAAAGACTTTAAGTGGAAGCTTATTCCGTCAAAATAACTAATTTTACCTGTAATGTGCTGTGCGATCCACTGTCGAATCGAATTGATGAGCTCTTGCCGAAGAACGTGTGTTGCGTAAAAATCTACGCGTTTCGGGAACAAGTTCCTTAACACATACCATTGTAGTATCGGTAGAACAGTGAAACACAACCCACATTGCGACGATGTTCCTGTGATGCCCTACTGTCACCGATAATCACTTTTGATCTGTCCTGTACGCGGTCGAGTAACTCCAAAATAGACTTCGAAGCACCAGCCCACACATGAGAGTTGTATTCTATTTTAGGTCGGATATAAGTGTTATAAATAGTAAGGAAATCAAATGGAGTGAAGTATGTCTTACACCGTTTTAGAAAACCAAGGCACTTGAATGCTTCTTTCGACACTCGAAACATGTGTTTTGTCCAGCGGATATCGCACTGAATACTCATGCCTAGAACATCAAAAGCTTCTGATTCCTTAATATTTACACCACCCGTAAAAACAGATGAAGCAACATGATCTGTAGTGCATTTGTGTGTTAACATACTTACAACATTGAGTCCTGCGTGCATTAAATCGCCTCTTTTCACACAACCCCATTCAGAGATTGTCACAAGATCTTGGTTAAGCGTATCATTCATATTTTGCCTCATAGATAAGATAAGAAATAGAGTAGAAGAAAGGACGGAGCCTTGCGGTACCCCTGAATTGATATTGAACTCAGTTGATGAGATTCCATCTATAACAACTTGTATAGTTCGATCTCTGAGAAAGCTCAATATAAATCGAGAGAAGTTATTACCGACACCAAAAGCAATTAGTTTTGCTAAAAGCGCACCATGACATACTCTATCAAACGCTTTAAAACTATCAAGAGCCACCGCTTCACTTTCGTCAAAACGGTGTATGGAACGGCAACAAGTAATGTACAGTGAGACCTCGATTATCCGTAATGGTCGAGACCGGGAGCATTCTGAATAATCAATTTTCCCGGTGAATTGAGTACCAAGTTTTAGTAGTTTTTTAATCACGACAGTTTGTCGATAATGACATTTTTAAAGCTCCATATTGCACACAGATCCATCAGTTGTATTAAAGTCGTCCAATTTGGTGGACAAAATTTCACAATAACGTTTTCAGCATTGAAATCCTGCACGTCTGGATGTTGTCCAATGGCAATTTTACTACCATATTTTAGACCGATTTTCTTAAAATTCGCAGTCACTTCTGGTACTAAGTTATTGTTAAACCATTCTCATGGACATTTTTTAAAGCTCTTTCCAATAAGTAATTCTTTGCACTTGTGTGTACCAGCAGCATTAACGCAAACTAATGAGGTTAGACTCTCCTTTGAGACCTTGTGTCATTCTATGAAATTTTCATTATGGCAAACTAAACTTCTCTCAAGTAAACACTTTCCATTTTCCATTATCTCATTGGTGAGTTTTTTCATTGATTTGATTCATTTAATTTTTCCACAAAAATTGTGGCAGCTAATCAGCTGAATATCTTTCTCCTGCAGCATTAAGTTTGTGAATACAATGTCGTTTTTTTCTTAAATTTTGAGTGGAATATTTTAGATTTTCCTTCACAGTTAATCCAGAAATTGGAGTTCCTTTAAATCGTTCCTTCCGAAATTATTCATAAACTGCAAAATCTTCCATTTGTTTTTACCAATTTTTGAAAGATTTTCGGTTTCCAAAGACAATAACAGAATCACTTTGTTTTTTATAATGTCTAACACTTCTCATGCCAAAAGCTGTCGAAAAATCGATGGCACAATATCAAAAAATGTTGGCTTTACAAATCGATCGAGGGAATTTCCCTTTTTCGTTTTATTCACATTATGTTAGATTGTTCAAAAATAATCGAAAAAAATTATACAAATTTAGATCGATCTAAAAACAATTTCTTTTTCTTTCCCGGATAATTGACCGTGTTGCCGGTTAATCGAATCACGGATAATCAAGGCGTCACTGTAGTTTATTTTCATATAAATGTTCACAACAATTTCTAATTTTTTTATTGTGCATTATTTTTCAATAAATAATTTTGCCTATAGCATTTTTATACTCTACACCACCATAGTGGGGAGGGTATATTGGGTTAGTGCTGATGTTTGTAACGTGCAAAAATATTGTCCTAGAACCCACCTTAAATTATTCCAATCTTCTCATGAACACTTTCTGAGTCGATTAAGCGATGTCCGACCAACCGTCCGTCAGTCCGTCCTTGTATTCAATCTACAAGTCGCACTTTTAAAGATAATTCGACAAAATTTGGCACAAACTTTTATATTGCCCCAAGGACTAATTGAATTTGGTTAGAAACGCACCATAATTCTCCTAGCCTCCTATACAACTGCCCTATCTAAAAATAGTTAAGCTCTCATAAATATCTTAATTATACAGACAGCAGCACAAATAAATTTTATATAAGCTGAACTCGTACTACCTAATTTAGTACCGATAGGTCCACAATGTTCCATAACTCCCACACGCATAGAAAAAATATAGTTGTGCATATGGTTACAGTAAACAAGTATATGTTTGTGACAACCATTTATGAGAACAACATATTATGATATAAAGATTCATCATAGCAATGGTTGTCACAAACATATACTTGTTTACTGTAACCATATGTATGATTGATACAGTCATGAGAATCGTAAAATAACCATATTATGGTTACCGCAATCATTTAAATAGTTTCTGTGACTATAATATTGTTAAAAAACTTTTAAAAATGTAGAAATGGTTCCAGTAAATATGCACAGCTATATTTTTTCTCTGCGTGCATATAAGCACCATTCTCGAAAATGTCATTAATGTGCATAAATCTCTGAAATATGTTAGTATTCAATTAAAATTGAACATAAATATGTTTCATATAAACGCAAATCATCCCACCAAATTTTGTGACGATCGGTTCATAATTAGTCATAGCTCCCGTATAAATCCCACTTCCGAAAATCACTTTATCGAGCTTAAATATTTTAAAAATTTTGGTATTCAAATAAGATTCAATACAAATAAGTTCCATATCAAAAGAAAACTGTTTGTAATCATATACTCAGTGTAGGGTATCATAGTCTACACTTTCCTACTTATTTTATTTTAACACATTCATCACATATTACTATGTTATGTTGATTAAATTATGTTTTATTATTCTGAATATCAATTATTAACAAAATAAAGTACAAATCAAATAAATTGCATTTTTAAAATTTAACTAAAATAATTGTGCCCGAAATGTATATTCTGCGAAATTGATCTCTCAATTGTTATTGAGGGCTTAAGTTTCTTATTTATTTAATTTATTTTTTATTTTTTTCTTCTGAATATTAATTCTTTGACAATAATTGACATTGCTGCAATATCGTAAAAAACAGATATTCGATAAAATATTGTATATTTTTCACTTTGACTATCAAAAACTTTTTCTCAAAGTTATTACAGTTGCTGTTGTTTGACCCAAATTTTGTAACGCCAGCAAATAGAAGAAAAACAAAAAACAGAGCGAAAAAATATTAAAATAATATTTTCAGCTGAGAAATACTTATTCAGTACATATTGAGTTGCATTTTTCGGTCAACGTAGTATCTACCAGCAGACTAAAAGACTCCCCTAGAGTTCAGTAAATTTTTGTGCAAATAACAAAAACAAGAAAGCAAATTTGCAATTTCCAACCTCAACTATGTATCTATGAAGTGCCATGGCGTTAATAAAAAAGCATAGTTAAAGTGAAGTGAAAAAAATAAATTTTTTTTTTTTGGACAACAATTCACATACATTGTATATTTATAGTATGTATATATTTGTATATATTAGGGTTGTTATTCGAATAATCGAGGAAAATTATATTTTTTATTCAAATTTTACAGACATGAAATCGTAATATTCCATCATGGCAACGCACGACCTTGCAATACCTGTTAAAAAGTGTTTATAATGAAGTGGTTGGTAAGTTCTGTTCTAGTTCTGTTCTAGTTCTGTTCTAGTTCTGTTCTAGTTCTGTTCTAGTTCTGTTCTAGTTCTGTTCTAGTTCTGTTCTAGTTCTGTTCTAGTTCTGTTCTAGTTCTGTTCTAGTTCTGTTCTAGTTCTGTTCTAGTTCTGTTCTAGTTCTGTTCTAGTTCTGTTCTAGTTCTGTTCTAGTTCTGTTCTAGTTCTGTTCTAGTTCTGTTCTAGTTCTGTTCTAGTTCTGTTCTAGTTCTGTTCTAGTTCTGTTCTAGTTCTGTTCTAGTTCTGTTCTAGTTCTGTTCTAGTTCTGTTCTAGTTCTGTTCTAGTTCTGTTCTAGTTCTGTTCTAGTTCTGTTCTAGTTCTGTTCTAGTTCTGTTCTAGTTCTGTTCTAGTTCTGTTCTAGTTCTGTTCTAGTTCTGTTCTAGTTCTGTTCTAGTTCTGTTCTAGTTCTGTTCTAGTTCTGTTCTAGTTCTGTTCTAGTTCTGTTCTAGTTCTGTTCTAGTTCTGTTCTAGTTCTGTTCTAGTTCTGTTCTAGTTCTGTTCTAGTTCTGTTCTAGTTCTGTTCTAGTTCTGTTCTAGTTCTGTTCTAGTTCTGTTCTAGTTCTGTTCTAGTTCTGTTCTAGTTCTGTTCTAGTTCTGTTCTAGTTCTGTTCTAGTTCTGTTCTAGTTCTGTTCTAGTTCTGTTCTAGTTCTGTTCTAGTTCTGTTCTAGTTCTGTTCTAGTTCTGTTCTAGTTCTGTTCTAGTTCTGTTCTAGTTCTGTTCTAGTTCTAGTTCTGTTCTAGTTCTGTTCTAGTTCTGTTCTAGTTCTGTTCTAGTTCTGTTCTAGTTCTGTTCTAGTTCTAGTTCTGTTCTAGTTCTGTTCTAGTTCTGTTCTAGTTCTGTTCTAGTTCTGTTCTAGTTCTGTTCTAGTTCTGTTCTAGTTCTGTTCTAGTTCTGTTCTAGTTCTGTTCTAGTTCTGTTCTAGTTCTGTTCTAGTTCTGTTCTAGTTCTGTTCTAGTTCTGTTCTAGTTCTGTTCTAGTTCTGTTCTAGTTCTGTTCTAGTTCTGTTCTAGTTCTGTTCTAGTTCTGTTCTAGTTCTGTTCTAGTTCTGTTCTAGTTCTGTTCTAGTTGTGTTCTAGTTCTGTTCTAGTTCTGTTCTAGTTCTGTTCTAGTTCTGTTCTAGTTCTGTTCTAGTTCTGTTCTAGTTCTGTTCTAGTTCTGTTCTAGTTCTGTTCTAGTTCTGTTCTAGTTCTGTTCTAGTTCTGTTCTAGTTCTGTTCTAGTTCTGTTCTAGTTCTGTTCTAGTTCTGTTCTAGTTCTGTTCTAGTTCTGTTCTAGTTCTGTTCTGTTCTAGTTCTGTTCTAGTTCTGTTCTAGTTCTGTTCTAGTTCTGTTCTAGTTCTGTTCTAGTTCTGTTCTAGTTCTGTTCTAGTTCTGTTCTAGTTCTGTTCTAGTTCTGTTCTAGTTCTGTTCTAGTTCTGTTCTAGTTCTGTTCTAGTTCTGTTCTAGTTCTGTTCTAGTTCTGTTCTAGTTCTGTTCTAGTTCTGTTCTAGTTCTGTTCTAGTTCTGTTCTAGTTCTGTTCTAGTTCTGTTCTAGTTCTGTTCTAGTTCTGTTCTAGTTCTGTTCTAGTTCTGTTCTAGTTCTGTTCTAGTTCTGTTCTAGTTCTGTTCTAGTTCTGTTCTAGTTCTGTTCTAGTTCTGTTCTAGTTCTGTTCTAGTTCTGTTCTAGTTCTGTTCTAGTTCTGTTCTAGTTCTGTTCTAGTTCTGTTCTAGTTCTGTTCTAGTTCTGTTCTAGTTCTGTTCTAGTTCTGTTCTAGTTCTGTTCTGTTCTAGTTCTGTTCTGTTCTGTTCTGTTCTGTTCTGTTCTAGTTCTGTTCTAGTTCTGTTCTAGTTCTGTTCTAGTTCTGTTCTAGTTCTGTTCTTGTTCTGTTCTAGTTCTGTTCTAGTTCTGTTCTAGTTCTGTTCTAGTTCTGTTCTAGTTCTGTTCTAGTTCTGTTCTAGTTCTGTTCTAGTTCTGTTCTAGTTCTGTTCTAGTTCTGTTCTAGTTCTGTTCTAGTTCTGTTCTAGTTCTGTTCTAGTTCTGTTCTAGTTCTGTTCTAGTTCTGTTCTAGTTCTGTTCTAGTTCTGTTCTAGTTCTGTTCTAGTTCTGTTCTAGTTCTGTTCTAGTTCTGTTCTAGTTCTGTTCTAGTTCTGTTCTAGTTCTGTTCTAGTTCTGTTCTAGTTCTGTTCTAGTTCTGTTCTAGTTCTGTTCTAGTTCTGTTCTAGTTCTGTTCTAGTTCTGTTCTAGTTCTGTTCTAGTTCTGTTCTAGTTCTGTTCTAGTTCTGTTCTAGTTCTGTTCTAGTTCTGTTCTAGTTCTGTTCTAGTTCTGTTCTAGTTCTGTTCTAGTTCTGTTCTAGTTCTGTTCTAGTTCTGTTCTAGTTCTGTTCTAGTTCTGTTCTAGTTCTGTTCTAGTTCTGTTCTAGTTCTGTTCTAGTTCTGTTCTAGTTCTGTTCTAGTTCTGTTCTAGTTCTGTTCTAGTTCTGTTCTAGTTCTGTTCTAGTTCTGTTCTAGTTCTGTTCTAGTTCTGTTCTAGTTCTGTTCTAGTTCTGTTCTAGTTCTGTTCTAGTTCTGTTCTAGTTCTAGTTCTGTTCTAGTTCTGTTCTAGTTCTGTTCTAGTTCTGTTCTAGTTCTGTTCTAGTTCTGTTCTAGTTCTGTTCTAGTTCTGTTCTAGTTCTGTTCTAGTTCTGTTCTAGTTCTGTTCTAGTTCTGTTCTAGTTCTGTTCTAGTTCTGTTCTAGTTCTGTTCTAGAGTCCGGAATAATATTTTTCCTCGTTATTCACTCGAATAATCGAAGAAATTTTAAAATTTATTCGAATACTCAAATAATAAAAAAGTTTAAACTTTCATTCGATTAAAATAAAACTCGAATAATTGACCCTGCTAATATATATGTATGCATTTGGTATTTTAATATTAAAAAGTTTTTATTTCCCAGTTCATATTGTTTTGCAAGCAAAGGTGAAGTCTTTTGTTTCTTTGTTTATTTGAGTGTGTGCATAAAATTTAAATTAAATTTATTTATTTAGCAGTAAGCTGTGAGTGTGTACACTTCTGAAACAAAAGCTCTGAAAAAAATACAAATTTTAATTGGGTAAAACGGATCACAAGTCAATCTTGTCCAAATGACGCATGCAACTACGTTTAATACTTGACCTTATCTGTGCCAAAAGATCAAGTGTAAAACATTTCAATTTAATTTTTAAATAATACGCGCAGTTTTATGTATAAACAAAAGCTACATGTGTCGAATTGACTAACATTTATTCAAATTGTTTTGTCAAATCACCATGGACGGTTATAGTGTTCAACAAGACGTGCAAATGATAAAATTGTTTTATCAAAACGGTTGTTCTCTTCTAACACTAATTTTTAGCGATGAGGCCAAATTGTTTGATGAATGGATCTATCAACAAGCGAAATTATCGAATTTGGGACGATGTCAATACACATCAACTCCAAGAGCGTCCAATGCATTCCGAAAAAGTTACTGTTAAGAGTGGATTTCGGGCTGGCGATATCATCGGTCCATATTTCTTTAGGAACCTCGATGACAAGAGATTTCAACAGGACGGCGCTACATGTTACACAGATCGTACCACAGCGGACATTCTGCTTGAGCGATTTGAGGGCACGCTCATTTCACCTGGATGTGCTATGATAAAATATACTTTGTTTTATTTAAAGATAGGAAACGCTTAATAAAATACCCTTTATCACAATTCGCCTTACTCCCCACAGTGGAATGCTTTTAGCACAATATTTATTTAGAATTCATATTTTATTCCTCTAGCTCTTAAATTTCCTAAATAGATTTTAACACCATTATTATTATTTATTTTATTATATTATGTTTTCAATAATTTCCCCAGCTTAATAGAATAAATAATTTCTATCTAACAATCGTTTATCGTTTCAAATTCTTATACCATATGTGTGCAGCAGAAACATTTATTTTGAAAATATTCTATTTTGGAATTTGTCTACTCTTGTTACCAAACTCTTAGGTGTTTGTTTATCATAAACACACACACAAAAAAACATATTGTTTGTTATTTGAAGGAGACGATAACTGAGAAAAATAGAAATACTTACATACGTTTGTATTCGTGAGAGTATGTAACTAAACAAACACCTTTTCACCTGTAAGTGGATACGGAAGGAAACATTTAAGAAACTTTTGCACTAACTTACAGAATATCATGTGTGTAAGTGTTAATATACACTCAGGCACACCAAAAGTTACTCAGACACATGCAGGTAAATCCAATTTGTATGCTTTCTTCGCACAAAGTTGAATGGTTGGTTGGTGCAGGTCACGTATACATTATAATAGTAAATATTGTTAAAGTGTGCCACTTTAGCATATGGGGGTTTCCGCGGTTTCAAACGCGACATTTGTACGCATTTATAGAGGAAATTAAATTAAAGAAATCTTTACAATTTTGTTTATTATTAGATATTTTCGTTTGATTTTACAGGGGGCAAGTTTCGATGCAGCCTATTTTTAGTTAAACTACTTACAATGATAGAAGAGTAATTTACATAGGGTAACATAGAGACGTAATTATCAAAAACCTAAGTCTGTTGTCAAAAACCTAAGTCTTGCAACGACAAAATACATGCTAGTCAATGTATTTTGTTGTTGTATCAGACATATGATTTGTTGTATTTTTGTTTGACAATATGGAGTGTCTCGTCTCTATGTATAATTCTCTATGGTAATTTTTTTAAAGTTAGAAGATTCTCTGCCACCAAGTACGCATGGATTGCAGGAGTCATACATATCAGACCGAGTTTTTAGAGTGAAATATTGCGATTATTTAACAGGAAATTATGAAATCAAGGCTGGTGTTCCACAAGGAATTGTTCTCGGACCAACACTTCATTTGATATATACTTTTGATTTGCCTGTTATAGACTTACCATATCGACATTCGCTGATGATGGGGCAATACTTATTTCCCATGCAGATCTGCAGGTAGCTTCTACGGAATTGGCCAATTATCTCAGTCTCGTGGAGATATGGTTGAATAACTCTGGAGAATACAAGTAAATGCCCTCATCATATTTACTCTCAGAAGGGGTGACTGTCCACCTATCACACTCAATAACATAAACATTCCACAGACAGATACTGTTACATACCTTGGTATTCACTTGAATAGACGTCTTACTTGGCGTCGTCATATAGAGTCTTCACATAAAAGTTAAGAGCCTCTAGCCTTCACTGATTAATCAATGACCAATTAATATTTAATAGACAAAGTCATCCTGTATAAATGTGTTTTAAAACCAATCTGGATATATTGAATCCAATTGTGAAGCGTATCCAGAGAGAGCATTCTGTATCGATCGAAACAAATAGTAGTCTGAGGGCGAACGGTCTGGACTATAAAGCGGGTGAGGCAAAACATCCCAACCACTCCATTCTAAATAGTTTTTAACAAGTATTGGAACATTTGGCCGAGTGTTGTAATGATGGAATATTACGGTTTCATGTCTAGCCGCATACTCTGGGAGTTTTTCGACCATTGCTCGATTTAAACGAATCAGTTGCATTCGGTACAGCTTCCCTGTGACGGTCTGGCCATATCTCAGCAGCTCATAAAAGACAGGACCCGTGTGATGCCACCAAAAACAGAGCATTACTTTAGCGCCATGGATACTTGGCTTTGGTGTCGATTCGGCTGGTTGTCTGGGCTTCACATACGATCTCTTACGCTTCGGTTTATCACAATGGATCCAGTTTTCATCGCAATTAATGATTCGGTGTAAAACAATTTTTTTTATAGTGTTCAAGCATCATTTCGGACATGCAAAATCGTCTCTTGGCTTCAATTCGTATGGTACCCACTTTCCAATGCTTTTGGATGAATTCTGCTCGCAACCGTTTTAAAATTGCTGCTTGTGTAACTCCCAATGATTTTGCAAGCTTTTGTTGAGTTTTACAACAATCTTCATGTAAAAATGCCACCAATTCTTGGTCTTCAAAATTGTTTGGCAGGCCTGGGCGATCTATGTCTTTCGTTTCTAAATCACCACTTCTGAACCGCAGAAACCATCTCTTGCACGTTGAAACCGATGGAACACATTCACCATAAGCTTTGGTGAGCAATCGGTGTGCTTCAGCGGCATTTTTTTAAATTAAAGAAGTAAAGCAAAACTTCCCGCAGATGACGATTCGTTGGTACAAAATTCTACATTGTCGATGCAAAACAAACTTTTTTGTTTACACTGTAATGTTAAGTAATTAATTTGAATCGGAGGTGCGACGACGCGTGTTCCGATTCGTCCCATTTTTAGTTAAACTTCATGCAGTGATAAAAAATTGATTCATAAAAAGTTTGAAGATTTCCACAATTATAGTTCTGCAGATATTCGTAAATAACAATTTACGAAGTTTTGCGGATTTCACAATTATAGTTCACCAGATATTCCATAATAAATATTTACTTTGTATGGTAGGTGCCACGCCCACTTAAATTTTCAAAACAAAAAGTAGTTTACTGTTCCTTTCAGATATAGAGGAACATACAGTAAAAATTTTAAAAACTGTTTAGCCTTTTATAAAGTTCAAATAAAATGTGCAATCTGTAAACCCCATCCGATTTTGTTCAAATTTTCAGTATTTTTAATGAAGGAGAACAGTTATATCTTGGTAGCATCGAAAATTTAAGAATACTTAAGAGACAATGACATTAAAATACATAAAATCAAGAAAAATTAAGAATAGCTGAATAATTGTATAAACAGTTTGTTTAATAGAATGTTAGAAAAAATCACTTGTTTTTGTGGAAACACCCATATACATCATGCCCTCACAGAATGTGGACACTAAAGTGTTCCGAGAATCAGTTTTTTCTTTTTTTGTGAATCTGTTGCTGGAATTTCTCTCAAATTATGACTATTTATGAGGTGAAAAATCAGTATAAAGTTTTAAGTTACCTACAAGCGCTTAAAGGGGCAGGATTGGCATTTTAGTGAAAAAATTTTAGCTTATTTTTATGAAAATAATTACAAATTTGTTTCCTCTGCAGTTGAAAATTTTTTTTTTGTTATTGATATTTTTTTACCTTTTTAACTCTGTTCAATTTCCAATATGTTTTTGCATATCTTTGCTTATTCGAAGTTTTTACAAAGGAAATTTGTGGAAATTTGTACAGCTTGCGTATAAAAAGCTAATTGTTATTTACTGTCATGAAAAGTTATTAAAATCACATAGGAAATATTATTGGCGCATTGACAATTTATAAATTGACAAGGTGACCCGGTTCGCTTCGCCAACCAAATCGTAATTAAAACTGGTTAAATAAAGGAAGTTGAATGTAGTTATTATGTATATACTTAGCATTATATGCGTTTGCCATCAATATTACAATGATATATAGCGTAGGATCTATAACTGTCTTCACTCCACAACAACCCTTAAGATATTCAGATCTAAATTACACATCATAGATTGTGAAATCACCTAAGATTTGCGTCTCACATTTTAAATTCTCACTTTGTATCAAGAATGCTTAATGTCTAAGTCCATTATCAAAGAAATTTCAAATGGTAAAATAAAGAAAATCAGCAACTTTTGTGGACTCCAACTTAATCAAGATCATAGTGTGCTTAATTAATGAGGATTGGGTTCAATATTATATTGTAAAATATATTTGAACAATAAATGCTTAATTTCATGTTTCTTGGTCGATTGTTATAAAATGTTTATAAAGTTCTCTTAGTAGGAAAAAAGTATCATAAGTCCCTTCATTGTAGATTCTATATCAGGCAGGATCATGTGTGTTTTATTTCCTAATTCTTGGTTCATTATTCTAGAAATTACAAAAAGTACCATGAAGAACGTAAAGGTACCATTAGTTCTCCCATTTTGGTACCTTAATTCAAACAACTTTTGTGACAAATGATGTCAAGAAAAAATATGTTTGAAAATAGTACCAAACAGTTTACCCGGATTTGGCCCAATCTACACCCTTGCACTCAAGTTCAAAATTAAAAAATTTGAGTTAATTTTGGTATGACTATTTTATAAAAATTGGCTTAATAATTTTTAGTAAAATATATTTTCCGGTTTACTCTGTATTTGATGTTTTTTGATATGTTATTAATACGATTTACACCCATTAACACGAAGGCTGGTTAGTTGTTAACTTATATTTTTACTGACAGTTTTCATACAAAAATAATTTTAAACGACAGTATAACTATTATTAAGCACTTAACCACACTTCGTGTTAATGGGGGTTAAAATTTATTGATATTTTTATTTTTTTTAATGATACATAGAGTATCAAAAAAGTACCAAAGCATTGTTTTTCCCCGTTTTCTCTCCTAAAGGGTTCGAATATTAAAAAAGTACCAAACACCAGGACATGAAGACGAATTTAAAATTGTGTCTGTATCTGTCCGTATTTACCCATTTTTATCCTATAAATTTTCGAATTTTCAAAAATCCTTTCTTAGTGACAGGTCATAACAAAAAATATTCATAGGTCTATGTCAATTTATAGAAAAACATATTTGAAAAAAAAAGTACCAAAAATAAAGTACCAAATTTCAAAATTCCAAAAAGTACGAAAATTATATTTGTTATATTTTAAAAAGTAAAGAATAATATATGAAATTAATTTTTATGATTTGTTTTGTCTGTATCTGTCTTAGTTTAGAGGATATACGGTTTCCGTATTTAACTCCTAAATTTTCGAATTTTCAAAAATCCCTTTTTATTGACAGGTCATAACAAAAAATATTCATACATCTATGTCAATTTATAGAAAAACATATTTTAAAAAAAAGTAGCAAAAATAAATTTCAAAAAAGGTATCAAATTTCTAATTTCCAAAAAGTACCAAAATTATATTTGTTATTTTTAAAAAAGTAAAGAATACTATTTGTTATGGTTTGTTTAAAAGATACACCGAGTAGTAAAAAAGTACCAAAATACAGTTTTTCATATTTTATCTCCTAAATGGATCGTTTTTTAAAAAAGTACCAAACACCTGTTTTATAATTTTTCAAGTAGTTACAGATAAATTTAAAATTTTTATTGTATCTATATATAGAAGATATAAGAATTTACCCCTATTTAACCGCCTAAGCTTTCGAATTTACAAAAATTCTTTCTTAGTGGATCTACATAGCAAGAGGAGAATCTATAGTCCAAAATTCATATATCTACCTGTTGGCGTTTGAGGTGAGCAATATTGAATTAGTCAGCCACTCAGTAACGTTACTATTTATACCCTACACCACCATAGTGGGGAGGGTATAATGGATTTGTGCAGATGTTTGTAACGCCCAAAAATATTAGTCTAACACCCACCTTAAAGTATACCGATCGACTCAGGATCACTTTCTGAGTCGATTAAACGATGTCCGTCCGTCCGTCCGTCTGGCTGGCTGGCTGGCTGGTTGGCTGGCTGTCCATGTAAAGCTTGTGCGCAGAGTACAGGTCGCAATTTTAAAGATATTTCGATAAAATTTGGTCCATATCATTTTTTCTGCCCAAGGACGATCCCTATTGAAACTGGTTGAAATCGGTCCATTATTTGACCTAGCCCCCATACAAATGTCCTCCCGATAGTGGATTTTATCCGTCACAAATGTTTAATTTATATAGGTATCTCCACAAGTTTTTGTCCAAATAAGTTCTATATATAGGGAATTCATGTCACCAAATTTTATTATGATCGGTCCATAATTAGTCATAGCTCCCATATAAGGCCTGCTTCCGATAATCACTTTAACGAGCATAAATCTCCTACAAATGTTGGTATACACATAAAATTCAACATAAATATCTTTCATATAAACATTAATCACGTGACGAAATTTCGTGGTGATCGGTCCATAATTTGTCATAGCTCCCATATAAGGCCCACTTTCGAAAATCGCTCACGAACATAAATTATTGAAATTTTGAAAGAAAAATGTTTTTGCTCATTTACTTAGTGTAGGGTATTATATGGTCGGGCTTGACCGACCATACTTTCTTACTTGTTTATATATAAAATAATACATTGTTAAAAGCAAATGTTTTTGCAAATATAGCTATAATTAATGTGGTATTTTTAATCGATTTTTCAGTCCACGAAAAAAAAACCTCTACATATTCATAAAAAAGATAATAACAAAAACTCGTTACACATTTTTAAATAAATATAAATCAACATTATTTGGTACATGTGTAGAATGAGCCCAACAAAAAAAAAAAAAAGAAAAAGATACAACAATTTAAAAAACGATTAAATCGTTTATTTATAAATTCTAACAACCACACTCGCTCCACAGACTACTTGTGTCTGTGAATCAAGTGATTTATGTTTATTTGACAATATAAATCAGAAAAAAAACAAGAAAAAGCGGTCTCAAAAGCAATCAAAATGAAATAAAGGGAGATTTTCCCTTTTTTGGTTGTTCGAACACTAAGCACAGTTTACAGCATGTTCAAATATTTCAAAAGCTTTTCAAACCAAATCACATAATTTAACTTTGTGATGATTTTTTTTTTTTTTATTTTTATATACATTTTTATTTATTTTTTTAGCATGATTTATAACAAAAGAAAAAAAGTAATAATATTGGGTTATAAAAATTAACAATACATTTAGTCTGTTGAAAAATGTAAGCAATTTTTATAATATAGAAAAGATTTTCGTGTACAATGACTTTATAAATGATGCTTGAATTCCAGTCCAGTTATATGACATGTATTTATACCTTAAAAAGAGTTGCACATTGCGAAAATGCTGGATAACAATAAATAACAAAATTAATAAAAAAGAAAACATTTACAAAATATAACGAAAGAAATAGCATTCGAATGGGGCACGGTCAGGACTATAAGGAACAACTGCCCAACCACTTAATTCTAAATAGTTTTTAACAGGTACTGCAACATGTGGCCGAGCGTTGTCATGATGGAATATTACGGTTTCATGTCTGGCAGCATATTAAGCCAACGCTCGCTTCAATCGAAACAGTTGCATTCGGTACAGGTTACAGGGAACCTCTGGTTCTGGTCAGATTTCAGCAGCTCATAATAGATAGGACCCTTTTGCTTCAACCAAAAACAGATAATTATTCGGCTGGTTTGACAGGTTTCACAGACGAAATTTGAACAGTTAAGGGCCACACATTTTATTTATTTTTGGTACTTTTTTTATAAAATAGGTTTTTCTATAAATTGAAATAAACTTATGAATATTTTCTGTTATGAACTGCCACTACAATATTGAAATTTATTTAAATAAAATTCGTTTTTATTCGGAATTATCAAGCAAATTTTGTTAAATTTTAAACATAATTGGTCAATTCACAAGGGCTGTTATCAGTCATATTGTCATAATGTCCTAATATATCACGACTCGGCGGCTCGGCTTAACCGACTCTTAGGCATTCGGCGGTGGTCTCTGCTGGTTCCTTCCGATAACACAATAATCATAACCTTTTTAAAACGTGGATTTATTTCCTTTAAATAAACCGGATACTTTTGATTGCAAATAAAAAGCAGTTTAGTAGTTTAAAATTTTAACAAATCTTTATTTATTTAAAATCTACAACAACAACAGTTCAAATAGTCACTCAGTGTCTTTATACAAGATTAGCAATTCGCAGAAATGCACACACACATTACCATATACAAACTCAAATGTACAAGACAGTTGATGTAAACATTAACAGCGCCTATGATAAACTCAACTCACGACTGCAAACTCTGCCACTATTTATACACACGCCATCTCTCGGGAATCTTCTACAATGCTCTTAACGGACATACTAGTACATTCGATTTCTAGAGCTTTCGATGTCAATGTTGGCAGCTTAAACATTTAGTGTTGCCATACTTATAAACAATGCTAATAATCGCATGCTATCAACATTGTTGATAAGTAGAAGCTTCTACTGATGGACGTGTTTATAAACATGATGAATGTTGTAGGCAGTTGTTACAGACCGTTAAATTTAAATCGCTATTGTACATTCGTAACAATAGCATGGAAAGTAATATTATTTTAGGACATTTTTTGCTGGAAAAGCAATAAAAACCATTGTGAAATATTAGGACATTATGACAATATGACATGATAAGAGACCTTGTGAATTGACCAAATATATACAAAAATTAACTAACAAGTTGTTATTTGGAACTCTAGTGTGAAGCTGTAGATAAATCCAATCCAAATCAATGTATGATCACTCACATTTTATATCAAAAATCGATTGTCAGTATGAAAAGCTTAAATCGTTAATTATTTTGTAAATATTAAGATTCGGTTGGAAATAAGCTCAATCTGTGATCACTAATATTGTAGATCAAAAATTAATTTTTAATACCAAAAAAAAAAAAATTAAAGATATTTAGTAGACAAATCCGGGTAAACAGTTTGGTACTTTTGTAAAATATGAATACAGATTTGAATCGTTTGAGGTATATGTCTGTCTCAAAAAAATTTCCGCAAAATGGAGAACATATTTTGAAAAATCAAACTTGACGGGTGTTCAAGAGTGAAAAGATTAATTTGTACTTTTTCTCCTAATTGTACTTTTTTATTATATTAAATTATGTATCTTATATACATAAAACTTATCTGAGGAGCATCAGAGTGAGACATAGGAAGAACTAATGGTACTTTTCCGTTTTGCTAATGGTGCTTTTTGAATTTTTTATACTAATGGACCTAGAAATTTGGAAATAGAGAAAATGTATATGATTCTGAGTAAATGAATATAATGGGGGTAATTATTGATAAGTTTATTGTATTCTTTTTACAGTCTTAAAAGGCAGATTAAAACAATGGGTGTTTCTAGGTTTTTATTTGACTTCATAACTGTTTATAGAAAATCACAGGCAATAATTTTGTCACTTTCGATGACAAAAGCACATGTAATGGTATGTCCTTAAAGACTACTAAAAAAAAGTCGTTATTAAATAAATTTATAAAAAAAAAAAATCCCTTTATAGTTTTACTATGATTGGTGAAGCAAATCGAACCGGGTTTGTTAGTTGTATATTACTTTTTAACCGCTTATGTCTACTTCGAAACCCTCTGCACCACGCAATAATATGAATGTTGATTTATTTTTCCTTTATAATACTTCCCGTAATGTTATCTTTCAGAAAACTATAAACACATTATTTATCTCCTTCTTATTTTCTGTATAATTTAAAATTATTGTAAGTACTTTTTCGAAAAAAAATTGCGAAAATCCGACTTTTTTATTTTTTAAGTTTGAATGCACATAACTTTTGACTCAGTAAAGGTTTTTAAATTTGTTGTTAATTCAAAAAAAGATATTTCAAGAAAATCGAGAAGGAATTGGATCCATTAATGGCAAAACAGCATACAAAGGTAGGAAAAAAATCAAATTTGACTTTTCAAATGCGAATAACTCGTAAACTATAAGACACATTATATATCTAAAGCAATGTTTTTTGTAGAGTAAATTCCATATATATTAAAATCTATCAAATCGGATCTCAAACAAAAATTTGGCATCATTTTTAATTCTTGATATACCCGAGGTACCTCACTTTGGTGCACTGTGACTGAATCCCTACTTGGTTTTATAAGCCCAGTTTCAAAACCTAAACATATCAACACCTCCTCTATAGGCATGGGAAGTTTTATTAAAATCGGGCCATTCGTTTAGAAGTTACAGATTTATTTCCACTTTTTTTTTCATTTCATGTGTGGCGCTTTAGTACCAACCACTCATGGCGTATGCTTGTTAAAATTCAAAATAATTAATTATTACTTATACGTACAGAGCACATTTTGCTATCATATTTACTGCCTATATATCAATGCGCAGTGGTTTAGAATGTTTTTTGGATATAATTCGGTATCTCAGGAACTATTGGAGATATTATTATAAAAGTTTACATGGTTGGAGCCGAGGAGTTTTTGAGTCGATTAACATTTGTTAAGCTTCCTTCCGATAATGGAGGCCAGTGGGTGGCCTCTCAAAGTTGGTCACCTCGGGTCACAAGTTTCTTAAAAAAATCGCAAAAAATCCATTTATGATTCGAATGATCTGAAATTTAAATATAAATATTCCTTGACAGATCTACAAAAAATACCCTAACTTGTGTTGGTTATCTCCATTAGTTGAAGAGATATTTAGGTTTATTTATTTATTTTAATTTTCCTCGATCTTTTTATGTTTTTTTTTAAATATGGCGGGCCTACGGAAAGTCAAAATTTATTTTTAAAATAAAATTGGCGATAAAATTCTAAATTATATAAAATCAACTTGTTTACAGTAATCTCATCCCTATAAAAAATTACACGCATCCAAATTTGGAACTTGACCGTATTTTTTAAGTTTTTTCCCAAAAAAGCCCTTATATTTTTTCTTTTGTAGAAAAAATTTTTATTCGGGACTATATGCAATTTTTACATGATTCGGAAAGAGAACTTAATGCAAAAGCGTGAAAAGTAAAACTTGGCTCACTTAAGCAGATATAGCACCCCCTAGATCTAACCAAGTTTGACAAATTTTAAAAAAAAATTCGGTTTGTGTAAAAAATTTTAAAAAGAGATCCTTAAAAAAGCTCTATATTTTTTTAACCCTATATGTTTCTTAAATACTAACAAAGCATTTTTACTATCGCATGGTAAATAACGTCACAGTAGGAACTTTTGTAAAAAAAAAAATCAGTTTTTGGAACACATTTTCCCCGTTTTAGGAATTTCGGTATTTGAAAATAAAAAATGTCAAAAATTATAATGACATTGACTTTTGGATAATTGAGTCTATATTATTTCTAAATCTCGTTATGATATCAAATTTTATATATTTTTTTTTCATGGAAAATCACCATATTAAAGTTTTTTAAGTTTTTAAAGTTGATGACGTCCAAAAAATTTATAAATTTATCCTGAGGTTTTCAACAATAGCAAATACTTATATAAAAAGCCTTTATTTACTCCTCAGAAGTTCCACAAACCTTGCCTCCTTTGAAAAATGTACGTTTTTTCATATATCTCATGCAAACTTTTGGCGATTTTTTAAAACAATTTGAGACTCGAGGTTATTAACTTTCAGAGGCAACGCACTAGCTCCCATTAGTGCTAGGAAGCTGAACAAGTGCAAATCAACTCGAAAACACCTTACCGAATTATTTCCAAAAAAAAATCTAATCCACTGTGTGCCGCCTAAATTATACCTCAAGGTCGGTGCTATTGTAATGCTTCTGCGGAATTTAAATACGAGGAGAGAACTCTGTAGTGGTAAAAGGTTGCAGGTGACGAAACTTTCGAAAAATCATATATGTGCAAATATTCTGACAGGCACTGCCGAAGGAAGTCCCGCATTTATACTGGGGATTGACCTGGTTCCTATTAATCCAGACCTCCCGTTCGTTTTGCGCAGAATACAATTCCCCATAAGGCTGGCATTTTCCATAACAATAAAAAAAGCACAAGGTCAGACGTTGAACAAGTTGGAAAGATCTATCTGCCTAAATCAATATTTAGCCATGCTTAAATGTATGTTGCCTTTTCTACAGCAAGATCCCTACATGAGTGTAAAAGTTATTTATGAAGATAGGAAGCAGGGTATGCTTCGTAAGGGTAGTTCCACAGTATTCTCAAAGAATATTGCCTATAAAGAAATTGTTTGATTATTTTTTGTTAACTTATGCAAATTATATATATTTGGTTTAAATCGAAGTAACTAAAGGAAATTTAAGTAATTTTTTGTTATTGCTTTATGTTATGTATGATTCTGTCAATTAGGCTTGTTTGTTTGTAAATAAAATTGTGTATTTTTCTTCCTTAAAAACCATTAAAAAATTCTTTACAATATTTTATTTATTAAAACCTGTTTGGATTTTTCGACTTTGATGATTTGCCTGGCATGGACAGGCTTTTCAACTAGTTTGGCAAAAATTTGAAATTTTAATGCAATAAAAGGTATATTTCGGAAAGACCTGGACATGGCAGTAAAATAAATTTTAAAATTTTTTTCTTTTATAGTACTTCTCAAAATGTTTACTTTGAGAAAAATATATATATGGGGCTTTCATGTCTAGTCAACCAACTTTTGAAATTTATGTCATCCGATCAAGATGAAATTTTCACCAAGGTTAGTCTCGTTCAATAGTAATTCAGGCACAATTTTTCAACAAGATCGGTCATGAACTCTCTGAGTTAGAGGGGGGATCAAAATTTGACATTTTGACCAAACGGGTGTATTTTCTCATCCATGTAACTTATTACCTATTGTTCTTAGCAAAATGTGTCCCAAATAATTTAGACAACTATTTCTTCAATCTTTCGAAAAAAAAAAATAAACACATATCAAAAAAAATTTTTTTTTCAAAATCAAAAACTTGTTTAACTTTTTTTCAAAATGGACCTTTCTTCAAAAGAAAGCGTAGGTCTTTTCCTTGAAGATATTTTGGTCGCTTAGTAGGATGCGAGTTGGATATCGATCAAAATAAATGTTTTCTAACTCAAGGTATAAAACTTTTGACTTTTTTTGCTAAATCAAAAATTTTGTTGACTTTTTTTCAAAATGGACCCATTTTTATACCCTTCACATTCGAAAGAAGGGTATATATAAGTTTGTCATTCCGTTTGTAATTGCCACAATATAATTTTCCCACCCTATAAAGTATATATATTCTGGATCCTAATAGATAGCGGAACGATTAAGCCATGTCTGTCTGTTGAAATCAATTTTCTGAAGAGCCCACTTATAAAGTTGATTCATACATCAATGTATCGGGATTTCTTCCGGTTCGATTGCTATTTAAAATCGAGAAAATCGGCTCACAAATAACTGAGAAATAAGGAAAAAATGGGCCAACCTTGATTTTTGGCATATTTTTGATCTATATCTGGATTACTAATTCATTAATATAGATAATATGGATATCTAATGATAAATATTTCAAAGTCCATTGCAACGATTTACATAAGGCTGTAGTAGTTTGGACGTACAATGGGTCAAAATCGGGAAAAATATTTTTTAACCCGAATTTTTACTTTACCAAAAAAATTTTGTTGTTATAAATTTCTTTCACTAGTAAATTAAAAAAAAAAAATTTTGAATAAAATTAAAAAAAAATATTTCGAAAAAAAAAAAATTAAAAATTATTATTTTAAATTTTGAAATCAACTTTGAAAAAAAAATTAATTTTGTTTACCTAAAAATATTTAAAATGTTTATTTTAAAGTATAATTTGGTGATGGCTATATAAGATTCGGCCCAGCCGAATATAGCTCTCCTACTTGTTTAATTTCTTTTTTTGCTCAAAAGAAAGCTTAGGTCTTTCCTTTTAAGAGCTTTTTTGTTAGGTTCGGTTCCATGAGCAGCCACTCTTCAAGCAGCTCATTTGGGTCCATTCAATACTGGTCCCATTGTGACAACCAAGGGTTAAACAGCAGGGTATTTATTATACGTTCATTGTCTCCGAGTTAAACCAACCAGATTTCTTGATGAGGAGTAAATTCGTCTAAGACTCATCCTTGATAGCTCATCTAAGCATGATAGGAATGGGATTCCGAGGATGCGTTCCCACAGGTATGTCAGAGCCGGGCATTGGCAAAATAGGTGAGACACAGTCTCCTCCTCTTCTTCGTTATGACAGCTTCTACAGTAGTCGTTGTACCGTAGGCCCAGTCTTCTAGCATGTGTCCCAATTACACAGTGTCCTGTAATGAAGGAAACAATTAGCCTTATTTGCTCACGACGAAATTCCATAAGTAGATTCTTCCTGCTGGCATCATATACAAGCCAAGTAGATACAGAAAGTCTAGTTGGTCCACCAGTTTCGTGCAGTCTTATATAGTTGCAGTTGTACAGCCATCTTGCATCTAACAAGGAAAGACATACATTTCTTGATTTTTTTTTTTTTTTTGAAAAAAAAAATTCAAAAATTGTATATTATTTCTTTTAAATTTTTTTAGAAAGATTGAAGATATAGCTATCTATTTATGACACATTTTTCTAAGAACAATAGGTAATAAGTTACATGAATTAGAAAAAACACTTGTTTGGCCAAAATGTCAAATTTCGGGAAAGACTTAACTAAAATTCAAACTAAGGTAGTTAAAAAAAACTGAAGTTTTATGTTCAAATGCGAATGTCACGTAAATATATAACATATAATATATAGCTGTCCCAATGTTTTTTGTAGGCCTCTTCTAGTACATGCTACATATATAAAAATCTTTTAAATCGGATTGAGAACAAAAATTTGGCATCATTTTTAAATTTTTCATAATCACAAGATACTCCACTTTGTGATCTTGAGGCTGCGTCCCATTTTAGTGTTTAAAGGCCAAAACTTAAACTCAGCTACAACTCCTCTATAGTCAAAGTAAATTTTATTGAAATCGGACTATCCGTTTAGAAGTTACAGATTTATTTCCACTTTTTTCACTTCTCCCACTGTTCATCGAACGTATGAGTATTAACTAATTATTTTTAATTTTAACAAGCATACGCCATAATTCCTTTATTATAAAGCTAATTAATGTGACATTTTAGCAAAATTTTAAATAACCCAGCAACAAATTGGGAATACCAAGTCTGATTACTAACTAAATTACTTTATAATAACTACTATATACCACCTACATTACCTAGAAGTAATAAAGTAATGATCAGAAATTTTAACGAACAAAATTATTATATTTTAAAATAATCATCAAGGTATTTAACAAGCATTTGTTTTATTTTCTCTAATTCCCATTAACAATAAAATTTAACATAAAGTTAGTAGTAACTATAGGTTATAATTTTAAAAATTATGAATTAAAAATTTAACCAAAAAATATTTTTTGTGGCTTAATTTAAGTGGTAGCAAAAATAATGTGATATCTTCCAGTAAATATATATATCTATAGTTAGTGCTAACTGTAATTAAAGTTTTCATTATAAACGGGTATAAAAACCTTAGTTTTATTTAACATTTTAATTAACATTAAACAGAAACATTTTATTTCAAACAAAAAACCCAACATCAATTCTTTTATTTTCTTTCATTTAATAAAACAATATCGGGTACTGTTCTTTGAATTTGAAACAAAATATTTAAAATTGTTCCTTTTCTATAACAGCATCAACATTTTAAGCATTATTTTAATTGAATATAATTTGCAACACTATAGTTCCTGTGTAAAATAGCTGCACATTTTGTAAATATGTAGCGCGTGCAACATATTTTTATATTTAGAATTTAGCACAGCAAACCGAAATTGAATTGTGGTTAATGTGGAGGAATATACCAAGCACTGTGTCACGTAACCAAACTCACAAGTTATGTGAAATCCATAAGCACTCCTATTCGTTGTGAAGGAATGCACACTAGGCTGGTCCTTAATTTGCAGTTTTGGTCAAAGTAGGAAAAAAAAGTAAAATTAAAAATAGTTTTTCCTATACCGCCTGTCTATACTTGACAAATATTTATCATAACAATAAGTGACCTTTGCTGTTAAGACAAAGTTGCCTGAAGAAAAGCACTAACAATTTTGGCATCACGTAGTAATACTTAATACTAATAAATGGGGACTATACCTGATCATTTTTTAACTTGACAACCGTTTTGACGTTTATCGTGACACAAATTTATCAAGTATAGTCACCGGGTTATATTTAGTATAAAATATGAAAATTTTCTTACAGCATTAACCCATTAAACTTGAGAGCAAAACCAAAAATCGTAAGATTTCATGCATAAACTAAATTTTACATTTTCAAAATAGTTGTTAAAAGAAAATTCAAAAAGTAAAACTTTATTTTCGAATCAATTTAATATTAACTGAGAATTAAAAATGTAAATTTCAATGGCTGCATCTAAAGGATATTTCCTTAAGCGCTTCCCATCTTTAAATTTAAATAAAACAAAGTGCGATACCATTATGTAGAGAATACCATTATGTAGAGAATACAAAATCGTCGTGGCTTCTTTGGGTGGCTCGCATCCTAAATCCCATGTATCGCATAAATCAGTTTGAATTTAACCGCATAAACCAGGCTGAATTTGAGATGACCATGCTCTCAATCCGTTCAGGCAGAATGTCCAATTTGGCATGAGCTGTGGAGCACTTAGCGCAGTCCTGTTTAGTTCACATGTCGTATCTATATCATCTGATTCAGGCTAAAATAAGTTTAAAATCATCTACCTAAAGCCCTATCCGTTGACGATGATGGTTTGGCCAACGTCATTCTCGAAGAAATAATGACCAATGACTACGCCAACCCAAAATCTACACCAAACAGTGACTTTTTCGGGATGTATTAAACGCTCTTGGATCTCATGTACATTGTTATCGTCTCAAATTCGACAACGATGAGGCTCATTTCTGGATTAATGGGCCTCACCGCTTAAGATGATTTTTTGATACAAATTTGGTTTAGTTTCCAACTGATCCAGGGCCGATTCAGCGAACGCACGTCATTGTGTATGGTAGTTTACCTTCAGCTCCTGGTTAGATGAATTTCTTACAGGTGGTAGATCAAGTCACGACGTAAAATTCGCCAAGTTGTGGTCGATAGGTCGAGGTCTTGTGGTCGACGCGAAATTGACTATTTAGGATTCACCTGCACACTCTCAGGGACAGCAGAAATATTTTCGGCAGATCTTGGACCAGAGGTCTCTAATTTATCCAGCATACTGCGAATAGCGCTCTCAGTAGGCCGCAACATGGGCAAAGCGCGCGGAACGTTGCCCGAACAGAACACCCATTTTGATAAAACAGTTTTATCATTTGCACTTGTTGTTGAACGCTAAATCCGTTCATGGTGATTTGGCAATACAAACACAATAAATGACAGAAATTCGACAGGATTAGCTTTAATAATATGGTCGCTATCAACTGTCAAACTTCGGAAGTCCTTAGCGGAAGACCATTTATTATGGGTGATATTAACGCGAAAATCGGAAATACGATCCAACGAAGACACCAGTGATAACGGCTTGAGATTGATATCTTTCGCCGTGGCACGAAACATGGTAGTGAGCACTAGGTTTAAACATCTCGATATTCACAAGGCAACGTGGCTATCCCCTGATCAATTAACGAAGAACCAAATTCATCACATTGTTGTGGACGGAAGGCATAGTTCCAGTGTGCTAGACGTGCGTTCGATCCGAGGTGCTAACATTGATTTGGATCATTACCTTGTTGCAGTTAAGGTTCGCACTCTACTCAATTTAGCGATAAACACACAAACGATACAACAGAGGGAGCAGGACGTCAAAAAACTGCACACACAACAAACTTCTACCGCCTATTCCACTCAACTAACCCAAATGCTACAAGAGAGCACTCCTTATCCCGATGATATCTGCCCAGAATGGCAACGTGCGGCAAAATCCGTACTTGGGTTTCAGAAGCTATAATGTACACGTACACAAAAGTGCCAAAAAAAATTGTGGACTTATTCATATATTTTGCGAAATACAAAACACAGAAACCAATCCTACATTTGGGCAAGTAAAAGATTCGATAAGGTCGATGGGAGCCTATAATCGCTAGCGATCAGTCGGTTGGGGGGTTCGTGACCCATCTTATCCTAACTCATTGCATTACAGAATTTATTTAAAGACTCCCGTGGAAAACAAAGAAATTACTAAATTATTAATTACTTTAAAAAGGGTAATAGACATAGCATCAAATAAAAGCCCCTACTATGCTATCTTGAGGTAAATAAAAACAAACAAAATATTGATCAAATTACTAACCTTAGGTTTTCTGATGACATTGAAAAACCTTGTGCCTCATAACCCACCCTAGCCATGATTCTATAAGCACTATTTAATTTAGTATAGAATCCCAAACTCAAATTATCCTAACAAATTACATCATATAGAAACTAGTTACTTTTCTTAGCAATTCATGTTGCTTAATTCAATTTATTTTCAAAAAAAACAATGCATGTAAAATTTTACAATAAAAAAACTTAAAATAAAAAGATTTGTTGTAAATTGTACAAAAAACAATATTTAACTCTAGCGCTAAATACATTGCTATAAAATTTAGCGATACGCAAATGAAAAATTTTGTTATATAATTGAATTAAAAATATTGAAATATAAATACCAAAGATTAGATTTATAAAGGAATACATTTTGCTATAATCTTCAAAATACTATTCATACAAATTTAATATAATTGTAACCGTTTACGAAAAGGTTGAAAAATTTAATTATTAGAAATGGATTTATGTGTAAAGGTTATGAATTATGTTATATAAATTAACTTTTCATTATCTTTTACAGATAATTTAAAGTTTTATTTTCTTTTATTTGCTAAGACTCTCATATTTCTTAGTAAATAAAATCCAATTAAAATATTATGTTTTCAAATTTTTATTTTTATTTCTTTAAATTTTTCACAAAATTTTTATTTTTATAATAAAACTTAAAATAATTATTTTTTATTTTAATTGAAATAATAATGTTTTTCTTTCTTAAAAATTTGTAAATATTTTATATTATTTATAATAGCTTATTTAGTTATCTACTATGTAGATTTGTTTTTAGTTTAAGTTTACTATATTTTTAAATTTAAATTTTTAAATATTTTATTTTATAAAGTTTTGTTCTTTTTATAATTTTAAATTTAGTTCTTAGTTTTTAAATATTTATTTTGTTTTTCTACTATGTAGAGTATCTTTATTTTTAAATCTTATTTATAATAGCTTATTTAGTTATCTACTATGTAGATTTGTTTTTAGCTTAAGTTTACTATATTTTTAAATTTAAATTTTTAAATATTTTATTTTATAAAGTTTTGTACTTTTTATAATTTTAAATTTAGTTCTTAGTTTTTAAATATTTATTTTGTTTTTCTACTATGTAGAATTGTTTTTATTTAAATACTAAGTTTATTATTTCTTTTTAAATTTTTAAATATTTTGTTTTAAATATTTTATTATTTTTATTTTTTTTTTAAACGTTAAATTTTTATTTAATTTTTTTTTATAAATTTAAATTTCACTTTAAGAGTTGTGTTCTTTTTCTTTTTTATAAATCTTAAGTTTTTTATTTTGCTTCACTTTAAAATACATTTTTTTATTATAGAGATCACTGGTTATTGTTACTTAGTAGAAATCAAAAACTAGAATGACCAAATCTCTTTACAATTATCAATTATTGAAGCAAAATAATAAACGAACAAGAAAGAAGAAGAGAGCAAAAAAATATAGTTAGACTAAGTAATGGACAATGTTTTTTTATTTAACAGTTAGGTTACAAACAGAGAATAAGAATACTGAATGAATATTTTTCTCTTCTTTGATCAGTTTTAAAATAAGCATCAAACAACCTAACGGTTAAATATTAAAAACGATTTCTTACAATTTCTTAGTTTAGCAACAAAATAAACACTTAAAATAGGTACAGTTTACTAAAAAAATATTCATACAAATTATTCAGTTAACAGATTCGTTAACTTATATATATAATTTAAAATATAGTTATTATAATTGTTTTCGGTTTCGATATTAACAATTCATAATAAGGTACAATATTATCAACATTTTAGTAACAAACGGATTCGGTTACGTTTTCATATAATACGATTAGGTATGTTTTTTAACAAGCATGAGTTTAGGGTTGTAATGAAAAGCATTAAAATTAAGAATTAGTTAAAAGAGAAATGCAAATTAATGCATGCTTGTGCTTCTTCTTGTTTTCAATCTTTCTTTTTGCTTAGTTTAATTTGTTGGTTTTTTTAGAGAAATTTTTTTTTTATAATATGTACTTTTGTTTAGTTTCTTAATTCATGATATTATTTGAATATGACAATTTAAATAGTGCAAATAATCTAAATTAATTGTTCTTAGGCAAATTTATATTATAAAATGTGTAACATAGTAGTTTAAGTTTTCTAAGTTTTAAGTTATTTAAATTTAAAAATTTGCAATATCTGTATTTTGTTTTGGTTATGATTTTATGAATAAAGTGAAAAATTAAAAAAATAATACTAAAAATGTTTTGGTTTTAATTAAATTCATTATGTTTTGATTTGGTAATGCTCAATTATTTTTATAAAATCATTTAATTTTTATAATGGGACATATTTTTTTAAATCTTACTAATTTAAATTAGTAAAGACTAGGTTTGTTTACCAAAGAGCACTAAATTAAATGATCTTGAAGTTTTTTTAGATTAGCAAACAGAACAAAACAAAACAGCACAACTTCATCAATGAATCATAAAAAAAAAATAACTAAAAGCTACACATTAATTTTTTATGTGGATTTCATTTATGTATTCATTGGCAGAATTTTTGGGTCTTATTCAATGATTAGTTGTGTGGTTTTATTTTGTAAGCAAGAGTATTCTATAAAGTAGCAAAGAAATGTTTAGTTTCACTCACCCAATTTAACCAGCGATGAACGATGAGGCCTCTCCGTTATCGATGCGTTGGTGTTTCTGTTTCAGGACAAATAGTTAATTTATAGAATATTCTTGCCAAATTTTTTTAGGTTTTCAGGTATTGATGTTTTTCAGTAGTATTTTGATTCCTACTCTTAGATATTTTATGGTTAAGTTAAAACTTTAAACTTTAAAATTCAAATTTTTAGGTTTTGGTTTTTACAAATTTGTTTTTTTTTTCTTTCTTTTTGAAAATTGCTTTATAATTGTATGATTTTGATAGTATAAATAGCAAAAATATGGGGATTCGGTGAAAAAGGCAAACAAAATTTCAGCATGGCAGATTCCTATGGCAGATTCTTCTGTCCCGTTGGCGCTTTGAGGTTAGTCCTCACGATTGGAATATTATTGATTTCCAACCAATATTTTATGTGACAGCTCACGTTGCTTGCAATTTAGGAGGTAGAATTTTCCACTTTTATTGAATTGAATTGAATTCAGGGCTTTGCTCTAGATTTCAAGAAGAAATTCGGGTTTCAAACAAACACATGTGCAGATAATACTGATCTTGTCATGCACTTTTCCACTTATATTGAACTGAATTCAGGGCTTTGCTCAAGATTTCAAGAAGAAATTCGGTTTTCAAACAAACACATGTGCAGATAATGCTGATCTTGTCATGCAGTGGTAGCCCAATTTCTGATAAAAAAAATTGAAAATTTCGATATTTAAAGAAAAATTGAAACACTTACATATTTCTCTCTATAATAAGTTCTTACCAATTTATTTAATATTTCACTCGAAAAAATGTTAGAATGTTGGAAATCAACCTGCATAAAGCAATAAGGTTGATGAAAAAATAAACTTATTTTCCGTCTAGAACACTTTTTACAGGTTTAAGGTATATTGTATACGTCTAGATGCCACAAAATCTCCAAATAAAAAGGAAGTGGAAACTTTCGTCACCTACCAAATTACTTTGATGAGAAGAAGTTTTATGCGAAATCATTCTGATTTGATTCACAATGAATTTATATTTGACAATCAATCAAAATCTGTAAAAACTTGTGGCAACGTATAATGACCTACCGAATAATTTGCTATAAATTCAATTGTTTAGCTTTTTATAAAAACTTTCTAAGAAAATTAGATCTTATATTTCAAATTAAAATTTTGAGATATATGATTATGCTTAAAAACATTTATTTTAAATTATTAGGTGATACACAGTAAATGTTTGGTAAAAGTCGAATGTACATTGTTTTCATAGTGAGATTATTCTCTTAAAATGTTTATAAACATTTGATGTTTATTTCATGTGTATATACATTTCATGTTTACAATTACTCCTAATCCATATCATATGTTAATGTAAGATACATGTATCAAGTAAATATTAGGTATGATAATAAATTTGTGTCCAATATAATTGGTATGCAAGAAAAAAGCAAATGTTTAAAATAAATGAATATTTGGTATAAAGAAACAAAACAAATAAATATATGTTAGAAAAAGAAAATGTATAAACAAGATAGAAATTGTATAAAATAAATGTTTCTCAATTTAAATAAATAAAACTGTTCACCACAAAGCCTCCCCCCAAAAACCAATGGTACGACCAGGAGTGCCGCAATACAAGTGCAGAGAAAAACGCTGCATACATGGCAACACTTCTATCCACTGTAACGCGAGGAGTACGGGAGAGGTATCGGGAGAAAAGGAGAGAGGAGAAACGACTGTTCCATCGTAAGAAGAGAGAAATGGAAAGGCGCGAGTGTGAGGAGATCGAGATGTACAGGTGTAGAAATGAAGACCACAAATTCTGCCGTAAAATAAATCACCAAACAGAGGGTATTGGTACTGGTAGTTTCTCCTGTAAGGATAACTACGGAAACCTAGTGAAAGATACTGAAAGTGTACTGAGAACATGGAAACAACATTTTGCAACATTGTTGATATCAGATGATAGTAGCAACGAAGATGCCCTTGAACAAATCATTGTACACCACCTAGCCAAAATGAGATCGAGAAATCAATATCCCGGCTGAAAAACAACAAAGCTGCGGGTGCCGATGGTTTGCCCGCAGAACTGTTTAAACCTGGAGGAAACGAGTTGTTAAGGAGTATGCACCGACTTGTTAGAAACATTTGGCTAGAAGAACGCATACCCGATGATTGGAACCTCAGTGTGTTGTGTCCTGTGCTTAAGAAAGGAGACAAGACCGTATGCTCAAACTATAGAGGTATAAGCCTCCTTCCTATTGCATATAAAATTCTATCAAGCGTACTATGTGACAGATTGAAAGCTTAAGTCACCGAAATAATAGAACCCTACCAATGTGGTTTTAGACCTGGTAAATCGACCACAGACCAGATATTTATACAAAGATACAAATCGACACATATCACCTGTTCGTCGACTACAAAGCCGCTTTTGACAGCCCGATACGAGCAACGGTATTCAAAGCAATGCCAGAGTTTGGTATAACTGCAAAGCTAATACACATATGCAGAATGACGTTAACTGACACCTCTTCGAGACGTTTAATATCAAACGAGGTTTTAGACAAGGTGATAGCATATCATGTGATCTATTCAACATTTTGTTGGAAAAAATCCTGCGAGCTGCTGCAGTTAATAGAGCAGGCACAATATACAACAAAAAGCATATGCTACTAGGTTATGCCGATGATATGGATATCATGGGGCGGACTCTCCGAGAGGTAACTGCAACATTCTCTAGTATCGAAAAGGAGTCGGTGAAGGTGGGTCAGGTAGTAAATGAGGATAAAACAAAGTTAATGGTATCAACGAACAAGGAAGCAACCAGACTGGGTCAGTATGTGAACGTTGGTGACTATAACTTGGAGGTAGTAAACAACTTTATCTATCTCGGTACCGCCATAAACCAAACAAATAACATCAGTTTGGAGATAAAACAAAGAACTATTCTTGCTAATAGATGCTATTTCGGGCTAAGGAAGCAGTTTAGAAACAAGGCCCTCTCTCGAAAACAAAAATTACACTCTATAGAACGCTTATATTACCCGTGCTACTATATGGGGCTAAAGCGAGGGTTCTTACGCAACCAGATGAAACTGGGGTGTTTGAGACAAAGATTATCCGCAAAATATATGGACCTATCTGTGTCGACGAAGAGTATCGCCACCGAATGAATCATGAGCTTTATGAGTTATACGAGGATATCACCATAGTTAAGCGCATCAAGGTGCAACGGTTGCGCTGGCTAGTGCATGTCATACGTATGGACGAGAATGCTCCAGCGAGAAAATCATTCGAATTCGATTCCGAAGGAAGACGTAGAAGGGGAAGACCCAAACTCCGGTGGCAGGATCAAGCTGAGGAAGATCTCGTAAAACTTGGTGCTAGAAACTGGAGGCGAAGCGCATTACATCGACGCACATGGAAAACTATTCTAAATCAGACTACTGACTTTAACGGTTGTTTATAGCTATCTAAGTAAGTAAGTAATATCGAAGGCAGAAAATATTTATATTTTCTTTTTTAACATGTATGGTTTTTTTCAACATTTATTTGTTTAATTATTATTTGGAAAATTCTCCTACTTTGACCCTAAAGTCAAAACTTTATACGATTTTTCTCAATCTTTCTTCATTTGGTGTTAGGTGACATATAACAATTTAACACCTCAGGACATTAAAAAATCAAAAAAGGGCAAAATTAGAGCCACGCTAATGCACTCTATGTAGTTTACAGTGCGTATGAGTGATATTTAATAAATAAAAATAGAATTCCAATAATAAAACAGCAAAATTGGTTTATTTATTAACCACTAATTAATATGATATTTTAGCTTAATTATGAAATCATAACAAGTAGAAAAACTAAGCATTTTAAACCGGCTAAATTTAATGTAGTTAAATGTTGTTCAATTTCAATAAAAGTGAAACGTTTTTATCAAAGATGCATATAATTAAAATTAAATACAAACTGTTTATATAAAATATTTAAATTACTATTTATTTTCATTACCTAAAAAAAAAATATTTTCTTTAACTCTTTTTCTAAGTATAAAATATTTTCTTAACTTATAATACACATTTTTCACTTCCATTTCCTTTAACAAATTGTTGCAAATTAAAAGTTTTTATCTGTTTTTTTTTTTTTTTTTTTTTTTGTTTGTTTTAAAAGCCACCAACTAACAAGAGTTTTACTTTTTACTTTTCCTCAACGTTGTAACAAGTGACCTTTACACCTAGATTTTTTTTGTTCCATTTTTAATATTTTTCCTGTGTTTCTCTGCATATTGTTTTAGTTGTACTTAGAACAACAATATCTGTGTCACTTAAAAAAAAATAATAATAAAAAGAATATGAGTAGAACTAAAGAACTAAAAGTAAAAGGCATTGTTAAGTAAAGCAAAAGTATAGGAAAGTTGTAGGAAGAACTTATTGTTTTCTCTTTTTGTATAATAAAAATTTAGATTTTAGTGGGATGTCTATTCTATTGGTTATACCTTTGCTTACTTCTTTATAAATAAACCATAAATTCTTGTCTTAACGGAGAACCAAAAAGAGTACTTTTCTTTATTCCTATTAATACTTTTTATGGTTTTTCAAAATCAATGAACCAAGCTAAATTATATTCTTTATTCAATATCTGTTTTAAGACTTAATAAATAATTAACACAAGTTAATTTTGATTCACATTTTTACTCCATCGATCCAGTATGGTACACAGAATCTTGCCTAACTACATTTATAAAACATTTTGCTTCCTATTGATTGTTTTTTTTTTAATGTCTAGTTATTTAATTCTTTCTTAATTTTATTTTCTTATTTTCCAGAGCTAAAGTCTTAGAATGTTCCGCCAAGGAGGATAGCAATGTCACAGAACTATTTAAAACCATGTTATCATTGTCTCGTTTCTTGCCAGTGGGTAGCAGTAATGAAGGTACCAGTGGTCTCAAAAGACGCTCATCGGCTTATGTTAGTGCATCATCAAGTAGAAGTAAGTATAATCTGCATATAAACTTAACTGTGGTTGAAGGGCAAACTGTTCACTTTAAATTGAATGAATTGTATTGTAATAGAATTTATTTGTAAGGTTTATTGTACAGTGCAAGCTCGGTATACGCAACAAACCATCATCGCGATGGCCTGGTTATCGCGACGCACAGTGGTTTAGAAACTTTTTTTGGAAATAATTCTGTATCTCGGGAACTATTAGAGATATTATTACAAAATTTCACATTGTTGGAGCTGAGGTGTTTCTGAGTTGATTTGTAATTGTTCAGCTTCCTAGCCAGTGCATGGCCCCTCAAATTTGTTCACCTCGGGTATTAATTTTTTTTTTTTTTAAATCGCCAAAAATCCATTTATGATCCGAAATATGCAAAAATGTACAAATTTTCCAAAGGAGGCAAGGTTTGTGGAACTTCTGAGGAGTAAATAACGGCTTTTTATATAAGTATTTAATATTGGTGAAAACCTTAAGACATAAAGATTTATATTTTAGTCAAATTAAATAATTTCATGAATTTTGAAGACGTCGTTTAACTTAAAAACTGAAAATGTAATAAAAATGATTTTCCATGAAGAAAAATATAAAATTTGAATTAATGTAAAATTTTAACGGTTAGAGATATTATAACAAAATGTCAAACTAATATACATCCAAATGTCTTAAAATCAACCGTGTTATATTTAACATTTTTTATTTCAAAATACCTAAATTCCTTAAACGGGAAAATGTAATCCAAAAACTTAGTTTTTTTAAAAAAGTGCCCACTGTGACGTTATTTACCATGTGATAGTGAAAAAGCTTTGTAAATATTTAAGTAACTTATAGCGTTATACAAATATGGAGCATTTTTGAAGATCGCTGAGTTGCCTTTTTAGAATTTTTTACTCAAACCTAAAATATTTTTTTAAAATTTGCCAAGTTTGGATAGATTTGGGGGTGTTGAGTCTGCTTAAATGACCCAAATTTTAATTCACACGCTTTTACATTAAGATCTCTTTCAGGATCATTAACAAATTTTATATAGTCTCGAAGATAATTTTTTTCTACAAAAGAAAATATATATGGGCTTTTTGGTAAAAAAACTTAAAAAATACGGCCCATGTTCCAATTTTTTATGCGTATCACCTTTTATAGAGACAAGATAACTGTTAGCAAGTTCTTTATTTAATTAAGAATTTTATCGCAAATATAGGTGATATTTCATAAATAAATTTCGACCTTCCGTTGGCCCGCCATATCTAAAAAACCATAAAAAGATCGAGCAAAATTTAAAAAAATAAATCAATAAACCCAAATATCTTTTCAACTACTAGAGATAACCTACTTATGTAAGTGCATTTTTTGTAGATCTTTTTAAGGACTATTCACATTTTAAATTTCAGCTCATTAGAATCATAAATGGATTTTTGGCGATTTTTTTTCAATTTGAGACCCGAGGTGACGAAATTTGAGGACCACGCACTGGCCCCCATGAACAAACATCTCAGCTCCAATTGAAAGTTTGTAATAAAATCTCCAATAGTTCCCGAGATACCGAATTATTTCCAAAAAAAATTTTCTAAACTTTCAAAATTGCTATTTTCTATTTTCGCGACCAAAAAAGGGAAATCCCCGTCTTTTGGCATATTAACCTTTTTGGCTGATCTGGATCTTCAATTTTGTCAGTTTGTTCATGTCATTTGTTAAGTAAATACATATCTTAATATGGGAAAAGTTCAACATATTTAAGTCAAAAATTAGAGAGTTTAAAAAAAATTTAAAATGGAGATTCCATAAATTCAATTTGCGTGAATTACAAGTTTCATAAGTCTTCGGTTTACCGCATTATAAAGCAAGACGATCTATTAAAACGTTGCACCTCAAAGAAAGCTGAGTAACATAAATGGAAAAAAATGCTTTATAAGTGGTTTGTAAAACAAATGGGAAAAAATGTTCCAATATAAGCAGCGATTTTACGATCAAAATGCAAGTCATTTGTATTCTAAAATATATCAAACCAATTCAGGTTTCAATAATAGTGAAGGACAGTTGAGGAAATTAAAGCGTCAACATAGAATTAGATTTTTAAAAATTACGGGCGAGGAATTGTCTTCGATACCTCATCTTATTGATCCATTTGTGTAAGACTTTAAGGATTACGTTGGTGAGCATTGGTTGACTCTTCACCAAATCTACAATGCCGACGGTTTATATTATAGACTGCTTCCAAATCACACTATTGTCACAGGTAATGAGAAAACATCTTCCTGGGGGTTTATTTCCTTTAAATAAACCGGATACTTTTGATTGCAAATAAAAGCCATTTAGTAGTTTAAAATTTGTAACAACTCTTTATTTATTTAAAATGTTCAACAACAACAATTCAAATAGTCACTCAGTGTCTTTATACACGTTTATCAGTTCGCAGAAATGCACACATACTTTATAATGTACAAACTTAAATATACAAGACAGTTGATGTTAACTCTTACAGCGCCTATGATAAACTCACTCACGACTGCAACCTCTGCCACTATTTATACACACACCATCTTTCGGGAATCTTCTACAATGCTCTTAACGGACAAACTAGTATGTTCGAATTCTAGAGCTTTCGATGTTAATGTTAGAAGCTTAAACATTTAGTGTTGCCATACTTATAAACAATGCTAATAACCGCATGCTATCAACATTATTGATAAGTAGAAGCTTTTACTGATGAACGTGTTTATAAACATGATGAAAGTTGCAGGCTGTCGTTATAGACCGTTAAATTCAAATAGCTATTGCACATTCGTAACAATATGTAATGAGCGAATAACTTGTTTGCCCTGTTCGAATGCGAATGGCTCAGACAAACTAAAATTGTTGGTTGTTGGAAAATCAAAAAACCCACGCTCCTTTAAATGCTTTTTCAATAATCCTCTACTATACAACACCAATAATAATCCCTGGATGACATCATTTATATTCAAGGACTGGTTCCAAAATAAGTAACAATTTTTAAGGTCCAAGAATTTTTGGCATCAAAAGGTCTGTCGCAAAAAGCAGTTTTGCTTTAGATAGTTGAGGAACTAAAAAGTGATGACCTTTTAATTATAGCAGTGAATCTACCACCCAATGGCACTGCGCTTATTCAACCTTTAGATCAAAACGTTATCAACTTGTTCAACTTAAATTATAGAACGCAACTGCTCACCCACTTGCTTGGCGAGAAAGGAACAAATTTGGAGCTCAAATTAAAAAACTTCAATCTCAAAAATGCAGTTCAGATTTTAGCTACGTCCTGGGACAAAATATCAGTGTCCAATATCCGAAAATCCTGGAACGACTTGGTCGAGTTCGGTACTTAAATACACAGTGCAACACGAAGTAATATAACCATATACGGATACCACTACGTGATAAAAGACCGAAAACAAAATACCCATGTCTGTCAGTTATGTCCCAAGTCATGCACTTTTTTGTGGGCCCCCAAAGATTTGGGGCCTTAGTGTCATTTTTGTGTCATTATTGCTGCAAAAACTAAGCCGGAGCTCACGTTACGGTCTATGGAGATATATGATTTTAACAGGCTGACGCTTCATGAAATACGGCGAACTCAACCATCGATTTATTTAAATCAAAATTTGGCGATAACTTGATTTCGAAAAATGGACATGTCAATTGGACTCCAAGGTCGTGCGATTTGACACATCTCGATTATTTCCTGCAGGGCCACGAGGTCACTGGTTTGGCCTTAGATTCTTCGTGTTATTCGTAAAACACCGCCAGCAATGCTCGAAAGAGTGGCACAAAATTAGACGTCCATAATGCGGTTTCAAAATCATTTTTGGTATATGGTCATCGCGGCTGTGTAATACTATGGTGGTGTAGGATATAAAAAAAAGGTTTTCGAGACTGCGTCTGTGAATCACAACAAATTATTATACCCTACACCACCATAGTGGGGAGGGTATACTAGATTTGTGCACATGTTTTTAACGCCCAAAAATATTAGTCTAACACCCACTTTAAAGTACCGATCGACTCAGAACCACTTTCTGAGTGTTTGCTCATTTACTTAGTGTCGGGCTTGACCGACCATACTTTCTTAATTGTTTTTCTTTGTATCTTCCTTTGTTTATTTCATGCGAAAAGAAATATTTATGTATTAAAATCAATGAAATTCAATTCATAACCTGAATATACAAAATTGTTTCTCTGTTTGGGTTTTCGCTTTATTAAATGTTTTAAGACTTCATCAATTTCTATTTGTATTCATCATAATAGTATTTTAAATGCAATTTTTTCCACCACCACATCTGTTTCCTTTGCGTGTAATTTTCTTATATTTCTGTAAACACTTTCTTGCTAAAATCTGTTGCTCAAAGTAACTTTTTTTATAATAAACCAAATTGTAAAAAAAAAAAAAATATAATTTCCTTTTTTACATCTACAAACGAAACAATTTTCTGTTTCAAAGAAGTGCAGAAACGTCAAACAGTGGTGATAATTGTAAAATAAATGGCCATAAAAAGCAAATTTTTTTCCAGATTTTTGCTTGCTATTGGAAAGAGTCAATTAATTGCAAAAGGAATTTACTTTGAAATAATTCATTAATTCATATATATATTGTATGTATGTCTACATAACTTAGTATTAAAGATATATCCAAAAATATTTCTAAAAATCGATTCAGTCGTGATTTTTGCTCATATTTATGTACGGAGTTTTCTTATTTTCAATAGCTTAATATAAGAACTATATATGATAGATGGGGCCTTCGAATATATGAACTAACTAACATTACTATAACAATTTACCTATCTATGAGGATTCACAATGGATCGTAAATGAAATTTTTTGAAATTGCAAACGGAACAACTAACTTATAAAGAATTTAAGGAAATTAAATATTAGAAATTAAAATTCAAGCTATCTTTAATATTTCTATATATATCACGAATATTATTACGTTGGGCCCACAGTACATCATACAGATTTGTTTGTGCAGTTTATATGCTTCAAAAAAAAAATATATATATATTAACAGTAATGTTGGGTAACCTAAAAAATTTTTTGAAATGGTCTATGCGTAATATTATATTATTAGGACTCATTTTGAATTACGTTATATTTTGTCATAATACTTTAACAAACTATTTGAAAATCTGGGCTTTAGTTATTTCAAAATGTTAATAAACGAAGAACTAAATTCTCTTTCATTAAGCGCATCCTATCTTTAAATTTGAGTAAAACAAAGTGTGTGCGTGAGATATCATCAACATTTTTATACTGTTACGAATTTGCCATAGCGATTTGAATTTTACGGTCGTAACGATTGCCTGCTGCATTCATAATGTTTATAATCACGTCCATCAGTAGAAGCTTCTACTTATCAACAATGTTGATAGCATGCAGTTATTAGCATTGTTTGTAAGTATGGCAACACTAAATGTTTAAGCTGCTAACATTGACATCGAAAGCTCTAGAATTCGAACTAGTTTCTCCGTTAAGAGCATTGTAGAAGATTCCCGAAAGATGGCGTGAGTATAAATAGTGGCAGAGGTTGCAGTCGAGAGTTGAGTTGATCATAGGCGCTGTTAGATTTAACATCAACTGCCTTGTAAATTAAAGTTTGTACATTATAAAGTGTGTGTGCATTTCTGCTTACATGTATAAAGATACTGAGTGACTATTCGAACTGTTGTTGTTGTACATTTTAAAGTATCCGGTTTATTTAAAGGAAATAAACCAACGTTTTAAAAAGGTTAAAACGTAACAACACGTTTGAAAGGCCTATAGATGTCATTATGCATGGAATATAACATCGTGACGTGGCTTTGCTGGGTTACGCGCATCTGAAATGTCCAATTTACCATGACTGTTGACTGTGAGGGTGCTTATTCGCACAGACCTGCGACTTAAGAAAACCCCACAAGAAAAAGTTTAACGGAGGCAAATCGCACGATGTCGGTGGCCAGTTCACATCACCTCCACGTGGGATGACCATGCTCTCAAATCGCTCTTGCGGAATACCCAATGTGATATGAGCTGTGTGGTACGTAGCACAGATGGATTTTGGTGTCAAAAACACAATTTTTCGATCACTCAATTTTAAAAATCCAATGATGCAGTTTTGTAGAGAAATATTTAAAGATGAAATGCGAACTTATAGTTTTAAGAAAAATGTTATTTTTATCTGTTGTTTTAATAAAATGAGAGGTGTGAGTGTCTTGTTTCGATTAAAAAAAATAGTTCTAGGTAGTTTTCGGAACAGCATGAAAACTTAAAATTTTTTGTCGAATGATGAACGAAATATCAAACAAATTCTTATCTGATTATGGGTTCAATGTGGTTGTGACCGATTTTATTGAAACTCGGCATGCGTTTTTATTTTGTTTTAGATAATGTATGTACTAAATTTATACACTTTTGCTTGGATACGAAAAATTTTATGCGAAAATTTTATGGATTGTATGGGCAGTGGGTCCCAAATTGTAGAGTATTGAAATTGAAACCACTCCTTATAATTTTTTTACAAAAATGTATGAAGACATCCCTCGGTGCGTAGTCCTGTTGAAACCACATGTTGTCGTGGTTTATATCATCCAAGTCAGACCAAAAGATGCTGGTAATAATCGACCTTTTGCGAAATATGTACCGATGACGACACCTGCCTTCGGTTCATACCAAACACTGACTATTTCGGGATGCATGTGAATGGTAACGTCACAAATTCGACAATTCTGTTTGTTGACGTTCTCTTGCTTTCATGAAGAAATTGACCTAATCGCTGAAGATATTTTTTTTATGAAAATAAGGGTCAGTTTTCAACTGATACAGTGTCCATTCAGTGTCCAACCCAACAAGAAAATGTCTAACGTGGTCAAATTGCACGATCTCTGTGACCAGTTAACAATGCCTCCACGTGAGATGACCATGCCCTTAATCTTGGATCTCATGTGGATTGGTTTTGTCCCAAATTCGCATTTATCCAGAAATAGGCCACATTTTTTTATGAAAATGAGGTTCAGTTTCCAACTGTGATAGGTCGAGTTCTTGTGAGATGCGAAATCGACTACCTCAAATTCTCCTGCGTACTCTAACGGACAGAAGAAATGTTTTCGGTAGATCTTGTGTTTCGGCGTCATACGGTTCATTGTTTACTGAACCAGTGGACTTAAATTTATCCACCACACTGCAAATGATCCTATCAATAGGACGATTTTGGCAACCGTAAATTGGGCGATGCGCTTGGAACATCTTTTTTATATAATTATGAACAGATTTGAATTCAATCAGTTATTTGACATTAAATTTTTACAAGTTTCTCTCACATTCATGTTATGTACATCTGAACAGCCCATTGTGTTCAACCCATGATGATTATTTGTGAGTGCCGACCACTGCTTGAAAGCCATCTGCAGCACAACACGATTTTTAAGTTACCCAATGATATTGTTTTCTTTTACTTCATTTTATTTCTGTTGTTACTTGGTAAACGAAAAACAACCACTCAATTCATTTGAACTGTATATTTTGCGGTTAATTTAACTTTTATGCATTTTTGATTGCGTCACACACATTTTACTATTTTCCTTTTTTTTTTACAGCGACTTCATAAAAATCCAATAAGTAAACTTCGTTTAAAGGCAAATAAAATAGAAAAGTGTATTTCGAATGTTTTATGCACATTAGGGTGACTCTTATTTTGGAATTTTTAGATTTTTTTATTATAAAATTTCATGAATATCTGAAATCACAAGAATAAAAGTAAAAAAAAATATATATAAACCTGAATATCACTTTAACTAAAAGAGAGCATTTTTTTGTAGATCTTCTAAAGAAATGTCAGCTCATTCGGATAATAAATGGATTTTTGGGGATTTTTTTAACAAATGTGAAACGAAGCCGAACAACTGTTAATGAACTCGAAAACACCTCAGCTCCAAACTTGTGAAATTTCGTTGCGATATCTCAAATAATTGAAATTCCCAAAAGAAAAAACAAGAACATTTCTAAGTCACTGTGTGGTGGAGTACAATTTTAATCCTTGTGTGCGAAAAAGTGCCAAATAAGGGCTATTCTAATGTTCATGCGTATATACAATATGTACAACACAGATATATTACCAAGATACTTTCTATAAAGTTTGTTATTTATTAAATGTAAATATATAAATTTGAATTCTTCCAGGAACAGATATTTGTATCTTTTCTTTTTGAATTAATTAAATTTGTGTGGCTTCATATATTCAAGGTTATCAAAATCTATTAACGATAAAAACTTAACTTCAAAATTAAATAGAATGCTTATAGAAACCTTTTTTCTAAACTTTTCTAATCTATGGAGAAGAATTTCGTTTGAAACAGCCAATCGAATGATTCTACCTTAGTAACCGCATTTTACAGTTGAGGCTAAACGATTTTACAAGGGATAACAAAAGTTTGGTTGTTTCAACCAAAATTCTTCGTTATCAACTGACTTTCTCTTGATACAACCGAAAAATTCTATGTGTGCAACCGAATCATTCGATCGGCTACAAATTCGGTTGGTATCACGAATCTGTTATCTCTGTGTACAATATTTTGTTGCTTATGGAATTTTAGCTTGTTTAACTGTCAATTAAAGGCTGACTAAGATTTTATCAAATTAATTGTCAGATAAACTAAATGGCATATTTATATTAGGATTCATACTAATCTGTTAAATATAGCGTTAGCATATTAGTTTGGCATTGCACAGACCAAGTGGTTCAATAAATAAACAGTGCTATAGCCACATAGGTCGATCTGGACCAAACAGCAACACGTTTGTATGAATTTACTTACTGGAATCCATTACGACAGGGCTAGGTTAAATAATGGACCGATTTTTACCTGTTTCAATAGGCTTTGTCTTTGGGCCGAACAAATTTAAAGGAAATATCTTCGAAATTGCGCCCTATACTTTGTACACAACCAGACGGGCGGACGGACATCGTTAAATCTAATCAGAAAGTATACTTTAAGGTGGGTGCTACACTAATATTTTTGGGCGTTACAACATCAGCACTAACGCAATATATAAGTTTAATATATAAGTTTGTCATTCCATGTGTAACATTAAGAAATATTCATCTGAGACCCAACAAAATATATATATATTATTGATCCTTATGAAATTCTAAGTCGATTGAGCAATGTCCATCTGTATGTGTAAAACACTCTCACGTCCAAAACACATAAGCCAAATTAATGAAATGTATACCAAAATGTTTATAATTTTTCTAAGCTGTTTGGTATTGAAAATCAGCAAAATCAAATTGGTAGGACAAGGGTTATGGATCAAAATGTAAGACAACCTCCAAAAATTTTGATAATTTTCACAAGTTTTTTGTGACTTTGGGTAAATTCATTTCAGAGAATACCATGAATTTTTGCACTCACTATTTATATGATAAAAGGACAAATTCTGTTGAAAATTTTAAGAATCAGTCGATAATTTATCCTAGCCACCATACAAATTTATTTCTGAAATATGGTGCTATGGTATATAAATACCCATAGAATTGCAGTATCCATACAAAATTCAGCAAAACTAAGTCAAACTGTTTCCAATGTTATTAAACACTACCGGAAGAACTTGTCCGTTGATAAAAAACATGGCTCAGGTAGAAGGAATGCTCCACATGATGTTTCTAAAGCCAAAAAAATAGAAAGCATTTTCAAAAGAGCTCCCAACACATCCAGTATTAAAGCAGCCCGGTTAGCTAAGTTCTCGTACTATTCGGTACAAAAAGTTAAAGCTAATGCAGGTTTAAAAACATACAAGACTCAAAAAGTTCCTGACAGGAACTCTGCTAAATATTTAGAGGCCAAAAACAGAGCACGGAAATTGAAGTCAAGTTTTATAAAAAAATATTCTTGCTGGTCAAAACTTCCTGGTCAAAAATGTGATGTTTCTGATGCCCGAGGGAATATTAAAGAAAAGTTTAGGACACAAATGCAGACAAAATTTCCCAAAAAGTTCTTGGTATGGCAAACATTATGCAGTTGTGGCAAAAGAAGCCAATCATTTGTTACAACGTGCTCTATAAATAACGAAATTCACTTCATAATGTGTCCACTTATTTTTGGCCTGGCTTGGTATCCTGTCACTATGGTAAACCAGCCCTTGAGTGGTTTAAGAACAATAATGTGGTATTTGTACCAAGAGAGGCAAATCGTCCAAACTTCCTAGAGCTAAGGCCAGTGGAGAGATATTGGGCTCTTGTTAAAAGAGAATTGAAGAGCACAAAAAAAGTGTCCAAAAGTGTGATAGATTTTAAACGGAGATGAACTACCTGTTCGAGCAAAGTGACAGAAAGCACTATAAAAAACATCATGGAAGGGTTTTCGAAAAAGGTTCGAAATTTCATCATTAGTGATTAGAACTATAAAACTATTTTTTTCTGCAAATTGTAATAATAATCTCAATCAAATACAAAAAGATTTAGTGATTTCATTTTTATTAACATATATGTATGTTAACAATTTGTCGATCTCAGTCCTTAGTTCTAAAAGAATTGCAATATTGTTCAACTAAATATAAAGAATAAGAATTTTGTTCACATTTCACAAAAAAAAAAAAAAAAAATATTACAAAAAATTGCAAAATATGCCAAAAGAAAAACAAAAATTTCGAAAATTAAAAAATTTTTCCAAAAATTCAAATCGCGAGAATTTCGAAATTAAAAAAGATAAAAATTTAAATTTCTGTTTATCGAATATAGCCTAGTTCTCTGTTCATATTTGCGAAAAATTATGGTTTTTTCATGCGAACAATTTTATATGCAACAATTGATCAGCTGCTGGTTTTAATTCCGTGGCAAAGAAGTGCTGCTTATGTTATATCGTGTGGAAAATTAAGGTTGCCAGATGTATTTCACATGTTTTCCACAATAAGAACAGAGTGCTGCTTTTGCGAAATTATTTCGCATATATTTCATTCCAAATATTTTATACATATGTAGTTTGACAGCAGTTCGAACGAAATTCTGAACAGAGCACTTAGCTTATGATAAAAACCAAAATTCGTGATTTGTAAACGTGGCAAAAATCTTTTAAAGATTTTAGGAAAACGCCCTATTTTAACATTTATATCAAACTAGCTTGACCCGGTGCGCTTCGCTACCCCTGTCGTAGTCTATGTTGGAAATTTCAATAAAATCGTTTCGGTCGTTTAGTATTTATTGTTTAAGAACTAAAGGTACTAATTTTACCGGTTTTCCCCCTGTATACCCCTTTCTGGTCCAAGTGTTGAAAAAAGTTATAGCCTATTGACGCTTCCAAGTAAGGATCTATCTACGTTCCAAATTTCAATAAAATCGATTCAGCCGTTTAGGCGTGATGCTCAAACAAACAAACAAACAAACAAACAAATAAATAAACAAACAAACTTACAAAGACATTTATATATTTATATAGATTACAGCAATCAAAATTATTTAAAATTCTATCTAGTCTTTATCTTAACACATTTTTTGTTTAAATGCGTTTGACATTCCTACCTTTTGTATTGGCCTCGTTTTTTATTTTCAAGTTTATCTCGTTTAATTACATGCCTGACTTATTTCACTAGAACCTTTTAAGTCCACGAAGTCATAATTGACTATACTGTGTTTTTATTTATTATTTGCTGTTGTAGTTGTTGTTATTTTGCTGCTATTGTGTTTTTTGAAAATAAGACAGGGGTTTATTTTCCAATAGATACAGACAGCGTTGTTTGTTAAATAATTTTTTTTTTTTTTAGTTTTTCTGCGTAACTTTTTCATTGTCGCAATGCAGCAAAGTAGAAAGACAGAGTTATAGATTAGTGAATTGTTCATTAAAAAAACTCTCAAAATAACAAGTAAGACTGCTATATATTTGGCTGTGCCGAAACTTGTATACCCTTTACCAAGTATTGTTAAAGATAAATATTAAAAACAATTTTTGGTGAAAAAAAAAAAAAATTGGTTTATATCACAGCCATTTATATATGACAACTAGATAGGTAACTGAGAGCCAAAAACCTAACTGGCCTACCTAAATAAAAGCGTAAGGCGGAACGTTTCTTTACGCTTAGCTTTAACGCTGAAATGTCATACCAAAATAAAAGCGGCAACGCTACGTCAAACAATAATAACAAGGTTATCAAAAAAATAAATATACCAACCCGGATTATTTAAACAATAAAGTACATTGCAGTATTGGTGTTTCTGATTTTTGTTTTGTGATTTGAAAACTAAAATTTTATCAAAAAAACTAAATATTAAAGTTTAAAAAATGAGTTTCTTACATATTTGTTTCTCCTTTTGTATGTATGTGTTTACATTTATTGTGTTTTGCAACTAACTTCACTATTAAACGCGCTGTCAAAATCGGATTTTCCAATTGCAAAGCGTTGCCGCCGCGTTATTTCGGTATGCTGCATACAAATTGTATGGGCATGAGAAATTTTGACAAGTAAAAAACGCCTTCCGCTCCAATTTAGGTATGCGTGTAAGTCTGTTGTCAAAAACCTGTATTGCCTATATTTTCTCATTGTATCACCCGTATGTGTGAAAAGAGAGTAATTTTTCCCATTCATATTTCTCTCTCTTTCCGCTCTTTGTATATTTCTCTATGCAGCCATTTATGAACCGATTTTCTCGATTATAAATAGCCATATAAGTTGGACTATAGTGCATGTATTGATGTATGTAAGTTATTTTATATTCTCCGCTTTCTATAACGATCTAGAATATATATTAACGAGCAAAATGCGACGCAAAATCAAAATTTTTTTTTAGAAATTATTCGGTCATCAAAAAAATTTCGCAGAGTCGCCATTGTGTCTCTCGTGGAATGATCTGGAACCATATGTCAGGATGATTGAAATCTACCGGACGGGAGGTATGTTCCAGCATGATCCGATATACCACCTGGAGATGGTTTCTGGTTCCCCCTGATTCCATACCTGGTTCAGCCATGATTCCACACCAAGCCGTGCGTCTGATAGAGTGTGATTGAATTTTGGCTAACGCAAATTCGGTAATTTATTAACATATTCATTTAAATGTAAATGTGTCAAAAAGATGCAATTATCTCTAGCAAGCAATATTAATGTATTGGCATATTGTAGCCGTTGTGCTGTATTCCTGGGCAATTCTTGAGACAATTGATATTATATGAAAACATCCCCAGTTTAACTTTTTGAATACGCTGCAGTGATGTTCTGAAGATTCCCATTTAAGTAGCACGTCGACGAGTACACGCAGAGAAAAAATATAGTTATGCATGTTTACAGTAACCACTTCAACATTTTTAAAAGTTTTTTAACAATGTTATAGTTACAGTAACTATTTACATTATTGTGGTAATCATAATATGCTTAACTTTCGATTCACATAATTGTATCAATCATATATATGGTTACAGTAAATGAGTATATATTTGTGACAACCATTGTTATGATGAATCGTTATATCATAACATGTTCTCAGATTATGATATTAATTCACCGAGAGCAACATAATATGGTAAAACCTTAAACATAAAAATGGTTGTCACAAACTTATACCTGTTTACTGTAACCATATATATGATTGATAAAAGCATGTGAATTGTATGTTAACCATATTATGGTTACCACAATCATGTAAATAGTTATTGTGACTATAATATTGTTAAACAACTTTTAAAAATGTGGAAAAGGTACTGTAAACATGCACAACTATATTTTTTCTCTGTGTGTAGACTAAGATGGATCCGTGTGGATACTTTATCGTACTGCATACACAGCTTTCTGTGTGAACAGGTTAAGGAATAGTTCTTCGTGGTTCATTATATACGGGTAATTATGGTTCTTATCATGTTTTCACTGGGAGCTGTTGCAGTATGAAAATGTTGACGCTACTTTCCTTGTGTTGAAACAATTGACCGTCCGGAAACATAATAAAATTTATAAATGTTCACAATTCCTTTCATTGAGTATGATGACATACATATACAATTTTATTAAATTGTTTATTACATGCAATCAAAAAAATAAATTAAAAACTGTAAAAATAGAAAAGTTATAAGCATTTTACATCAGACAGTCGAAGTTGTGCCACCTCTCATGGTGAAGGGCATACAAATCCAATAATACTCAATATAATGCTCTGTGAGGGCAATTACTAAATAACTTAATAATATTTAATTCTCGAGTTTAGGGATCATCGGTTTTGAATAGAACGGTAAAAACCTAAGACATTAATTAACCTATTACAATTTTATTATTTTAAATATCTGTTTAGCTTAACTAACCCGAATACTTTTATTGTCCGTTCTGGTAAAATAAACCTTTTCTTTTCTTGTTTTTTTTTTTTTTTTTTTTTTTCTTTGTCATAAAAAAGTGTCTGAGGCCTTTGAAGAAGACAGTTAAAAAGGAAGGAGTGAAATAACTAATTAGTGAAGATATTAATTGTTAAATTGTAAAACAATGGTCAGCATTAAATTCATGTAAATTTTAAAAATTATCATTTCAATAATAGTGGAATGAAAAGCTTACAAACAGTATTTCGCAAATTTGTTGGCAAATGTAAATTCTTGTAAATTCATGCAAGATTTGAATTTGCAGCCATTTGAGCGGTCAAGTGTTACCCGGACCAGCGATGAGGCTCAAAATAAACAGTTTGATGGCTAACAGCTTTAGCAAAATCGAATAACACTTAAAGCTGGCATATTTTATTTGAAATTTCCTGTTTCGGGCAAAAGTTGCAATATTTTGAAAAAATAAATGCTGAGAATCAATCCAATTGAAAATATGTGCATGAGTAAGAAATTATTATACGAAATCTTTAAAAAAAAATATATTTTGAATAACTCTCCACATTCCATTTTTAATAAAAAAAATTACGGTTTTATTCAAATAACATTTGTTTTCGAAAGGGCTGCTAGGGCCGATGTAACTGGAAGAGAACGAGAATCACGGCTTCAGCAAATGCGTCGCAGTGCATCTTCATCGAGTGCTGCAGAGACACCACAACAGCATATTGAAAGACTAGAAGCCAATCGCTCCCGAATGGCTCAATCAAGAGAAAGAATCTCTTTATAACTTTTGCAAAAATGATCAGATTGTAATGAAACTTGGTATTTTTAATTGTATTTACTGAATAACTTTTTGGGTTGAATAAGATTTGTCTGTCCACCATTCCATGTAAATTTGTTAATCTAGTTACAGGTCGCAATTTTAAACATGTTCCAATAATATTTAGTCCACATCACATTTTGAACCCAAGGACAAACTTTACTAATTTTGGTTATAATAGGTTCATGATTTCACCCAGCCTCCGCACAAATGTCCTCCAAACTGGATATAAATTTGTAACTTCTAAACCAACAGTCCAATGTTAATACAATTTTCCACTGCTATAGAGGAGTTGTAGCTAAAGTTCAAGTTTTGGACTTTAAACACTAAGGTGGGGCGGGGCCTTAAGGCTTCAAAGTGGGGTATCTCGGTTATATGAAAAATGATGCCAAATTTTGTTCTCCATCCGATTCGAAAGATTTTTATATATGTAGAATCTAAAAAGAGAGCTAAGTTCCAGTGCCTTCTGAAGTAGACCAACTTTATATGTAAATTGCTACTTTATGCTAAAATTTCTCTAATCACATGTATGACCCAATATGTTCTTAAATATCTTGCAAAGGAAATTTATAGCCCGAACCTCAATACAGTCAACAGGGTCAAAAATCTAAGAAATACCATTTTTGAGACTTTTTCAAAGTTTTTTGGGAACTGTAGGATTCTCAATAATAATTCACAAATTTTTTTCACACTTTTGCATTAATAAAAACGATTCAAAAAACAAAACTTTTATTGCATTTTAAAAATTAAAATTTTCCAAAAAATCTGATACCATTTTTGATTCCTATATTTTTGATAGAAAACATTTTTGAAAAGTAGACACAATTTCCTACACGTGTATATATATAATGTATATCTCAAATTTTCCAGAAGTCTCATTAATGGATTCAAAATACCTAACCCACAGAAATTACAGTGAGATCTTGATTATCCGTAATCGTCGGGACCGGGAGCATTCTGGATAATCAATTTTACCGGTTAATTGAGTACCAAGTTTTAGTAGTTTTTTAATGATGACAGTTTTTCGATAATTACATTTAAAGCTCCATATTGCACACTGATCCATCGGTTGGATCAAATTTCACAATAACGTTTTCAGCATTGAAATCCTGCACGTCTGGATGTTGTTCAATGGCAGAATGATTTTACTACAATCTTTTAGACCGGTTTTCTTAAAATTCTCTCCCACTTCTGGTACCATTCTCATGGACATTTTTTAAAACTCTTTCCAATAACTAATGCTTTGCACTTGTGTGTACCAGCAGCATTAACGCAAATTAATGAGGTTAGTCTCTCCTTTGTTACCTTGTGTCATTCTATGAAATTTTCATTACGGCAAGCCAAACTTCTCTCACGTAAACAATTTCCATTATCTCATTGGTGAGTTTTTTTATTGATTTGAATTCATTTAATTTTTCCACAAAAATTATGGCAGCTAATCATCTGAATATTTTTCTCCTGCAGCATTAAGTTTGTGAATACAATGTCGTTTTTTCTTAAATTTTGAGTGGAATATTTTAGGTTTTTCTTCACTGTTAATACAGAAATTGGAGTTCCTTTAAATCATTCCTTCCGGAATTATTCATAAACTGCAAAATCTACTTTTGGTTCTTCAGCAGTTTTTAAAGTCCTTCCAATCCTTACGCAAAAAGCTGTCGAAAAATCGATGGCACAATATCAAAAAATGTTGGTCTTACAAATCGATCGAGGGAATTACCCTTTTTCGTTTTATTCACATTGTGTTAGATTGTGCAAAAATAATCGAAAAAAATTATAATCCCGGATAATAGAGGTAATTACGGTTAATCGATGCAAACAAATTTAAATCGATCCAAAAACATATTCTTTTTCTTTCCCGGATAATTGATGTTGCCGGTTAATCGAATCACGGATAATCGAGGCCTCACTGTAATTTCATATTGTAGTGTTCTCCGATTTTTGGTAATACAGTAGTCGGCAATGCAGTGCACAAAAATATATTACAAAATATCAAGATTCTGTATAACATTATTTAATATTATTACTCTATAATACATAAAATTTAAGTAAAACTTGTGAATTTATACCTATTTTAAAACGCATTTTTTTAAGTTAGGGCAAAAAGTTAGGACTAATCTTTTCACGGCCCTTTTAAAAATACTATAAACTAAGAAAAAACAAAATAAAAAAATTTCCCTTTTTTTTAAATTCCAACAAACTATTGTAATTTTTGAATTTAAAAAAAAAATTTTTTGAGCGATAAAAAAATAATTTTTGTCGAAATGTATAATAAAAATTTTACTATTGCCAAATTTTCAAAATACTAAAGAACTCCAAAAACAAACATTTAAACTTATTTAAAAAAAAATGAATTTTTGAGAACTATTTTCTTGAAGCAATTCAATTCATTTATTTCTTCATAAATTTTACTGACTTTAGCGACCTCTGGTGAAGTCTAGGAGAGTCAAATAAAACCAATTCCTAAAAATGTATTTGAGTTGTATTGTTAGCTATCGATCAATATATATTTTATTAAATTTTGAGACTAAAATTCTTTTTTGGATTTTTGCCCACCTTTAAAGTCAAGACCAAATGAGCCACAGAATTGGATCATTGCTCCTGCTTCCCAATGATGATGCGAAGTTCCCTCAAATTTATTTCTTAGGAAATAAAACTACGGAAGCCGAATGCTATCAACGAACATAAGTGTGCATTTGCTGCAATACCCTTTTGCCGAAACATTTTCAAACTAATTGCTGGACACCTGAAATGGAAAAATTCCAATTGATCCCGCCACAAATGAGATTTCGTTCCCGAACTTCTGCCAAATGCAAATGAATATTCAAGCCAAGGTATACCCAAGTCTTAAAACCAACTACACACATTCGGATTGACTGTGGGACCATCCAATATCGGCACCAACAAATTATGATGTTAACAAGCTCTATAAGCAAATACAATTGAAACTATATAGCACTTACCCCTTTCTAAAAATAATTTTAACATGCTTTTCGTAGATTAATAAAGAGTGTTTTTTAATCCCGATAGATCTAACTGTCAAACGAACAATATTACTGCGCTCACTTTTTGACAATTCGGACAAATCATCATAAATATTAGTCATCGATTCGCGCAACTTATAGACGACTGTTTTATCGCAAAATTGTGTTCACCATTGAGGCTTATTTTTGGCTTAACGGGTTTATTAATAAACAACAACTCCGCATATGGAGAGAGACTAATCCACAACAGACCCTGCAGACTCCATTACAACCAGAAAATAGCACTATTTATTGGTTTACACGCTGGTGACATCATTGATCCTCATTTCTACGGTCAATGGAGATCGTTACCACACCATGATCAATGATTTTTTGTTTGAAAATATAGATCACTTCGATCCGGGCGAGATGTGGCGCATTGTACTATACGGCAACCGCAATCATCGATTTATTGAAATCAAAATTTGGCGATAACCTGATTTCGAGAAATGGACCTACTAATTGGACTCCAAGGTGGTACGATTTGATATTTCTCGATTATTTCCTGTAAAGTTAGTCGACATTTTCACTTTCAGTTAAAGTCATGTATTTTTTCTTGTTTCTCTTTTAAAACGTCTACGAAAATCTCCTTGCATTTATACGATGCCTTTTTTTCAACCATTCCTCCCTTTTTTTGGCATATAATCGAATCAGAAAAGAGCCCAAAGCAGAATATCAAAAAATGTCATGAAAAACAGAAACCTGCCTTTTGTTTAGACGTCACAATTTCCTAGTACTAAACAAGTAAGAAAGTATGGTCGGTCAAGCACGACCATATAATACCCTACACTAAGAAATGAGCAAAAACATTTTTCTTTCAAAATTTCAATAATTTATATTCGTGAGCGATTTTCGGAAGTGGGCCTTATATGGGAGCTATGACCAATTATGGACCGATCACCATGAAATTAAGTAGTGTGATTAATGTCTATATGAAAGTTATTTATGTTGCATTTTATGTGTATACCAACATTTTTAGGAGATTTATGATCGTTAAAGAGATTATCGGAAGCAGGCCTTATATGGGAGCTATGACTAATTATGGACCGATCATCATCAAATTTGGTGACATGAATTCTGTATATATAAAACTTATTTAGAGAAAAACTTGTGTAGATACATATATAAATTAAACATTTATGACCGATAAAGTCCAATTTCGGGAGGACATTTGAGTGGGGGCTAGGTGAAATAATGGACCGATTTCAGCCAGTTTCAATAGGGTTCGTCCTTGGGCTGAAAAAATGATATGTACCAAATTTTATCGAAATATCTTCAAAAATGCGACCTGTACTCTGCGCACAAGGTTTACATGGACAGCCAACCAGCCAGCCAGCCAGACGGACGGACGGACGGTCGGACATCGTTTAATCGACTCAGAAAGTGCTTCTCAGTCGATCGGTATACTTTAAGGTGGGTGTTAGACTAATATTTTTGGGCGTTACAAACATCTGCACAAATCCATTATACCCTCCTCACTATGGTGGTGTAGGGTATAAAAAGCCCATGATTTTAAGTCATAACTTAAAGTCATAATGTAATTGCCCCTTACTGGTTTATGCTGATAAACCACCAATAATTGTCGTCTTGGAGGCCAACATTGCCTAGCAATACTCGAAAATTTTACTAAAAATTGGGCGTCCCGATTTCGCTTCGTCATGATCACCAGTGGTGGCCGTATGCTCGAAATCATTTTCAAATGTTAATGCCATGTATTTTTTTTTTACTTCGAATAAAAAAAAATGTTGATAAAATTTACTTTTTTGTGTTATTTTTAACAATTTCAAGTTCTATCGGGCTTAAAATGACAATGGCGATGAATAATTTAGAGCAACGAAAATGGCAAATGTCCAATATAAGGAACACGCTTTTATACACTGGTATTTTAATAAAAATAACTAATAAAAACGGTAATAATGTTTTTTTTTTTTTTGTTTTTTGTTTTCGTTACCCGGGAAATCAAAATTCAAACAATATTATTGCTCAAAACTTAATTCATAATGATTAGATTTAAAAAATGCCTAAAAACAAATTTACATTTCATTTAGTTTAATTTTCTTAGCAACCAAATTATAACCTTAACTGTTTGTCTTTTATCCCTTGTTGTACTAGAATTTTTTTTATACTAATTGAATTTAATCTTAAAATGACAAATGCTTACAAATAGAAAGTAATAAGATAATAAAGTAAAATAAATTTGTAATAACATGCAGTAGCCAATACTTGAAATTTAAATTTATAAAAAAAGAAATAAAAAAAAAAACATTAACATTCTATTAATTACGCTTTGATGAATTTCTTTTGAAGAAAGGGGTCTTTTGATTAGTTAAAATAAATGAAAATTCAAAAGTTAAAAGCAAAAATAAAAACAGAATTTAATTAATACTTATGTTTTACTGTAATTCTTAAAAAGAAAATTGTTTCGTTTAAAATCAAGTTTGTTGTCCTGTATAATCATCTATTTAACAAAATATTTATTGATTCACCACGCGATGATAATTTTAATCATGATTTTTATACAGTTTATCAACAGAATTTTTGTTTTATTTTATCCTGCTTGTTGGTTTTCATACATTTTTGACTGTGTGATTGTTGAAAGATACATGCTTTTGCTATTAAAATTCTGCCATACCACAATTGAGTTGGTATCACACTGATGGCCACTCATTCAAATCCACAACCTCACAAATAAAGTTTCCTTTTGAATATACCAACAAATTACCAGTTCAATACACTTATGTACATTTATATGTTTGTGACAACAATTAACATAATGAATGTTTTACCATATTATGTTGTTCTCGGCTAATTGATATCATAATCTGAGAACAACATATTATAGTATAAAGATTCATCATAACAATGGCTGTCACAACCATATATTTGTTTACTGTAACCATATATATGATTGATACAATCATGTGAATCGTAAGTTAACCATACTATGGTTACCACAATCATGTAAATAATTACTGTGACTATAATATTGTTAAAAGACTTTTAAAAATTTTGAAATGGTTACTGTAAACATGCACAACTATATTTGTAATTCATACAGTAATTCAGATACAATTTTTCAACAAGATCGGTGAAGAAATCTCTGAGTTAAAGGGGGTCAAAATTTGACATTTTGGTCAAATATGTGTTTTTTCTTATCCATGTAACTTATTACCTATTGTTCTTAGCAAAATGTGTTTTCCAACTTTCGAAAAAAAATTTTTAAATTTTTTATTCAAAATCAAAAACTTTTTTGACTTCTTTTCAAAATGGGCCCTTTTTCCCCAAAAAAAGCGTAAGTCTTTTCCTTGAAAAGCTGTTTGGTCGCTTAGTGGAATTCGAGTGGAATATATATCAAAATAAACATTTCTCAATGTTACACACGGAATTAAAAACGTATATATACCCTCATTCACCACATGTGGTGGTGGAAGGCATAAAAAAATATAACTGCTTAATTGAAATTGTTGTTACAATAACTATGTAATTTTATTATCATTATTTTAAATAAATTCATCATCTGTCCAGATTTTTTTATACAGCCCACTTTAATTTTTTTCAAACCATTTCAGGTTTTAATTAAATTTCATATTGTACTTAACAAGTGTTATTATATTAATGAATTTTAACGCGTATTTCAGTACAATTGAAATATTTCATATTTAACAAAAAAATTAAGTTAGAAGACTACACATGAATTTCATATATGTATGTCCAAATCATAGGCCACAAGTACTCTTAATTGTAATATTAGGGTTGCTCTTATACTGGATTTGTTCGATGGTGGGATTTGATGGTGGTTAACGTACTTTTGCAAGTGACCCTTATATAGGAGCTACTAATTGTAGGCCGAACAGATGTCGAAATTTATATTGGGGATGGGAGAAATCCTGCAACGATTCTAATCGAACAATTTTTTAGATTTTCGGACCACTTATATAAAGGGTGTTTTGATAGAAGCGTATAACCTTAAATTGAAATAAAACAGAGATAAACGTTTTTAATATCCATACAATTGGCCTTATTGAGCGTATAACTAAAACATGCGGGATTTTTTAAAATGTCTAGTTATACCCTTCACCTTCGTGAGAAGGGTATATATAAATATGTCATTCAGTTTGTAATTTCCACAATATAATTCTCCGACCCTGTAAAGTATATATATTCTGGAGCCTTATAAATAGCGGAGTCGATTAAGCCAGGTCCGTCTGTCTGTTGAAATCAATTTTATGAAGACACCAGATATCTTCGGGATTCAAATCTTCAGAAATTCTGTCAGACATGCTTTCAAGAAGTTTCCTATTTAAAATCAGCAAAATCCGTCCATAAATGAAGGAGATATGAGCAAAAATCCGAGACAACCTCTGAAATTGTCATCTAAAAAAGACAATTTATAGCATGCTTTGACAAAAAAGCAACAAAACGTACATATTTTTGGATGTGTGTTGGCTTCATTGCTTTGCGTATTTTGTTTTTATACTCGTCGCCTTCGTGAGAAGGGTATATATAAGATTGTTATTTCGTTTGTAACTTCTGCAATATAATCTGTTCGTCAGCAATTAAATGTAAAATTTTTAAAAGTTTTCCTGATATATTTAGGATGCTTTACGCTGAAAATGAGCAATTAATGCATCCACAACAAAGGTGAAGGGTATATAAGATTTGGCATAGCCGAATATAGCACTCTTACTTGTTTTTATTTTAAAACAGTTGTACAATATAAATTTATTCAAAATATTGGCCATTGTTAGCATCTTTCTGAAAACATGTGGATTCCGCGCCATAACAATTGCTTGTCTTTTGAGGCCTAGAACGAATCAAGCCAATATCGGATGCACTGTTCCAAAGTGAAGTCTATCCCAGAGAGAGCGTTCTGCATCGATCGAAACAAATAGTAGTCGGACGGGGCAAGGTCTGCACTACAAGGTGGGTGAAGCAAAATTTCCCAACCACTTCTTTCTAAATAGATTTTAACAGGAATTTTATCATGTGGCTAGCTTCAAACGAATCAGTTGCGTTCGGTACAACTTCCCTGTAATGGTTTGGTCAGATTTAAGCAGCTCATAATAGATAAAACCCTTTTGCTCCAACTACAGAGAATTACCTTAGCGCCATGAATATTTGCCGTTGGTGTCGATTCGGCTGGTAAGCTGGGCTTTACATACAATCTCTTACGCTTTGGGTTATCGTAATGGATCCATTTTTCATCGCAAGTAGTGATTCGTTACAAAAATTAGTTTTCTTTATAGCGATCAAACATCATTACGGACATGCAAAATCGCCTTTCAAGGTCTCTCGGCTTCAATTCGTATGGCACCCAATTTCCCAATGATTTTGCAAGTCCTTGTTGAGTTTGTCAACAATCTTCACGGAGTAATGCCTCCAGTTTTTGTCTTGCGGCTCAAAATCACCACTTCGGAACCTCACAAACCATCTCCTGTTCGTTGAAGCCAATGGAACATATTCACCAAAAGCTTCGGTAAGCAATTAAAGTGCTTCAGAGGATATTTTTTTTTTTCAAAAGGAAGAAGTAAAGTTTTATTGGCACAAAATTCGACATTTTTAAAGAAGAAATAAAAATTTGTTTATCATAATATTGTTCAATAAATAAGTGAGAACATATGACAGATATGAGCGTTTCAGAAAATCGCGCCATCTGTTGTGAATCCCGCATATTTAATATATACACCCAATAATTATATGGTTTTATGGCATTATAGTTTAAATATGATTTCGGGCATGTAGCAGCCGTGTCTATTTCATTCACAGAGAACACAGATACTTATTAGCAACCGAATTTATTGCCAATCGAATGTTTCGGTTGCACACATAGAATTTTTCGGTTCTATCACCAGAAAGTCAGTTCATAAAGAAGAATTTCGGTCGAACCAGCTAAACTTTTGTTACCCCTTCCAAAATATTGTAGCCACAACTGTAAAATTGGGTCACTAAGCTAGAAACATTCGATTGGCAACGAAATCGGATGCTGGAATGTTAAATTTTCACACACCCTTCCCAGTAAATCAGACTGTATTTCGGCAACACCCTGGTACTTTACATATCCCCACAAAAAATATAATGACGTCAAATCACATGAATCAGTTGGCCAGTTGACAGGTACATTTCATGAAATTATTCGTTGGCCAAATGTTTCTCTCAGTAAATTAATTATATATTATGTGACACCATCCTACTGAAACCACATGCCACCAATACTAGTGCCTTCCAACTGAGTCACAAAAAAGTTAGTAAGCATGTCTCTGCTATACAGCTCAACATTGACTGTAACGTTCTGACCATCATCAAAGTAAACGTATCGGTAAAACGATTCATAGCTTCACGAACAAATCGCTCTTATGGACGATTATGAGCAACATAAAATGCACGAAATGCCCGATGAGTTTGAACAATATGCCAACGTTACTCTGGTGTGAGAATGTTCACGATAAATTTACAAAACAAACACACCTCAAATCAAAAGAGAACTGTAAAATCAGCTGTCACAGAAAACAGTGCTACGAATTTAAAGTTCTCCGCCTCTAAATAAAATACCCTATATACTATCTGTTTCACAATGAATTGCCTTTTGGTGGATAATATAATGAACATGAATAATATAAATATGTCCTAGAAAAAAAAAGAAATTTAGTGAACCTTATTTACAAAAAGTTATTTACAATCGTTTGAAATATATTCTTTGCAGTTTATAAATATTTTCCCAATAATAGGCTCAAACTTATGTCAATTTTTGACAACCATTCAACCCTCTAACGGTTAAGCATGCCTCAAGGCACGCATCATTTTAAAAACTCTAGCAACAGTTTCTTAAAAACGTACTTAAATATTTTAATAAGCCTTGAAACGTCTTAAAAGCTCTCTTTTTTCTTATTTACTACACTTTTTTACAAATTAAGTGCATTAACAACCAAATAAAAATATGGGAAGTCCTTGTTGTGTTTTCAAACATTGATTAAAGTGTTTTAAAGTTTCTCGATGGCAATCATATTTTTTTCTTAAAATTATACTTATATTTTATATATTGGAGTAAAGATTTATGTCAAAAAAAAGGTAAGCTACTCTTTAGAGACGTGGTTAATTGATGAGTGCCTTCAGGCACTCTTGGGCATTGCAGACTTGTTTTGCTACCTTAGTTTTTCCTCATATAGCAAAATGTTGTTTGGTTTTCTTTGCTTTGACTTGCAATTTTTTACATAAAATTTTAAGAAATGGCTGGTCGAGTGAACAAACAATTAGAAAAGATGTTTTCAATAAAAATTGACAAACTATACCAACTTAAATCCGACTATGTTTCAATCTCTAAAGCCCCAAGGGTGCCTTAAAGCACTCATTTAGTTTTTCCCACCTGGCAGGTAAACTATTGATTGTACAAACTTTTAAATATTGTTTTTGAAATCTGATGCCGAAATTTACCTTAAAAAAATTATTACCCACGTTTTTAGCAATTTTTTCAGAAATTGGCATTAGAGGGTTAAACAAAAACTTAAATCTATCTCTATATACATGCACCACTAAATTATGTTCTATGGGATACTCTAATATACATACATTTACATATTACTTTTTATATTATTTTAAAAATTGAAAAAAATCTTTTGTAAAGAAACTGCAATTGACATTGTAATTAAATTGCATATTTACAACAACGTCAGAGGTATGCAATGAGAATAATAAAAAAATTAATAAAGAAAAAACACACACACACACACATAGAGACCATAAAATGAAATTAATTTACAAATAATTAACCACACAATGGTTTTTACAACCAACCAACAATTTCCAAATGAGCGGTTTTATATGAACCAAGATTGTGGAGCCTGAAGTAAACAAGAAATTCTACCAACATGAGCATGAAGTTAAATCGCTTAAATAAACATTAATTTATTTGTTTTAATATGCTCTTTTTTGAAAATATTTCATCATTATGTCTGTGTTTAAAATTACAACTAAAAACGCAAGAGTTAAACACAAAGAATTAAAACACAGCTACAAAATTACAAATAATACACTCAAAAACTGTTTAAGCCTGAATACTTAACTCTTGTTTCATAACTAGGGTTGTCAATTATTCAACTATTATTTTAATCGAGTTCATAATTTGTTTGTTATTCGTGAGATAGATTAATTTTTAAAATTTCCTCGAATATTCGAAGAAATAATGAGTTAAATGTTTTATTAGAATAATTTGATACAAATAAAGACAGATATATTTTAAATCATATATGTTGCTCTTAGATTATGTTTAGCACACTCATGTTTTTTCTCTGCGTGTGTTACCATCTAAAGGTAGAAAACTGTGTTATCTATTAAAAGCTTGAGTACATTTCGGGATAACCTTTATATATGTATTCATGTACAAAATCATTAAATGAATCCTTTTGTTTTATTTCACTTTTGTTAATGCTCACTCATTGTTTTAGAGCAATTATTTCTGCATGTATTTATTTGCAAACACTGCTAGTATTTTATAATTAGTACTTACAGCATTCACATATCATATCGCTGCTGGTCCAATACAATATATGTTTTGTAATTTGTCCAACTTTAGTTTTTTTTTATTGATAGTCTGAAATTACTCTATTGGTTCAGAATTTATAAAGTACATAAATAAATGTGTAATTTAATAGGGCTATCATACGAAAAATAAACAGTTTTTGTTTAAATCATAAAGAAACATAGAGCGGAAACTAGAAAATACTCAAACAAAAAAATTACTCAAAAATGTTACACATACGAGTGTTGTTTTTGTTTTCACATAGTTTTTTTTTACTAATACATTCTCACCACTTAGGTTTTTGACAACTGAGTTAGGTCTTTGACAGGAGAGTTTCCGATCTATGTGTATTTATCTATGGTTTAAATACTGAAAAGTTTTGAATGACACATAGCTCTTTTTATAGGCACAACGACGATATTCACATTTATATCGTTACCTTAATATAGAAAGGCCCTAACTCGTGTTTTTTTTTTTTTTTTTTTTTTGAAAGCCCAGATTTTCGTTAATTGGTTCGCTCATATATCATATTAAGCCAAAATATCTAGACTTAAAAACAAGTAAGAGAGCTATATTCGGCTGTGCCGAATCTTATATACCCTTCACCAAATTATACTTTAAAATAAAATTAAAAAATTTTTAATTTAAAATTTTTTTTTTTTAATTTATTAGTGAAAAATATATATGACAAAAAAATGTTTTTTGTGAAAAAAAATTCGGGTTAAAAATTATTTTTCCCGATTTTGACCCATTTAGGGTCCAACTTACTATAGCCTTATATACATCGTTGCAATGGACTTATCTATCAGTAGATATCCATATTGTCTATATTTATGACTTAGTAATCGAGATATAGATCAAAAATAGGCCAAAAATAGAGTTTGTTTCGGACTTTCGCTCATATCTCCGTTATTTATGGACGGATTTTTCTGATTTTTAATTGGAAACTTCTCGAAAGCATGCCTGACAGAATTATTGAAGATTTGGATCCCTACGATATCTGGGGTCTTCAAAAAATTGATTTCAACAGACAGACAGACAGACGGACATGGCTTTAGCGACTCCGCTATCTATAAGGATCCAGAATATATATACTTTATAGGGTCGGAAAATTATATTGTGGAAATTTCAAACGGAATGACAAACTATATATACCCTTCTCACGAAGGTGAAGGGTAAAAAAACATGAGTTAGCCTTTCTATATTAAGGTAGCGATATGGACCATTAATGTAAAACATTTTACTCAAGTTTCAAACTTTTTATTTATATCCTGTACTTCCTCGTACACGATTTACCATAAATTATTTGGTATATGACTTAAAAAGGCGGGATTTACATTACATGGCGTATCTTTTGCACGCAGCTTTAATAACTTATATGTCATTTTGAAAGATATATACCTGTCATTTATTTTCATTTAGTTATTGAACATTAGTGTAAACAACAAAGTTTTTTTTTTGCTTTGAAAATGTTGAATTTTATTCCAACAAAGCGTCATATGAGGGATTCTTTAATTGAAGAAAAGTTCCGCTGAAACACACCTATTGCTCACCCAAGCTAATGGTGAATGTGTTACATCGGTTTCAAGATGCAAGAGATGGTTTGTGGTGGTGATTTTAACATGGAAAGCAAAGATCGCTAGGCCAGCCATACAAGCTTGTAAACCGGGAATTGGAGGCATTACTCCATGAAGATGGCGACAAGGTAATGCTCTGTAATTGGCGGAAGCAAAAGGGTCCTATCTATTATGATCTCCATCATGGCAACGTTCGGCCGCTTGTTGTAGTACCTGTTAAATAGTATTTTGAATGAAGTGGTTGGGAAGTCGATTTGTTGTTGATAGTTTTAATCACTAGTGATGAAATTTTTAACTTTTTTCGAAAACCCTTCCATTAACGTTTTTATAGTGCTTTCTGTCACTTTGCTCGAACAGGTAGTCCATCTCCGTTTAAAATATACCACACTTTTGGACACCTTTTTTGTGTTCTTCAATTCTCTTTTAACAAGATCCCAATATCTCTCCACTGGCCTTAGGTCCAGGCAGTTTGGAGGATTTGCTTCTCTTGGTACAAATACCACATTATTGTTCTTGTACCACTCAAGGGCTTGTTTACCATAGTGACAGGATGCCCAGTCAGGCCAAAAATAAATGGACACCTTATGAAGTCTTATGAATGGAAGCAGCCTTTTTTGTACACATTACTTTTATAGAGCCCGCTGTAACAAATGATTGGCTTCTTTTGACGCAACTGCATAATGTTTGCCATACCAAGAACTTTATGGGAAATTTTTTCTGCTTTTGGGTCTTAAACTTTCTTCAACATTGGCTACTCTCACGTCAAATTTTATCGCGATCGGACCAGCCGTTTTGATTCTGCCCCACTGTGCGGTGCTACGATGGAAAAAAAACTTGGAAAAAGATCCAGCGTGAGTTATAGGCCTTGCTGACTCATTACAAATTGTGTCTAAAATTTTCAGAAACACGCTTAAATTCAGAAGTTATTATAAAAAATCCGTTTTCAGTGATGTTCGTCAACTTTTCGACCTGTCACTCAGTCAGTTTTAGTCCAACTTTAAATTTTTGAATGGGTTTAGAAAGAAAATTGATCACGCTTTGAAATTACTTACATTTTTTGATACATTTGTAAGTTATAACTATTGTTTTTATTAAGAATATCTAAAAAAAAATTATCAACTATTTTGATTTTAGTCGCTTTGCATTGCTTATTTTGATATGAAGGCTTATACAAATTTATTATAATGTATAAAGGAAATTTAGTTCTTAACAAAACATGGTTTCAATTATTTAAATCGAATGAAAATTGTAAAAGTTATTCAACTTTTCGTTAACATCTTTTCTAGTATTTTCACCGCCAGCGCATATGAAAACAAAAAAAAATATTTGTACAATTTTTAATTTACAAAGAAAAAGTTAAATAACTTTTGCAAATATAAACCGATTTTAACAAATAATGTCGCATTTGCGTCTATTTAAAATATTTCTCAAAACACTTTCCAAAAAAATAGTTTTTCATAGAAAAAAATTTAAATAACTACTGCTGACTTTGAAAAATTACGAAAATAATACGACACAAATTTTTTAAATATATACATTTTATGAAAGCTTAATTCTTTGCCTATCCATAATTGTTTAAAATTTTAAAATCGGGTTAAAAATGTGTGAGTTAGAGGTACTAAAATGCTACGACCTAACCTAAAACAGTTTTTTTTTAACTAACTAAAAAATTTAAAGGTTGTGTCAAAATAATTGAAAACGGTTTTAGTGCGTCCTCACCTAGGCCTACAACCCCCATTAAGTCGCTTTTCAAGTTCTGACAAAAAGTGTTATTTTGTAGTAGAGTGTTATTTATGAATTTATATTTGAAATTGAATTTTTTGTGATAAAAATTTAAATTAAATTATTTTTTTTAGTCATTTCCTTTTTTAATTTTTTCATTTTCTTTTTTTTACGTTATAGGGAATGCATAATTGAGAACATACTTTCTGATAATTGTACCTTGCTAGCTCTGCCATAATATTTAAACAACTTTGGGTAATTGTAATTTTTTTCAACATTTCATTATATTTTTTTTGAATATATTGCTGACGGAGCATAATTTTAGACTTTCCCATATTAAAAACTCAAAAACGTGTAAAATAAAAGCCACCCTAATGTAAATACTCACACATTTACTAAATATGCATACAATCACATACCGCAACAATGCACTAACCGCTTAATATTGAAGACAATAAAATAGAGTCAACTTATGTGGGTGGCTGCATGAATTCTTTTGCATGTAGATTGTTGTTGTTGTTAGTTTGGCTTTTCATTTACAGTTAAGTGTATCTACAGTTTATTACAACAATACACTTGAATTTATTATTGTTGGCTATAAAGAAGAAGTACATATGTATATGGCGAAGTTGTTCCAGTAGAACTTACAATGGAATACACAACTCTGTTGCACAAATCTACAAATACACATTCGTTTACAAACTCAAGCATAGAAACTTACCCAACCGCATGTAATATAAAAATAACGATTCCAGATAACTGCAGCTTTAAGAAAAATGTTGTATAGTGAGCGAGAAATTTAAATAAAATATAGATATTTACAATTTAAATATACCTACTATTACATACGTTAAAGAAGTTTAGCTGTGTTGTATCTACTGTACTCTTCACCGTTGTCTGCACTAAAAGATTAATGGAGAATCTATTATACCCATTATCAAATAGATGGGGCGTATATTGATTTCATCATTCCGTTTGTAACACATCGATATTTCGATATTTACTTTGATAGTTGCTAGCCGCCAAACACATATTATTGAAGCTAAATCTTTCGAATTCGTTGCATTTATTCAGTTTGTGTTGCCAAATCACCATGAATGGATATAGCCTTCAACAACACGCTAAAATTGTTTTATCAAAAAAAGTGGCTTCGCCAATTTTAAGTTGTACGAATGGTTACGTCAACAAACAAAATTGCCAAATTTTGGATGATGCCATTCCAAATGAGATCCAAAAGCGTCCAATGCATACCGAAAAAGCCACTGTTTTGTGTGGATTTTGGGCTGGCGGCGTCATCGCTTCATATTTCTTTGAGAAACAGCCTATATCGTAAACAGCCACATTGAACATTCTGCATGAGCGATTTTAGACCATGCTCATCTTACCTGGAGGTTATATGACTGGCCACCGGGACCGTAAGATTCGACACCATTAGACTTTTACTTGTAGGATTTTCTTAAGTCCCAGGTCTAAGCCACAAACCACAGCGGCCCCCAAAGCCAACATAACCCTTGCCTTTGTTCAAATTCAGTCTGATTTATGCGTTAGAGTCATGGAAAATTTTACATTTATTATGCTCGCCACCCAGCGAAGCATCATAAATAATGGTAGCATTGCCCTTTCAAATGAATAAAAAATGTCGATGATATTTTATATACACTTTGTTTTATTTAAATTTAAAGATAGGAAGCACTTAATGATATACCCTTTATATACATACAAATACATAAGCGCATTTGCTACAACAACGTCATAATTCAAAAAACCCAAATTTCGAGAGAATAGCACCACTGCATAGTATACATGTAAGAGAGTTATATTCGGCTGTGCCGAATCTTATATACCCTTCTCAAAATTATACTTAAAAATAAAAGTTTTAAATATTTTTAGGTAAACAAAATCAATTTTTTTCTTTTAAATTGTTTTTCAAAATTTAAAAAAAAAAAATTTTTTTTCAAAATTGTTTTAAATTTTTTAAAAAATGTTTTTAAATTTATTAGTGAAAAAAATACTTACAAAAAAAAAAAAAAATTGTGCTAAAAAAATATTCGGGTTAAAAAATAATTTTCCCGATTTTGACCCATTGTAGGTCCAAATTACTAAAGCCTTATATAAATCGTTGCAATGGACTTTGAAACATCTATCATTAGAGATCCATATAGATATAGATCAAAAATAGGCAAAAAATCGTGGTTGTCCCGGTTTTTTCCTTATATCTCAGCCATTTGTGGGCCGATTTTCTCGATTTTCAAAAGCGACCGAGCCGGAAGAATTCCCAATATATTGATGTATCAATTATGTTTGTAAGTTATTTGGGGGCTACGGAAAGTTGATTTCAACATACAGACGGACAGACAGACATGGCTATATCGATTTCGCTATATATAACGATCCAGAATATATATATACTTTGTGGGGTCGCAAATGAAAAATGTAGAAATTACAAACGGATTGACAAACTTATATATACCCTTGCCACTCATGGTGAAGAGTATATATAGTAAGTTGTTTTAAAAACACTTGAAAAGCGACCTAATGGGGGTTGTAGGCCTAGGTGAGGACATACTAAACCCGTTTTCAAAGATTTTGAAACATCCTCAACATTTTTAGTTATTTTGAAAAAACTTTTTTAAGGTAGGTCGTAACACTTTAGCACCTCGAACTCACACACTTTTAAACCGATTTAAAAATTTTAAACAATTATGGATAGCCAAAAAAATTAAGGTTTCATTAAGTGTATGCATAAAATGTATATTCAAAAAAATGTTGTAAGTTTTTATAAAAAGTTTTGCTTCATTTTTTTTTTTCGTAATTTTTCAAATTCAGCAGTAGTTATTTTAATTTTTTTCTATGAAAACCTATTTTTTTTGCAAAGTTCTTTTAAGACAATTTTATATAGACAAAAATGAGACATTGCCTGTTAAAATTGGTTTATATTTGCAAAAGTTATTTAACTTTTTTTGAAAAAAGTTGAAATAAATTTACTTTGTAAATTAAACATTTTTTTTAATTTTTTTTTGCTATTCATATGAGCTGCACAGTGGTTTAGAAACGAAACTTTACATGGTTGGAACTGAGGTATTTTTGAGTTTATTTGTATTTGTTCAGCTTCCTAGCGCAAATAGGGGCCAATGTGTAGCTCCTCAAAATTGGTCACCTCGGGTCTCAAAATTTTAAAAAAATCATCAAAAATCCATTTATGATCCAAATAAGCCGAAATTTAAAATAGAAAGAGCTACAAAAAATACACTTACATATGTACGTTATCTTTATTAGTTGAAGAGATATTTAGGTTTATTGATTAATTTTGTTTAATTTTGCTCGATCTTTTTATGGTTTTTATAGATGACGGGCCTACGGAGGATCAAATTTTATTTTTAAACTATCACCTTTAATGGTGATAAAATTCTAAACAAAATAAGAATAACTTGCTAACAGCTCTCTTGTCCCTACAAAAAATTACACGTATCCAAATTTGGAACATATAAAAAAGGCCGTATTTTTTACGTTTTTTCCCAAAAAAGTCCCTATTATTTTTCTTTTGTAGAAAAAATGTTTCTTTGGGACTATACACAATTTTTATATGATCCAGAAAGAAAACTTAATGTTAAAGCGTGTAAATTAAAATTTTGGTCATTAAAGCTGACACAACACCTCCCAGTCCTATCCAAACTTGCCCAATTTTAAAAAATAATTTTAGGTTTGAGTACAAAGGCAAAGCACCGATCTTAAAAGGTGTTCCATATTTGTATAATCCTATATATTACTTAAATACTAACAAAGTTTTGTTACTATTGCACGGTAAATAACGTCACAGTAGGCACTTTTTTAAATAAACTCAGTTTTTGGAACACATTTTTCCTGGTTTAGGAATTTCGGTATTTTAGAATAAAAAATTTCAAAAATTATAATACCGTTGATTTAAAAACATTTGGATCTGCGTTAATTCCAAATTTTGTTATGTTATCTTAAAATTTTACATTAATTTTATATTTTTCTTCATGGAAAATCACTATATTATAATCTTTTAAGTTTTTAAAGTAAATGACGTCCCAAAAATTTATAAAATTATTTAATTTTACTAACATATCAATCTTCAAGTCCCAACGATTTCATCAATATCAAATACTTATATAAAAAGCCTTCATTTACTCCTCAGAAGTTCCACAAACCTTACCCTCTTCGGAAAATTTGTACATTTTTTCATATATTTAAGCACTATTTACAGTTTAAGCCCATACGAATCATAAATGGATTTGGCGATTTATTTAACAAATTTTAGACCCGAGGTGAAGAAATTTGGGGGCCACTGACTGGCCCCCATTAGCGTTAGGAAGCTGAACAAATACAAATAAACTCAAAAACCTTAGCTACAACCATGTGAAATTTCGTAACAATATCTCCAATAGTTCCCGAGATACCGAATTATTTCCAAAAAAAAGTTTCTAAACCACTAAAATACTAAAAAAGATGTTGATGAAAAGTTGGATAACTTTTACAATATTCATTCTATTTAAATATTTAAAACCATGTTTTGTTATGAACTAAACTTCCTTTATACATTAGTATAGATTTTTATAAGCCTTCATATCAAAATAAGCGATAAAAAATGACTAAAATCAAAAAACGATAATTTTTTTTTTTTTTATTTAGATATTCTTAACAAAACCAATAGGTATAACCTACAAATGTATCAAAAAATTAAAACGCAATCAGTTTTCTTTCCAAATCCGTCAAAAAATCGGACTAAAACTGACTGAGTTACAGGTCGAAAAGTTGACGAACATCACTGAAAACGGTTTTTTTAGAATAACTTCTGAATTTTTAGACACTATTTGTAAAGTACTCAGCAAGACCTATAACCCACGCCACACAGGTCGTTTTCCAAGTTTTTTTTCCATCGTAGCACCGTGTAACTGACTTCTAAAATTACACGCAGGATCGCCATAGAAGCATTTTTTCCTAATTTCATAACCTATTTGGTCAATTCACAAGGTCTCTTATCAGTCATATTGTCATAATGTCCTAATATATCACGACTTGGCGGCTTGTCATAACCGACTCTTAGGCATTCGGCGTTGGTCTCTGCTGGTTCGTTACGATAACACAATAAACATAGCATAGAAAATAGTATTATTTTGGGACATTTTTTTGCTTGAAAAGCAATAAAAACCATTGTGAAATATTAGGACATTATGACAATATGACATGATAAGAGACCTTGTGAATTGACCAATTGTCTATTACTTGCAATAACTTATTATAGTTGTGTGTTGCCGTTTCTGAGTTCAACATCATTAAGTTATCTAGAAGAGAGTCATATTTTGTTATATAGATTTAAAAAAATTAAATTTTTTGAGTTATGACGATGTTGCAGCAAATGAGTGATATATAAATATGCATATGTGTTACATGCAAATGTATTAAAATTAAGTATATTGTTTCGTTGCAACATATTGTTGCAACACTAAACATTAAGTGTTCTCATTGTAAATACCTCCTTAAAATAAGAAATTCTGAATTGTAGCTAAACTTATGGTAGAACAAATTCATACATACATATATTCATACATACATACATAACCCAGCAGTTTAGCAAGTGGTCAATGTATCCCTTATAGACAGTAATTGTAACTAATATCAGATCACTTGGCTAACTCCAATTTATATATTTTGGGTTATTTGAGACGTATGTGCTGTTTGTAGTGTAGAGAGAAGTCAATAGGTATCTACCATGAAGACAATTGTCACTTTAGTGTCTCTAAGTAACCTAGAGAGTAGTCACTTTGAACGTTTATTTTGTAATGCACCATTTTGTAAGAAATTCGTACAAACTGGTTTTAATAAATGATGTTGATATAATTTGTATACAGTTTATTTTCATTATGGTAAAGTATACTGACATATCCCGTATAACCTAACGTGAGGTCAATTGTCACTTTAGTGTCTCTAAGTCACTTTGAACGTTTATTTTCTTCTGTACTTTAGAAAGTAGTTATTTTACCCACCAGAAGTTACCTATTGGCGAGTTGTCGAAGGAAGGTTTGTTTACAAGCAATCGGTTATTGGACTAGCTATGAGATGCCTTTTTAACTGACTGTTTGAGGTCGATAAGCAGCCATACATGTTTAAATAACTAGTTATGTAGCTGATCAAGTAACCAGTTAGGTAGCTTGAAAGTATATATATAACCTGTATATAAATCCAATGTGTTGATTACTTTCGACCAGCTATCAGACAGTCTAATTGTAATTAAAGAGGATCAAATAATCACCTGCTTAGGACATGCACGTGTTAAAGTAACTAGTCACTTAGCTAGTTGTGTAACTAGCTGTCACCCTAAATGATAGGTGAAATCACTAGTTCGGGACAGTCTCCTAGAACTGCTGGGATGCAAATATATTCATATACAATGAAAAGCACATTTCCCATTGGTGCATGCAACGTATGTTACATTGTTCACAATTTGCATAAATGTTTATTTGTTGCTGTACATATAACAGCTTTCCAATTTTACTTGTGTATATGCCACAGTCGCAACAAATTAATATCTAGTGAAAATAAATAATACTATTAGATGTACTCTACAGAAATACTTATATATAGCTACATACTTCTTGTAAATATCTATACATAAATATAAAAATGTAATACTAAGTATATATGTAAGTATATACTTAGTAATTCTACATTTTTTAACAATTGTATAAATAAAATAAAATATTTTTCAATTTAAGTTATATCTGCATCTAATATTTAATCGCATACACTGAACCAATTCCCATAGGTTATAGCAACGAAAATTTAACCAAATATATTTTAGTATTTATACTACAATAGTGTGGAGGGTATTATGCATTTGTACTGATATTTGTAACGTTAAAAAATATTGGTCTAACACCCATCGATTTAACGATGTCCGTCCGTCTGTCCGTCTGCTGGTTCGCAATTTTTGAAGATATTTCGATAAAATTCGTCACATGTATATTTTAGGACCAAGGACGAATCCTATTATAACTGGTAAAAATCTGACCATTATTTAATAGGAAATAGGACTTTATCGGCCATAAATGCTTGATTTATATAGATATCCACACAAATTGTTCAACAAAAACATTTCATATAGGAATAAATCACGCGTTCTACTTGCATGGTAATCGGTCTATAATTGTTCATAGTTGCTATACAAGGCCTACTTCCGCAAAAAACGAGCATGAATCTCATAAAAAGTTGGTATGCTAATAAAATTTAACAGAATGAAGTTTTATATAGAAATAAATCAAGTGACTTATTTTAATGGCGATACTTTATCGACCAAAAAACCCAAAAAATTTTCATATACAAATAAAATTCAACAGAAATGAGTTTCATATAGAAATAAATCACACGAATTAATTTCAAAATCGCGGTCAATTTAAAAAATTGAAAACCGATCGGTTTCTGTTCGGTTTTGTGATACTTTATTAACTATTAAATCAGTTGATAATATAGTAAATGCTATACAAATTTAATGTTCAAACTTGACGAGTGTTCAAGAGGATAAAAGAAAATTGGTACTTTATCTTTTAATGGTACCTTTTTAATATATTAAATTAGTTAGCTTATATACATTATAGTTGGCTACTATGCTTCTCAGTAAAGAAATAATCAAGAATAGGGTGCTTAATTGTATTATGATACCCAAAATGGAGGACTAAAATAAACTAAAGAGTGTATTTTCGTTCTTCAAATAGTACTTTTTGAATTTTCTATAATATTGAACCTAGAATCAGGAAATTACTTTGAAATTTCAAACTTGACAGTGGTTTAAGTATGGAAAAATGTTACTTTTTATTATATTAATTTTTTTTACTTATATGTATACATAATAGTTGGCTGATATGCTTCTGAGTAAAGAAAGAATCAAGGATAGAAGGCATAATGATATTGAGGTAACAAAAACTATTATTGAAATTTCTATAATAATGAACCTAAGTATTAGCGGAAATTAAACACACATGATCATCACTGAGTTAGAATATAAAAACGGGATTTGCAGGTACTTTTTCCAACTAATAGTACTTTTTGAATACTTTATAACGATGGGCGAATACAAAAGGGATTAATTAAGTTTACTATTTCTTTATTATAAAGGTACTTTTTGAATATTTTATAATAATAAACCTAAAAACTAAAAATTAGGCACAAATGATTCTGAATGAGTTAGAATTCACAAAAGATGATTTTAGTGGTACCTTTTGTATTTTTGTATTCTTTTGTATTTTCTATAATTATGGACACGGAAATACAAGGTGTCGCAAAAGTAAAATTCCGATGTTTTTTGGCTGTAATTAAAAAAAAAAAAAAATAAAAAACTTTGATTCTTTTTGTGGATTATTTTTATTTGGTCTTTTAATTTTTTTTACATCAAGTCGAGAATATGATGTCATGTAAATGGCCGCCCCCACAGTTGATTGTCATTTGAGCCCTTTTTATGGCATTTTCCATCACTTTGGCCAAATCGTCCGGCGATAGGCCCTCACATTCTTGACGGATATTGTCTTTAAGAGCTGCAAGAGTCTGAAGCTTGTTGACATAAACTTCAAAACTTCAAAAAGCCCCACAAAAAGAAGTCTGGAGCGGTCAAATCAGGCGATATTGCTGGCCAGTGCAAATCGCCAAAACGGAGGATTAGGCGCCCGGGAAATGCATCCTTCAGCATATCGGTTGTGGCACGTGCAGTGTGTGCTGTTTCACCGTCCTGTTAGAACCACATGTTTTCCAATCCCAATTCATCAAGTTGCGGCAAAAAGAACTCGTTGATCATTGCTCTGTAGCGCTCACCATTCACAGTAACCGTTTGGCCCGCGACGTCTTCGAAGAAAAAAGGTTCGGTGACCCCTCCAGCAAAAACAGCACACCATACAGTGACTTTGAGCGGGTGTAATGGCTCTTCGTGGGTTACACGCGGATTTTCAGTGCCCCAGAAGCGTAAATTTTGCTTATTTACGTACCCGCTAAGAAGGAAATGAGCCTCATCACTCATGATTATGTTTGATGAAAAATCATCTTCCTCTTGGTGGTGATTAAGGATGGCTTGAGCGTATGTTAGACGCGATTGGTGGTCAGCAGCTAACAGCTGATGCACCGTCTGGACTTTGTACGGAAACATCTTCAAATCTTGTACCAAAATTCGCTGTAAAGACCGTCGACTGATACCCATTTGCGTGACACATCGTCTGGTCGATGTCAACGGCGCTTTCATGACATCCGCGGCTACAGCAGCAATATTCTCTGCAGAACGGCTACTCCGGGGTCTGCCACGCCTGGCAGCATCTCGTGTTGTGCTAGTCTCTTCGAGGCGAGCGACTAAACGTCGCAGTGTTTCACCAGTAGGCGTTGGACGGCCAGGAAATCTGTGACGAAATTCACGTTGTGCCAAAGTCACCGACCGATTATTGGTCAAATAAATAGTCAGCAATATTCCGCGTTCTGGAGCAGTGTAGCGTAACATTGTTTATTAACGTGTATTTCGCACAAATGTCAAAACAGAACTGACATTAGGGGCCAATCGCAAAATTTATAGCATTTTCTGATAGGAGGATTACTTTTGCGCCACCTTGTATGAAATTAGATATTCATGATGATGAGTAGGAATACAAAATGTGGGTCTTTATGGTACTGTTTTTATTCTAATAATACGTTTCGAATGAGCTAGAATCCACATTACAATGAATCAATAAACATGAAACTGTAGAATTAGTACTAATTCACAAAAGGAGACTTAATAGTACTATTTCTATCTTCCAATTGGGGTGGCGAAGCGCACCGGGTCAGCTAGTACACCATACTTTTATTTGAAAATCACTAAGTGTTTGTTACAAAAATTTTGCATTATTTTTTTTTTTAATTAAATAAATAAACAGTCATTTGAAGTTTAATTGTCAGGAAATACTCGTATGATCAATATTTTCAAATGAGTTTGTGTCATTCTTTATTAACAGATTTCCTTGCCTAGCCTGCGAAAGGTAGCCTGCTACATCATCTTAAGCAATTATTGTAATACAATTTAAAGAATTTAAAGAAATCTTAAGATATTTTTACCGATCTGTTTTTATAGATATTAGATGAATCATTGGATGCAAAGGTTTGTTTCTCATTTCTAAATTTTGAATTTTTCTACTGAAAATAGATTAAAAGTAAAAACCGAAGAATAATTGTCGGTTTCATATAAAGACTACTCAGACATTTTCAACTGATTGTTACAAGTCGTTTTCTGTTTAAAATGTAAAACTCATATCTTTCAAACAAATGAAACAAATTTACAATTAATTTCTAAATAACATATTTATGATGATTTGAAGTTGTAAGATTAAGAATTCCGTGTTTCACTGAAACAAAGTGATTGAGAAAAACTATAAATATTTTTGCACCCATGAGAACCACTGTATATTTTAGTTAAGTTCAATAATTTTTATTTAAATTAACAAACATAAAAAATGTCTTCTTCAATTTTACAAACGTACTAAAACTGAAAAATATTTACTCAAATTTTCTATTGAATTGACTAGAATTATTTTTCAGTGTAAATAAGTCTAAATAAAATAAATAGAACAGGTTTTAAAAAGTATTACCGAGAAAAATATTATATTGAGATAGACTATTCCTCAAAATTACTTACTGTATTTCATAACAAATATTATTCTCTGAACAACGAGTGTACAAACTCTCCTTATGAGAATATACATTAAGCACTGGTTGTTCAGATTTTATTTTTTATGTAAAAGAAAGTTAGAGTTTTGAGGAAAAAATTGTTTTTAAAATATACAGCTAAATTGAACACCTTTTTATCACTTTTGAATTGAATTTTTTAAGCTCTATCTTCTGTCCATTCTGTCAAATTGGATTTTAGCTAGTCTCACCCCCCTGTTTGGTGAACATTTGTAAAAAAAATCATCATGAACAAATTTTAGGTAAATCGGTTAGGGGTAAGACGTGCCGCAAGCCCTCTGAACTTTTGAGATGCATTTACAAGGGGAAAAAGTGCAATTTTTTCAGTTTTTGTAAAAAATTTGCCATTAAAAATTTACTTTTGCAATTAAATTTAAGAAAATAGAGATGTGTTCGTAATTTTCGTTCTAATGAGACATAAAAAACAGAAATTGGTCAAAAAATTTTAAGGTGTCTCAGGCAACTAAAACCGGATATGTAGGAACAAAATTAACATATTTTGAGAAATATTAAAATAAAACCTCATTTTTACTTAAAATATATCCATATTTACTTTTATATGAGTTCTTGGCTGATTTTAAAAGTTGAGTGTCATTTTAAGACCAAGTGCCATTAAGGGTTAATTTCCATTTTTGTGCTGTTATTATTATTAAATACTTGACTTCATGTTATATTTTTATTAAGTTTCATAAAAATCAATTGCTGTGCTCTGTCTTTGGCCTCTAAATTTTTAGGTGAGTTCCTGTCAGGAACTTTTTGATCCTTTATTGGCTTTAACTTTTCATACCAAATAGTCCGAGCACTGAGCTAACCGGGCTGCTTTCCTACCGGAGGTGTTGGGAGCTCTTTTGAAAATGCTTTATATTTTGTTGGCTTTAGAAACATCATGTCGATTATTCCTTCTACCTAAACCAGGTTTTATATCAACGGACAAGTTCTCCCGGTACTGCTTAATAACATTGGAAACAGTTTGACGGCAGACCTTTGAATGCTTGGCCAACTTTTTGTAGGACCAAGTTGGGTTTTGTTGAAAAATTTAATAATTTTAGTACACACTTTTTTCTGGTCACTTATTTTAATCAGATTAACAACAAATGAACATAATTGACATTAAACATGATAACTGGCATGCTTTACAAAGGTAACTTGATCAAAAAATAAATCAAATAATATTTGGGTTAAAAGTTTTAATGAAAAACGTGTGTTAAGAATTTTACAATCTCAGTCCTTATACAACTAAATATTACATTATTCCAGGAATTTGGAGAATTTAATTAGGTTTCTGCAAAGACTTTACGTTTACACAACCTTAGTGCTATCGTAGAGCATGGCAGTGTGGAGTTTTATGATGGCGAGGGGCTGTATGTAAGCTGCAGGACCTAGCAATCATGTACTTATTGAAAGTACAATGAACAGCCGAGACTAGTTAAACATTTTAAAGGATAATTTGAAAGAAGTTCTGAAAATTTAGGTCATGTAACTTCATGGGTATTTCACCAAGACAATGACCCAAAGCACACCACCAGAATTGTTATGGAGTGGTTATTGTAAAACATGTCTAAGCAGTTTAATTCACCTCCACAGTCTCCAGTCCTTAAGCTAATAGAATACCTGTAGGTATACCTGAAAGTGATACAATTTTTCTGGAAGGTGATGTCGAGTATAACAAGAATCTGTCTTTGAAATTTGCAAAAAAACCTCCAAAATCTTGAGTTACGGGTAAAAAACCGGATTTTCTTACCTTTAAGTATTTATAAGCCATTAACTAAGCAGATTCTCCACTGATTTTAATTTTTAAAACGGATTTAAAAAGAAGAAACGGTTGTCTTTCCAATGGTATATATATTATTTAAGTATTTTACCAAAATTTGTGTACATTTCTTCAGCAAACATATTTTAGTTTTTATTTTTTCATCATTTTAAGCAAACAATTCTAAGTAAAATGCCTAGAAATTATATTTTTTCAAAAATTTTGTTTTATTATAATCTTTAATAACTTTGTCAATTTCCAATAGATTTTTAAAAGCAATATTGCGTTTTACGCATAAATAAACTTATTTTTTAAATCAATGCACGGTTCCTTTATAAAATACTATGTAAAATCTTCTTCTGCTTCATAGTATCAATATTCGATTTTTTTCTATAAGCCGTTATTAATTTTGACCTGAATCCATAACAGAACATATAGTTACATCAAATTTTAGCTACCCTGTGTAAGGTTGAGTCGATTTATGGATGACCGACTTTTCGAAGCTCTTAGCCAGCATACGGCATCAATGTATCGTAAAAGTTTGTTAACTATAAATGATACTAATAAAAATCAAGGGAAAAATAAAAATCTAATACATTTTTTTTAAGAAAAAAACGGTTTTTGTACCAACAAATATATTTTTAAATTCCATGCTCACTTTAATAATAATAATCTTTTTTGCATTTTGATTTAAGTTATTTTAATATACAATCACTCATAATATTATTAGCTTCAGGAGTCCTTATCAATTACAAATTAAAAACTTCATTTTTCAATCTACTAATAATACAAATCTGTAGTGTATGTACTATAGAACAAGAATATTAATTTATTTTAAGACCATGTCATAAGTACATAGGCATGTTACAATTCCTTCAGTATTTAATATTTGGTTTAAATACTGCATATGAGGAATATTAAAAATTTTGGAGAATTTGAAGGATTTTTTTTAGCTGTATACGCGCAAATGTTATTATGTTGGTTTAAAGTTGATAATTTAGAAACATATATGTCACTTCCCGAAATACTTTCACTTAAGGAAGCTATTTTGTAATTAATTAAAAACGGGAATTTCTTCACTCTGAATGTAGCTTGATTAATGATATAGTAGTGCATGCTAGTGCATGCACAGTCAAACCAAACCATGTTTACTGAAAGCAAAAACGTTGTGGTCTAGACAGATCATAAGGCTAGAGTAGCATACTCTTTCTTTTAACTTGAATTCTCCTCTGTTATCGTACTCCAATCAGAGGTCCAAGCCGTGGGGAAATATTCGGCGGCGGCGGCTGAAGAAAATTTAATCGGCGGCGGCTCAAAGTCGGCTGAAGCCGATATAAATTATAAAAATTGTTTTTAATTTTTTAAATTATTTTTTATTAACAAAAAAAAAATCAGGTTTAACAAGTATATAGATAATTATAGCTTATTGAAGTTTACATTTAAATTTATTTAGTATTAAAATTTAATTAAAAAAATATTTTCACTATTGTGGATTTATTAAAGGCTCAACAATTTTGAAATTGTCGTGTATAAACAATTGCTTTTTATTGTTGTTGCATATAGACGGCTCCTTTTTTCATTAACACAAGCCCCAGCGACGCAAAATGCTTGCTCTGATGAGGCAGATGTTGCTGGTATTTCAAAGCTACTTCAATTGCCAATGTATCGTTTTTTCCAATTGTTGGTCCGTTATTTACAAATGATAATATTTCCTGTCTGCTATCAGATATTTTCTACAACATTCATCAACATTCATCGACAACATTTTTCGGCGGCGGCGCTAAGCCGGCTTGGCGCCGATCGACTTGGACCTCTGACTCCAATTGATTTAATTTAATTTCAAGCGATTCATCACATGTCATATATAACTGTCAAGTTCATCAGTTTTTAATTTGTTTTCCTGAAGAAAAAATATCAGATTCCCAAGTCAGATTTAGTCTGGCCAGACCAAGCTACCAATCCTAGGTTTAAAAATAAAGCTTTTGCTTAATTGCAATGAAGATGATGCTAATTTATAGAACTCTCTGGGAACTATCAGCGCTTGTTAAACCATTTATTAAACATTAAATAATTATTGAAATACACAGAAAATACAAATTTTTAATTTTATTTTTGCACGAATTCATCGATACCAATATATGTTTAAGCAATTTAAGGTATTTTGCGTAATATTAGATGTAATTTACAATACATAGCAGCAAAAATTAAGTAAATATCAACCAAATTTGGTATGAAAGTAATAAAATCTTACATTTGACACTTATTCTGGTGCTATTCATAATTACTATAAGGCTATTTTTGCAACTTTTAAATGATGATAATAAAATATAAGTTATCTAAGATTTCGGATTCAAATTTTATTTTTCTATGGTCTACTGAAATGTATCAGAAATATGTTTTCATTTCGAGACAAAAAAAATGCAAGCAACTGAATGGATTTAGTTTCTACAATTATTAAAAAATTTTAATTTTCCTCATATACTCGTATTCCTTTAAATTTAAAATAATGGGGCCTAAAACACATTAAAACACACCCACATTTCAAAAAAAACTAAGATACATGCCACGTATGTATGATACATGATCTGGAATATAAAATTGTTTTAGCAAAAATATTAATTTTCTTGTAAAATTTTTTGTTTGCACAAATAAATGTATGCAGTCATGCGTTATAAAATCCATTGAATAAACACACAACAACAGACAAACAAATATTTGAAATTTGTAACCTAAACGTACATTAATATGTGTATTAGGGTGATAGCAAAAACAAAGTTGCCGACCTACATAGAGGGTACTCCTAGACTTGTGACTTATTTGAAAAATTAAAAAAAAAATAAATGTTTGAATGTATTTAAAACAATTTGTATATAAAAAGATGACACAATATTTTTAAACAATAGTTTTTTTATCTTTAAGAGAAAGTATGATTTGGTTCTTGAGTATACTTGTTATAATTTATTAATATGACTCATACGCCACCTTGCACAGTGTCAGATTTCGTTGTTTTAGCGGGAAAAAAACTCCTTTAAAAAAATAAAAAATATTGAATACAATAAACAACAACCCTGGTATTTACAAAAACAAGTCTTAAAACAAAAAATGTAAACAACAAAAATATAATGGTATCAAAGAGTGAGATGTTTAATTGACATTAAATTTTTTAATAGTTCTTGCTAAAAGTAATCAATGTTTGGATGCGTTGAATTTTTTTGTTTTTTGATATTTTTTTAAAATCCTTTTTGAATAGTAAAATAAAATATCTAAACTAAATAAGAGTTTCATTGCATTGAATATAAGGCCTGCTAAATTTATTTATGAGTGATATTCAAGACATCCATTTTAGGTAAGATTTTTTCTTAATTTTAAAATTTTCAATAGAGAAAGAGTTACAGAGTTCAGTGAAATGTTTTTACTATACCGTATATCAACCTTCCTATTTATAGAAACAAAAAAGAAAATCCACCCCAATTGACCCCGGAAATTTTTGACCTATAAAAGCATCATGGCCAAACAAATGTTTCGTAGTGAAATTTTAGGTAATTTGGCTTTCAACAAAGCAATATGAAAGCCATGAACGTGTTTTTGATTTCATATGTGGAGATATTAGTACTGGAAGCGACAAAATTGTAGACTTTTCCATGTTAAGCAATTTTGTAAAAAAGTTTTGTTATGAAACAAACGTGAAATGGTGGAAAGCAATCGTATGGGGGCTAGGAGAAATAATTGATCGTTTCTAACCAAATTTTAGCACATTATAAACATCAGAAAAAATAACTCACTATACCCTCCTCACTATGGTTGTGTAGGGTATAAATATTAAAATTTTGATTTTAACATTTGTATCTAACAATAGGAAAACTGTGTTTCGAAAATCATTACATTATCTTTACCCGTTTTGAAAATTCAGACTTTGGTCCCTCTAGATTACACAAATCTGACACTGTGCCTTGCTTCAAACGAAAAATAAAAATGTAATACATATTAATTCTATTTAACTAATTGCAACTATTTTGAAAATGAATAAAAAAACAATACTAAAATTACACAATGCTACACAAAGAATATGCAGAGGTTCTCATTTAGTAATTCTGTTGTTTTTTAGTGATAACATGTTTTCGACTTTAGTGCTGTAGAGTGCTATATTCGGCTGTACACCCACGCATCTTATATACCCACCATCAATATAAAGTTTTGGCCAACTATGGGGAGACATGAATCAGCTATGATTCGAAAGTAATATATAAAGTAACTACTTTATAGATTACTTAGAGACACTTAAGTGACAATTGTCTTTACGCTAGATAACATGGGATCCATAAAGTAAACAGTTGACTTATCTCTGCGTTACAAATAGCACATATGTGTCAGATGACTCAAAATATATAAATTGGAGTCACTTAAGTGATCCGACATTAGTGACAATTACTGTCTATAAGGAATACATTTACATTTACTACTTGCTTAACTGCAAGCTTATTACGAGATGAAAATTAAGGTTGAGTGATACTTTACATCACGAAATATTGATGATTTTAAAAGCCAGGTCGCAAAACAGAAGCTATTAATATTATGGCTTTAAACAAGTTTTCATTCCAAGATATTATTAATTAATATATCCATTGTTTTCTCAGAAGAACAATTATTATTTTAAAACTTTAACATTTTAATTCCTGGTATTATTTAAAGAGCCATAACTGCTGGAAACACTGTTGTGTATTTTTTGAACATTTCGCGATCCATAGTGCATATTTTTTAAATTCTTAGTCGCATATTTTGCTGATAATAAATGCTTAATCTCAAAGAATTCTACTGTGATTCCATTCCTAAGTCTATTAGTCCTGTCTGTCTGTACATCTTTGAAAATAAACTTTGTAATCAAATTACAGATTGCTAGATAATTTCAATTACAATTTTTGTACCAAGGACGAAATCTATTTAACTAGAAACTGATTGCAATCGGTCCATTATATCTATTGTGCCCAGCTGGAATATGAGCTGCTGAAAGCTGGCCAGACCATCACACGGAACCTGTGTTCATTTGAAGCGAACATTGGCCGATAAACGCCCAGAATATGCGGCCAGACATGAAACCGTAATATTCCATTATGACAATGATCGGCCACATGTTGCAATACCTATTAAAAAGTATTTAGAATGAAATGGTTGGAAGTTTTGCTCCACCATCCTTATAATCCAGACCTTGCCCCGTCTGACTGCTATTTGTTTCGATCGATGCAGAAACCCTCTCTCTGTGATAGGCTTCACTTCAGAACAAAGTGTCCGAAATTAGCTTGATTCGTTCTTTTCCTCAAAAGATGATCAGTTCTTTAGGCTGTAAAGATGATTTCAACAGACAAACGGATATGGCCATTTCGATAATACTACAACAATCCAGAATATATATACTTTATGTGGTCGCAATTGAGAAAAATTACATTTGGAATGATAATCTTATAAAGGGTCTTCCAATAGGGACTTCTAAACTTTGACAGTTGATAGCGGCGATATTGTTGAAGATACATCTTACGAATTGGCTGTCATTTATTCAATTTGTTTTGTCAAATCACTGTGACTGAATATAGTATTTAACAGCACGTGCAAATGATAAAATTGTTTTATCAAATTGGGTGTTCTGTTCGGGCAACGACAAGCGTTATAGGTCGATGATTATCAACTTCTTTTGGCCTGAACTGTATTATATGGACACCAACGGCTCATTACACATTGGACATTTTGCGCGAGCGATTTGAGGGCATGGTCATATAACGTAGAGATGATATGAACTGGCCACCGAAATGTTCAATTTGACCCCGTTAGACTTTTTCTTGTGGAGGTTTCTTAGGTAGTAGGTCTATGCGAATAAGCCTCAAACCATATCGGCCCTATAAGCAAAAATAACCCATGCCATCGGTCAAATTTAGCCTGATTTATAAGTAAGCGTAATTTTACCACCACTGCACATTAAACTTGGTTTGATGAAAATGTTTGTCATGGCTATGAATAAAGAGGGAGATAGATGGCTTTTTATATTTAAAGACAGTATTTTCCAAGTTAAGTGATGACAAACTCAAAGAAGGAATATTTGTGGGTCCACAAATACGCACATTATTGAAAAGCTTACTAATGAGGAATTTGATGCCTGGTTATCACTGGAAGCAGATACAAAAGGGTTTCTAGGGCACAACAGAGCCGAAAATGTAGAACAGATAGTTGACGACATGTTTAAAGCAGAATATCATTTAAAATTCCCTATCTTCATTCTCCTTTTTCATTTTTCCATCTAATCCGGGTGCCATCAGCGAAGAGCACAGTGAGAAGTTCCACCAGTATGTAAAGAAGCTTGAAAAACGATTTCAAGGCCATTGGAACACAACTAGGCGATTACTGTTGGCGTTTAAAACGAGAAGATCATTCAAAGCACAAAAGAAAATGTTATAGTTTCACTATATTTTGTGTTCAAGTTTTATAAGATGATTTTTTTGAGTTTTTTATGCCCAAATGATAAACATAAACTTGATTAATGTAAAATATTCTGGTTGTTTTTATTAGATTTCTTTAAAAAATATTTTGGTCTTTTAATTTTTAATTAGAATATGACAAATTATATTCTTACGAAAGAAAAATGAGACGTGATGAAAAGAAAATATGTATGTATGTTTAACACTAGGTTTAGACAATGATTTTTTCGACGTCGTTTTTTCTTAATTCCTTTTTGAAGTTGCTTCCAAAAACATGTTGCGTTTATACGATGAATTTTGTTTGCATGTCTTTTTTTGCAGTCAGGGTTGATTTTTATTGTTTAATCGGTTAATCTTCTTATTTAACTTCAAAATCAGGAAAAGAATAAAACGGAACAAGAAAAAACGCAGTGAAATAATAATTCGATAGAAAACTTGACATTTCGAAGCGGGTGCTTAATTTTTTTTTTTTCATTTGTAAAGCAGTGATATTTGCAAATAGACCAAGAAATGTTTTTTAAGAAATAATTTTAAAAATCTATACCAATGTTGAATCCCCATTTAGTATTAATTACAGTTAAACGAAATACATGTAAAAAATAATTTAAATATATATATTTTTTTTAAATATTTTAATTTGAGCCAAAACTCAAATCGTTATACTATTTTGCTAAAATATTCTCTACTTGGTTTATGAGAACCGAAAATCAATAAATAAGGGCCACCTTATTGTGCATACTCACACACTGCAGACATTTTAAAAGTCAAATTCACAAGTATTTATTTTTTAATCTTATATTTTCTTAAAGTATAATTTTTGTTATACTTTTTTATTTGAATATCTCTTACACTAGCGTTCATTTATTTATATTTACCTTTTTATGCACATACATTAACAAACACTTTATCAAACACATTTTAAAATTCAACTCTCACACAAATGTCTAGGTCTATTTGCATATACACTGCTATATATTCTTATAAATGCACCTTATTTTTTTGAAACAACTTGTGTACCAAAAATGTGCTTTAAATAATATTTAAGCAGCTAAAAATTTGTTCAATAAGTGTTTGTTGAATTCACATTAGAATTTTTTAACTAAAACTTTATTTGCACCTTTATTGTTTTTATAATCTTAATTATACCAATTTAGAACAAATTAGAACCAATTTCTTAGGGTCGTTTTCCTATAAAAGCACTTTAAATTTTGAGACAGTTTGTTAATTTTTATAACGAGTTAATGATCAAATATATATATTATTAAAAAAAGTACTGTCCAGCTTTTTTTAGACAACCAAGTGCGTCTATATGAAAACACCCTTAAAATTGGTGCTAAACCAGAAAAATTAAGATTACAAAATCAATAAATATACAAATAAAGTTTTAGTTAATAATTTTTAATTGAATTCAACAAAGATTTATTGAACAAATTTTTAGCTGTTTTAAACATTTATTTTATGGGTCACCTTAATGTTCATATATTTGTGAGAACATGAATTAAAAATTTATTACATTTATATATGTTTGCATGAATGTTCGCCGGTAGTCATGTGCCCACAAAGCAAAACCTCCAGACAACATTCATTGAGTTTTCACTTGAAAAAAAACACAAAAAATCGACGCATACCTATATTATGGAAAATCTTGAGATACATAAACGTTAATAAAAAAAACAAGTTAGAGAGCTATATTCGGATGTGCCGAACTTTATATACCCTGCACCAAATTATACTTTAAAATAAAAATTTTAAATATTTTTAGGTAAACAAAATAATTTTTTTTTTTTTAAATTGTTTTTCAAAAGTTAAAAATAACTTTTTTTTCAAAATTTACAAAAATAATTTTTTTTTTTTTCAAAATTTTTTTTTAAATTTTTAAATTTACTTTTGAAGAAAAAAGTATGACCAAAAAATTTTTTTGGTAAAAAAAAATTCGGGTTAAAAAATATTTTTCCCGATTTTGAGCCATTGTAGGTCCAAATTACTATAGCCTTATATAAATCGTTGTAATGGACTTTGAAATATCTATCAATAGATATCCATATTCTCTATATTAATGACTTAGTAATCCAGATATAGATCAAAAATAGGACAAAAATCGAGGTTGGCCCATTTTTTTCCTTATACCTATAATAAGGAAAATCTTAAGATACATAAACGTTAATATAAAAAAACAAGTTAGAGAGCTATATTTGGCTGTGCCGAACTTTATATACCCTGCACCAAATTATACTTTAAAATAAAAATTTTAAATATTTTTAGGTAAACTAAATTATTTTTTAAATAGTTTTTCAAAACTTAAAAATAACTTTTTTTTCAAAATTTACAAAAATAATTTTTTTTTTTCCAAATTTATTTTCAAAAATTTTTTTTTCGAAATAATTTTTTTTCAAAATTTTTTTTTAATTTTTTAAATTTACTTTTGAAAAAAAAAAAATGTATGACCAAAAAATGTTTTTGGTAAAAAAAAAATTCGGGTTAAAAAATATTTTTCCCGATTTTGAGCCATTGTAGGTCCAAATTACTATAGCCTTATATAGATCGTTGTAATGGACTTTGAAATATCTATCGACATATTGTCTATATTAATGACTTAGTAATTTTTTCCGAAAAGCCTTTCATTAAGGTTTTCATTGAGCTTTCTGTTACTATGTTCGAAGACCATCTCCGTTTAAAATCTACCACAAAAAGTTGTCCACCTTTTTTGGCCTCTACAATTCTCTTTTAACAAGAGCCCAATATCTCTCCACTATCCTTAGCTCCAGGCATTGTTCTTGTACCACTCAAAACCTTGCTTACCATAGTGGCAGGATGCCAAATCAGGCCAACAATAAGTTGACACATTAAGAAGATTCTTGATGTAAATTTCGGTATTTATAGAGCTCTTTGTAATAAATGTTTGGCTTCTTTTGCCGCAACTGCGTATTGCTTGCCATACTAAGAACTTTTTGGGAGAAAAATATTCACCAGGAAACTGCGAAACATTTTTCAGAACATACGTTTCGTCATTATGCAGCAGGTATAATTTTTATTAAATTTGACTTCAATTTCCGTGCTCTGTCTTTGGCCTCTAAATTTTTAGCAGAGTTTCTGTCAGGAACTTTTTGAGTATTGTATGTTTTTAAACCTTTATTGGCTTTAACTTTTCGTACCAAATAGTCCGAGTACTGAGCTAACCGCATTGCTTTCCTACCAAATGTGTTGGGAGCTCTTTTAAAAATGCTTTCTATTTATTGGCTTTAGAAACATCATGTGGACCATTCCTTCTACCTGAACCAGGTTTTCCATCAACGGACAAGTTCTGCCGATATTGTTAAATAACATGCCGTCAAACGGTAGACCTTTGAATGTTTGGGAAAGTTTTTGTAGGACCAAGTTGGGTTTTATTGAAAATATTTAATAATTTTAGTACGCACTTTTTCTGGTCACTCATTTTAATCAGATAAACAAGAAATGAACATAATTAACATTAAACATAATAACTGACATGCTTTACAAAGGCAACTTTATAAAAAAAAAAAATCAAATAATAATTGGGTTAAAAGTTTTAATGAAAAACGTGTGTTAAGAATTTTACGATTTCAGTCCTTAATAGCTCTTCAAAAAAAATTACCGTTGCAATTTACTTGCTAATTTGTTTCTTTATTAATTTTAATTATAATCAAATTCAAAAGACAATTGAAACTGCTTTTAAAATTTAGATATTATACATATTCTATAAATATGAAATCTTTAAGTATACTTTTGAAGACTTTAAAAATGTATGTATTACATATTTTGTTGCCATTTGCGAAGAAAAAAACACAAATATGGACAGAAATATTCCCTCCAAAATTAAATAGTGCTGTATCTCCCACTACTCGTTTAATATATGTCTAAAGCGAACTGATACCAAACCCCCAAGAAGTCCTACATATCTAGTTCTGTGTCATATTACTTCCCCCTAGGGATGTTTTACATCCGTTTCTCCCAAATTAGTTTTACATCCCTAGTTTGAAAGCTATATTTACTAATGATAGTTCTTCAAGTTTCTCCAAAAAATTTATCTTATTAAGAAAAATGAGAAGTGAATAGGAGGCAATATATAAAAAATCGAATAAAAATAATCAGCCAAATCGCTCCTGCCGTTTTCAGGTGATGCCATTACATACATGGATCATTTCATTTATATACATATATAGATTTGTTATATTAATATACGTATTATTAATATTTAATTCGTTTTATATGTAAAATATTACTTATACGCATTTTACAGCCAAAACAGGAAACTTCAAATAAAGTGAGCAAACACTAAACGTTATACGATTTTGCTCAAGTTTTCAGCATTTAATTTTTAGATGACAAAATACTATTTTAAACCTTAGGAGCATAAAAAATCGTTAAAGTAAAAAAGAAAAACACCCTATTATACATAAAAAAACTTTACTTTACACGCATACAATTCATATTAATGTTAGTGATTATCTCTTTTAAATTCTTCAAATATTTTTTCCACACCTTGTGCCAGTAAATGGCACTCATTTGACAAACCTTATGCGAATTATAAAAAGAAAAACAAATAATAATAACAAAATGTTTATAACTTCTCCAAACAAAATCTCTTACCGCTGACTACATTTGAAATATTTGTCATTTAAAAACGTAAAACTTTCTTGCTTATTGTTAAATACCCGTAAAATAACATATTATTCCATAAGTAAGAAAAAAAAAATACAACAATACATGAAATAATTTTAACAATGATTCCCTAAGCGACCCATTTTCAAAAGTAATTGAAAAAAAATAAACTTAAGTTAATGCTTGAGCAAATTTAAAAAGAAAACAAAATACTATTTTTCAACGAAATACCATAAATGGTCCCACTGCAGTCGATTAAAAATATGTAATAAAAATTTAATATATTATAATATTTTACAGGGTAGTTTTTTTAAGCCTGATAGAACTTACAAACTATCATACTCTGGCAAATCGCCATGAACTGATGCTTGAACAATGCTAACAAATTTTCCAAATTTACTTTGAGAATCAGTCAGCGATTCCCGCCTCTTATAGACAATTGTTTTATCACAAAATAGTTTTCAGCGATGAGGCTCATTTTTTGCTTAACGGGTTTGCTAATCAACAAAATTGCTGCATATGGAGTGAGACCAATTCACAACAGTGTGTGTAGTACTCCATTATATACAGAATAATGTACCGTGGATTATACGCTGGTGGCATCATCGGTCCTTATTTCTTAAATAAAATAACGATGACCTCGATAAATCTCATATTTTTTAACGGATAACAAAAATTGGAGAAATTATGTTTAAAAATAAAATAATTTTTTATCCAAGAACCTGTGCTTCATTCTAAATTCATGTCCTTAATTTTTGAATTTTTTTTTAAATAAAAATTTGTTTATATATTACAAATCTCAACGTAATGTCTTAAAAATTCTTAATATAATGCAGAATTTTGTTTGTCAATCCAGCTGCGTACTCAGTTTTTAAAATTTCTTAAAATTAAATGTCGTCTTTTTCGCCTACTTTTTGGTTCAAATAAGTACTTCCTAGTGCGTCGTACTGTTTCGACCACAATTATGATTGTAATTCGTATTAGCAATTGCCACTGACCATATGACTAGATTAAAAACAGAGTAATATGATAATTAGGCTCTTACCATATTATATAAAATCATCTGCTGGTAATTCTCATTTATTCATAAATATAATAACAAAGAATCATCATGATTTGAATTGTTTATACAGTATTTTATTTAAAATCAACAGCTATAAACTGCGTATTTATTATATTTTATCATTCAGCTAATTTTAATTAAACCCTCACGCTTCATATTACGCCTGAATTATAATAATTGTAACAATTATCGAACTGAAAATAAAATGAAAACACTCGTACTTGAACACATTTTCTCAAATTAAGTAATCCATGAAGTGTAATTTTTTTTTTTATTATTTATATAGGTGCACACATAAAAATACTGACTGTAATTTCACCAATTAGTTAAATATTTATTAAGATTTTAATTAACATGAATTTCTCAGATTCTTTCAACTCTCGCTTTTTCTTCGTTTAATTGTGTCTGAATAGTAGACTGGCGCCAAAAAAAAGGTTAATGTTTTCAACTAAATTAAGTGTGTAACTTGATTCAATATTTCACTCAAGCAATTTTTTAGCTTCAAATTAAAAACAAATTTTTCGCTATGGAGACAGAATTATTCATCTTCAACATTTATATTAGACATACATATGTACGAAGTCCGTTCAATAAGTCCGTGAATTTTAGACTGAAACACAGGTTTTTGGATAAAAAATCATTTTAGTTTTCAAAATAGTCTCCTTTGAGCTCTATACACTTTGTCCAACGTTTCTCCAATTTTTGTATACCTTCCAAAAAATAAGATTTGTCGAGTTCATCAAAATAGGTATTTGTTATAGGGAAGATTTCATTGATGGAGTTAAATCTCTTTCGGCCGAGCCTTTTATTTAGGTTTGGAAATAAGAAATAGTCACTCGGGTCTAAATCCAGAGAATAGGGAGGATGTGGGAGTAATTCGTAGCCTAATTCATGGGTTTTTGCTATGGAAACTTCACATGTTTGCACCCTTGCTTTGTCCTGGTGAAAAATAACTTTTTTTAGCCAAATGTGGTTGTTTTATTTACAATTCCTCGCCATTGATAGTTTTACCTTTTTGAAGGAAGTCAATGTGGATTATACTGCATGCATCGCAAAAAACTGTTACCATGACTTTATTTTCTGACAAGCCAAACTCGAACTTCTTTGGCTTCGATTCACTCTGAAGCGTTGTGGTGGATCCACGTTTCGTCGAAATGGCGCAAAAACTAGTCCAAGATTGCGCTTGTGGTCGATTGTTAGAAAACGCGGCACCCATATTCCGGAAAGCTTTCACATACCCAAGTGATCATTCATAATTGAAACTACTGAGCTTTGTGAGGTGCATATGGCTTACCCTCTTCCAAGAGCATGGGTTTTACATATTCTAAGGAGGTATCGCCTTTGTTGTCGCTACTGTAGACACGCAAGATGATAATACCAATTCCATAGTATACCTTGCCTTGTGTTATTCAGGACAACGATCGCCTTTCTAGAAGATCCCTCAGCGTCTGCAACCTTAAAAACTTTTCAATCGTGAGTTGGTAGCTATTGGGATATGAATCCATCATTGGCACTCCGATCTATAACCGCCCTAACGAGGTTTTCTTTGACAATCTCGCTAAAGGACTTTGTTAAAGATCTTTGTGCCGCTTTGGGTCTTTTGGGTCCCGGTTGCTGGCTCTTGGCTGTCGCATCCTCCTCTGAACGCTGCCGTTTAAGCACCGCTGATGACTCAACAAAAAGAGGAGCGGTTTTGAGACCAGCAATGTGGGCTTTCGCCCATGAGAAGGAAGCCTGTTGCTCCTGACGGTTTGGGATTTAGCAGCTTTGGATATATTTGGGGAGAAATCCAGAGGTACCTCGCCATTTAGGTCACTACCACCTATTGCTTTATGTTTTTTTCATTTAGCCAGCCTGGGTGTACCAAACTGACCTCCTGCGACAATCACCTGATAAGCCTGGGTCACAGTAACATTCGACTCACCATTGCCCTTTACCACCACTGTGGGAGTAGGGTCCCCGGAGATTATGAAGCCCCCGACCGGGTACATGTGTCCATACAGACAAGTTTGGGTTGCATTTTATACCTGCTGCCAGGTGTTGATTAACTACCGCCCCACTGCGAACTAACAGACACAGACCACCAGCCGCTCAATATGGGAAACCGATGCTGGAGGATTTCGGACGGACATTAAAGGAGTCCTTCCTGACTAACCGGACCATAATCATCAAAACCACCCCTCTCAATGTAGGGCACATGGCTTTATGGAACATCTGATAGCCACCCTTAATGTCATGCTCACCGTGTGCCCTTCTGGAATGGCAGACCCTCAATGTATACTGTCTCCCCCAGCATGGCCAACACAGATCATCACATTCAAGCCTCTACATCTCGTCAAGATGACTACTCATCGTAGAGGAAACTACCCATCATGGAGTCACCTCTAGTAGAGGATATTTGAGAAAAAAATATTGTTACGTTTTTACCTTTTAAAAACGGGGTTATTTCCTTTAAATAAACCGGATACTTTTGATTGCAAATAAAAGCAGTTTTAGTAGTTTAAAATTGTAACAACTCTTTATTTTTTTAACAGAAAAACAACAAAAGAATTAAATAGTCACTCGGTGTATTTAAACACGTTTAGCAATTCACAGAAATGTACACACACAAACTTAAATGTACAAAACAGTTTATGTTAACTCTAACAGCGCATATGATAAACTCAACTCACGACTGCAACTTCTGCCACTATTTATACACCCGCCATCTATCGTAAATCGTCTACAATGATCTTAACGGACAACTAGAACATTCGAATTCTAGGGCTTTCGATGTTTATGTTAGCAGCCTAAACATTTAGTGTTGCCACACTTATAAACAATGCTAGTGAACGCATGCTATCAACATTGTTGATGAATAGAAGCTTCCACTAATGGACGTGCTCATAAACATGATGAATGTTGCAGGCAGTCGTTACAGACCATTAAACTCAAATCGCTATTGCACATTCGTAACAATATATATAAATTTAAAATTTTCAACTGAAAATTTCATTTACATTATGAATGCATTTTTTTAAAACAAATATTTTATTGGATTCTGTTAAACTCAAGAGGACAAATCAAATGCACGTTAAATCAATAAAATCCGACTACTTCTTCATAGAAGTATTTAAAGTTAAAGTCCATGTAATTTTTTTTTTTTTACTTTTTTTTTTGAAGTTTAAAAGAATTAAAATGTTAATATCCAAAGGACTCCAAAGAGTATATTATATCGAAATTGCAATATCAATTTTAATTTAACCATATTTAAGGGCTGCTTGCAACATTTATTATGTTTATAAACATTTCCATCAGTATAAACTTTTACTTATAAACAATGTTAATAACACGCTGTTATTAACATTGTTTGTAAGTATGACAACATTTACAGTTAATGTTTTCACATCACCTAGAAATTCAAGTTTTTTCCCTTAGATTATTCATGAGACTTCTATAGGTTGGCGCTGTGTATTAAATTGTCGTGTAAACTTATTTTCTATTAAAAGAATACGGTTTATTTAAAAGAAATAAACCATAATTTTAAAAAGTAAAAATGTAACAATATGTTTACCTAATATAGTAAAAATCTATTTATAATAAAAGAAGACATAAAAAGCTAAATGTAATAATTATAAAAATTAACTATTTTTCATTAAGTTTTAGTTATTTTTTTTTTTTTTTTTCATTTTTAAATGTAAAATGTCTCCTTTATGTTTTAAAGCAATATTTTATTTATTTTGGTTGATTTTTTATTTTTGGTGAACTGGATTAATGGATTCAGGTTTTTTCCAGCTCTAAAGGTATTTGTGAGTAGAAATGTATGTATTTTATACGAATTTTCCGCTTAATATGAAACAAATTTATTAGAGCATAAATGTATTTATTGTGTACAATGTTATTTTTTTTTCTTGTTCATCAAAAGAAATTGTAAATTGAAGCACCAACAACAACAAAATAAAATTAAATGAATAAACATTTAAAGTCATTCATTATAAATAAATAAAAATAATAATAAACAACATAGCATGAAATAAAAGTGAAAAACAAAAAAAAATTTAGCCCTGGTTAGTCTTTATAAGTAGTTTAAAAGCGTAATAATTGTATTTTATTTAAGAATATATAAAACATACTTATGCTTATGAGCAGATTTCAATTGTTGTTATTTTTTAATATACAGAATGCTGGCTTTTATTTAATATAATGTCTTTAGACCAAATTCCACACTAATATAGAAGCGGGTTAACTGCTTTAATTGTCCTTAATTAAAAAAAATATTCAGCCGCTAAAATTGTTTACTAAAGTAGACCACAGAAAATGCGAGGGCGGATTAATAAGTCCGTATCTTTTTAATTTTCCACCTCTTAACCGAAAGAGCAACACTGTTCCTGTCAACAGGACATGAGTCAACTCCCCTTTCAAAATTTTTACAAGCTGTGTTTGACAGCCATTGATAGCAAACTATCGCGTAACTTGGGGAAAAAATGGAAAAAAGTGACTTTCGTGTGCTCATTAACCATTAAGGCATATCAAATGGCTCAGTGGTTCCAATTTTGAATGATCATTTTGGTATGAGAAAGCTTTCCTCAAGATGGATGCAGTATTTGCTCACAATCAACCACAAACACAATCGTGAGACAACTTCCTAGGAGTGTTTTATGTTGTTCAACCGCAATATGTAGGAGTGTTTTGAACCGTTTCGTAACCGTGGATGGAACATGGATCAACCTCAATACATTAGACACCAAACAGCAGTCTGAACAGTGGGTTTGACTCCAACGATGAAATCATTTGGTGGCCATTTGGCTAATGCTTTATTATGAAATAAACATCCGATCATTTATCTCAAAAAATTAAATTTTTTCTTCAATACCAAAATAACACCTCTTGTTGGAAAACCCTGTATCTAAGCAATTTGTAGGCTGATTTTCACGATTTTACATAGTAATCTTAGTTGAACTATAGTTGATATATTGATGTGTCAATCATGTGTGTAAGTTATTTACAGGCCTCGGAAAGTTGATTTCAACATACAGACGGACATGACTATATCCACTACGCTATCTAGAACAATCCAGAATATATACTTTGTGGGGTCGCAAATAAAAAATGTGGAAATTATAAACCGAATAACAAACTTATATCCTTGCCACTGATGGTTAAGTTCAATTTGGTTGTGATATCTTCTGGAGTCTTATGCAGAATTTTTTAGCGGAGAACTTTAAACATATTGTTGCGTTTTCACCTTTTGAAAACGTTGGTTTATTTCCTTTTGATTGCAATTAAAAAGCCGTTTAGTAGTTTAAAATTGTAGCAACTCTTTATTTATTTAAAATTTACAACAACAACAGTTCAAATAGTCACTCAATGTCTTTATACACAATTATCAGTTCGCAGAAATGCTCACACACTTTATAATGTACAAACTTAAATGTACAATACAGTTGATGTTAATTCTAACAGCGCCTATGATAAACTCACTCACGACTGCCAATATTTATACACACGCCCTCTTTCGTGAATCTTCTACAATGATCTTAACGGACAAACTAGTATTCGAATTCTAGAGCATTCGATGTTAATGTTAGCAGCTTAAACATTCAGTGTTGATCAACTCAATGCTTCTATTCAATGTTTTACAGCTATGTTAATAATACCCACAGATATGTAAACAGCAGTTGAGGAACATTATGCATCTTTAAACAGGCCTTTTAACCCGTATATTTGATTCAAGTACAATTGCATAACAATATATTGTTGTGGTCAAAACTCAAACTTTTTTTATCCAGAAAATATAACGTATTTATCGTAGTGCAGTTGCCTTCACAAAAAGTATATAATAGAGAGCTCTTTGAGGCTAACACATTACAGAATGAATAAATAACTCTTTTAAAAAAAATTCTTAATAGAAAATGGAACTAGATTCATTAAATATAGGTTCAACAAAATTACCTTTGAACATTTAAGTTCCTACAGGAGGGTATTATACGTTTGAGCTGATGTTTATAACACCCAAAAATATTAGTTTTACCTTTTAAAAATGGTGGTTTATTTCCTATAAATGAACTATATTATTTTAGTTGCAAATATAAGCGATCAATAGTATAAAAATTGTAACAACTCATTATTTATTTAAATTAACACAACAATTTAAATAGTTACTCTCTTCAAATACACACACTTGTATAACACACTTTATAATTTACAAGAATAAACAGCACCTATGATAAACTATCTCCTCAGTAACTCGCTGTTACTATTTATATACACAGTGCCATCTTCTATTTGGTTGGTTGGTTTATGTGGTAGTTCACTGAGTGCGAACAATCAAGTAGACAAGACCACACCACTCGTCAGATATAATGTCGTTTACATCGTAATGTATGTAAAATGTATACAAAAAAGTCGAGTTTGCTAGATCCAACCTTTAGCTGTGAGATATCTCAGTAGGTCATTGAGTTTAGACCCAGCTATCTCACCAAAGTTGGTCAATATATAGTTGCCCATGAATTTATATTTCTGGACACTTAGGGCTGGGTATTCGCAGAGGAGGTAGAATATTGTTTCTTCTTTTTCCCTATCCTTACAGCCATCTTCTATTAGTTTTATGAGTTATCTAACGAACAAAACTAGAATGTTCTATTTCTAGATGAATATATGAAGTCAGATCATAATTGCTTGTCCCTATTTCGGATATATAGGCTTAAACTGTTAAAGCTGTTATTGCTCTTAAACTCGGTGTAGGGTTTTATCTCTCTTCCTTGTTATTTATATAGTACTTTTTTTTTTGAATTTTTTAAGTAAGTAAGGAATTTATGAAGGAATTTTAATAATAAGTTTTCAAGCTTTTAAATGAAATTAAATTTTTCCAATTTCCCGGAAAATGTTTTTTCTGTCGATGTTGAATTGAAATGAAAGCACTATCTGCACAAAATCTATTACTTAATTATAATTAGAATTTTTCACAAATATTTAAGACTTTGCATTTCGTTAATTCATATTCTGTATAATTTTATATAGAAATTTATGTTCATTCAAAAAATGTCAGTAAAACTTGGCTGAATGTTAGAATTTAGAATTAAAGAAAATGCCAGGGTGATCCATGCATTAGTCAGAACCAGGTTGCATTCTAGGAAGAGATTAAAGGTTACAATATGTGGCCACAAAATTCAAAGTGTACACAGTGGGTTCAATCCCAAAAAAGTGGTAATAAATCTGAAACTACTGCTCCGATTGCAACGAACAGTATAGCTATAGTTATAGATTGTATAAACAAATAGTAGAGCAGGACATAAGTTTTAAGGAAATTAAATTTGGTGTTGATTAGGTTTAAAATAGGTTTTTTAAAAACAGAGATAACTAAGTGAAATAAACAGAATTCTTTTACTATCCTATTTGCTTTATAACGAAAATTCATACAATATCTGTATTTGTACAAGTTACGAGCTGTGCAAACTTAAGGTTTGGATTATGTAAAAGGAATGGCCAATAAATATAAAGCATTTGCAAAAGAGCTTCCAACACACCTGGTAGGAAAGCAGACTGGTTAGTTCAGTACTCGGACTATTTGGTACGAAAAGTTAAAGCCAATAAAGGTTTAAAAACATACAAGGCTCAAAAAGTTTCTGACAGGAACGCAGCTAAAAATTTAGAGGCTGGATAATTGTTCGCAGCTTCTGTGTCAATATTTGTATGTTGCAGATCCTCGAGGGAATCTTGTAGAAAAGTTTAGGACCCAAAAGCAGAAAATGTTCCCAAAAAGTTCTTGGCATGGCACGCAATATGCCAAACATTTCTTATAAAGGCCTCTATAAATACCGAAATTTACATCAAGGAATGTTTATAAAAGAGGATGCTTCCATTCATAAGACTTCTTAATGTGTCCACTAATTTTTCGACTGATTTGGCAATCTGTCACTATGGTAAGAAAAGTCTTGAGTGGTAAAAGAACAATAACGTGGTATTTGTACCAAGAGAGGCAAATTCTCCAAACTGCCTAGAGCTAAGGCCAGTAGAGAGATAGTGGGCTTTTGTTAAAAGAGAATTGAAGACCACAAAAGAGGTGTGCAAAAGTGTGGTAGATTTTAAACGGAGATGGACTACCTGTTCGAACAAAGTGACAGAAAGCATTGTTACGAATTTGCAATAGCGATTTGAGTTTAACAGTCTGTAATGACTGCCTGTAGCAATCATCATATTTATAAACATGTACATCAGTAGAAGCTTCTACTTATCAACAATGATGATAGTATGCGATTATTAGCATTGTTTATAAATATGACAACACTAAATGTTTAAGCTGCTAACATTGACACCGAAAGCTCTAGAATTCGAATATACTAGTTTGTCCGTTAAGAGCATTGTAGAAGATTCACGAAAGATGGCGCATGTATAAATAATAGCAGAGGTTGCAGTCGTGTGTGAGTTTAACAGAGGCGCAGTTGGAGTTAACATCAGCTGCCTTGTACATTTAAGTTGAAGCATTAAAAACACATAGTGACTATTTAGACTGTTGTTGTTGTACATTTAAATAAATAAAGAGTTGTTACAATTTTAAACTACTAAAACTGATTTTATTTGCAGTCAAAACTATCCGATTTATTTAAAGGAAATAAACCATCGTTTTTAAAAAGGTAAAAACTTAACAGCATTATAAAAACCTTAATGCATTTTATATGTCATACTGTACAACATCTTGCATTACTTTTTAAGGGTTTTTGGGACCAGAATAGGTATATGTAGACTATAGTTGGAGTGTTGTATGGTAAACAGATGAAACTATTTAATTTTTGTTGCAATTTTAAGGTTATTTTAAGTATTTTCTATCTTAACTAATAATTTTTTCTGGAATTTTTTCAATATTTTTTCCCTAAGTTTCACATTATGAACAAAAACTTTGTAAACCAGTGTTATTTACAAGTACACAAGCATTTCAAAAACAACGTAAATGTCAACCGTAAAATAAAATATAAAGGAAAGAAATACAAGAAAAATATGAATGGCAAGCAGTTTAAGTTGTTGAGGCCATTTTAATAATTTAGCTGGTTTTAGGTTAAAACAAGAATAAATAAATCTTTTGTTACAATTCCACAACAATTCTTTTTAGCAAGTTTATGCTAGGACTCACTAATGAAAAGAACATGTATTTATTTAGCTTATAATTATTGTATTTTCAATGATGTCAAATTAAATTACAAGTCTAATTAGCGCATAATTTTTATTTATTTGTTCTTACAATTGAGAATTTTTGTAAAAATCTTTCACTTAAAAGTTTAACTCGTATTTTTCTTCAAAAGTAATTATAATAAATGTTTCCACAAGTTCTGCAGAAACAGCAGCAATTGAGGAATTTTGTTATTGCATGTTGTAAATTCGTTTAACGAGGAAGATGTTTTTTTTTTTTTGTAGATGTTGAATTGAAATGAAAGCATTATCTGTACAAATACAAATACTTACTATTAATTAGAATATTTTACAAGTTGATGTGTATACGTTTTGATGTTATTTTATTGTATTTAAGTGTGCTGCACTTGGTTTATACATATTCTGTATAATTGTTTATATGTAGAAATTGAAGTTTGTTGGAAACAATTTATGTGCTTGACTGAATATTAGAATTTGTAAACAGTTCAAATTAAACGTAGTTAATGAAGATGTCATGGTAATCTATTAGGGCTGTCAGTTATATGAGTTTTATTTTAATCTTATAAATGTTTGTAATTGGTTTATTATACTAGTGATATATTAATGTTTTAAATATCCTCTAGGCTCGGAATCCATATGTTGCCAGAAATATGGGAAAAGGTCATAGCTAACAATGGCTAATACTTTAAATAAATTTATACTGTACAAATGTTGAAAAATAAAAGCTAAACATTTAAAAAAATCCCGCATTTTTAAGTCTTACACCCAATAATTATATAAAGTAAGTTAAATATTTTATAAAATAATTGTCGATTGAAAAACTTGAAAGATTCCAAAATATATTTAAATTCGTATAAAGCTTTCTTTCAATTTTTAAGGCATTTGACTTAAATAGAATATAAATTATATCTAGTACACATCATCACTATCACATATGCTTTAGCCATTAACAAGTCTTTAGTAGTCACAAGGTTTTCGTTTTAAGTTAGGTTTAATAATGTTCTGATCTTGGTGTATTAACCCTCTAACCCGCAAGAGTGCCTCAAGGCATGCATTACAAAACACCAATTATCTCAAAAATAATTATATATTTTATTAAATTAAACGGTGACTTTAGTTACAGATTTGTTAACATTTCCCTCGGAGGTCGAAATGCGTTCTGACTTTTAGTTTTTGTTCTGTCAGCTGTTTTGAGAGTGATGTCATAATTTAAGCACCTGAAATTTTGTGTGTTTTTTTTTTTAATCTAAGTTTTACTAACTTTTAGTCCCCCGATCTATTCGAAACATTTTTTTCCTCTTTCAGTCTATGCATTTGTAAATGTTAAACAATTAAGTATGTTGAGAACGCAAAAACTAAGGGGTGCTTCAGGGCACTGTTGCGGGTTGCGGTTAAATTTATCGGCGTGTTATATTTTTGTTATATAAAATCGTATCATAATTAATGTTTACATCTTATTGTTTTTGTCAACTAAGGCCAAGGCTACGCAGTGAGCGGCAGAACGCCGCGTTTGAGCGGCAGAGCGCCGCGTTTTAGCGGCAAGTGGCTTATTACTGAGCCGTTAGTTGTTAAAATGCCATTGTCAAGAAAGGTTTGCTTAATGTTATTACGCGAAAATCGTATTAATATTTATATGAATTTAATGCGTTTAAGAAAAAATTACGGCGAATTTAACCATTTATACTGCCGTATGTCTGTGAAATCCTTTGATTTTCTGTTGCAAAAAGTTAACACCAGATTGAAAAAACAAAGAAAACCAATATCTGCAGAGCAAATTAAATAAAATCTTACCTGTGCAACCACAAATTTCACCAACTTCACTCCATAATTTCTCGGTTATATTTTTATTTTTAAAATTTGGTAATCTTTATCTTGACAGTTATTATCTTGCCATAATAACTGTCGGCTTTGTACCGATGCATATATAAGCTCCACATTCACTTTTGTCATCTTTATTCTTTGACGCTCAGAAAACAACTAAAAATTATAACAAGTTTTATTCCTGAGCGGTGACACTTAGCCGCTCAGAAATTACGCTCACATGCCGCTCATTGCGTGGCCACTTCAGTAGTATTTCATATGTTTTGATATTTGACGCTCACCGCTCTGACGCTTAGCCGCTCATTGCGTGGCCACGGCTTAAACCGGCAACAATGCCCTGAGGCACTCTTCATCTTTTTGCACTTGGTTCCTAAACATAATTTGCAAATTAGTTTCTGATGCTGATGTTCTGAGCTTATTAGGTTATAATTACCCTAAGATGATTGTAACATGAATATAGGGAGGAAACAACAAATTTTTGACAAGGCATCGAGTATTTCCCGTTTTAAATTTTTAAAAACTTGATACACAATTCTTTATAGTCATACAAAATTTTAAATTGCTTGCATTATAAATTCCCTTTAGTTTGTCTTTTATCGAGGTCTAAAGATCAAATTTTATGTAAGGATGGTGCAAAATTGCTCAATTTCAATTGTATAGAACATTTTAACCTTCAAATTTAACTTTATTCTTCAAAATAAATTTTTTCAAATATTCGATTAATCGATAATTATTGATTGAATGATTTTTTATTCTAAATAAAAAATATTTTTTTTCCTCGATTATTCAAATAATTTTTAATCGAATGATTACCTTAATCTAAGCATTAGTCAGAAGTTGGTTGTATTCTAGGAAAGATTAATTAGGGTTTCACTCAATACTAAAATTGTATTTAAACGATTCTCTTTAATAAGTATTTTTTTCAAGTTTTTCTCTTACAAAACAAGTGCACAGAGATTTAATGCTACCATATGTGGCCCCAAACTTCAACATTATTAAGTCATTATGTTCGTAATATATAAAGGGGGTAACAGTTCAACTACATGTGCAAATGATAAAATGGTTTTGTCAAAATGGGTGTTCTGTTTAGGCAATGTTACGCGCGTTTCGGTATTCTCACATTGAGATTCATTTCTGGATGATTGAGTACGTCAACAAACAAAATTGTTGAATTTGGGATGATACCAATCCACATGAGTTCCATGAGCGTTCAATGCATCCCGAAAAAGTCACGGTTTGGTGTGCATTTTGGACTGGTCAATGCGGTTTTTGGCCTGAATTGAATGATATGGACTTCAACGACATGTGGTTTCAACAAAACGGCGCTACGTGCCATACAGCTCATGCCACATTGGACATTCTGCACGAGCGATTTGAGGGCATGGTCATTTAATGTAAGGGAGATGTAAATTTGTCTCCTTTAGAATTTTTCTTTTGTGGTTTTCGTAAGTCGCAGGTATATGCGACTACAGCTGCCCTCAAAGCTAACATAACCCATACAATCCTTCAAATTTAACTTTAGCAGCGGCCATTTGCACGATGTTATATTCCTTACATAATGGACTTTCAAACACAAATTTCGACACTTTGTTTTATTTAAATTTAAAGAGAGGAAGCGCTTTACATTTAGCAATTTATTTAGACTACGGATTGGATTAGTATGACTCTTAATATAAAACTGTTCCTCGAACACATGCAAAGCAAAATTCTGAAGTAATTTGAATCGTTTTGGGAAATATGAATTTAAGTCTAACTAGGCTAAAAAAATTTAAATATTTGTACAACAGCAAGCCCTACTTATATATCTTATTGGGTGTATGACTTAACAAGTAAGAAAATATGGTCAGTCAAGCCCGACCATATAATACCCTACACTAAGTAAATGAACAAAATAATTTTGCTTTTAAAATTTTAATTATAGCATTTACGAAATGCTTAGCATTTCATTTAAAAAGATTATTAAAAACATATTCGGTTTAAACTGAAATCGCAGTTTTTCATAGAAAAAAAGCCAACATTTATCGGTTTTCTGTTTTTTCTTAAAAACAAACATTCTATTATAAATTAATTTCCAAAAAAATATATTTTGGATGGTAAAGTGGATAACGGTTTTTCGAACACTAATATATAACAGTACGTATGATTTATTTCGATGTAATTAAGTAGTACTCATACGCCTAGATCCACTAACAAACAAATACAGATAAAAACATATAAGAGAGCTATATTCGGCTGTGCCGAATCTGATATACCCTTCACAAAAATATACTTTAAAATATAATTAAAAATTTTTTATTTTTTTTCGAAATTGTTTTTTAAAAGTTTTTAAATTTTTTTAAAAAAATTTTTTTAATTTAAAAATTTTTTATTTTTAATTTATTAGTGAAAAAATGTATGACATAAAAAATGTTTTTTGTGAAAAAAATTCGAATGATTTTGCAAGCTCTTGTTGAGTTTTACAACAATCTTCACGGAGTAATTCCTCCAATTCTTTATCTTTAAACTTTTTTGATTGGCCTGGATGATATTTGTCTTCCGTGTCAAAATCACCACTTTTGAACCGCACAAACTATATCTCTCACGTTGACACCGATGTAACACATTCACTATAAGCTTTGGCGAGCAATCGGTGTGCTTCAGCAGCACTTTTTTGCAAAATAAAGAAGTAAAGCAAAACTTCCTGCATATGATGATTCGTTGGTACAAAATTTTAAGTTTTCGAAGCCAATAAAAACTTTGTTGTTTACACTATAATGTTCAGTAACCAAGTGAGAATAAATGACAGTTATGTACTTTTCAAAATCACATATAAGTCAGTTATTACAAACAAATACCGCGTTCAAAAGATACGTCATGTAATATAAATTCAGCATTTTTAAGTCATACACCCAAAACAAACTAAATGACAATGTCAATGTATTTCCATATTTGTGCTACAAAATACATATATTAAAATCTCGAAATGATATGTTAAATAATAAAACTAAGCCATATTGTTAACAACTCGTTGTATTATATTACACTAGAACTACAGGATGTAACTTGGTTAAACAAACAAAAGTCAACTAGAAATGCATACAATTAATAAAACTTTTTAACTGGAATAACACATTTTTATCCGTAGATCGGCATATTAGGGTGGCTCTTACTTTTCACTCTTTCTATTTTTGATTATCCTAAAGTCTAAAATTGTTCATTTAAAAACCAAATGCTGAACATTTTAGCAAAATCAGATAACAAAACAGTGTTTGACAGTTTTGACCCCAGACCAATCTCTTACAAATTTAAAATTACAACACTTAAATTAGCAACCTTAAAGAATAATCTGTAATTAAATATTAGAGAATAGGCTGCAAAAAAATTTTTTTTAAATAATTTTAACAAATTTATGACCAAATAAATAAATTTCTTTGGAATCCGCCAAATTCTGATCGGTCTCCAGGCTAACATATAAGAGGTACAACATTTAAAATTTGTGTTTTTAATCCTCAGTTAACGTTTATTAGAATTTAAAATATATTTTTTTAAAATTAGTTAAAAAAATTTTTGAAAATATAAAATTTTGAATTTGTGTTATCATGCAATTTTTTTAACATGAGTGGCAAGTTTGTTAATCCGTAATTTCTACAATTTTCATTTGCGACCCCATAAAGTATATATATTCTGGATCGTTATAGATAGCGAAGTCGATATAGCCATGTCCGTCTGTATGTGTAACTCAAATAACTTACTTACATGATTCATACATCAGTATATCGGGAATTCTTCCGTCCCGTTTGCTATCTAAAATCGACACAATCGGCCACAAATGGCTGAGATATAAGGAAAAAAACCAGGACAACCTATATTTTTGATCTATATCTGGATTACTAAGACATTAATGTAGACAATATGGATACACAATAATAGATATTTCAAAGACCTTCGCAACGGCTTATATAAGGGTAAAGTAATTCGGATCTACAATTGGTCAAAATCGAAAAAAATATATATTTTTTACTCCTAATTTTTTTTTCACCAAAAAAATTTATTTTTATTTTTTTTCACAAATAAATTTTAAAAAATGTTCGAAAAACATTTTTTTCGCTATAAATTAAAAAATAAAAATATATATATACATATATATATATATTGTTATACAGTGTAAGCTTGGTATTCGCGACTAATTAAAAACCAGACCTGTCGCGAAAATTGAACTTTAATTTTGTTTTCTTCATGCCCACTATCGTATAAATCCTCCGATTCCATATCTGATAATTCCATTTGTCACTTATTACTTTCCACATGAAATTCTTCTTGAATCCAGTTGTTTATGTCAGCATTCGTGAAAAGATGTTCCGTAGCAATTTGAGCTACATGTGTACCAATAGTAGAAAGATCTTCGTTTCTTGCTGAATTATATTTTGTAAAAAATTTAAGGGCATGTTATCCTATTCACTCCATTTAGTACCGAATTCGAACAATACGTCCAGGATTTTCGGATATTGGACACTGATATTTTATCCCACGACATAGCTAGAATCTGAACTGCATCTTTGAGATAGACATTTTTTAGTTTGAGCTCTAAATTTGTTCCCTTCTGGTCAAGCAAGTGGGTGAGCAGTTGTTTTCTATAATTTAATTTGACCAAGTTGATAACGTTTTGACCTAACGGTTGAATAAGCGCAGTGGAATTGGGTGGTAGATTCATTGCTATAATTAAACCGTCATCACTTTTTAGTTCCTCAACTGGGTGATACGTCGCGTTATCTAAAAGCAAAACACTTTTTGCGGCAGACCTTTAGAAGCCAAAAATTCTCGGACCTAAAACAACTTACTTTTACTAATTGATGAAAATTAACTTACGTGGGTAACAAGCTCGTGATGGAATCAGTACTTGAATATAAATGATGTCATCCACAATTTATTACTGGAGTTTTATATTACAGGATTATTGAAAAAGCCTTTAAAGGCCCGTGGGTTTTTCGATTTTCCAACAATTTGAATTTGTCTGTACCATTCGCATTTGAACAGGGCAAACAAGTATTGGTTCTTTACATATTTTTTTTCCGGGCGCTGTTTTCTCATTACATGTGACAAGAGTGTGCTTTGGAAGCATCCTATAATATAAACCAGATTCGTCGGCATTGTAGATTTGGTGAAGAGTCAACCCATGCTCGTCAACATAATCCTTAAACTCTTTCACTAATAATTCAATAAGTTGAGGTTTCAAAGACAATTTCTCGCGCGTTATTTTATAAAAATCTAATTCCATGTCGACGCTTAAATTTCTTTAACCATCCTTCACTGGCATTAAATCCTCAATTGGTTTAATAAATTTTTGAAATCAAATGACTGGCTTTTGTTCGTAAAATCGCTGCTGATATTGGAACATTTTTTCTCTTTGTTTTTTAAACCACTTATAAAGCATTTTTTCCATTTGTGGGTAATCAGCTTTCTTTAAGGTGCAACGTTTGCCAGGGTCACATTCTGTTGTACGTATGAACTATTTTGTTGAATTTTCTTGCTTTATAATGCGGTAAACCAAATACTTATGTAACTTGTAATTCACGCAAATTGATTTTATAGAATCACCACTTTTAAATTTTTTTAAAATCTCTAATTTTTGAGAAATAATTGACTTTTCCCATATTAAAAGATGTATTTACACAACAAATGACACGAATACACTGACAAAATTAACGATCAAAATCAACCAAAAAGGTTAATATACCAAAAAACCGGAATTTCCCTTTTTTGGTTATAGACATTGTAATCAAATTTAAAACAAACAGATAAAAGTCCCGAAAATAGAACCTGTTTTTCGTAAACTGTCGCAATGTTTAAAAATAACCCGTCGCGATAACCGGGTCGTCGCGATAATTGCTATTTTAACTTCTATTGGTAGATAGAATACAAAAATTATTTTTAATTGGATTTTGTTCAAAACTTAATTTTTTTTGAAAATATTTTCAGTTTGACCCAAAACTGGAAATTTAAAATAAAATGTGCAACCTCCAAATTTTATCAGATTTTGCTTAAATTTTCAGCATTGGAGATGATGGAGAACAGTACTTGAAGTGAATAAAATAAGGGCCACCCTACTTCGTGACTATAGCAACTATATTTTGTTTTGTGTTCCCTTTGTACCAAGTTATAGTTGAAAGTTTAAATTCAAACATATAATAACCATATGTGTACAAGTTGTATGAGTAGAACGAGAGTTAAAATTGCTAACAGTCAACATTTGTTCAGACAAAATGCTGATGCTGCTCTTATGTAGAGACACTTAATTATGGGTGCAAGAGTTTGCATATATACTTAGTCACTTTTACAGGGTTGTGCTTGTTGACGTGTGTTTGCATTTGTGGCAGCGTGTATTTTTTTTAATTTCTTTTATGTAGTTAACCTTTTACTCATATTTACATAAAAGATTCAAAGTGTTAAGTTTAACTTTTATTTAAAGCGCTCAGAAAACACTTATTAAAACTTGAACTTTACATTTAAAAACAATTTATATATGAAATATTTTTCATAAACAATTCCTTAATATAAATGTTTCTTTTTTATCAATTCCAGATAAAAACCGTAATGCCAGTCCATCCATTTCAAGTGATAAGAAATCCAGCCTAGTTGATGCTGTTGATCCAGCCTCTAGTAGTGATGCTAAACTAAAACCCAGATCAAGGTAATTATACTTTAATATAATTACTCTAATTTGTAGTTAATTTTTTACACATACAGTGAGTGATAATACAATACAAAATTCAAAAACAAAAATCTTAAGACATTTTTTTAATATTTCTTTAATATAAATATTAAATATTAAAACATAACACTGTGCTTTAAAAGTATGCAGGTGTTCTCATGTAGCAGTCATTAAAGTACGGAAATTCTTTTAGTTTTTCTCAATCACTTCGTTTTAGAGAAATAGCGGTATTTTTAATGTTACAAATTTCAAATACAGTGCAAGCTCGGTATTCGCGACTACCCATTATCGCAACGACCCGGTAATCGCGACGACTTATTTTTAACATTGCAGGTTCTATAATCGGGAAAGTTTACGAAAATCAGGTTCTATTTTCGCGACTTTTATCTGTTTGTTTTAAATTTGATTACAATGTCCATAACCAAAAAAGGAAAATTCCCGTTTTTTGGTATATTAACCTTTTTGTTTGATTTTGATCTCCAATTTTTTCAGTTTATCCGTGTCATTTGTTGTGTAAATACATCTTTTAATATGGAAAATGTTCAACATATTGTAAAAGCAACGATTTCTGAAAAATTAGAGATTTTAAAAAAATTTAAAAGAGGAGATTTCACAAATTCAATTTGCGAATTACAAGTTACATAAGTATTCGGTTTACCGCATTATAAAGCAAGAAAATTCAATAAACTAGTTCATACGTACAACAGAAAGTGGCCCTGGCAAACGTTGCACCTTAAAGGAAGTTGAGTACCCAAGAATGAAAAAAATGCTTTGAAAGTAGTTTCTAAAATAAAGAGAAAAAAATTTTCCAATATCAGCAGCAATTTTACGAACAAAAGCCAGTCATTTGTTTTCAAAAATTTATCAAACCAATTCAGGTTTTAATGCCAGTGAAGGATAATTGAAGAAATTTAAGGCGAGAAATTGTCTTCGAAGGATTATGTTGATAAGCATGGGTTGACTCTACAATGCCGAGGAATCTGATTTATATTATATTATGCTTCCAAACCACACTCATGTCACATGTAATGAGAAAATAGCGCCCGAAAGAAAAATATGTAAAGAACGAATAACTTTTTTGCCCTGTTCAAATGCGAATGGCACAGACAAACTGAAATTGTTGGTTGTTGGAAAATCTAAAAACCCACGCGCCTTTTAAGGCTTTTTCAATAATCCTGTAATACACAACTCCAGTAATAACGCCTGGATAACATCATTTATATTCAAAGACTGGTTCCATGTGAATTAGTAAAATTAAGTTGTTCATAAGTAAACATTTTTTAGGTCCGAGAATTTTTGGCTCAAAAGGTCTGCCGCAAAAAGCAGTTTTGCTTTTAGATAATGCGACATGTCACTTAACTGAGGAACTAAAAAGTGATGACGGTTAATTTATACCAATGAATCTACCATCCAATTCCACTGCGCTTATTCAACCGTTAGATCAAAACGTTATCAAGTTGGTCAAATTAAATTATAAAAAACAACTGCTCACCCACTTGCTTGACCAGAAGGCAACAAATTTGGAGCTCAAACTAAAAAACTTCAATCTCAAAAATGCAGTTCAGATTCTAGCTACGTCCTGGGATAAAATATTAGTGTCCAATATCCGAAAATCCTGGAACGCCTTGCTCGAATTCGGTACTGAATGGAGTGAAGAGGATAACATGTCCTTAAATTTTTTACAAAATATAATTCAGGAAGAAAACGCTGATCTTTCTACTATTGGTACACTTGTAGCTCAAATTGATACGGAACATCTTTTCACGAATGCTGACATAAACAACTGGATTCAATAAGAATTTTATGTGGAAAGTAATAAGGAGCAAATGGAATTATCAGATAGGGAATCGGAGGATTTATACGATAGGGGTCATGAAGAAAACAAAATAAAAGTTTAATTTTCGCTACAGGTCTGGTTTATAATTAGTCGCGAATACCGAGCTTGCACTGTATAATAAATATTATCTTTTGAAACTACCCAATAAGCACTCAAAATTCTATTTAGAATTCCACTTGAATTAAAATAGAATTACATTTTAAACTTGAAAACTATATGAATATTGGAAATGTTTTTCAAACAAAAAATATTTGAGTTAAATTTAAATTTCCTTTTGAACTGAAGAATGCTATTGATATAAATTGTAATAATACTATAATTCATTTGCTTGGCACTGGACTCTGGAATTACACTTACTTTCAACTTGAATTCCAGCAAAATTTGTTATTGGGTAATTTTAAAATTTTCTCTTATTTGAAAGATATGAGTTTATCTTTTAAACAAAAACATGTAAGAGTGCTATATTCGGCTACGCCGAATCTTATATACCCTTCACCTTTATTGTGGATGTATTAATTGCCCACTTTCAGCGTAAAATTTTACATTTAATTGCTGACGAACAGATTATATTGTAGAAGTTACAGACGAAATGACAATCTTATATATAACAACAACTCCAAATGAAACGAAACACCAAAAAAATGCAAAGCAATGAAACCAACACACATCCAAACATACGTTTTGTTGCTTTTTTGTCAAATTATGAAAATTTCAGAGGTTATCTAGGATTTTTGCTCATATCTCCATTATTTATGGACGGAATTTGCTGATTTTAAAAGGAAACTTCTCGAAAGCATGCCTGACAGAATTATTGATAATGTGGATCCCGAAGATATCCCGAAGATTTCAACAGACAGACAGACATGGCTAAATCGACTCCGCTATATATAAGGATCCAGAATATATAGGGTCGGAAAATTATATTGTGGAAATTACAAACGAAATGACAAATTTATATATACCCTTCTCACGAAGGAGAAGGGTATAAATATCAAATATCGTCTATATGTTGAAATCAACATTCCGTAGCCTCCAAATAACTTACAAACATTATTGATACATCAATATATCGGGAATTCTTCCGGCTCGGTCGCTATTGAAAATCGAGAAAATCGGCCCACAAATGGCTGATATATAAGGAAAAAACCGGGACAACCTCGATTTTTGCCCTATTTTTGATCTATATCTGGATTACTAAGTCATAAATATAGACAAAATGGATATCTAATGATAGATATTTCAAAGTCCATTGCATATATAGTAATTTGGACCTGCAATGGGTCAAAATCAGGAAAAATATTTTTTAACCCGATTTTTTTTACCAAAAAAAATTTTTTCTTAAATTTTTTTTCACTAATAAATTAAACAAAAAAATTCAAAAATTTTTTTTCTTAATTTTGAAAAAAAAAATTAAATTTTGTTTACCTTAAAATATTTAAATTTTTTATTTTAAAGTATAATTTGGTGAAGGGTATATAAGATTCGGTACAACCGAATATAGTTCTCTTACTTGTTTTTTTAAATTAAATTGTTCAAAAAAATTTGTTTTCTCATTATTCATTGAGAAGTTTAAAAGTTTCCATTGTTTTTTCAATGCTAAAAAGTATAACCACACACTTTTAATGTACTTTTGTTAAACTTTAATTTTTAAAACCCCAGAAATATGCTATATTTTAATAGAAAACCAAGAAAATTTGAATATATCTTAGAAATATACATATATATTTGATTCACAAAAAGTTTCCATTGTATTATCACTCACTGTACAGATAATTATATTAATTTATTAACTTTAATCTCTTTTACTAAATGCAACCAAAATTCTACAAAATTCTCAAAACCAAAACAACAAAAACAAAATAATCATAACTTCCATGACTAAACAAATTCAGATCTCTGATAAGGCGAGCATCACGTAAAACAAAACAACAAATTAACAATGCTTCCGAGGATTGCAATTTGCAGTAAACATTAGAACAAACCAAAAACCAACAACAATTTATTATTATGTATTTTTAATAATAACTATTATGTATTATTAAATCGTTATTTTATAAAATTTAAAATCAAACAAATAAGTTTAGAAATATGTATACATTTTATTTACACAATATTAAAGAAATTTAAAAAACAAACAAAAAATTAAGAAAATTTAAATGACAACAAAAATTTAAAAGCTACAATATTATAAGAAATTTTACAAATAAAAATGTTTGCATTAAATTAAATTAAAAAAAAAAAAAAAAAAAAAAACAAAAAAGAAATCAATATTAAATGTATTTGTTGAAAATTTAAAGTATTTATACAAATTTATACCAAAGTTAAGGCTCAATCACAGATAAATTTCAGTTTGCTTTTTATAAAACAAAATAAAAATTTTATCTGCTTTTGAAACATAATAATGGTTGAAATTTCTATAAAGTTCATAGAGTGTAATAATTTGTATTTAAATTAACTACGTATAGAAAAGTATTAAAATAATTGAATTCATCATAACAATGTATTACAAACAAAAAATAACATTTTTTTATATACAACTTATATTGTATGTATGTATATTTAGTACTTATATTGTATATGTAATGAATAGTTGTGAACTTTGAACAACAAATAATTGATATTAATTAATATTGCATTGTTGATGAAATTTGAAATCAATGATAATTAAAATCCTTTCCATGAAAAGTTATAATTTAAATTTTGTAATCAACTATTGTTTAGTAAAGTAAACAAAAACAAAGAAAACTATAACTAATTTCCTAGAGATTTAACTCTATTATAAATCAGTTTTGTTAATTAATGTTTATGAAAATAATAATAATAAAAAAACACACTACAAGAAAATTACATTCTGTTTGGATTTTTGTTTAAATGTTTAAATGTACAGAAACCTTTTTTAATTTCATTATTTATCAGTTTAAAATTAAGGCGAAAAAGTCATAAATCATATTTTTTTCATGTATGTACATTGTAATAACAATAATTCTGTTTTAAATCACTTTATTGGAAAAAATGCAAATTAATATGTATTAGAAAAATATAGGAACTCATACTCCCTCCTATAAATCTCATTAAAAGGGCTGCCTGACAATTTTGAAAAAAAATCTGACAAATTTTCGAAAAATTTTAAGCAAGTAACAGTATTATATTCGACTGTGCCGAATCTTATTGGTTATATGATTTAAAAATTCGGGATTTACAATCGATTTTTTTTTGCATCAAAAATTTGGAATTTTGTGCCAATAAAGCAACATATGCTGAAAGTTTTGCTTTACTTCCATAATTTGAAAAAAGTGCCGCTGAAGCACACCGAATGCTCACCAAAGCTTATGGTGAATGTGTTCCAATCGGTTTCAAATTGCACTTCTGAACCGCGGTTTGAGCGGTTCAGAAGTGCTGATTTTGACACGGAAGACAAAGAACGCCCGGGCCAGCCAAAATATTTGTTGTCAAACTCAACATGAGCAAAATCATGAGCAAAATCATTGGAAGCTACTCAAGCAGCAATTACGAAACGCAGGATTTATCCAAAAGCAGGGGTACCATACGAATTGAAGACCTTGCTAGATGCTATAAAAGAAAATAATTTTTGCACCGAATCATTACTTGCGATGAAAAATGGATCCATTACAGTAACCCGAAGCGTAAGAGATCGTATGTGAAGCTCGGCAAACCAGCCGAATTGTCACCAAAGCTAAATATACATGGTGCTAAGGTAATACTCTGTATTTGGACCAAAAGGGTCTTATCTTATTAAATCTGACCAGACCATCACAGGGAACCTGTACCGAATGCAACTGATTCGTTTGAAGCGAACATTCGCCGATAAACGCACAGAATATGCGGTCCTACATGAAACCGTAATAATCTATCATGACAACGCTAGGCCACATTTTGAAATACCTGTTAAAAACAATTTAGAAAGAAGTAGTTGGGAAGGTTTGCCTCACCCGCCTTCTAGTCCCGACCTTGTCTCGTTCGATTACTGTGATGTCATTGAAGGCAAGCACACCCAGAGCAAAAACATGTTTCGACATGGTTACGACAATTATACTATGTTCTTTGTAACAATATATTGTTGTCGTACACATATAATTGTTTTTTTAATTTAATTTCAACAATATTTTAGTTACAGTAAACATTTATATTTTCAACAATAAATTTCCATGAATATGATTACTTTGGATTATAATATGATTTCATTGAATCAAAATATGATTAATTTTGGTCATATTATGATTGCTTCAGAACAGATCATGTATTGATCATAATATTATATTTTATGATACTAATAATGATCATAATATGTTTGGACTACAATCATAACTCTGATCATAATATGTTGCTCTCAGATTATGTTTACCACAACCATGTTTTTTCTTTGCGTTTACTTAGAAAAACCGCTTATAAATATGTAATTTCTTTAATACCACTAAAACTAGTTACGAATAATGACTTAAATAACTCATTGAGACAGTAAAAGCAGAATGTGCTTTGATTAGAAAATAAGCAATTATATAACAGATAATAAATAAGTCATTATGCAACTACTTCTAAGTAATGCAGATGGTATGTAGTCGAAATTTAAAAGTAAGTTATTACTAAGATTTAGCTGGGTAGCTATTAGCAATAACTGTGGCAAATTTAAATTTCTAGGTCTTCTCATATTTCAAATAGACATTTTGGACGGACATTTTTTTCTGAAAATCTTTTGGTTAAACCGCTTTTACCCATTTTCAATACCAAACATTTCTGATCAATAAAGAATATTTTCGGTTAAATTTCACCCTCTAAGCCGTTCCTCTAAGCCCTATCATTATAAATATATTCTCAGAAGTGAATCTTATTTGGTAGCTATGCCTAATTATGAACTGATCCACACGAAATCCAGTAGTATGCATTTTGCAAACATACAACTGATCTGTGTAAAATTTTGCTTCGATATCGATATTTATAAGACATTTATGTTGGTCAAGCGCGGATCCAGGGGGGTGAAAAAAGGAAATCCCTCCCCCCCAAAACCGTAAATTTTTAATATAATAAGGAAAATGTAAAATAGATTTTGAATTATTTCCCACTACCCCCCATCTAAATGGTTGACAAGGATCCGCGCCTGGTGTTGGTCAATGTGTTTTTCGGAAGTGGTCCTTATATTTGAGCTGTGACCGCCCCGGCTTCACTCGATAGCTATTTACTAATGTTAGTTATTCAAGCATCTCCAAAAGATTGCTTTTATTAAGAAAAATGGGAAGTGAAAAGGAGGCAATATATTGAAAATTTAAATTTCCGAACTTTTGAATTTTTTTTTTCTTTACAAACCATCTCTAATCGAATAAAATTAGAGATGGTTTGTAAAGAAAAAAAATCGAATATTCGGAAATTTAAATTTTTAATATATTGCCTCCTTTTCACTTCTCATTTTTCTTAATAAGATCAAATTTTTGGTCCATGTATGTAAATGCCATTACATTCATGGACTATTTCATTTATATATATATATAGATTTATGTTAGTTAATAAGGTTTTTCTGACCGGATCTTCATTAAAAGCGATATATTTATAAGAGATTTATGCGTATTTAAGTGATTTTAAAAAGTGGGCGTTATATGGGTGCGATGGTCAAATATGGACTGATCCAAACAAAAAATCGTGTTGTAATTTCTTTTCACATGGAATTTATTTATACGGGCTGGAAGAAATCATTGGCCGTTTAAATATATTAACAAAACATTTTTGAAAAATACCAACTTTTTTCGAAGTTGTCTCACATTTAACATACCGATTTTGCACATTTAAACATCAAAATAATAGTCTTTCAAATATATATATGTATTAAATCAATAAAATCCGATATCGGCTTCATATGATACGAATACTCAAAGATATATCTCAAATTGTTTAATTTTTCCAAAAATGTAAATTGCGTAAAAATAATATAGAAGACCCGAGGTCAATTTGTTTGTGGTGACTTATGAAATTCAAAAACGAAGCGAATTACATACTAGCATGGGCCGACCTACCCATGCTAATGGCACACCCCCTGAAACACCCTGGGGGGTTCCCATACAAAAATTTCAAAAAATCACCATATTTGGCACTTTACATGATATATGTATTGTGTATAAATTTTGTTTATAGAGCGTATGATAAATATAAATGTGATGTAGGTAACAAATAATATTAATCATACGTCTATGAGAATCATAGACGTTTAAAAAAAATGTTGATTAAGTTAATCAAAGCCGTTCACATTACATTTGAGATGATTACGTTGACAAAAAAAAAAAAAAAAAAACAAGTAAGAAAGTATGGTCGGTCAAGCCCGACCTTACACTAAGTAAATAAGAAAAAACATTTTTCTTTCAAAATTTCAATAATTTATATTCGTGAGCGATTTTCGGAAGTGGGCCTTTGAGCGGGAGCTATGACAAATTATGGACCGATCACCATGAAATTTGGTCATGTGATAATTATTTATATGAAAGTTATTTATGTCGCATTTTATGTGTATACCAACATTTTAAGGAGACTTATGCTCGTTAAAGTGATTATCGGAAGCAGGCCTTATATGGGAGCTATGACTAATTATGGACCGATCATAATCAAATTTGGTGACATAAATTCCGTATATATAGAACTTATTTGGAGGAAAAATTGTGTAGATACCTATATAAATTAAACATTTATGACCGATAAAGTCCAATTTCGGGAGGACATTTGTATGGGGGCTAGGTGAAATAATGAACCGATTTCAGCCAGTTTCAATAGGCTTGGCCCTTGGGCAGAAAAAATGATATGTACCAAATTTTATCGAAATATCTGCAAGATTACGACCTGTACTCTGCGGACAAAGTTTACATAGACAACCAGCCAGCCAGCCAGCCAGACGGACTGACGGACATCGTTTAAGGTGGGTGTTAGACTAATATTTTTGGGCGTTACAAACATCTGCACAAATCCAATATACCCTCCCCACTATAGTGGTGTAGGGTATAAAAACAACAAACAAATTTATATTTCTTTAAAGCATTAAAAATGTAAATAAATAATTTAATAAAGTTATCAGCAGTTTGGTGTATTTGAGGTATTTTCAGGTGATTCTACGTGATTAGTGAAATGATTAAGTTTTAATCATGTCAATTTTAAGTGATTAACAAACCATTTAAATGTATGGATAATCATCTCGATTTTGAAGTGATTAGAGCTTAATCACATTTGAGATGATTAACTCTGCTAATGTGAACATAGCATAAGTTTGAACTTTAAACCAACATAAATTTTGCTCGCAATGAGCGAAATTATTAACAGTTGTGATCCCTAGAATACGAGTTTCCTTGTCACTTGGTCGATTTTTTTGCGTCTCTACAAATCGACCCGCCCTAATGCACAGCCAATTGTTAACAACTGCAATAATTATGCTTAATTTAAAGATAGATAGGTTATGTTATGCTATGTTACGTGGGTTGCTCGCAAGTTAGCGAAATTTCATACATAAAGGGAGAATAGTTGCCCCCCTAATTTCGTTGACTATGTGCTTCTTTTGAGAACCAGCCGGTATTTCTAATAAATCTGATCATATTTACCAGTGGCACATCTCTGAGACAGTCCAGATCGTGGAAAAGAGCTCTACCAAGATATAGTAGTATATGCTCTTGTAAGGCAGGGCAGTCACATAGAAGGCGTTGTACCGATTCTTCCTCCTCCTCATCCAAACAACTTCTACAATAGCTATAACGTATTCTACAAGTGAACTCAGTGTCCGTCTCATTCAAAGCCCATTCATTTATCAATTTGGATACGGTCACCAAGGGAGTGTGAATATCCCTTTACGCAAGAGATACCTCTAGAGACGACCCGTTCGTTGCGCATTCGGCAGATACTTCACTCCCCGGATGCCCTCATGTCCTGGGACCCATATCAACTCGACGTGATTAAAGATAGATAACTGATGTGCTCTTATAAACAGCGGATTATGATAACTTTAAAAAGTGATATTTTATACCCACCATCAAGAGAGATGGATATTTTCCACAAATACTATTTTTATACCCTACACCACCATAGTGGGGAGGGTATATTGGATTTGTGCAGATATTTGTAACACCCATCTTAAAGTATACCGATCGACTCATAATCAATTTCTGAGTCGATTAAACGATGTCCGTCCGTCCGTCAGTCTGGCTGGTTGGTTGGCTGGCTGGCTAGTTGTCCATGTAAACCTTGTGCGCAGAGTACAGGTCGCAATTTTGAAAATTGTTGAAATTTTGTTGGTTGAAATCGGTCCATTATTTCACCTAGCCCCCATACAAATGTCCTCCCGAAATTGGACTTTATCAGTCATAAATGTTTAATTTATATAGGTATCTACACAAGTTTTTCTACAAATAAATTTTATATATACCGAATTTATGTCACCAAATTTTCTTATGATCGGTCCATAATTAGTCATAGCTCCCATATAAGGCCTGCTTCCGATAATCACTTTAACGAGCATAAATCTCCTTAAAATGTTGGTATACACATAAAATGCAACATAAATAACTTTCATATAGACATTAATCACATAACCAAATTTCATGGTGATCGGTCCATAATTTTTCATAGCTCCCATATAAGGCCAACTTCCGAAAATCACTCACGAATATAAATTTTTGAAATTTTGAAAGAAAAATGTTTTTGCTCATTTACTTAGTGTAGGGTATTATAAGGTTGGGCTTGACCGACCACACTTTCTTACTTGTTTTGATAAGGTTTGTTTGGTATTGAAAATCCGAAATATTGGTCCATGCTAGGTAAAATAGCCACCATACAAACGTCCCCCCGGAATACTATTTGAGCAGTCATAAATATGTTGATTATGAAGCAATCCTGATAAAATTTTACACAAATTAGTTCCAAAAACTCTGAAATTATACTTTAAGGTATGGGCAACATTTGTCCCTAGTCCCCATACAAGGTCCCCCTTAGAAAATGACTTGAACATTCTTACAATAATTAGTATCGAACACAAACAAGTTTAATATGAACCTAAATCTTTCTACCAACTTTTGTGAGGATACGACCACAATTGACACTATAGGAGGGAGCTATATCAGAACAATATTTTATTGTTAATAAATAATTTATATATAATGATACTTATTAACATAAATTTCGACATAAGTCATTTAAAGTTTTAAGAAATTAATCACTCCAAAACTGCATATTGATGGTGGGTATACAAGAATCGGCACAACCGAACATAACACTCTTACTTGTTTTTGTAATTGTTTTGTAGTCGTAGTATAACTTTTTAACTGAATCATTTTACTTCAAAGCCGCACAACTCTGCTGCCCATTTTTTAGTAAGATTGAAATTATTTGGTTTGGTTTTTGGGACGCTTTCTGATAAGACACGCTAGTATATGGGTGTAATAAATACCTATAACTTTACAGGGTTTCGAAAAAAGTTATACATTTTAATTTTGTTTGAACATAGTTTTGTTACAATTATTTTTAAGACGAATTATGCTTTAAACAATATATTTAGAATCCCATTATTGTTACAAACATATTCACATTTGTTAATGTAAAATAACATTATTTTTAGATAAGAAAAACCTTTGCTTTATATCTAAACAGTTTGAAATTTTCCATATAGTTAGTGTTATATATCTTAATTCATTATTAATGTACTCTACTTTAAATTTATATAATTTTACCCAAAAATTATTAATTAAAGTTTATACAATGGGGACCATATAAAATTATATTCATAAATTTGTATACATATTTATTTAGTAGAGGAAAAGAAAGAAAAAGTTTAAAACCAACTATTTATACTAAACAAACCCCAGTAATTCAAACATAATTACATAGATATAAATATACTTACTATAAATATGTTTTATTTATTTATTTATTTGTTTCTGTAAAGATTTAAATGATAATTTCGTTTTCTTTTTATCATGATGACTGGAGCTCATAATGAGTCTTTTGCACTCATGTCATTAATAAAAATCTTGTTCTTTTTATGAATTTTATAAATTATAAATGTTGTTGTCATGTTTCGTTTCATTTAATGGTATCTTTAAAATGTTTATTTTCTTTTATGGAAAATCAGTTTTACGCATGAATGATTTTTTTTAAGAATCAAAAACGACAGCACAAAATAACAATAAAACAACAGAAATAATGAAATATACATTTTAAAAGGAAATTTGTTTAATGTAAGTACGTGTATCCCTTATATTGTTGTACATATTAATCAAAAGTCTGTTAATTCAGTTTTTTGTTTTATTTCCAAAGTTCTTTTGCTTTTTGTCATTTACTCTGTTTATGTAGTGATTTATTAAAACTTATGGTCGAATCTAAATTTATTTATGTGTCAAATAAAATAAATATTTTTACTTTTCACATAAAATTTGAAAAGTGGAACAACAAAGATATTAAATTCCTACATTAATTCATTTAGTAAATAAAATAAATTTTATAATAGAGCTTAAATCTAACAACTTAACAAACACTTTGAAAATTTATTTTATTTGTTCCCAGGAGAAAACTTTTATAGGGACGAAACGTAACGTAGGGTGGGTCAATAAGTCTCGACTCTTAACTGAAAGGGAAAGACTGCTGCTATCAGCAAGTTGACTCATATCAAAATTTTAACAAGCTCCGACATTTAGTTCGTGTTCGATAGCAGACTACCTCGTAAATTGATGAGGAATTGGAAAAAAGTGAATTTCGTGTGGTCATTAGGCATTATTTTTCATTCAAATAAAGGCTAAGCCTGATAATTGCAATGAGAACTTTGCGCCATCAATTTCAATGGTAAAAAAGGGGTTTACTGAATTTCATTGTGGCCTTACATGCACGGAAGATGCCGAACACTCTGGACGCCCAGTTGAGGTTCCTACACAAGAGACCTGCGCCTAACGGCTGTAAGCCTTCTAAGCCGAGCCGCCGATAAATTTTCAAAGCCGCCGTCGCCGAATTTTATTTCGGCTTGAAAATAGCCGTCGTTTTTGATAAAAGTTTCTTAGTAATTTAATAAATTTTTCAAAATTTTACTTTTTAAATGTTTAATTATTTATAATTTGAGTAGTTATTCTTTAGTCGGCTAAAAGCCGGCTAGCCGTCGCCGCCGACCTTTTTTGGAGTCAGCCGCCGCCGCCGTGATAATTAGTCGACGCAGGTCTCAGCTCTACACCCGTACGATTGAAAAAAATCACGGAGGTTGAAAGTACGAGAGATTGTGGAAGCCATAGGCATCTTAATGGCTCAGTGGTTTCAATTTTGAATGATCACTTGGGTATGAGAAAGCTTTCCGCAAGATGACTGCCGCGTTTGTTCACAATCGGGTGCATAAAAGGGTACACACATGTGCAGTTTCCATGGTGAAAATCCATGAATTAGGCTACGAAGTGCTCCTTCTTCCGCCCTATTCTGCGGGTTTAGTCCCGAGTGACTATTTCTTGTTCTCACACGCAGAAAAAAAATTTAGTTGGGCATTGTTACTGTAACCATTTCAACATTTGTGCATTGTTACTGTAACCATTTCAAAATTTTTAACTATATTATAGTCACAGTAACTATATATATGATTGTGGTAACAATAATATGGTTAATTTACGATTCACATGAATATTTCAACCATATATATGGTTACAGTAAACATATATATGTTTGTGACAACCATTTATATGATGAAGGATTTACCATATTATGTTGCTCTTATATCATAATCTGAGAACAACATATTATGATAAAATTATTCATCATATAAATGGTTGTCACAAACATATATATGTTTACTGTAACCATATATATAGTTGAAATATTCATGTGAATCGTAAATTAACCATATTATTGTTACCACAATCATATATATAGTTACAGTGACTATAATATTGTTAAAAAATTTTAAATGGTTACAGTAACAATGCACAAATGTTGAAATGGTTACAGTAACAATGCCCAACTATAATTTTTTTCTGCGTGCAAACCTGATGAAATGTATCGGCGGAAAGATTTTGATGACTTCGATAAAATTTATTTTTTTAAAGAGATACAAAATGTATAAAACGTTGGACAAAGTACATATAGCTCAAAGGAGCCATATTCCGGAAATAATGGGTACTGTATGGGTTCTGGAAAAAATCTTGAACCGCTTCTTAGCATTTTTAACAGAGCTTGTCCTTTTATCATAGGAATAACGTGTGAAAAAATGTCAATGTGGTATCTGCAATATATTTAAAGTAAATTGTAAAATGGTTTTTAAAAATATAAATTTTTTTGGAGATTGTCTCACATTTTGATCCATAACTATGTTTACACTTTACCGATTTTGCTATTATACCATATACTATACATTTCCGATCAACAAAGAATATTTGAAGAAAATTTCATTATTCTAGCTTCTTCCGTGTAGGAACTATCGTGCCTTAACAGATAGACATAGCTAGATAGTCTTAGAATTTAAAAAGGACCCAGAATATACATATTGTTACCTTAATACAGAAAGGACCTAACTCGTGTTTTTTGTAAGCCCAAATTTTCGTTTTTATGGATATAAACGAAAATTTATATCATATCATATTTAGCAAATCCCGACTTTAAAAAAACACGAGTTAGGGCCTTTCTATATTAAGGTAACGATATATATGTACTTATGTGGGTCTACGATTAATATTTCCCATTAATTTGGTGATGGATGTAAAAATATGTATTACATTCAGAATTGGACTATGGGGGGTATTTTAGATATTTTTAATTTAGGAATATAATGAAAAAGAAAAAAACGGATTTACGTATTTTTTTTTTTTTTATTTATTTATTTTCAATAACCTAGCCTATTGGCCATAACCGGTTACAAATTTCTACTTAAATTATTTTGTATAATTTTTTTAATTAATTGTCCAATTTTTGTGAATTTACTATTATGTAAACACATGAAAGCCTTTTATTGTAAGTTATTACTCAAAAAAACATTTTTATCAGAAAGAGGATAATTAGTGTTCTTAAGGTCCTTTGAATAAAAAATAAATCTCTAATTTAATGTCCATAATTTTTAAAATTAGTTTTCATATAAATTAGTTCATACTATTGCGAGAAATGAGTCAAAAATGGGATTCTAATTATGTCATAAGATAAGACTTTTGCAAACTACATAGTATAGAGCTGAGATTTAAGAAAACCTCACGTCTAACGGGGTCAAATCGCACTAACTCGGTGGCCAATTCACATCACCTCCACGTGAGATAACCATATCCATAAATCGCCAATGTGCCACGAGCTGTGTTAATTGTAGAGCTGCAGTGTTAAAACCACATGTCTTTGGTGTCCATATCATCCAATTCAGGCCATAGAAGTTGGTAATAATGGACATATAGCGCTCGCCGTTGACTATGATGGCCTGGCCAACAACGTTATCAAATAAATATGTTCTGATGACGCCGCCAGCGCAAAATCTACAGGAAACAGTGAACTTTTAGGGATGCATTGGACTACTCTTGGATCTCATGTGAATTGGTATTGTCCCAAATTCGACAATTTTGTTTGTTTATGTACCTATGGATCAAAAAATTAATCTCACCTTAAAATGGGCGAACATCGCGGAACCTTGCCCAAACTGAACACCAATTTTGATAAAACAAATTTATAATGGTGATTTGGCAAAACAAACCAATTAGCTTCAACAATATGGCCGCTGTTTGGATGACCTTATATGTAGTTTATAGACACCAAAAGTTAATAAGATATCACACGTTAAATAACGACAGAACGACCTCTTTTTTGAAGAAACTTTTAAGAATTTCGGTATTTAAATAAAGACAATAGTAAAAGTTATCAACCCATTGATTAAACGATCTTTCGATCTTTAAAGTAATTTGTGTAATCTTAATTTTAGATATAGAGTATTCGAGATTCAGTACAGCTGAATAGTAATTGTTTCATGATATTGCTTCAAAAATAATGAATTAATGTAAGAAGTGTGCCAAAAAAAACTTATACTTGTATTAAGTTAAATAAAACTTAAACCGTTCAATATAAGAATTCTCAAAAATACGTAATTTTTTTAAAATATTGGGTCGGTATTTATAAATTTATCCACTTTTTCCGGAAATCCCCCTATTAAAGATTTTATAGTTGATTACGTTACATTTTGATGACTTCGATAAAATTTATTTTTTTAAAGAGATACAAAATGTATAAAACGTTGGACAAAGTACATATAGCTCAAAGGAGCCATATTCCGGAAATAATGGGTACTGTATGGGTTCTGGAAAAAATCTTGAACCGCTTCTTAGCATTTTTAACAGAGCTTGTCCTTTTATCATAGGAATAACGTGTGAAAAAATGTCAATGTGGTATCTGCAATATATTTAAAGTAAATTGTAAAATGGTTTTTAAAAATATACATTTTTTTGGAGATTGTCTCACATTTTGATCCATAACTATGTTTACACTTTACCGATTTTGCTATTATACCATATACTATACATTTCCGATCAACAAAGAATATTTGAAGAAAATTTCATTATTCTAGCTTCTTCCGTGTAGGAACTATCGTGCCTTAACAGATAGACATAGCTAGATAGTCTTAGAATTTAAAAAGGACCCAGAATATACATATTGTTACCTTAATACAGAAAGGACCTAACTCGTGTTTTTTGTAAGCCCAAATTTTCGTTTATATGGATATAAACGAAAATTTATATCATATCATATTTAGCAAATCCCGACTTTAAAAAAACACGAGTTAGGGCCTTTCTATATTAAGGTAACGATATATATGTACTTATGTGGGTCTACGATTAATATTTCCCATTAATTTGGTGATGGATGTAAAAATAAAGATTTTATAGTTGATTACGTTACATTTTTGGAAGAGGTGTTCCACTTACGCTTAAATTCGGACATGCCCTGGGATACCTTTTCTTGCAAGAGCCTAATACCTTTCCACAGGCCGAAGTTTTTGAAGTTGGATGGATTTGCCTTCCGTGGTACAAAATTTACATTATTGTTTGAATACCATTTAAGAGCCTTTTTTTCATAGTATTATGATGCCAAATAGGGCCAGAAATATGAAGGCACTACGTGTTGTTTTAAGAAAGGTAAAACCCGTTTTTGTAGACACTCCGTAATATATTTGTATGTGTTTACGGTGACTAATGTCACAAATGGCTGGCTTCTTTTGACACAACTGCAAATGGCTTGCAACACAAGAAACTTCTTGGGGAATTTTGTTGTTTTTTTTGTCCGCTATTGTTCTTGAACTTTACCTCGTCCAGCAGCCACATAAAAATCTTGACCCGGAAGTTGTGAAAAGTCTGCCAGAACATAAGTTTCATCATCCATCACACACAAGGTGTATTTTTTTATAAAATTGTACCTCACTTTTTCGCTCGTTATTTTTCTCAGTTCTTTACCGCATTGCTATCTGGGACTTTCCGAACTTTATACGACTTCAACCCAGCATTAGCTTTGGCTCTGCGCACAAAAAAATCAAAGCATTAAGCTATACGAGCTGCATTTCTGTTCGGTGCTCTTCGAAAGAGTTGTTCCCCTTCTTTTGCCTTTTTTTCTTCCTGATTCAGGTTTCCTTTTAATGTTTAAGTCTTCCTTATACTGTTTAATATGTTTGGAAACCTTAAAATCTTTTGTTATTTTTTATACCCTTCACCTTCGTGGGAAGGGTATATATAAGTTTGTCATTCCGTTTGTAATTTCCACAATATAATTTTCCGACCCTATAAAGTATATATATTCTAGATCCTTATAGATAGCGGAGTCGATTTAGCCATGTCCGTCTGTCTGTTGAAATCTTCAATAATTCTGTCAGACACGATTTCGAGAAGTTTCCTATTTAAAATCAGGAAAATCCGTCCATAAATAACGGAGATATGAGCAAAAATCCGAGACAACCTATATTTTTGGCCTATTTTTGATCTATATCTCGATTACTAAGTCATAAATATAGACAATATGGATATCTAATGATAGATATTGCAACGATGTATATAAGGCTATTGTAAGTTGGACCTACAATGGGTCAAAATCGGGAAAAATATTTTTTAACCCGAATTTTTATCACAAAAAACATTTTTTTGTCATAAATTTTTTTCACTAATAAATTAAAAAAAATAAATTTTAAAATTAAAAAAAAAATTTTTTTAAAAAAATTGGAAAAAATTAAAAAAAAAAAATTTTAATTTTATGTTAAAGCACAATTTGGTGAAGGGTATATAAGATTCGATACAGCCGAATATAGCTCTCTTTTTTTTTTTTTTTTTTTAAAGTCCATATTGGATTTTTTTGAAAAGTTTTAAATATTTTTTCACGTACTTTTTTTCGGTGTTCATTTCGAGCGAAATAACGGTTGCAAATGAATGATTTAGAAAAGATAATATCTGACATATTTTTAAAAGCTAAAGTGATTAAAAAAATAATAATTTGTTGGACCAAGGATACGATTTGGCTGGAATAGTGTGTATACGTTTATTTGTCTCAGTCTTTATAACATAAATTTTAAATAATCTTCAATTAAATGTTTTTGTTATATTAGTTGTTCCTTTATAGTAAATAATATTCATAATTATATTCTCCAAAATTTGTTTAAGTTTAAATCATATATGAAGAATATGCTTGATCACTGTAACTGACCAGAATACCCCTAATATTTCTATGCCCTTAGTAAATATAGAATTGTTAAAAATAGATTTTCTTTAAAAGCACTTCACACTAAATATATAGTTTTGCACAAAAAACTCTTGTTATTGTTATGTTTCTATAATAGCTCATTCAAAAAAAAAATACCAAATTTCCTTAGAACTTTTAGCTTTTGTAATAAGATATTAACTTAAATCTAATGCAGTCATTATTTATGAAATTAAATTTCAAGAAATTCAAATTATAAATAACTTAATTTGTTATTTTCATAAATAGGTATTTATTTATATATACGATATTTAAACTTCGTTTTGATAAGTTTAATTTTATTCAAGTTTAAATTCTATATTTGCAACAAAATAAATAAATAATGAATGCCATTAAGCTTAACTACTTACTATAGCACTTAATTTAAATAAATAATAACACTAAACATATATATTTAATAAGACTTACAATTATATTAATTAATATACATAACTTTTGCATTTAGGGCAAAAAAGAAAAACACAAAAACAAAACTCTCTAACCACATTTAATCTAAGGATTATATTACAATACAGGGTTTATTTAATGGCTTTAATTATGATCAAATATTATTTTACTTGTTTCTAAAATATATTAAATCAGCAAAATTAAAACCAAACAATTCTTAAATAAAAAATGTGTATCTAGTTTTTTTTTTTTTAAATAAATACAAAATTAAAAATTTACAACAATATACGTATCTTTTGTGTTGTATTAATTTACTCAAAGATTTGAATGAATATGTATGAACATTTGCACTTTTTAGATTTTCGATGATCTCAAGAAGTTTTCCGTCAAATGCTGAACATTTTAGCGAAATCGATTAACGTTTAGAGGTTGCAAGGTCAAGTATCAATATTTTCCAAAAAAAAATTAAATATCAATAAAAAAAATCAAATTCAAAATAGTTTTTGTTTTTTATTTACACATAGATATTTAAATATAAACATTTTCTGACATCGATAACCCATTATAATTTGATACCAACAAAATTCATAAAATTGCATGCATATGTCAGAGCCCAAATTTTATATTTGAAATTTTTTGACACGAAATTTTACGATCATATACCATACACCACCATAATGGGGTATATTGTGTTAGCTTTTATGTTTGTAATGTTGGAAGTCTATCTTTTGTATAAGGCCAAATAAATACACAACCACAATCTATTTTCTAGATTTTTTACAAAAGTGTATTCTTTATTCAACAAATAATTTTCAGTAAGTGACAAATAATAATATTCATATTAAAGTATGAAACCAAACTATATTGATTAAAAACATAAATTCAAAAATCCAATAACAAAGTATTTATATTGCAAAGTATAAAATCAAAATATTTCAACACTTCTCCTCAATAAAAATACTGTAAATATATCAATACAATCCCATTAAATCAGTGAATTTATAATGTTTAATTTTTCCTGAGTTCTTTGTTAAAATATCGGCGATCATTTCTTTAGTTGGTACATACTTTAAAGTAATATCATTATTTTTATAAATATCGCGAACAAAATGATATTTTATATCAATGTGTTTACTACGCGCATGATATACAGGGTTCTTTATTAGTTGTTGTGCGCTTAAATTGTCACCATTTATAATAATAGGTTCCTGCATAGTACTTAATCCAAGTTCCAAACACAATTTTTTTAAATAAACGGCTTCTTTAGCTGCGCCACAAAAAGCTATGTACTCAGCTTCAGTACTACTGAGTGCTACTGTTGTTTGTTTCTTCGATTCCCACGAAAATATACATCCAGCATAGAAAAATACGTATCCTGTATATGACTTGCGTTCTATCGGATCACCTCCCCAATCTGCATCAACGAAACCTTCGATTCGGTTACCAGTTTTATGGTAGTGCAGTTTGAAATCTTGAGTCTTTGATAAATAACGAAGAATATGTTTTGCTGCTGCTTCATGTTCGGTATGAGGGTTTTTGTTTCTTTGCGAAAGCTTACAAACTGAATGCAATATATCTGCTCTAGTTGTAAGGGCAAGGTACATTAAGGTACCTATTAGTGACTGATACTCGGTTTCATTTACCTTATCGCAGTTGTCACTGGAACATTTTAATTGAAATCCTTCATTTAAAGGTGTAGACATTGGTTTGCATTGTTCCATCTTATACTCGTTCAAAAGTTCCTTAATATAATTTTTCTGGCATAGGGTAATCGAACCAGTTTCTCCATCCCTAAAAAATAACTTAAGGGACCTTTATCAACAATTTTCAACTTACTTGATATTTGTTTTTTAATTTCATTTAATTCGGTTTTATCAGAACTTGCTACGATAATGTCGTCAACATATACTGCAATAAAATTGAGCTTTTCATTTTGATGTCTTGTATACAAACAAGGTTCACTTGGACATGCAACAAATCCAAGGTCTTTTAAAACATTATCTAACTTGAAATTCCACTCCCGACCAGACTGTTTGAGTCCATATAAAGATTTCTTGAGTTTGAGTACTGTATTAGTAGAATTTTCGGTTTCAAAATATTCTGGCATTTTCATAAAAACTTCATCATGAAGATCACCGTTAAGGTAGGCTGTTGTAACATCCATTTGATGCATATGAAGTTCATGCTCTACAGCAATTGCAAACAACAATCTTAGGTTTGCATATCGAATTACCGGGGAAAATGTTTCTTCGTAATTGATTCCGTGCTTTTGACTGCATCCCTTTGCCACGAGCCTAGCCTTAAATCTTTCGACTTTATCATTTTTGTCTTTCTTTAAAGAAAAAATCCATTTACAACCAATAGCCTTTTGGTTTTCTGGTAGCTGGACTACAGACCAAGTGTCATTTTCAATTAGGGAATTATACTCCTTGTTCATGGCTTCTATCCACTTTTCCGCATGAGGTCCGCTCAATGCTTCTTTCACAGAATGAGGAATGATGATTTCTTCTTCAGTCATCACATTTAGGGCGTTATTTTGTTTTCTTGGCCTCCCAGGCTTACCTGTTTTTATTAATTTGGGCCTTCCTCTGCGCTTTATGAAATCAGCTGCTCTGTCAATTTCTTCAATTTCAGAATCAATCTCAGAATTTGCTTGAGTACTTGCATCTATTGCTTGTAAAGTAGAAGAGTTTTCTTGTAAATTTACAATATGGATTAATTTCTATCAAAATGTTTTCACGTTCATTATTGTCTTCTCTTCTTAGAAATTCAGTTTCAATAAAAATTACGTCTCTTTTTACTACTACTTCTTTCTTTTCAACATCATATAACCTATAGGCTTTTGATTCCTCGGAATACCCTACCATTATGTACTCCTTGCCTTTCGGACGAAACTTTTTCTTTACGGTTTTGTCCAAAGCTATTGCTGTTGATCCAAAAACTTTGAAATGTGCTACTGTTGGTTTTCTACCAGACCAAATTTCTTGAGGCGTTTTATCTTGATGTATTTTTGTTAATGATCTATTACGAATGTAAACCGCGGTTGATATCGCTTCCGCCCAAAAATACTCTTCTAAATTGGCATTTACTATCATACTCCTAGCCATTTCTACCAAAGTTCGGTTGGCTCTCTCAGCGACGCCATTTTGTTGTGGTGTATGAGCTACGGTTAACTGCCTCTTAATACCATTTTCCTTCAAGAAATTATCAAATTGATTGCTAATATATTCACCGCCATTGTCGGTACGAAGAATTTTAATCTTTTTATTCAACTGATTTTCTACCATGGTCTTAAAGTTTTTGAACGTTTGAAATACTTCGCTCTTTTCTTTCAAAAAATATACAAACATCTGTCTTGACATATCATCAATGAACGTAATAAAATATCTTGAACCTCCAATCGATTTAATATTCATCGGCCCACATACATCGCTATGTATTATTTCTAACAGATTTTCCGATCGAGTTTCAGATTGAGGAAATGGTTTAGAACAAATTTTGCTTTTAGCACACGTTTTGCAAACTATATCTGGTGGAATTGTTTCTACGTTAAGACCATAAACTATATTTTTTGCTGATAAATCTTTCAATGCTTGAAAATTAACATGACCATACCTTTGGTGCCACCTTTCTGCGGTTTCCTTCTCTGAACATGAATAAAAATTCGAATTTTCGGAGTCTTTTACAATAAATAAATTATTTTCTTTTCTACCCTTCAAAATTACTGTATCATCTTCTATAAATACCACTTTTTTAGAATCAAATACTACCTTCACTCCATTTTGTACAGCAGATACGACGGAAATGAAATTGCTTTGCATATTAGGGACATACATACAATTTTGTAGGTTTATGGTAAAATCTTCACTTTTAATCGAAACTTGACCTCTACCTTTGGATTCTATAGTATGCTCACCAACTAATCTTATAATTTCATCGACTTCTTCGAACGATGTAAACAAATTACGATCACAACACATGTGTGATGTAGCACCACTATCAACGCACCATGTATTTTTGTTCAATAGATTTGTTCCAAATGCATAACTGGCTAATGCTTTTTGATCTGACTTACCATTGGGGTCTCTTTTTCGTTCTCGACATTGTGCAGAATAATGTCCTTGACGACCACAATTAAAACATTTACCTTTCTTCTTATTAGTGTTTGATTCTTGCTTATTTTTCTTCTTAAATGCAGAAAATGCCTGTTGATCGGTACGCTTACCATCTGATGCTCGCCTTTCACCTTCTTCTAGCAACTTGACTTTCAGCATATTCAATGTTGGCAATACATCACGAGTTTCAACAGCTACGACAAACGATTCATACGATTTGTGAAGACTCGACAATAAAATAATTACAAGCAACTCATCTTGAATAACGACATTTATTTCAGCCAGCCTTTCTACTATTCCAAAAAATGTATCTAGAAATTTAGGGACGTCATCATCATCTTCCATTTTTAGTTGCATTAGTTGCTTAAAAAGTGTTACTTTCCTTGCAGGACCGCTGGGAAGAAAAATTTCCTTTAACTTACACCATGCTTGAAACGAAGTTAAACAATTCTTGATATGATTTATTTGCGAAGGCTTGATACACAGCATAATAGTTGCTAAAGCTTTTTCGTCTTTTGATAACCATTGATTCAATTCACTAGCATCTTGAGGTTTCACCAATTCGCCATTTGCAATCTTCCATAATTCGGCATGAATTAATATGCTCTTCATTTGAAGACACCAAGATTCATAATTGTTTGAATCCAATTTCTCTATTTGGAATACGGAACTCATTTTGAATAATTGTTTGACCTTTTTCAAAGACTTATAGGCCCATAACCTGTTGGAAGTCTATCTTTTGTATAAGGCCAAATAAATACACAACCACAATCTATTTTCTAGATTTTTTACAAAAGTGTATTCTTTATTCAACAAATAATTTTCAGTAAGTGACAAATAATAATTTTCATATTAAAGTATGAAACCAAACTATATTGATTAAAAACATAAATTCAAAAATCCAATAACAAAGTATTTATATTGCAAAGTATAAAATCAAAATATTTCAACATGTAACGGACAAAAATATTATTCCAACACCCACCTTATAGAATACCGCTCAGCTCAGAATCACTTTCTGTCCCGATTTAACGATGACCGTCCGTCTGGCTGGCTGTCTGTAATCAGTTCTTTCGAAACATTTTTGTCCAAAATGTATAGCGAAATAAGGGCATATCGTACGTGACATAAAACGGAAGTAATTTTGAGGTACATGTAGAAATATGCGGAAATTTGCGAATCGTGAGATGCGTTATTCTTTCTTTTAATTTCTTACACTAAACCAAATATTTTTCCTTTACAATCCATCATATTTAAATAAAAATTATTTTTGGATTATTTTATAATAAATAAAATTTAATATCGTACGTGACACATTTTTCTCTTCTAGTAAATTGGTGTATACAAAAACTAAAAACAATAATAGAAAATATTTATTCGATTTCAATAAACAATTTGATAATAGCAAAAAAACAATTAGAGTCAAATTCATTTCATACTACATGCTAATTGGGAGCATATTTTTAGCCGCAATCTTAGCCTAAAACATACCAATTAAATTAAAAAATTAAATATAATCAGTTTAAACTAATATTTTTGCATTAAAAATGTTGTAATAAGCTCTAAATACTTTCACATAGTAACATATTAGTGTTTTCTCCTCTTCAAATCGTCTTGAAAAAAAGTTTCAAGGGTTTTTGTTCTTTCACACGTGGTAGTCATTCTCATGGAATTGCCCATATAGAACCCACTTCCGAAAACCAATTTAACGAACATATTTCTCTTAAAAATTTTGGTGTTTACATAAAATTGAACACAAATAGGTTTCGTATAGAAAGAAATCACGCAACCTAATTTCATGGCGATCGGTCCATAATTGGTCGTAGTTCCAATACAAATAAGTTTCGTACTGAAAGAAATCACGCAACCTAATTTCATAGCGATCGGTCGGGATTGATCGACCATACTTTTTTATACCCTTCACCATGAGAGGCAAGGGTATATATAAGTTTGTCATTCCGTTTGTAATTTCTACACTTTTTTATATGCAACCCCACAAAGTATATATATTCTGGATCTTTATAGATAGCGAAATCGATATAGCCATGTCCGTCTGTCCGTCTGTATGTTGAAAACAACAACCGAATAACTTACAAACATAATTGATACATCAATATATCGGGAATTCTTCCGGCTCGGTCGCTATTTAAAATCGAGAAAATCGGCCAACAAATGGCTGAGATATAAGGAAAAAACCGGGACAACCTCGATTTTTGGCCTATTTTTGATCTATATCTGGATTACTAAGTCATTAATATAGACAATATGGATACCTAATGATAGATATTTCAAAGTCCATTGCAACGATGTATATAAGGCTATAATAATTTGGACCTATAATGGGTCAAAATCGGGAAAAATATTTTTTAACCCGAATTTTTTTTACCAAAAAAAAAATTTTTTCATTAACTTTTTTTCACCAATAAATTTAAAAAAAAAAAAATTAAAAATTAAAAAAAAATTTCAAAAAATATTAAAAAAAAAAAATTAAAAAAATTAAATCAAAACAATTTCGAAAAAAAATTAAAACAATATTGAAAAAAAAAAATTTTTAAATTTTGAATAACAGTTTTGAAATTTGTTTTTTTTTTAATTTTGAAAAAAATGTACCTAAAAATATTTAAACTTTTTATTTTAAGGTATAATTTGGTGAAGGGTATATAAGATTCGGCACAGCCTAATATATAGCTCTCTTATTTTTAAACGTTTTCTTGATATATTTAGGTTGCTATACGCTGAAATTGGAGAAATAAGATGCGGCATAGCCAAATATAGCACTCTTTCTTGTTTCAAATTAAAGAAGTAAAGCAAAACTTCCCGCATATGACGATTCGTTGGTACAACATTTCGACATTTTCGAAGCAATAAAAAAACTTTGTTATTTACACTTTAATGTTCAATAACTAAGTGAGATTAAATGACGGATAGGTACCATTAAAAATTACAATAATTTATTAAAAACAAAAACTGTGTATAAAAGATACGCCATATATCCCGCATTTTTAAGTCATACACCCAATATATATGTTCTGTGTCCTCATAAGATTCTAAGACGATCAATATATGGTCAAAACGAAAGGAGCTAGCTGACAGAAATGTTTCACAAATACTCTCTGTTATCGGTACATGCTTTAACCTAGCCCCAATACAAACTCCCTCCGGAATACTGTTTGAGCAGTCAAAAATATGTTAATTATGCGGCAATACTGTTAAAATTTTCCCCTCAGAAAGTAACACTCTAAGTTTTTATATCAAAAAAAAATTGTAATTGAAATTTTTTTCCAACATTAAATTTTTTAAATTTTTTGGAAAATATGTAATTTTTGACTGGAAATTCGAAACTTCAAATTAAATCTGAAACCCCTAAACGTTATCTGATTTTGCCCATATTGTCTGGTTTTTAGGTGACGGAGAACAATTTTAGTGGCATCAAAAATCAAAAAGTGCAAAATAAGGGCCACCCTAATGTACATACCCCAGTGGGATACAATTTAAATATTTTGGAAATAAACCAGTTATTCACAGATCAGATTGTCATACAAATTAACACAATCTAGCATAAGTACAGGCAATGCAGCGGTTTCAAAGAAGCTAGTGTAACTTAAAGAAACAAAAACATTTCAATATTTCCTTTATTGAAATGTTCTATTACTATTTTTTAATTAAGGACAAAATTCAGAGAAAATCAGTAAAAAAAAATACTGATTTATTTCCAAAATATTTATATACATCTGAACTGAGTAGACAAACACCTACAATTGCATACACGGATTTGTAATGAAATACCTACATATCATTATCTGAAATGCAAAAACTCCTAACAAAAAGTTTAAAACAAAATTTTACATAATAATTGGATGAATTTAAAACTATAATTTTTTTGCAATTTAAGTAACGATATGTATTTACATAGTTACGTATAAATAGTGGCTAACTTTTTTTTAAAACTGAAACACAAAGAAACAACAAATAACAATAAATGTTTGAATGTGTTTGCTAATTAGTTAGAGAAAAACAATACTTTTTAAAACCAAAACAACAACAAAAAAATATGTAAATGAATACATTATTTATTATGATATAAATTTAATATACTATTTATTTACATTTATAAAAATTTAATCAAATCAACTTTAGTAATAACAAACAATTATTTTTAAATAAAAAAATATTAATGACAATGCAAAAGTGAATTGTGATGTATGTTAGTAGTGAATATTTTTTATTTGAAATACATTATTTCAATAATAAATTTACACTTACTTATATAGTTTTTATTATTAAATAATGCCACAAAATATAAATAATTAAAATTTAATGGATTTTAGATTTTAAGACTTACTTACACACTACCATAATTGTGGCATTTGTGTGTGAACGGAAACGGAAGTACAGTTTGCTTGGTTAGAAATAATGTTTTAAAAAAGTTTGCTCAGAAATATTATAACAATAGTAATTGTTTTAAAATTAAAGATAATTTTTAATTTGATATAAAGTTTTGAGATTTTGATATTTTTACTGATAATATTTCATGAATTTACAGAAAAAATGTGCTTTTATGACGTCTCGCTCTTAAGGAATTCTAATGCAGTCACTTAAAAAAGTTGTTAAAAGGTTACAGGAATAAATTCGGGCTCGTAAATAATAGTAGTATAAATATAAAAGGTCTTCAAACACAATCACACTCCTATACAATCTACACAGAATTTCCTTTAAAACCAATTGTATATAATGGGTCTTTTATTAAGCGCTTCTTATCTTTAAATTTAAATATAAAAAAGTTTTATTTTCATTTGAAAGACATATCGATGTCATTATGTATGGAATATAACACCGCTGAGTGGCGAGCATTCGAAATGTTCAATTTTCCATGACTCTGGCTGAATTTGATGCATTGCAGGGATAAGTTGGCTTTGAGGATCGCTGTGGCTTGCGGCTTATTTGAATAGACCAGCAAATTAAGAAAACACCACGGTTATTCGTGGGGGACATTCTACCCTCAAATCGCTTGTGCATTATGTCCAATGTGGCATGAGCTGTATGGCATGTATCTCCGTCATTTTGAAACCACATGTCGTTGGTGTTCATATAATCCAATGCAGGCCAAAACAAGTTTGTGTCGTTCTCAAAGTAATATGGACCGATAACACCTCCACCTCTTGAATCTCATATGGATTGATATCGTACCATATTCTACAATTTTGTTGGTTGACGTATCCATTCATCTAGAAATGGGCTTCACAGAAAAATTGGTGAAGCACGCGGAATGTTTCCCGAACAGAACACCCATTTTGATAAAACAATTTAATCATTTGCACGTGTTGTTGAACTCTATATCCATCCATGGTAATTTGGCAAAACAAACTGAATTAAATGCAGCCAATTCGACAGATGTAGCTTCAACAATATGGATGTTATTAACTGTCAAGGTTCTGTAGTCCCTTTTGGAAGACCCTTTAGTATAATTATTACATACATATTTAGTTCTTTGTTAAACCAGGTCTTTGGTATTTTGTTACAGTTTTAATTAAATGAGACAACAACTTTGATAAAACTTGTGAGTAACTAATTAGTTTAAATTGTTTAATTAGAATTGTAGGAAACCATAGTGGATAGACCAATATCCGTTATGTGGGTGAAATTCGGAAAGCCTAAAAAATGGATTCAAACTCGGTACGATGCGCCAATAAAGTTTTTTCTTTAAATTGAAAATAGTTTGTTCTGAAACTAATTTTCCCACACGCAGAAAAAAAAATACTGTCACAGTAACTATTTATATGATTGTGGTAACAATAATATGATTAATTTACGATTATATCAACCATTTATATGGTTACAGTAAACAAGTATATGTTTTTGACAACCAGTATATGTTTGTGACAACCATTTTTCTCTGACTATGATATCCATAATGCTAAGTCCTTTATCATATAAATGATTGTCACAAACATATACCTGTTTACTGTAACCATATATATGGTTGATACAATCATGTGAATCGTAAATTAACCATATTATTGTTACCACAATCATATAAATAGTTACTGTGACTATAATATTGTTAAAAAACTTATAAAAATATTGAAATGGTAACAGTAGACACAACAACAATTTTTTTTTTCTGCGTGTGGGAAAATTGTATTATTAAAAATTTTGAAATGGTTGCAGTTAACATGCACAACTATATTTTTTTTTCTGCGTCCAGGCGAAACAATATTCAATTTTAACAGTTCAGACAGGTTTTTGGAAGAACATCGTGAAAAAAAAATTATCAACTCGTTTCAAGATCAACTATGACCTGATTTGGATGGATTGTCTGTTATGGAATCCCCGGCACGTTCAACAGATCTCATGATATGGGGACTGTTTTTGCAACAAGTTTATTCTAAAAAATCAGTTAAATTCGGTTGCAGAGCTGAAAATTAATATTTTTAAATATTGGCGGTATATAAGGCTAATCGCATTTATAAAATAATAAATTCAAATATTCAGAGTATCAATTGAAAGAAATAAAGATATTTGTTGACACGCACTTCAAAATGAAAATGTTTGATATAAATATAACTAACAGTAAGCAAATGAGAGAAAAGGATTCTTATCTGAATAACGTTTGTATTTTTGGATAAACAATGAAAAGTGAGCTTATAATTTTGTCGGACACCTTACGGTAGATAACTCATATGCTTACATGTGTAAGTTATTTCTTTTAGTTCAAGAAAAGTTGAAAACTATTTTTTTTTTTTTTTTTTTTTTTTGTTTTGCTTTTTAAAGGATTTTATGATTTAAAGTTATTCCAAAAACGATTTAAAAAAATTGTTTTTAAATTTTTTGTAAAATATTCCAGAAAAGAAAAAATATTTCTAGTTTTTTGTAAAATATTGCTCAAAATCCGTAAAAGAAGATATATCTAATGGGTTTTCTCGGTTAAATGTTATAAATTGCCTAAAAATGCGTATAACACATTTTTCGAACCAGGTATTTTTTCAAAATTTTGCCTCAAGTAAAAATGGAGTAAGGACGGGCAGCTGGGAATTTTTGCATTAAGTAAAGGAATAATTTAAGTAATTTATTTTGAAATTATGGCAAATAAAGAATTTATTATTTTTTTAATAAATATATCTATAAATAGAAACAAAAATAATGACGATCCGTTACCTAGTTTTCGAGATACTGTATCTGAAAGATGACCAAATTACCTAAAAGTGGTCTGTTCTGCACTGAAAATCAGTTAACTTTGAAGGACTATACCTTCTGAACCAAAAATCTGCTTGTAATAAGTAAGAGTAGCATATTTGAAATCGTTAGACAATTTCCTGTAAAATAGGTTTATTCAATATTTTTTAGGGCACATAAAATCACTTGTTCTACAGGCGCCACTGTGCATCGATTAAAATATCTTTCAAACTATATAAGATACATATTTTAATAGCACCCATTCTAAGACACACATTTTTAAAATATTTCCCAACTAAATTTGGGATTTCAACCACAGTGGTTCAAGAATGACTATTGAGAAGAGCTCTTAACTAAAGATTAGTTATCATTCGATTTGTTGCAGCGGTCTCGATAGCGAGGAAAGAATAGTTCTTATACGACAGCTTTAACAAAATTGAGCAACATTCGTTAAAAGAAATTGTTAAAAGTTCGATTTTTATATCTGTAAAAACCATAGAGAATACACATAGAACGGAAACTATTCTGTCAAAGACCTTACTCAGTTGTCAAAAACCTAACTGGTGACAATGTATTAGTAAATAAAACTATGTGAAAACAAAAACAACACTCGTACGTGTAACTTTTTTGAGTAATTTTTTTGTTTGAGTTTTTTCTAGTTTCCGCTCTATGTATATTTGCCCTATATAAACCCCTGTTTGCTCCAAAAACATTTAATAAAAATATATATTTCATTTTCAAATAATTATTAGGTGCAATCGAATCATTTGGTTGTTTGTTGATACATTTATATAGTTTAAATAAATTTAATTAGTTTTTACAAAAAAAATATAAAAAAAAACAACTAAAAGTGAGAATGAAAAGTCAAATAACAAAAATATAAATGTAAACTTTATTTATTAACACACACACACACAAAATAATACATAAACACTGTATTTGTATGTTACGAATAATACAGCGAGTGAGTATTAATTTAATTCTATATTTAATATATTATTATTATAACGATGATGATGATAAAAAACAAATTTAAACCACAATTGTTGTAAAATTATTTATATTTAATAATTCATTGTTATTTAATGTAAGGTAAAAACCATATACAAACATTTGCTAAAACAAACAAAAAAAACAAATATGGTTATGACAACAACAAAATTTAAAAAACTTAATTAAAATAAATATAAATGAATGTCCGTTCAAATCAAAAATAACATTATTATAAATGATAAATAAAGAAGAAAAAAAAAACTGATAAAAACACAATAAGCTGAGAAAAATATAAATTAAAAAGTAAAATCATAAAATTGTTTTATTTGACAGTAACAAAAAGGAAATCTAAATGGGAAGAATTTAATACGTTGGTTGTTTGTATTAATTTTTTTAAGATGGTTTTTTTTATTTAGCTGCAACAAACGTTATAGGATAGTACAGTCGAACTTCTCTATAGTGAACTTCTATACAATGAAGCTCTCCCTATTATGAATTGATTTCAAATACACAACTTTTTCCGTTCCAATTTCATTGTTTTTGATCTCCTTATAATGAATTTCCATACAATGAAGTTTTCTATACAATGAAGCAATTTTGCAGGTGTAATATTTGACTCACATGCGTTTTTGTCTCCATATAATGAATTTTTCAAACAATTTTCTATTACGCATACTAACAACTCTGTGTACCGAGAAAGATGCCACATATAACGTGCCGACTAATGTATTTAAATCTCTTAATGTATTAGAAGGTTTTGTTGAGGAAGAGAAATGGAAGAGTGTAATCCAAACTAATATACCTGATTATTTTAAATAAAAATGAAAAAAAATATAGTTTTTATATAATGGTTTTGTTATTTGGTATTACAAGGTTTTGATGTGGAAGAAAAATTGAAAAGTATAACCCAAAGTAATATGCCTAATTATTTTAAATAAAAAGTGAGGGAAAAATATAATTTCTGGTCCCGTCAAGATTCATTATAGGGAAGTTCGACTGTATTTACTAAATAAGCATTTAGCATTTCATTAAAAAATATTATTAACAAGTTAGAGAACTATATTCGATTGTGCTGAATCTTATATACTCTTCACCAAATTATACTTTAAAATAAAAATTTTAAATATTTTTAGGTAAACAAAATTAATTTTTCTTTTTCAAAATTGTTTTTCAAAATTAAAAAAAAAATTTTTTTCAATATTGTTTTACAAAATTAAAAAATTATAATTTTTTTTTTTAAATAGTTTTTTTTATATATTTAAAAATTTTTTTTTAATTAAAATTTTTTTTTTTGTTAAATTTACTGTTGAATAAAAATTTTTGATGAAACAAAAAAATTCGGGCTAAAAAATATTTTTCTCGATTTTGACCCATTGTAGGTCCAAATTACTATAGCCTTATATATATCGTTGCAATGGACTTCGAAATATCTATCATTAGATATCCATATTGTCTATATTAATGACTTAGCAATCCAGATATAGATCAAAAATAGGGCAAAAATCGAGGTTGGCCTGGTTTTTTCCTTATATCTCAGCCATTTGATTTTCTCAATTTTAAATAGCAACCGAGCCGGTAGAATTCCCGATATATTGATGTATGAATCAAGTTTGTAAGTTATTTGGGGTCTTCAGAAAATTGATTTCAACAAACAGACGGACATAGCTTAATCGACTTCGCTATCTATAAGAATCCTCAATATATATACTTTATGGGGTCGGAAAATTATATTGTGGGAATTACAAACGGAATGACAAACTTATATATACCCTTCTCACGATGGTGAAGGGTATAAAAACACCAGATTCATGTTCGGTTTAAGCTGAAATCGCAGTTTTTCATAGCTAAAAGCCGACAACTATTTATCGGTTTTCTGTTTTTTCTTAGAATTTCAGCAGAATAATTAAAAATTTAGATCTAAAAAGCAAACTTTATATTATAAAGTAATTCCAAAAAAATATATAAACCAGACCTAACAGTGGATAACAGTTTTTTGAACACTAACAGTACGTATGATGTATTTAGATGTAATTAAATAGTACTCATACGCCTACATCCACTAAGATTGAATTTTTGAAAATTCGAATATTTATGGGGTCAATTTAAACAAATACAGATACAAAACAAGTAAGAAAGTATGGTCGGTCAAGCCCGATCATTTACTTACCCTACACTAAGTAAATGAGCAAAAACATTTTTCTTTCAAAATTTCAATAATTTATATTCGTGAGCGATTTTCGGAAGTGGGCCTTATATGGGAGCTATGACCAATTATGGACCGATCATCATGAAATTAGGTGGTGTGATTAATGTCTATATGAAAGTTATTTATGTTGCATTTTATGTGTATACCAACATTTTTAGGAGATTTATGATTGCTAAAGTGATTATCGGAAGCAGACCTTATATGTTAGCAATGACTAATTATGGACCGATCATCATAAAATTTGGTGACATGAATTCTGTATACATAAAACTTATTTGGAGAAAAACTTGTGTAGATACATATATAAATTAAACATTTATGACCGATAAAATCCAATTTCGGTAGGACATTTGTATGGGGGCTAGGTGAAATAATGAACCGATTTCAGCCAGTTTCAATAGTGTTCCTCCTTGGGCAGAAAAAATGATATGTACCAAATTTTATCGAAATATCTTCAAAATTGCGACCTGTACTCTGCGCACAAGGTTTACATGGACAGCCAGCCAGCCAGCCAGCCAGCCAGACGGACGGACATCGTTTAATATCGAAATATCTTCAAAATTGCGACCTGTACTCTGCGCACAAGGTTTACATGGACAGCCAGCCAGCCAGCCAGCCAGCCAGCCAAACGGACGGACGGACATCGTTTAATCGACTCAGAAAGTGATCTAAGTCGATCGGTATAATTTAAGGTGGGTGCTAGACTAATATTTTTGGGCGTTACAAACATCTCCTCAAATCCATTATACCCTCCCCAATATGGTGGTGTAGGGTATAAAAATATGATTAATTTTTTCTATTGGGTGTTATGTCACTACACTACTTGGCGTATATTTTAAAAGCGGTTTTTGTTTTTGAAAGCAGGGAAATTGGGGAAATGAAGCCGAGAGACCTTGAAATACGATTTTTCATGTCCGAAATGATGTTTGAACGCTATCATTGGGAGCTACTCAAGCAACCATTACGATAACCCATCGTATGTGAAGCCCGGCAACCAACCGAATTGAGACCAAAGTCAAATATCCATGGCGCTAAGATAATTATCTGTATTTTGTAGAAGCAAAAGGGTCCTATCCATTTTGAACTATTGAAATCTGACCGGACCATCACAGGGAACCTGTACCGAACACAACTGATTCGTTTGAATCGAGCATTGTGGCCAGACATGTAACCATTGCAATACCTGTTAAAAAGTATTGATAATGAAGTGGTTGGGAAATTTCGCTTCACCCGCCTAATAGTCCAGACCTTGCACCGTACGACTACTATTTATTTCGATCGATGCAGAACACTCTCTTTGGGATACACTACACTTTGGAATGGAGTATCCGACTACTATTTATTTCGATCGATGCAGAACACTCTCTTTGGGATACACTACACTTTGGAATGGAGTATCCGAAATTGACTTGATTCGTTCTTGGCAGTTCTTTTGGCGCGGAATCCATATGTTGCCAGAAAGATGGGAAAAGGTCGTAGCTAACAATGGCCAATACTTTGAATAAATTTATATTGTACAAATGTTTCAAAATGAAAGCTAAAAACTTTAACTTAAAATATCAGCAGGCAGGTGTTTCGTACTTTTTTGAACATCGAACCCGTTTTGGGGAGAAAACGGATAAAAACTATATTTTGGTACTGTTTTAGCGCCCTATGTATTTTTTTAACCATTGTTAGCCAAACTTACACAACAATACATTTGCTTCGAATTTTAGTGTAACGATGTGTGCACACTGAAACAAATTTCTTATGAAAATATCCATTAATGTTTTTATTCAATAGCAAACATATTTGTACTCATTTGTTTTGGGCAGTGCAAAGACTACTAAATGTTTGTTAGTTTTTATACGACTGAGTAAAAAACACAGTTGGCATGTGCAGTGTTGCCGATTCGTGTGTTACATATAATTTCGGCAGTGGTGCGAAATAATTCACTGGCAACACTTAATTTCGGCTTCAAATGTATAAGACACTAATACATAGGCAGTGCCCCCGGGTGTACTGTTGGAAACCCCTCCCAGCAGTTAAGCAAGTAGTCAATGTATCCCTTATAGACAGTAATCGTCACAAATGTCTTATCACTAGGCTGACTCTAATTTATATATTTTGGACATTTGACACGTATGTGCTCTTTGTAGTGCAGAGAGAAGACAATTGGTTACTTTATATATCCCAAGTAATCTAGCGTGAAGACAATTGTCACTTAAGTGTCTCTAAGCAATCTGGAGTGTAGTCACTTTAAACATTATGTGAGCAACTCGTTCAAACTGGTTTTATACAAAATGTGTTGATATAATTCTCATACAGATAATTTTTATTTTTGCTTAAGTATACTGATATCCCATGTAACATAGCATGAAGTCAATAGTCACTTTAGTGTCTCTTAGTAAACTATAAACGTTTATTTTGTATTGAACTTTAGAAAGTATTTATTTTACCCACCATAAGCTATCCATTGGAGAGTTGTCGAAGGAAGGTTTGTTTACAAGCTATCGTTTATTATTAGCACCCCTACATGTTAAAATAAATAGTTATGTAGCTGATAAAGTTACCAGTTAGGTAGCTAGTAAGGTAACTGACGCTATTTAACCAGTATGTGAATCCAATGCGTTGACTACTTTGGACAAGCTATTAGACAGTCTCATTGTAGTCAAAAAGGGTCAATTGACCGCCTGCTTAGGACATGAACGTGTTAAAATAACCACCCTAAATGATGGGTAAAATCTCTAGTTCGGGGCTGTCTCCTAGAACAGCTGGGTCTGTTTTAAACCAATACACATAAACCAAAAATACCAAAAATATATTTTTGGTACTTTTTTTAAATTCGAACCTTTCAGGGGTAAAATTTGATTGTGTTGTTCTCGGATTATGGTTAACATACTCTGAGAACAACTTATTATGATATAATCATCATGAACATGATTGCCACAAGCATATATTTACTTACTACAATCATATATATGATGCTACAATGATGTGAATGGTAATTTCAAAAAATTATGGTTGGCGTAATACAGTGAGGCCTCGATTATCCGTGATTCGATTAACCGGCAACATCAATAATCCGGGAAAGAAAAAGTTATGGATCGATTTGAATTTTTTGCATCGATTAACCGTAATTACCTCTATTATCCGGGAGTATATTTTTTTTCGCTTATTTTTGAACAATCAAATACAATGTGAATAAAACGAAAAAGAGGAATTCCCTAAATCGATTTGTAAGGCCAACATTTTTTGATATTGTGCCATCGCTTTTTCGATAGCTTTTGGCATGAGGATTGTTAGACATTATAAAAAACAAAGTCATTTTGTTATTGGCTTTGGAAACCGAAAAACTTTAAAAACTGCTGAAGAACCAAAAGTAGATTTTACAGTTTATGAATGTTTCCGGAAGGAACGATTTAAAGGAACTTCAATTTCTGGATTAACAGTGAAGGAAACCCTAAAATATTCGACTCAAAATTTAAGAAAAAAACGACAAACTTAATGCTGCAGGAGAAAAATATTCAGCTGATTAGCAGCAACAATTTTTTGTGGCAAAAAAAATTAAATGAATTCAAATCAAAGAAAAAACTCACCAATGAGATAATGGAGAATAGAAAGTGTTTACTTGAGAGATGTTTGGCTTGCCATAATGAACATTTCATAGAATGACACAAGGTCTCAAAGGAGAGACTAACCTCATTAGTTTGCGTTAATGCTGCTGGTACACACAAGTGCAAAGCATTATTGGCATTATTGGAAAGAGCTTTAAAAATTGTTCATGAGAATGGTTTAACAATAACTTAGTACCAGAAGTGACTGCGAACTTTAAGAAAATCGGTCTAAAAGATGATAGTAAAATCATTCTGCCATTGTACAACATCCACAGGTGCAGGATTTCAATGCTGAAAACGTTATTGTGAAATTTTTCCCATAAAATTGGACGACTTTGATCCAAACGTTGGATCAGTGTGCAATATGGAGCTTTAAATGTCATTATCGAAAAACTGTCATCATTAAAAAACTACTAAAACTTGGTACTCAATTAACCGGGAAAATTGATTATCCAGAATGCTCCCGGTCCCGACCATTACGGATAATCGAGGTCTCACTGTAATATACATGATTACAGTGAACATAATAATATTGTAGAAAAACTTGCTAAAAATTTTGAAATGTTTGTGGTAAATATGTACAACTATATTTTTCTCTGGGTGCACATAGAGCGGAAACTAGAAAAAACTCAAACATAGTTCAATTGAACTATTCACTAAACTGAACAAAGTGAATCGTTCATTGTACAGAGCGTTTTCAGCTCTTTCAGTATTCAGCATTCATTAAAGGGCTGTACAAGCTCATTCATTTTGTTCGTCTTCTCTAAACCACATGCTTCAATTCACTCGTAAATGCTGTAAAATTCCTTCGCATATACTCTATATCACATATACATTGAAAAGTGAGTGTTGTGCGCAACAAAAATAAAACGAACGTGAGTTTGATATCTATATGATCGTGTGCTACTCACAAAACGAGTTGGTAATTATACAACATACTGAACTAATGAGCTAAAAGAGCGACCTAGTTCATTTGAGTGAGCTGAGCTGAAAAGAGCGGTCACTTCACTGAGCTAATAAACCCAACTCTATTATGGACCGATCTCCATAATATTAGGTGGTATGACTTCTGTATGAAACTTATGTGTGTATAATTTTTTAGGATACCAATATTTTTAAGATATTTAAATATTCGGAAGCTATGAGTGATTATGGACCGATCGTTACAAGAATTGGTAGTGTGAGTTCGGCTTATATAACACTTATATGTGCTGAATTTGGTTCTGATATCTATATAACTAAGATATTTATGAGAGCTTAACTAGTTTCAGATAGGGCATTTGTATGGGGACTAGGAGAAATAATGGAGCCCGATTCTAACCAAATTCAATAGGCTTGGAGTAATACAAAAGTTTACGCCAAATTTCGAATTATCTTTGAAATTGCACCTGTAGCTTGATTAAAAGGTTTACATGGACGGACATCTCTTATTCAACTCAGAAAGTGATCCTGAGCAGATTGGTATTGGTATGTTGGAACAAAATTTTTGCACGTTACAAACATCAGCAATAACCCTCCCCACTATGGTGGTGTAGGGTATACAAATTACTCAAAATAATCACACATACGAGTTTTGTTTTTGTATTCACATAGTCTCATTACTAATACATTCTCACCACTTACATAGATTTTTGACAACTGAGTTAGGTCTTTGTCAAGAGAGTTTCCGATCTATGTGTATATTGTATTTGGTTAGAGCTAAATAAAAGTGTAAACTTGTTAACTCTAATTATTGCCTCTAATCACTATCTTTTCAACACTTGTCCACTAGTTACTATCGTATTATTCTCAAATTCATTAATTTTTCTTTACTTCCTTTTAAATATGTATTTAATTGAATTTAACATTATAATGCACACTTATTTCTTTTAACATTTGCCATTTCTCCATCATAAATATTTAATAAACTTTTCACTTAAAGACAAATTTCCTCACTGTATTTTCCACCAGAAAAAGTTTCCTGGAGATGATATTATTTTCTACAATTTAATATCGTTAGTAGGTTGGTTGGCCAAAGATCCTTCAAAGTGACAGTTTTTATAGAGACATTGTACATTGTGTATCGCATGAGTAAATATAGATTTGTATGTGAGAGCTTTTGATAAGGATACTTATACATATAATTAATCTCTTCTCTCTTATTGATTTACTCTTCTGCCTGCATCCTGTTTGATTTTTTTTTTACACATTTTGTATTGTAGTCAAGCTGACTTTATGCTTTATTAGTGATTTTATATACTACTACAGTTCATTTTAATTTTGATGTTCGTTTTTCTTTTTTTTTTTTTTTCTTCTATTTTATTAAGTTTAAACTCAATATGTTTTTAAAGAAAAGGCTTAAGGACTTATTTGTATGCAAGAAATGAAAAGTTGTTCTTGTTTTCTGTTTTTCATTAAACGAATGAACATGTTTCAAAATTTGTGTTCCCGTAAGGATGATGTTGCTTTGCTGTCCCTGGCATAGACGTAGTTTGTTGTAAATTGAATGACTAAATGAAAATGAGCGAATGAGTATATTGCCGGTTGGTTAGTAAAGTGTGAACAACAAACAAACAACAACAACAACAACTCGTGATAGAAACTTTTTCAAGTGGAAGAATATTTTGTAATTAAATTGAATAGAAAAAAAACTATTTTTATCAAATTATCAGGATATTTCTTTAGATTTTAAGTTTGGTCTTTTGGAAGGGGACAATTAATCTAGATATATAATTAAATCAATGAACTGAAAATCTGCTGTATAAATATAAGCAACTCAAAAAATAGAATAAAATAAGATGAAAGTAAATCTTATTTTATTCTCAAATGTCGGTATGTTTGACTACTCAATATGTATACTATAATTGCTTAATTCTGCATTTTATCGATGCTCTCAAGGTATAAAATTGTTCTCCATCAACTAAAACCTAAGAGCTGAAAATTTTAGCAAAATCGTATAACTATCAGATGTCCCACATTTTATTTGCTTTAAGTCAAAGTTGCAGTATAAAAAAAATCAGTTTTTAATCCAAGTTTCAAAATAAATGTAAACAAGTAACTGAGCTATTTTCGGCTGTGCCGAATCTTATATACACTTCAGCAAATTTTACTTTAAAAAAAAAGTTAAATATTTTTTCAGGTTAACAAATTTTTTTTTTTATTTTGAAAATTTTTTTTTTTTTAATTTAAAAAATAAAATTATTTACATATGTGTGAAAAAAAATTTATAAGAAACAAAATTTTTTGGTGAAAAAAAAAACTCGGGATAAAAAATATTTTTCCCGATTATGACCAATTATAAATCCGACTTACTTTGGCCTTATATACGCCGTTGCAAAGGTCTTTGAAATATCTATTATTGTCTATATTAATGACTTAGTAATCCAGATATATGTGGTTTAAACAAGTAAGAGAGCTATATTCATTCGGTTGTGTCGAATCTTATATACCCTTCACCAAATAAGGACTGAGACCGAAAAATTCTTAACATACATATCTATATATATAAAAATGGATGTTTGTATGTATGTATGTATGTTTCGAATGAACTCAAAAATGGTTAGACCGATTTTGATGAAATTTTCAGGGAATCGGCAGAATAGCCTAGAATAGTAACACTGTAAAGTCGGTCCATCTATATATCTAAAAAACGGTTGGACCGATTTTGATGAAATTTTCAGGTAATCTTCAGAATAGCCCATCGGGAAACATTGTAAAGTCAGATATTTCTACATATAAAAACAGATGTGTGTATGAATGTTCCGTATGGAAATAAAAAACGGCTTGACCGATTTTGAAAAAATGTTCACGGAATCTTCAGAAAAGCCTAGCGGTCTGTGGACGGAATGGCGTGGCAAAATCAATTTTTATACTATACCACTAATGAAATTCAAATGATGTTGGATTCATACCCACCTTTAAAGTTCAAGGTCAAATGTAAAAAAACGTGTGTTACAAATTTGTTTACAAATTTGTTTTTCATAATTAAAAAAATTTTTTTTTTCTCAAAATAGTTTTTCAATTTTTTTCGAAATTTGTTTTTTAAACTTTTTTTTAAATTTTTTTAAAAAAAAATTTTTTTAAATTCATTAATGAAAAAAAATTATGACAAAAAAATTTTTTTGGTAAAAAAAATTTGGGTTAAAATATATTTTTTTCGATTTTGACCCATTGTAGGTCCAAATTTGTATAGCATTATATACATCGTTGCAATGGACTTTGAAATATCTATCATTAGATATCCATATTGTCTATATTAATGACTTAGTAATCCAGATATAGATCTAAAATGGACCAACAACCGATGTTGTCTTGTTTATTTCCTTATATCTCAGCCATTTGTGGGCCGATTTTCTCGATTTTAAATAGCGACCGAGCCGGAAGAATTCTCGATATTTCAACATACAGACGGACATGGTTATATCGACTTCGCTATCTATAACAATCCAGAATATATATACTTTGTGGGGTCGCAAATGAAAAATGTAGAAAATACTCACGGAATGACAAACTTATATATACCCTTGACACATTTATAAGTTTATACAAACTGTTGAAGTGATTTCTGAAAATCACTTCAATGCGAACATATGTATTTCATAAAAACATAAGTTTCGTGTTAATAAAAATGGCAGTTAAGTCTCATATAAGGTTATCTTTCAATCACATTCATAGTAACTGATATAGGGTATCATACTACCAGGTATTTGTGAACACGAAATTTTGCTGGTCTTTAGATCCAACTGATCTCATGTTGTTCACAGATTAAAGCATAACAAGTTAGAGTGCTATGTATATTTGGCTGTGCCGAATCTTATGTAACCTTCACAATTTTTTTGACAAAAAAAATTGTAAAAAATTTTAGTTGAAAAAAATGTTTGGTGAAAAATAAGTTTGATAAAAATAGGCAAAACAAGTAAGAGTTTTATGTTCGGCTATGCCGAATCTTGTATATCAATATGTGACAATAAACTATTTTTCTCCTCACAAAAGTTGGTAGAAAAATATAGGTTCATAAATATAAATAAATTTTAAATAATTATTTTCTGAGGGGAAATCGCCTAAACATAATTTCTTTATAAACGACACCTTCGAGGCGGAGGGGCGTTAAAAAATTTCGTCGTTATAGATAAAATTTATACATATGTATTATGAATTTATTGTGTGGGCATTATAATATTTTAAGGACATACAATTTTTTAACTAAAATATACTTTTATAACCTCAATGAATATCCTTAAATATTTCACAATATAGGAATTTAAACTCCTCTCTAAGAATAACATATAACTAGGGTTTGGGTTTTCCCGGGAAACGGGAATGAAAAATTTCATTTCACAGGATTCGCGGGAATTCCGGGATTTTTTTTACAACTAGAAAAATAATTAAAACAGAAAATTATTTTATAAAATTGAGTCATTTCCTTAAAAAAGAAAGAAGAGAAATACATTACAATTCAATTGTACAAACATAAAACAAAAAAAATTGGTTAGAATATTTGGAGATAATTTGTTACTATAAAACATAGAGAAACATAGAGCGGAAACTAGAAAAAACTCAAACAAAAAAATTACTCAAAAATCTTACACATACGAGTTGTTTTTTTTTTATTAATTCTTCATTTACATAACCGAGCCCATAGGGCCTTATATGGTTAATAAAAGCTACTAACTATATAACAAACTACTGTTTTTGTTTTCACATAGTTTTTTTAATTAATACATTCTCACAACTTAGGTTTTTGACAACTGAGTTAGGTCTCTGACAGGAGAGTTTCCGATCTATGCACAGAAAAAAGTATCAACTTAAATATTATGATTTGATTTCATTGATTTCAATTCATAACATTTATAAATAATTTCTTAAATATTATGATTTTTTTCATATTTTATGTTTTCAAATAAACATAAATTCATAGAAATAATGTTAAATGTTCATCATAGAACTATTTTTTTTTTTTAATGAATTTTCTAAATAACTAATGCATTCAATAAGTCATTTGAGATCCGATTTCTTATTTTAATGGCAAAATTTTCAGCTCTTCAGTTTTCCACAGATGTCGGCTTTATAGTCAGTAAAGCATAATAAAGACAATCTAAATTTGTTTGTCCGATTGCTACTTGCTTAAAATAAATCTAATTCCCGCTTAAAACGACTTTCAGCTATTGATTTTAAATGTTTTCGGTTTTCTTTTTCAATATTGATTAAATATTCTAATTCGTTTTTAAAATTTAGCATGGAACATTTTTTGAGAAATCGTAGAATTTATAGATAACAGCTGATTATAAAGAGTGTTCACTATAGCATCACTTATCAACAAAATGTTTTAATTTCGGCTTAATGCTTCTACTGTATCCTTAATGGGGTTTAAAACCTCTACTAATATTTCTAAATTTGGAACAAACCCTTCATCAAACAATCATGTTATATTTGTTTTTCAAAATTTCGAAAAAAAATATTTTTTTTAATTTTTTTCCAAAAAAATTCGTGTTAAAGAATATTTTTCCCTATTTTGACCCATTGTAGGTCAAAATTACTATAGCCTTATATACATCGCACACAGGAATTTTGGTAACAAAAACACTATTTTTCGACCACTCAATTTCAAAAATCAAATGATGCAGTCTTGTAGAGAAATGTTTAAAAAGATGAAATGTGCACTTATAGTTTTAAGAAAATTTATAGTTTGGGAGTGTCTTGTTTGGATTAAATAAAAAAGAAGTTCTCGGAAGAATGGTCGTGGACGATTTTGATAAAATCAGTTGTTTCTTAGTTTACTCCATATAATTCTCCGTGCAAAATTTCAATGCTCTAAGACCACGTCTTATAATTTTTCACAAAAATTTATGAAGCCATCCCTCTGTGCATCGTTGCAATGGACTTTGAAATATCTAGCATAAGATATCCACATTGACTATATTAAAGACTTAGGAATCCGGATATAAGTAGATAAAAACTCGAGGTTGTCCCGGGTTTTTCCTTATATCAATCATGTTTGTAAGTTATTTGAGGGCTACGGAAAGTTGATTTCAATATACAGATGGACAGACAGACATGGCTATATTGACTTCGCTATCTATAACGATACAAATTTTACATGTATTTTGTTGTTGCAAGAATTAGGTTTTTGACAATAGACTTATGTTTTTTGTCTCTCAGTCTCTTTATGGCCTAAACATTAGCGAAATTCACAATCTTGAGGAAATGGTCTAGCATCATTGCAAATGCAAAATTTTACAGTAATCCAATAACAAAATACACAAAAACCTAAACAATTTTGCATTTGCAATGATGCTAGACCATTTCCACAAGATTGTGAATACTGCTATTGTGTGTAATATGAAGGAAAATTATTATGAATAGTAAGTTTTGTACGATTGTAACTTTTTCACCGACATTAAAATTAGTTATTTTTTTCTGCAAAGCATTGCAAATTACGTCTAATATTATCTGATATTTTTAAACTTTTTTTAAACATTCTATCTGTTGAAGAATTCTTACAAAAACTTAAATAATGTTTCAGTGTATTTCATTATTTTTACGTTATGCTTTGATTTTAACATTGGCTGATAGTGCCTATAGTGTTCTATTTGTATAATTTATATTTTACTTAAGTAAATGCTTTATTGTTAAGATTTTTTTTATATTTTCAGCTTTAAACCAAAATAGCTTTTGCACGCAATGATACAAAATATTAAAGGGGCTATTGGGGGATGAAGCTTGGTGTGAGAACGCGGCATGATGAAAGTGCTTTGATATTAAATCATTATTCGCGGCATGTCATACATCAGCAAACTTTCATATATGTACTTCAATAAATTCTTTTAAAAATACGCGATCTAACCAAAGCCGTCTTTACAGTTTGATTACTGCGCTTAACAGGAGAACTCTTAACCTATCACAGAAATTTTGTATTATGTATTTGACATGCCGTGCTCATCGTGCTAATAACCCCTTAAAACGAACAATTTTAACGGCTTATACAGCAAAAAAAAATGGTGATGGTGTCATAAGAAAAAAAGTGTAAAAATATTTCATAGCCAAATTCACCAAAAAAAAAAAAATAATTTTCCTCATATACACTGGAGGATGATGTGCAAATGTCAGCACTTAACGATTTTTGGCACAAATTTCAGTGTCAGTTTTAGAAATTTTTGAAAAATATCGAAATTGGTTTAATCTGATAGAATTTTATTTGATTTTACAGTTTTGTCTTTAGATAGTTTAGCGAAAAAAATTTATTTGCTCCAAATTTGTTCCAAATTATAAATCAAGTCAAATTTATTTTCAAAGGACTGGTACAAGCATATAAGTATATATTTTTCAAAGAGTAATTTGTGTTTTTTTTTATTATTAAATTATTCTCTAGTGTTGGGATTCAATTATTTTTAAATAAAAATGTTACATTTCAGTTTTTATAAAACAATAAACATGAATAAAGTTAAGAATAATTATATTAGTTGTAATAATTTTTTATAAGAATGCATTTCAACATGAAGTTTTCGGTCAAGCATTAATGCATCATTCTGTGCTTTTTTCGTGGGGGTTCTCTAAATAACAACTAATCCCATTTACGGAATTCACACCCTTCAGGTGGTTTCACGTCGACCTTGTCTTTACCTACTTCATTCCAATTTGTACTCAGCACAGTTCCACCGGATTCCGAAAATGATTTATTCATGGCTTTTTGTACTTCTGGTGTGGAAGAACTGTAGATTTTCTTAAACAAACGCTGTAAGGCCTCTTCACTTTGAGCCTCTTGCTCTTCGGACTTTTCAACTTCTTTGGCCAGGCTGTCCCAGTTCTTTTTGTGTATTGGTGGTGGTGGCGCCATTACGGGCTTAGGTTCCAATTTCTCCTCCATCGAATCCCAACGTATGCCAACCTCTTTGGCCAATGTGATTTCCACTTTGGACGGAAAATCTTTGTAGGAAGAACGTTCAACATTAATGGGTGCGAATAATTTGACATCAAGTTCATAATCATCGGCAGTCATATGGACTCGTTGTTTTTCAAAGTTAACTTTGTAGTTTTTATCTTTTGCATTTTTAAGCATCACACTGATGACCACTTTGGCATCCGTTTGATACCAGTCATGACGTACGGACATTTTGTAGATGTGATAATATTGCGATTCTTAGTAAAATTACCAATTAATAACTTTAACAAAAAAAAGTACCAAATTCTAAACGACAGATGAGCAATCAGTTTTTTTACAAAAGTTATTTATGGTTTTTATTTTCTATTTTGCCTGTATGTTTCTTCTTTTTGTTTTGATTGGTAATTTCTAGAAATTAGGAAGTGTTTGGTTTGATACGGAGCAAATTCACAGGGTGTCTTATAAAACGATTAGTAAGTATTACAGGGTCGCTCTATATCGCATTGCCAAATATATATGAATGCAATGTTATCAGTTAATTGCAGCTTTGTTTTTAAATAGAAGAAGCATTTGTTAAATTTTATTTTTACAATAAGCTTTAATGCAAAAAAGTGTTAATTTATTAAAAATGTCATTGAAATTTATCGGTAATATAGAACTATTTCTATATAGTAAACATAAAAACATTTGTTTCATATTGTAGATATAGGAGCTAATTTAACGGATCCCATGTTTCGTGGACTTTATGGTGGCTCCCAGAAACATCAAGATGATTTGGAGCTGGTCTTAAACAGATCTTGGTTACAAGGACTACAGAAAATGATTATAACTGTAGGCACTTTAAATGAAGCTGACGATGCTTTAACCATGGCTGCAAAAGATGGTAATTTTTAAGGTTAATGCAGCACCTTAAATGAATTAAATCTTTCTAGAAATTCATTGCAAAACGATATTTTAAAAGTAGATTAATGATAAGAATAGCTATGTTATAATACGTTATTGATATGAAATACTTCTCTGCTAGCTTCTACTAAAATCTTTGGATACAATTTCTGAAACTAAGATTTGATTTCGAAATATTTGTTAACTCACAATTTTTATCATTTAAGTTTAAGTAAAAACTGATCTTTTTATATATGCAGAACGTTTATATGTGACTATGGGCTGTCATCCAACTAGATGTGGTGATTTTCTAAATAATCCCGAACAATATTACGAAGGACTTCGAACAAAAATTTCCACTAATCTCAATAAAGTTGTTGCCGTTGGAGAATGTGGATTGGATTATGATCGTTTACATTTTTGTGAAAAGGATACACAAAAACTATACTTTGAAAAGCAATTACAACTGGCAGAGGAATTTAAATTGCCTCTGTTTTTACATTGTCGTAATTCGCACGAAGACTTTATGGAAATTCTAATCCGAAATCGCTCAAAATTAGATGCCTGTGGTGGCGGTGTTGTACACAGTTTCACCGGAACTTTAGAAGAGGCTCAACAAGTACTTGATTTTCATCCGAATTTATATATCGGACTTAATGGCTGCTCTCTAAAGACTGAAGATAATCTTAACGTTATTTCGAAGATACCAAATGATCGTGTAATGCTAGAAACCGATTGTCCCTGGTGTGGCATACGCCCATCTCATGGTGGCAGTAAGTTTGTTCAAACTAAATTTCCCACCGTTAAGAAGAAGGATAAATGGACAGCTGAGAGTCTAATAGACGGACGCTGTGAGCCTTGCCAAATAATGTATGTAATATGTAAATACGTTTTTTTGGGTGTAGTATAATATTTGGAATGATTCTTTTTCTATTTACAGACAAGTTTTGGAAGTTATAGCTGGAGTTAAGGATCAGCCTTGTGATAAATTAGCCGACATTTTCTATGACAATACAATAAAATTATTCTTTAGTAAAACGAAATAAAAGTTAAACTGACAAATAAACAATTGATAAATTTCACGGGAAATGCATTTCTATAGAACATTTTCTCCTAATGTTAAACCCAAAATCTAAAAAATCGGTTTGCTCTAACAAATTGATGCCAACATTATTTAAATTTTAATCACTTGTTGACGAGACGAGAAGTACAGTAGAAAATGCCAAATTTTTTATTGACCTGGAGATGATAATTACAAGTAATTAAAACATTCTTTATAAAGTTAATGTTATTTTTTATTTTTATTAAAAATTGTGTATAACAGAAATATTTATTTATTTTACATTATCGACTTATTGTGCGGCATAAACATGAACAGCTTTGTCCGTTTCCAAAAGATTTGTTGCGTTCTCACTACCCAAAATACCATTCAACTGTAAACAATCATATTTTGTGTATAAAACTGTGATACTCATTGAATCCTCCAGACCATCTCGTGAATTCTGATTTGATGTATGCATTAAATTAATCATTTCCGAATAGAAATGTGGCCACTGTGGTGGTTGATACATAATGATGTGACGTATACCCTTAATGCGGGTACGTTTAAAGAAATGTGATCTCTCCGAGTATAGCATAAAATGAGCTCCACTATGGAAGAACATATCTCTAGCCCGAGCAATTTTTTCTTTTTTCGTATATTCACAAATTTGTACAAAACTTAGATTTTCAGCTTTAAAATAATTACGCAATTGAACGAAATCAAAGTAACTGGGTATGTAAATCATGGTATGTGAAAATATGGTACTTTTAAATTGCGGCAATATCTTGTTAACGAAATAATTGAAACGTGTTTGGAAAACCTGATCTATATCCGAACATTCGATACGTTGGAAAACTTGTGACAAAGGTACAATGACATTACGTATATCGCCGTTTATAATGGGATTTGAGATACGTACACTACCTTCGTAGTTGAAACATTTATTATTGAATACTCCACGAAATTCGGGCAATTCATGCGAAGCAAATAGTAAAGTTTGACGGTAAAATTTGGACAAACCATTCAAACACCATGACCGAACACGATTTATATTAGTTGTTCTTAAAGTTTTGGGCTGCAAATGTAAATGATCCAAAACATGCAATAGATTGTCCCAATTTTGAGCTAAAAACAATTCAGCTTGATCTATAATTAGCAATTCTATTGATGAGAGAAAATCACTTTCTACATCATTGTTACTACTGCCACCCATAGTAACACGTAATCCTAAAGGTGAGGCAATTAATATGTCAGATGAGTAAAAGTCGGTGTACAATTTTAAGGTCTTCTTAGTTAAAGACATGCCAATGCGAAAATTGTCATCAGTATTGCCGCCAAAAGTTTTCTCATAATCTTCTGGTTTCGGATTCGTCTTGGGAAAATAAATGGTATCACCGGTAAATTCCTTTTGAAATCTATCAAAATTCATTATGGACTTTTGATCATTGTCTGAAAAATAGGAATAAATATTTTAGTGTTAGCTGCATTTCATTTGATCGAAGTATTACTAATTTCACTTGCTTACCTGTATCTTTTTTCTTGATAATTTCTGACATGATGTTCACAATTCGACTAGCGGAATCCCGGAAAGGTGTCACAATTAATACCTTAGGCCTAGCCAAACCTTGATCTCTGTAGATGTCATCAAAAACAATTCCGCTATTTTTACTTTCTTCTTCCTCGATTTTCTTGGTATTCAACATCACACAGGCTCTTGTTTTAAAAATATAATTCAAGGCATGAATGGTATAAACCTGACGTATTTGCTCAGCATTATCAAATGTCCTATAGGGATAGTAAACATCTTTATACGTTTGTACAAGTGACAAAAGTTCACTTTGTAGCTGGGACAAAGGTAGTGTTACTCGATTAGCTAAAGACGGTTGCAGACCAATAGATTCTAAATCACTCGATGTTTCAAAGGCCGGAGGTGGTTGTGTATTAATGAAACACTTATTCTCATTGAGCGTTATATTGGGGGTGGTAACATATAAATGGCCAACTTCCGGCCAACTTAAAGTGCTTTTTAGTTTTTCACTAGTGCCACTAATAAGTTTTTCTACATCTTCGGCATTGATTTCATTTTGTAAATGTTCCTTGAAATGATTCAATTTAGGTAGAACATAATTAATATTTAATTTGCTTGCTTTAATGTCAGGTTTAGATTCTTGTTTTGTCTTTTTAGTGCCCAACAATTGTAAGGGTTTCTCCTTGAATGCCGGTTTCTTTTTGACTAAAATATTCATATATTTATTTATTACACATTCTTAAAAACTTTATTGCAATAACTTACCACTGGTATGCAAATCTTCCACTAAACATTGAAAGTGATTGATAGGCTCCTCTTCCTCAACATCTTCCGTGAACTGTTGTTCCCGCTCAGCTTGTTTCTCTTTGCGACTCTTTTCCAAGTCAATTTGTTTCTTTACTAGTTCTACGGTGGCACTACCACGATGTTTAAATTTACTATTTAAATGTTTTTTATTTATGACTGGTTTTTTATATTGCTTTTTGTGGGGATTAAACTTGTTATGCTTTTTAATTTGTCCCATTTTTTATTTATTCTATAAATATTGGAAATTCATTGAAAAAGGCTGTGGCAAATCGTAAACAATATTAAACAACGTGTGTAAGAATTTATCCGTAAATGTACGATCAGACGATGTGTTTTCCATATGTACTCGATACATATGAAATTCCATGTGTATTTTAGAAAATAGAACATGTTTTATTGAATCTAATAGTATTTCTGAATTTACCATTTAATATTTAGTATGTATTCTTACTTTTATTTTACTGGGCTACAAACTTGTGAGGTTTGGTTCTTTGTAGTTAAAATGTCTTTATTATTATTTATTAATTTAATTAACAATAATATTAGTTAATTTTTAATCAGTTTGTGAGTAGTATAATCGGAATAATGTTTACTAAAGGCTGAGAAAACATGATCAAACATGCTTTATTTAATATTCAATATAATGAAGTTATAAAGTTGCAAAGGAACAAAAATTGGGTGCAACTCGAAAACATCAAAACCCCTATTTAACTAGACTATAAATGTACTTTAATAACTAAAATACACTACTTTTCATAGGAAAATGTGTACGAAAAATGTACAACTTTATTTTTGGTTCGAAATATTTTGGAATTACCCATATAAAAAGTTTTGTATGGATGACATGGTATATACGAGTATACTTATGGAAAACATATCGTCTGACTGCACCATCAGCAATAACAAAGTGGTTGTATCAGTCAGCTGACATAATATTGATTTAACAGGGCGACTACTATAAAAAATAAATTCAAGCATTTAGTGTATTCACGAAAAATTCGAGAAAAAAACAATAATTTTATCACATATATAAATAAACATTTTATGGAAAAAAATCTACCAGTATTAAAAATTTCAGTTTCATAAAAAACACAAAAATTCTTATTTTTTATTCTCACGTCTATTAAATTGTTTATGTACATTTAACCCGCCAATGGTGACCTATATCTCTGTGAGACCGGGTGTGTTAAAAAATCGAATAACTGTATTCTCCGCTATTGTTTTTAAAACATGTTGTGAATTTTAATGTTGTAGTAAAAGAGCTAAAATTTATTAAATATCTGTTTATTGTCAAAGAGCATAAAGTAAAAAAAAATGTGAACTATTAGTGTGTGAGACCGGCGTCATCATTGATCAAAGTCAGATTTGCGTCACCATTGGTGGGTTAATCAGAATATTTAGTTTACCAATGTTAATTTAACTTGCACTACTATTTTCTATATTCGGCTATGCCGAATCTTATATGCTCTTCATTTTTGTTGTGGATGCATTAATTGCCCACTTTCAGCGTATAGCATCCTAAATATATCTAGAAAACTTTTAAAAGTTTTACATTTAATTGCTGACGAACAGTTTATATTGTAGAAGTTACAAACGAAATGACAATCTTATATATACCCTTCTCACGAAGGTGAAGGGTACAAAAACAACAACGCCAAATGAAACGAAACAAAAAAAATACGCAAAGCAATGAAACCAACACACATCCAAACACACCAGAAAATCGATTTCAACACAGACGGACATGGCTATCTATATCTATAAGGATCCAGAATATATATACTTTATAGGGTCGGAAAATTATATTGTGGAAATTACAAACGGAATGACAAACTTATATATACCCTTCTCACGAAGGTGAAGGGTATAATAATAAAACATTACAAGACTGGTACATACCCTAGTTAGCTTTAACATTTCATAATTTCGACCCTATAAAGTTAGCAAATGTCTAAGACAACGTTTGTCAAATAGGGTTCACGGCCCTTTAGCGGTAAACATTCCAAGGAGGTCGCGAATAACTCAGTAATATGTAGATTTATAATTTCTTGCTTTCTCCAATATTTTGAGGGTTTCAAATTATGCTTCTCTTCTGTTCAAAAGTTTAATAACATTGTTGATAGATATTACCCGAAGCTAAAAAACCGAATCATGGCAAAACAATTTTGAAATGTAACTCGTATGCTAAATTTTATTTTGAATCAGTAGAAATCGAAACTTTTGGTCGATTTATTAAAAAATTTTCCCGCTTGTTGTCTCTGAAGCGTTAGAATTATTAATACAGTTTTCTTCGACATAGTAAACTAAAAACAATGAAGCAATTATCAATATTTGTATACCCTTTACCGTTTAAAATTTCCACAATTTTCATTTGCGACCCCATAAAGTATATATCGTTATAGATAGCGAAATCGATATAGCCATGTCCGTCTGTCTGTTGAAATTAACATTCCCAAGCTTCCAAATAACATTCATACATGATTGATACATCAATATAGTCCAACTTAGATATCTATTTAAAATTGAGAAAATCGGCCCCCAAATGGCTAAGATAACTCAATTGTTTCAACTATTTTTGTTCACCAAAAATGTTCGACATAAATATTGATTCACCAAAAAAAAATTCAAATGAAATACATTGTGCCTTCTGATATCACCCCTTTTAACATCTGGCATACTACGTTGATGATGCCCTCAGACGGTAGAGTCCATTCTGTTGTTGTTGTAACAGCATATTAAATCATAATTTTGGTTGGTATTTTGCATCCTTGAGATCAAGGCCAAGATGTAACTTCACTTCGACTGGGTGTATCCACCAATGTTTACCCATATTGTATTAAAATTCAAAAGCATTTTTTTTTATAATTCATATTTAATTAGTATTTTTTATTGATTAATTCAAGCATATTTATTGTTTATGGTAGATAAAGAGTTTTGTTTTTTAAGCATAGTTCTTTGTTTAAATAAGAAATTGATAAAAATAATAATTAATTCAATAAATTATTATATACAAAGTTTGTTTTTTTATATACTATAAAAAATAAAGCAAATAATAAATAAAAATAATAACAAAAGAAAGAACAAATATATATATATTAAAAAAAAAAAAAAAACATTAAATAAAGAATGACTTACATGTTAACAAAACTTAAAATAGAGAAAAATTATATATTAAATTCGAGAAGAACGAAAAATGTTATAACTGATAAAAAAAAACCCATTAAATAACGCATAAACATTTTGGTAAATATTTGTTTCTGTTTAACATACATAAATAAATAAAATATTAAAGAAACTTAAACTAAATTTAAACAATTTCTCGTTTCTGGTTTAAATATTAATATTAATAATTTTGGTTAAATGTATATTAATTATAGTATAGACAAATAAAATATGTTGTTTTTTTTTATTTATTCTTTTGTAAATATTCGGGGGTTAATACAAGATATTTGTAATTTAAATATGTAAAAAATGTTAATTCATTTGTTTGTTAAATATTTAATCGATTGGAGTTTAATTGTAAAATAGTTTTAAACTTCTGTTAACTCCCAGCAAAAATATTTATATAAGTTTAAGATACACGAAAAAACGGTTATTGTAAAATATTTAAATCTAAAAAACCGCATGGCGGTGCATATTGTTTTCATTTGAAATCGAGGACTTTTTTGTTTATAGACAATAAAAATGATTATGTTTGAATAATGATATATATTTTTTTGTTTGTTTGTTGGTTTGTTTGTTTAATAAATAGATAAATTTATTATTTAATTATTGTTGCGGTTTAATAAATTTTTGGAGCACTGCGATCGTTAATCTTTTGGTTGCGTTTTAGTGTAGCCCCACGTTTTATTTGATCCATCAAGGATTCATGACAGATACGAGGATCCGGCTAGAAAAACAAAATAAAATAACAATGTTAGATTTAAGGCAAAAATAATATAAAGAAAAACCAACAAATATATTAACTGTATACATATGAGTTGATGTTTAACAGGAAGGGGGTAATAAACAATTTTATACAAATGATATTAAGCTGTAAAAAAATATAAAATGTTTAACAAAAAAAAACACAAATTGTATAATACATATATTTACAAAAGAAATGTGGGTAATAATATATTTAGCGTGAAAGGTTTAAGTTGACAAATATTATATTGTGTTAATTACGCGTATTTAAATCCAGCTGTAAACTCCTGTTAAGTATTACTTTCTTTAAGCATAAAGGTGAATTTTTGTTCAACTTATTTAAAAATCAATTATGATTTGATTAAATAATGAATGATTTTTATTGTCTTTGAGTTTTTAATGATATCCAGCATATTTTAAATTAATAGAAAACGGAAAACTTTTTTTTTAGTTCTAGTAGTTTTTTTTTTAGTTTAAAATCTTATTTTATTAACTTTAGTGTTTTTTATTATTTCGTAGTACATTAGCGATGATAAATAAAATCAAGTAGTAGCAGTATTGAAAATGGTTTAAGTTAAAAATCCTTTTTAATTTAGAAGTTTATTGAATTCTTAAAGTAAAATTTACGTTATTTGAAAAAATCTTCAAGTCAATAAGACTTTATGTGGGATGATTTCATCATTGGAGTCAAATCTATTTAGGCCGAGACATTTCTTTAGGTTTGTAAACAAGAAATTTTCACTCGGGGCAGAGAATAGGACAGAAGAGGGAACATTTCGTAGCCTATTTCATCGTTTTTTGCCATGGAAACTGCACATGTGTGTACCTTTTTATGCACGCGATTGTGAACAAACGCGGCAGTCATCTTGCCGAAAGTTTTCTCATACCCAATTGATCATTCAAAAGTGAAACCACTGAGCCATGTGAGATGCCTAAGGTTTCCACAATCTCTCACACTTTCAATCTCCGATCGGCCAGCACTATATAGTGATTTTTATCAATTGTTCGGGTGTAGAGACCTCAAATGGACGTCCAGAACGTTCGGCATCTTCCGTGCTGGTACGGCCACCTCGAAATTCAGTAAACCACTTTTTTTACCATTGAAATTGATGGTGCAGAATTCCCATAGTATTTATCAAGCTTAGGCTTTATTTGAGTGATGGTTTTTTTTCTGCAAAAAATAATGCTTAATGAGCACACGAAATTCACTTTTTTCCAATTTCTCCTCAAGCCAAGTGCTATCAAACAAACTAAATGACGGAGCTTATTAAAAAATGTTGGCAGGAGTCAACTGGCAGGCTGTTCAGTTAAGAGCCTGGAAATTCAAAAAGTCGGAAACTCCAAATGAAAGGAGCTAGCTGCCTGAAATTTTCCACAAACACTCTCTGTTGATAAGGTTTGTTTGGTATTGAAAATGGGCCATATTGGTCCATGATTTCACCTAGCCCCCATACAAATGTCCCCCGGAAAACTATTTGAGCAGTCATAAATATGATGATTATGTGGCAATTCTTATAAAATTTTGCTCAAATATGTACTCTGAATTTATACTATAAAATCGGGCAACATTTGTCCCCATACAAAGCCCCCCTTAGAAAATGACTTGCACATTCATAATTGTCTTATAATAATTAATATCGTGATGAAATTGGACATCAACTAGTTTTATATGAACCTAAATCTTTCTACCAACTTTTGTGAGGATCGGTCCATAATTGGACCTACCCCCACATAACCTCTTTATCAGAAAAATATTTGATTGATATATATTGACAGTGGATATACAAGATTCGGCACAGCCAAATATCTCTTACTCTTACTAGTTTATTAATTATTTTATTGAATCTGCCTAAACACTTTTTTTCACTGCATATTTTATGCGCAAATAATAACACAATTTAAAATCTATAATACAAGTAGAAGCAAATTAAAATGACTTTAGTAATTTTTTTTTTAATTTATGATTAAAATATGTAAGTTATTGAAGTGATTTTGAAAAAATGTTTTGAGTTAGATGGAAAAAATATATATGTTACAATAGAAAATTGTTTAAGTTAAAAAAAAGCCTTTTTGTTATTTATTAAAATCAAATTGCCATAATTTAATTGAAATATGTATATCAAACTGTACAACTAAAATACCTTTTTTATTCTTAACGCTTATAATGCTTCATCGCAGATAGTAGTAGAAGTAGAATTGGTGTCAAACAAAGGAAGATTGCGATATTGTGCACTGGGACGTTTAAGGTTTTGTAAATTTTGATACATCTACATTGAACAATTTAATAAACCATAATATGTATACAAATAAATATTTTAATTTGTTCATACCAAAATACACAACAAAATGGGGAATACAAAATACCAAAAAATAAATAAAAAAAAAGAAAGAAATTAAAAGTGTATAATTATGTAAATGAAATAGAATCTAACAAAGTATTGTATAGTAAATTAAAAAAAAAAAACGTGCAGTTTTTTTCTACTACTACTAACTGGGGTATTTAAGTAATCAAATTTAAAAGAAATCCTTTTCTTTTCTTTATTGATATATTACTTACCAATGCCTTGCTATTAATTAAATTACGTACAGCAAAGGCTCGACCTGATAAACTTTGTTTAGCCAATTTTGCATTGAGATTTTCTAAAAATTCAGCTTTTGTTTTTGTTCGTATGCTAGCATTTTTGTCGACATTTGTGCTGGTATAGTCTAAAATTATTGATTTATGAAAAAAAAAAACAAATGTGAAGAGAAAAAATATTATGAAAATTGTTTGATGGTGTCAAAAATTATTAAAAAATTTATGCGTGTTTAAAGCATTTGCAGTAAAAACAAAACAATTAAGTAACAAAATAAATAAAAAAAAAAAAAAAAACAAAATTGGTTTATAAAACTTACAAAGATTTGGGTTAAATTTATAATGTTTTCAAGAATATTTATTCTGAAACTTTTTTTTAAAATTAGGAATGTGGGAAACAAATTAAATATTATTTGAGAAAACAAGCCCGCCCTATGGTATGTGTTTTTTAAAGTGCAAATGAAATATGACCTTAAATTTAATTTTGAGTTGAAATTATAGTTATTTGTAATTTGGTTAATAAAAAAAACAAGTCTCAATTACACTGCTATACAAATTTAATTGTTTTAAAAGGGCTCCTTGTGCAAAACATATTTTAAATATAATTTTGCTACGATGTACACAAATCTGAGCTCAGTTTTTGAGATATTTTCAATTTATTTTTTTTTAACAGTTTTACCTGAAAAATGTAGAATTTAGCTACATAATTTAAATACTGTTTTTTTGAATTCAAAATCTACGGAAGTAAAGCTCTTCATTGAGCTTATCATTTGTTATATTAATATTTAAGGATGTTTGCAGGATTGTGTAAGGAATTGCAACATTTTAATTTTTCAGTTTAATGCCTTCAGGTTTTATCACAGCTAATACTTTAAAGATTTTTTCAGTACTTGAGTAAAAAGGAAACGTTTTTCGTTATTTTAAAAAGGGCAAATGCCAACGACAAATTGCAGAAATTGTTGCAATTAGTTCTCAACTGTACAGCACATTATGGAAAAGTTTCTCCCCGAAAATAGAATAGAAGATAAGGGCAGATCTACGCCACAAATATTAGATGATCCAGATAAGAGATGGATTGTTGGAAAAGTTAAAGAAAACCAGATTTAAGTGCTCCAAAGTTGACGAATGAAGTTGAAAAATATTTGGGCAAGGCCTTGAACTGTTCGAAGAGTTCTGCTCGTGACAAATTTTCATGGAAGGATTGCCCGATAAATGCTGTTAATAGAAGACGAAGAATAAACATATTTCATTCTGGAAATACATTCTATTCTGGAAGTCCGTTATTTTTCCAGATGAAAGCAAATATAACCTTTTCAGGTCTGAATTTGGATAAAACCAAACACTGATTTTCAATCATGTAATTTGCGCTCTACCCTGAAACTGTTCGAAGAGTTGTGCTCGACGCAAATTTTTATGGAAGGACTGCCCGATAAATGCTGTTAATAAAAGACGATGCCTTCTATTAACCTGCTGTTAATAGAAGACGAAGAATAAAGACATTTCATTCTGGAAGTCCGTTATTTTTGCAGATGAAAGCAAATATAACCATTTCAGGTATGATGTTTGTGTTTGGAGAAAACTAAACACCGAGCTTCAACCAGTTAAACACGAAGGAGGCAGTGTAATCGTATGCGGTTGTATATCTTATTCAGGCGTTGTAATCTGACATTTAATATAATTTAGTTGGAAAGTGCTGAAAAACATTAGGGATTAGTTTAGGTTCAGCCAAGACAACGATCGCAAGCATACATCTTGTATTGTAAAGACTTGCCTTATCTGGAACTGCCCACAGGTACAGATAAGGCAAGACATAATGAGTGCGATATATTTATGTTTCTTGAATACTGTAATTTAGTGCATCATTTAAACTGTGAGCTAAAAACTGTAGCTGAATTAAATAATTTGCTATATCTTTCTTTTTGTGTTAATTTTTGTTTTTAAATAAAACGTATATTTTAACAATATAAATAACGAACGATTTTTCTCCGTAATGGATATACCATTCAATGTATTTGAAATTTTATTAAATTTTTGTGACTGCATCAAATATGCTGTGAGTCACTGTATATTAGCTGTGATAAAAACTTCTAGACAATAAACTGGAAAATGAGAATTGAACTCCTTATATAATCTTGCAAACATCCTTTCATATTTAACTAAAAAATGGTACTCAATTTGGAGCTCAACTTCCGTATATATTAAAAATATAAACAGTTTTCAACCTTTTCAATTAAATTCCACGTTCCTGAGATAAAACTGTTAAAAAACGGGTTTTTGAGAAAACCTAAAAGTAGAAATTAACCGTTCGATTTTAAAATGTTTGCTTTATTTGAGTTCAGCGTCCCAAAATTATATACAAATGATATTTAGCCCATTTCTGCTGTCGAGTAGTGTTATTGATTACATAATACAGAATAAACTCTTTGGCAGGAATTTGAGTTTTGTAAAATATGTAAGTTTCATTGAATATTTTTTATACTATGGCAGAAAATCATTTGTTATCGATATCGAAAAAATATTACTTTTTTCGCAATAAACTACTTTTAATAGTTTGAACAAAGAGTCAGATCTGTGTGTCACTAGAGTCACATTAGAATCAAGACACACAATTAGTTTAAGCGGAAGTTTATGTGTCCCTATAGGCACAATAGAGTCAACACATACAATATGCTTAAAAGGAATTAATATTTAAATAAATGTAAATGCAAAATCCTAAATATCACAATTTTACACTTGCGAACTTTCACACAATCGTAACAACAATACATAATTTGTATATTGTTATTGTGTATGTGCTAGGGGAAAAATTAAGACGTGCATAGCTTCAGTATATAACTATTTTTTATTCGTCTTAAGGTTTCATGAGTTGTGAGTTAAAATAAAATAATTCACCACAAAACTAAGAAGTTTCTCACAAAAACTCAATTTGATAAAAATAAATCAGTTTAAACCAAATAGAAGGTAGAACATTCATGATAAAAAATTAAATAGAATTCAATATAAAGAGTTTAGAAAGTTCATAGATATAAACAAAAATATTTAAATTACAACACTATAAAATATTAAATGGCACATTTAAGAAAAATGTTAAACAAACTAAATATGTATGTCATGTTATATCTAGTTCATTTAAAGTGCAACAATGTTCGAGATGATTTGAAGAGAGGGGAAATCAATGAAAGGAAGTTTATATGAAACGAGGGTGTAACATTTAGAAAAAAACCACCATAAAAATAGGAAATATCCTTATACTTAGTAGGTGGGTGCAGAAGAATACAAAATGCAGCAGCAATATGGACATGTTGCTCCCACAACACTCAAGTCGACAAGGTAACTCAAAACAAAAGCTTAAATAAAACAAAAAGATAGCAGCATGCAAACAAATAACGTATAAAATATGTATGTATAAAACAATAAGTTTTCTTCGTCTCATTTCATTTCCTGCGCGTACAAGAAAATTTCAAATCAAAAATAATTTAAAAACGGCTTCGTTTAATTGAATGAAAAAAAAAACTCAAAAAACTAAAACAGGCATTAGGAAAAACGCGTTCTCACTTGTATTTGTGGCAGTATTTAATTGATGGTTGTAATATACTTGGCCAGCATTACCACCGCCGCCAACATCATACTGAGTCATGCCAACACCGCCGCTATTACCACCACCACTGCCACTGCTACGACGACTGCTGGTACCATAAATACTAGCCACTGATGAGGGAGTAGGTGAACTACAAATAGGTGAAGCTGGTTGAGAATGGACGGATGATGCAGTTGGCGAATGGCAGTGTATAGTAGTGGTTTGTATAAATGGATTTGTAGCTACGAATATTTTCTGTTGTACACTGGAATGACGAGAGGGTACTGGCGGCTGTTTAATATTAACCGTAGCAGCTTTATGTCTATTACCAGTTGAGGACGATTGTTGTTGCTGTTGTGGCTGTGGATGTTGTTGTTGTTGCTGCTGCTGCTGGTGATGTGGCAGTGGCATAGGTGGACGTTGACTAATATGCTGAGGATTTTGATATTGTTGAGCTTGTTGATGGGCGCTTGTTATGGCGCCCGGCGCGTGATATTGTTGCTGTTGGGCTTGATGAGTACCATAAATTCCCTGTTGCTGTTGTTGCAGCTGTAGCTGCTGCTGCTGTTGTTGTAAACGTTGTTGTTGAATTATATTTCTAGGTAAAGTAGAGACAGATGAAGCTGCCGCATACGTAGCCAAATTTGCTGGCTGCTGATGATGATGATGATTGTGATGGCTACTAGCGCCGCGTTTAGGCATAGTAGCTGAATTATTATTGCTATATATGGGTGGCGGTGGAGGATCTTCAAGCGGTGGCGGACACGTATAATGCTGAGCTGTGTGATGTATAGGCTCGCGTTGTTGTTGCGGTTGATGACCCGTTTGATAATGAGATTGTTGAGCTGCCAGTTCAGGCGGCGGTAGGGGGGACTGAGACATAGGCATTGATTGATGCAACTGACGCGATGGCTGATTATTTGTAGCATTTGCCACTTTTTGCACATGTTGTTGTGTTTGTTGTTGTTGATGTTGTTGATGAGCAGCTGTTAAATGTTTAGGCGCATAATATTGAGAAGAGTATTGATTTTGATTTGTATTGAAAGTGGCATTGGCATTTGTTTCAGCAGCTGCATTTTGCGTATTATTTAAGGAGGGGTGATAGTGAGAAGTAGAAGTTGTAGAATTGATAGTATTTACGGAATTGTGAGCAATATGAGCAGAAGTGGAAGTGGAAGTAGAAGAAGTTGTAGTGTGAGAAGTATAATTATGCGAGGTTTTGCTAGAACCCGATGATGTTTTATGGATAACAGTAGAGGGAGTTTCTTTTGTGAATGATGTTACTTTGGAAAGTAACGATGATGTTGAAGATGAGAGTGGAAAATGTGGTAATGCATTAAAACTAGCTGTAGCTGTAAGCTGTGTATTTGTTGTATGACCAACTACAGATGAAGTAGATTTCGAAGATGTTTGGTATGTAGTAGTTGTATTTGTCGAGGAAGCTAATGAAGATGATTGTGATGGAGTTTGTAATGATGATGATGATGTTGATGAAGTGCTAAAACTACCATAAATCTTAGATTTAATATTTTCAAAAAATTTACCGTCGTAGGTTTGCTGCTGCTGTTGTTGCTGTTGTGGTGGTGGCTGTGATGCATGAGGCGTCATCTGTTGATAGTTACGCATATAGATTTCTTCCCTCTGTTGCTGATGGTTTATCGATGACACGCCATAGATTGCTTCGTTCGAATTTTGTTGTTTACTATTTAAGCGTGCATTTAATTGAGCTATTAAATTGGGATTGGTTTTTGGTTGAGCTGGCACATGTGATTGTGTTGGTGTTTGATGGCCATTTGGCCCGGGACTGGTGGTGCGAAAACTTGACATATTATTCAAAATTTTCGGTTGTGCATATATGCCACCGCCGGGCGATGAAGTGCGAAATGACTGTAAGAAATAAATGAAATAAAAAAAAAATTAATGCTATAGTATGAAATATGAAATAGTGATTAAAAGATTTACTAAAATACGGAAGAATAATGAATATTGTTGATGCTTCGTGAGCAAGTTTTGTAAAAATACGAAAGTTTTTTGCTGTGGTTGCAGATTTATTTCAAAACAAATTCTAGTACGTGGTGTATTTGCAAATCACCATTGCTTGAATATATCCTAATAGGATAAAAGTAATTCGATATGAGAAACGTAGAAAAACCTTAATGAAATTAAATATATAAGTCCGAATCTTTAAATTCATTTATAACAACCTAATGTATGCGGAAAAATTGTAACAAAACGGAAAAGGCTGTATTTTTTCAAACGTTAAACCAATATTATATAAAACCTGTATCAATTTAATGTAAGTCAAAAAAGGAAATATCAATGTTCGCACTTTTTATAGCTCTTATTTGAGTTTGATAGAGTTGTTTTTTTGGATTTTAATTTAAAATAATCTACAAACTCTCTTCTATCTCAAAAAGTCCATTTTGTGCTTTTCAAATAATCGATGCTCGATTATTCATTTTGTGTACGCATTGCTTAGAATAGATTTCACGGTCAAATTAAATTTCAAAAAGTCTAAATTTGCAATTTACAACAGATTGATTGAAAGCCATATAATTTGTTTTGGAAAACCTTTTATGCTCCAAATTCTATATCTTATCAACAATAGGTTTATTTCCTTCAAACATATCCACTTCTCTGCCTTTCATTGCCACCTGAGGTAAAATATAATAAATTGTTACTGATGCAAATCGAAAAATTCACAAATACTTTGTCAAGGTAGTTCATCTTTTGTTAACATTTTGAGATAACTAAATAGTTTTCTAAAGCGTTATAACAAAATATAACCAAATGAGTACGGAAAAATCTATAGCTCAAGTATTTTTCATTTTGTCAGCGTCAACATTTTTGTAGCAATTTTTTTTCCGCATACGTTTATATTTTATGATTATTTTCTGAGTATTAGAAGTTTTCTTTTTTAAGCAATGATATTAAAACTCTAACTATGCTGTTAGTTGGGTTAGTTTTGAACATATCGGCAAATATGAACACTGTTGGACTTACAGTTGGCGAATTTGTGCCATAAATAGCTTCACCATTATTATAGTCTAGCTGTTGATGGTCTTGATATTGCTGCTGCTGTTGGTGATGCTGTAACTGCTGCGGCGGCATATGATTATTGTTACTATGAGCAGTCATTGTTGGTGTGGGCAACTGTTGCTGATAACGTAACGGTAGGGATAATTGATGTTGATGATGGTGATTAGGTTGATTGGGATTTGGTGGTGGCAAAGGAGGGGGAATTTCGTCAAGATCAGTTTGCAAAGGGGATTGCGGCGATAGAGGTGTAGGCATTGTACGTTTAGTTGTAGGTGGTGATAACAAAACAGGTGAGGATTTTGTATATTGGTGTTGGTATTGTTTTGGTGGCTGTTGATAAAGTGGTGATATTATTTTATTAGGAGCATTATTAAGCATTAAAGCAACATTTGCGTTATTTTTTGTAGGCGTTATTAAGTTAGCTTTATCAGCAAATGATTGTACTTCAACATAAGTATTATAATAAGCATCATATTCTGGTTCATCGTGCATGGGTAAAGTTAAAGGAGATGTAGGGGTAGTAATGGTGGGTGAATAGATATTATTATGTTGACAGTGATGGTGTATGGGACTCTGTGTTTGTTTACAGAAGTGTGATTGATGGTGTGGTATGAATGAAGAGGTGTTGTGAAAAAATAAAGTTAAATAGTTTATAAGTACAAAAATAGCATAAGAAATAAAAGAAAATAATAAGTGATAATAATAAATAAAAATATAAAAAAAGCAATCAAATGAAATTATGTTTTTTTTTTTCAATAATTTGGAAAACATGTTTACAGACATATTTAAGTTTACATTTGTTAAACTTAGTTATTTTTTACAATAAAAAAAATTATTTATGTATTTGCATCGTATTAATTCAATTTAAGCTTAATTCAATCTTAAATGTATATAGAGAATTAAAATGTCAGCAATCCATTCCATAAAACTATTCCCAACAAAACGAATTCTTTCGCTTCATTCAAAGGCTTTTATTTGAATATAATTCATTCATTGTTGAATTAATTCATAAAGGAATTAATTCGTAACAGAATTTATTCAATATTTAAAAGGTTAAATTATAGTTACTTTAAATCTAATTCAAATTGAATTAAAATATGTTTACTTCATTAAATTTGTTTTTGTTTTACTTTTAATTTATTTAAAATGAATTGAAAGCTTAGTTCCCAAAAAAACGAATGCTTTAGTTTAATTCAAAGACTTTTATTTTAATAGAATTTATTCATCGTTGAATTAATTCATAATAGCATTCATTAAACCTTTGAATGATAAAATTTTTGTTAAATAAAATTTAATAAAAATTTAATTAAAATACTTTTTCTTCATTCAATTTATTTTTGTTTTGCTTTTAATCATTTACAAAATGAATTGGAAAAAATTATCTAAAGCCTATTTGTAATAGATTCGAATTGAAGACGAATTGAATCATTCAATAACTTCTATTAAGCTATTCTGTAATGGATTTGAATTAAAGAAAACTTGAATGATTCAATAAGGAATTAATTCTATTGGGTGACTTAAAATACGGGATTTACAATAAATAGCGTATCTTTTGAACGCGGTTTTTGGTCTTAATAACTTATATGTCATTTTGAACGCGGTTTTTGGTCTTAATAACTTATATGTCATTTTGAAGGGTACATATTTATTCTCATTTAGTTATTGAATAATATAGTGTAAACGTTTTTTTTTTTTGTATCAACTAAGCGTCATATGAGGGAAGTTTTGCTTTACTTATTTAATGCACACCGATTGCTCACCAAAGCTTATGGTGAATGTGTTCCATCGGTTTCAACGTGTGAGAGATGGTTTGTGCGGTTCAGAAGTGGTGATTTTGACACGGATGACAAAGATCGCCCAGGCCAGCCAAAAAAGTTTGAAGACCAAGCATTGAAAGCATTGCTCCATGAATATTGTTGTCAAACTTAACAAGAGCTTTCAAAATCATTGGGAGCTACTCAAGCAGCAAATTCAATGCGTTCGCGAGCAGCAGGATTCATCCAAAAGCAGGGAAATCTGGTACCATAAGAATTGAAGTCGAGAGACCTTGAAAGACGATTTTGTATGTCCGAAATGATGCTTGAATGCTATAAAAAATATCAGTTTTGCACCAAATCATTACTTGCGATGAAAAATTAATCCATTTATTTACCAGCCGAATATCCATGGCGCTAAGTTAATTCTATGTATTTGGTGGGAGCAAAAGGGTCCTATATATTATTAGCTGCTGAAATCTGACCAGACCATCACAGGGAACCTGTACCGAACGAAACTGATTCGTTTGAAGCGAGCATTAACTGAAAAATGCCCATAATATGCGGCCAGACATGAAACCGTAATATTACATTATGACAACGCAATACCTGTTAAAAACAGGACTCACCCGCTTTATAGACCAGACCTTGCTCCGAATGTTTTTTGTTTCGATCGATGCAGAACGCTCTCTATGGGATACGCTTACGGATATTGGCTTGATTCGTTCTTGGCCACAAAAGATGAGTAGTTCTTTTGGCTCGGAATCCGTATGTTGCCAGAAAGATGGAAAAAGGCCATAGCTGACAATGGCCAATACTTTGAATAAATTTATATTGTACAAATGTTTTAAAATTTGAAAAATGTTTAAGTCATATACCCAATATATAGAATGAATTCTCAATGTAATGAATTTCATACGTTTGGTGTACTAAGGAATTAAGCCTATAAATTAATACGTAATTAATTTTTTAAGGGAATGATTAAGAGATTAAATTTAATTTGATTTTGAAAATTGACTTAAGAATTAATTCTTTTGAAATTTTGATTATAATTTAAAGCGCAAATGCATTAATGGACCTATTATAGATGGCAACCGAACTAAAGTTGGGCCTATTATAGATGGCCACCGAACTAAAGTTGCGTTGTCAGTTTCCGAAATGGTATTATCATTCCCTCGCAACTATCATTCCCTGTTGCCAAATTGGCAAACAGAAATTTGTGGTTGCCCTCTGACAATGCAACTGAAGTTCGGTTGCCCCGTAATCGACCTATAAATTTATATACATAGCATTATACAGTTCAGTTTTACATTATAAATTATTTCTAACATTTTCATTTAAAAATGTATCGAATTGTTTGAAAATATTCATAAACATGTTTTACAAATTTTTCAAAATGATTTTGAGTATTTTTTTTGTTTTATGGATGCTACAAATGTTGAAAAAGCCGATGCGATATCCATGATTTTATACATGTTTACAGATATTGCAGTAGTATTCATTTGGTATTTCGCCACCTCACCTGTAACATGGATTGTGGTTGGTGTTGTTGCAGCTGCTGTTGTTGTTGTTGTTGTTGGAGACGTCTTAATGTATGGGGAGAAGCTGGCTGATGACGCAATCCCGATAAAGCTTTTACCGTTTCCGAGACCTTCTGTGACGAATTAGGCATGGCCGATGGTGGAGACGTGGGCGTTGTTTGTCTTGCCTCCAATAAATAAGCCGGTGGTGGAGGCAAATTTTCGGTGGAAGTATTTAAAGAATGAGCTTGCTGATGCAACATATTTATAGCATTTGAGTTGGTAGGCTAAAGTCAACGATTATTTTTATTTTTTGTGTAACGGAAAATATAATAAAATAAAAATAAATTATATAAACAAAATTATAAAGAAAATTATTACAACTAAAAAGTAAACAACAATATAACTACAAACGTGTGTTATGAAGTTAATTCTACAGTGTAGTTTGTTATTATGTATATGTTTTTGTAAAATGTATCTAGCCATTCACCCAATTATAGTTTAAGATTTTTATAGGAAATCTGTATTGTACACTAATTTTAGCTGAGAAAGGATTTTTTTTTTTTTTTAAATGTTCGAATACTTTTTAAGAACTTACCGTTGTAGGGGTATTTGGACTAGGTGTTACTGATGAGCTGCGTCTTACTGGAGGTGGTGGCTTGGCAGTATTTACTGAAGACCGTCTTGCAATACGTGTTGATCCTAAGGGGATATAAAATACTGTTGAGTCTTTTTAGATAAATACAAATGTTTTCAGTTGTAAGTAATTTTGTGTTTATTGATAATTTTAGAACAACTGTGACTGTTAAATTATGCACAAGTTATTACACAAGACACCATAGAATTATGTATGTATATCATTCATAGTTAAGATATTTTTAGTTTAATTTGTTGTATGTATTTTTGGTTTTTTTTTTTATAAAAAAGCATGTTTATTAAATAATTTAAGAACATTTTTGTATGAAACCGATTTTTGCTGATTTTCAATGGCAGTTTGTATGTAAGCGTATATTAAGCAGACATATGAACATAATTAAATCGTCTTAGAATTCCATAAGGACTAAGAATAAGTGAATATTTGTAACAGAATTATGTACAGTGAGGGACAATACAATGGAAACTTCTTTTGATTTCAGTTTTACCTTTTACCAAATATATAGGTTTTTTTCTATAAATTTGGTTATAATTTTTAGCTTTGGCAAAACAATGGAAACTTTTATAAGAAATACTAAAACAAAAACAATATGTAAGAAAAATTCTTGAGCTATATATAGGTTTTTTCGGACTCAGTTTGAATTACGTTTTGTTTTGTCATAATTCTTTAAAAAACTATTTGAAAATCTGGCCTTTAGTTATCTCCAAATGTTAACAAATGAAGAACAGCCTTGAAAAAATATTCCTTTCCGCGACGTTATCAATACTCTGTAAAATCATTTTCAATTGCAAAAAGTGAACATTTTTTAGTTGACTCTCTTTAGAGGAACCAGTGCGATATTTGTATGTTCGAATATGAAATAACAAATATATTTCAATGAATTCTTAAATTATTTAAAACTACATTACTTTTGTATTCATCATTAACAGGTATGTATATTATTAAATCTTTTGTTTGAGAATATTTTATTGTAACAAATAGGGTTGGTTATTTTTATCGTTATTATTAATTTAATAGAACATATTAATATGCAGCAAGTGCACTATTTTTTTTTTTTTGCATACATCACATAATATGTATAATATTGTACAACAAAACATTTATCGTTGTTGTTATTTGTTTTTATTATATGTACAAACGTGTTATGTATGTTAATTTGAATAGTTTCTAAACGTTTCTAATTGATATTAATAGTTTTTTTTCTGTCATTTTTTTTCTATTATTGTTATTTGTTTGCTGTATAGTGTAGGGAGATGTTGATGGTGATGATAATTAAGATCGTTTAAATGATTATATGTAAAAAAAAACAAAATAAATACGCAATATGATAAACAAAAACACTTATATAAAATAAATTAAAACATATTAGACTATAGGAATAAGGTAATTTTTTTTTAGAAAATTTGAAAGGTCGCTCACACACATTTCACAGGACAGGAGGATAAGGAATTGTTAAGCATTAAGACAAGCACAAAACACCTTGGAATTTCGAGAGAAAGCAAACATTGAAAACCCATTAGAACTGTTAGTAAAGCTATTTTCAGACGACAATACTGAGTAAAAATTAATAGGATATTTTATTAAAGAAAATTATAAGTTAAATTACGTATGGTAGTAGGATAGTTCTTTAATTTCCTCAACTAATGATTTTAGCTGGAAATCTTCTTTTGATTTTTCAATTTTTTGTTTGATTTTTTTCATAGATATCTTTTAAAATTCTAATAACATAGATAAATGCACATAGATCGGAAACTCTGATGTCAAAAACCTAAGTGAAGAATGTGAAAACAAGAATGCGAAAACAAAAACAACACTCGTGATTACTTTGAGTAATTTTTTGTTTGAGTGTTTTCTAGTTTCCACTCTATGTCTTTGTTTGTTTAGATTGTGAATTCTATGATAAATACACAATATTTTAACAAATAACAAAAGTTTCGAAAGAATTAATTCTTAAATAAATTTTTAAAATCAATTTAAATTTAATCTCTTGACCATTCCCTTAAAGAATTCATTACGAATTAATTCATAGGCTTAATTCCCTAATAATTCACTTCAGAATTCATTCTTTATAGAAGTAATTCCATTTAAGGTTTCTTTAAATCGAATGCATACAAAAAGTTATTGAATGATTCAAATTTTCTTCAATTCAAATATACTACAAATAGGCTTAACTCAATCTGTTTTCAATTCCTTTTGTAAATGATTAAATGAGCAAAAAATATTTCAATTCAATTTAGATTAGATTTGAATTAACGAAAATTGAACCAAATTATGAATTAATTGAGGGGTATAGAAATAAAGGCTGCAATGTCAGTATTTTAGAATAAAATCAAGATATGAAGCAACTTTGAACCAAATTCATTTATATAGAGGTTTTCAGGCTTATACCATAAGAAATTTGGGCACTGTTGCGTGCTTTAACCAAATAACAAAATCAATTTAAGCTAACTTCAATGATTTTTTACATTTTGTTAAATCAAAAATATGTTGAATAGCGAAATCATGTCAAAATACTATTAAGAGAATAGATGTATAATAATTTTGGACTTGAAAACCGAAAAATAGACATTGCTACGTTTGAGATAGTTTGGTTAGCATTAAAATTCATAATACAATCAAAACATTAGTTTAACTTAATTCGAACATGTATAAAATATAAAAAAAAACAAATATTAATCACATAATTTTTTAACAAATAGTTAAAAATATTACACTTTGGAGTTTAAATTCAAAAGCAAAAACTAATGAAATTTTTGGAATATATGGCATTATTAGTTTGTGAAAAAATGGAAATTACAGCCTTTGCTTCTATACCTCTCAATTCACCAATGAATTCTATTAAAATAAAAGGCTTTAAATGAAGCTAAAGAATTTGTTATGTTGAGAATTAGTTTGTGAAATGATTTGCTGAAATTTTTATTTCTGAATTAAGATGTTATTGATTTTTAAGTTCTGTACAATACCCAATATTTTAATAAATTAATTAATACTCAGTACTCCTGTCTGAAATTTACTTAAAGAAAAAGAGTTTCATATTTAAAATAAAATCGACATATCATGTAAAAGAGCATAAAGTACCTAATTCGTTTTCTTTAAACATTAGAAATTACAAATTTATAGACTTTAGAAAAAAGGAAGTTTCTTAACTTCTATTCGGTGTATAAAAAACGAATTACGTTCAATCTACATCCCAATAAAACATTTTTGCTGGAATTCAAGTTTAAAGCAAGTGTAATTCAAGCCTTGTATCCAGTTCCAGCAATTGAATTATAGTTGTATTACACTTTATATCAAAAGCCTTCTCCAGTAAAAAGGAAACATAAATTCAAGCCACATGTTTTTTATTTAAAAAATATTTAATTTTTTCAAATATTTTTCAAGTTTAAAACATAATTAAATTTGCATTCCAGTCAAATTCCAATTCAAGTGCTTGAATTTTTAGAGATTTAGTGCTTATTGGTTATTTAATAAAATATAATTAGTTGATATAAACTGTAATACAACTGTAATTCAATTGCTTGAAGTGGATTCAAGGCTTGAATTACACTTGCTTTAAACTTTAATTCCAGCAAAAATGCTTTAAATAATACATTTTAATAATATTTCCAAAATTATCGATTATCTAAGCAATTGTTTATATAAAACTCGGTCTTAATAAAAACAAAAAAAGAAATAAGTTTTAGAAAAAGCCAAACTTGTCGGTGTTATTGAATATGTTTTCCAAAACCCTTAACTTAAATGAGAATTTTAAACACATATCGATTATATAAGCAAAACAAGAAAAAAAAGAGACAAAATTATAAATAAATAATAAACACAAACCCGACAATGAAGCTGGTCTTGGCGTAATGCTCGGCTTGGCGACATTAGCTAACAAAGGAGCAGGGGATGTATTACACAACATGGAACCAACATTATGATTATGATTGGCGTTGGTAGACGGTAATGGAGGTGGTAAAGGTGGCATAACAACACTTAATGAGGCTGAAGACGAGACTGAATTGCATGATGCAGGTAGTGGTGATGATGATGGTGATGTAGCCATATACGCATGAACTGTCAAAGGTGTTTTAGAATAAATATGAGAATTTGATTGGTGGTGGTGGCTACTATTTAAATTATTTTTCAATGAATCATGATTGTTGGGAGTAGTAAATGATGAAGATGATGGAATATGAATATTATTACTGTTAATATTGTTATTATTATTACTATGGCTAGCCAATGATGAAGATGGTGGTGATGTTTGTGGTGAGGAAGATGTTGTTGTTGTTGTTGATGTTGATGGTGGTGATGATGCTGATGGTGTTTCCAGTGATTTTGTTTTATTCATAATAGAAGAGGAATTACAATTAATACTGTTGTTTATATTGTGATGTTGTTGTTGTTGTTGTTGTTGTAGTTTTTGTTGTTGTTGGCTAGTAGGAGATAATTGTTTTTGTTGTTGTTGTTTTTCTATTTCCTGTTGCTTTTTAAGTTTTTCCTTTTGTTTTAATAGTTTAGCCTCTAAATCGCTTTTAAAATCTAATTTTGGCGGAGTTTGTACTAATTTCGAACTCTTATTATTGTTTATGTTGCTGTTATTGTTGACTTCCATTTGATGTGCTGTTATTCCCTGAAACACCGTAAGACTTGGCGGTTTCGGTGGTAACTTTTTACGTATTATGGTCTCACTACTACTACTACTACAACTATTAACTGAAGGTATCGTTGACGAAGATGTTGCTGTCGCTATTGTTGCTGCTGCAACGTTAACATTATCACCATTATGTAATTTTTTTTTTTATTATTATTTTGTTGTTATTGTATATCAATTGTTTACAAACAGTGAGACTTAAGCAAATAAAAAGTGTTTGAATTTTTTTTTTTTTTAAATTGCTAATTTCAGTTATAAATCATAAAAATTAGTTATTATACAAAAAATTAAAAGGTAGAAAACAACTTTATTATCTTAAAGTTTATTGTAAAATCGTTAAAATAATTTGAAAAAAAAACAAGTAAGAGTGCTATATTCAGCTGTGCCGAATCGTATATACCCTACACCAACGTATACATTAGATAAATAAAAAAATTTTAGTAAAAAAGAAATTTGTTGAAAAGAAATTTTGGTGAAAAAAATTTTAGCGAACAAAAATTTATAAAAAAAATTTTTAGTAATCAATTTTGTTGCCTATATATCAGCTATTTGTGGGCCGATTTTAAATAGCAACCTAAGTTGGTCTATAGCGGATATGGATGTAATCATGATTCGTAGTAAATTGTTGACCATCGAATGATTCCATAGATTATTTCGATACTAAGTAGTAACAGAAAATCAAATTCGCTAATCACAACTAAAACTATTTTCTCTGTGTGACAAAAATAGAAAAGTGTTTATTTAAAACGGGGGAAATTAACTTTTCTAGTAGGTCGACTTAATACAAATTGAAACTTTTAGTTCCTAAAGGCATTATTAAGATGCTTAACATTATAACGACATCATCACAGTTATGAGATGTTGGAAAAAAAGTGTTTACGTCTTAGTTGGAAGTTTATTAGATATAAAATAAAGTTTTTAAGAAAAAAAATATTGACAAGTATTACGAAAGATATTTGCGAAAAACAAAATTAAGTCAAGGTAAAAATCGAAAATTTCAAAATTTAAACTTAAATATATTTTAAAGTATAAGAGACAACTTAGTGAAATAAACAGTGCTTTTTATACCCTTCACCATGAGTGGCAAGGGTTTATGTATATTAGTTTGTCATTCCGTTTGTAATTTCTACATTTTTCATTTGCGACCCCACAAAGTATATATATTCTAGATTGTTATTGATAGCGAAGTCGATATAGACATGTCTGTCTGTCTGTATGTTGAAATCAACTTTCCGTAGCCCCCATATAATTTACATACATGATGCATACATCAATGTATCGGAAAATCTTCCGGCTCGGTTGCTATTTAATATCGAGACAATCGGCCCACAAATGGCTGGGACCTATATCTGGATTACTAAGTCATTAATATGGATAATCCAATAATAGATATTTCAACGGTTTATATAAGGCCAAAGTAAGACGGAACTACAATTGTCAAAATCGGGAAAAAAAATTTACACCGAATTTTTTTCCACCAAAAAAAAATTTAGTTATAAAATTTTTTTCACAAATTAATTTAAAAAAAAAATTTTCACTAAAAATTTAAAAAATTTTGAAAAAAAAAAGATTTTAAATTTTTGTTAAAAGCAGAAAGAATAAATTAATACTGTTAATTTGTATTTTTTATTTTTTGTTTCAATTTTATGATATTTGTAGTATGTATTTCCTTTGTTAAGGTATTTACAGACGAAAATACTGTGTATTAATACATTTATCGTTTCGTTTAAACGTACATAATACAAATATTTTATTTTTGATTGATCTTTTACTTTATTTTATATTTTCTTCACATAGGAAAATCAAAAGTTTTTAAATTGGTAAAAAAAATTTTGTAAAAAAACTCATTTCTATTTTTTTTGAAAATCTAATAAAATTTTAGTTTAGATGATGAAATTGTAGGATGAAACTTGATTTTTAGATTTATATTCAATATTGTAGTCTGAAAATACCTTTAACTGAAAAGTTTGACGTCCTGGATTTTTTTCAATATTTGTCGTTAGACGGTCTAAAATAACAAACCATAAACAACAACCTTGTAAACTAGTAATATTAGAGTCCGACCGAATATTCGGCCTAATACCAGTAAATACGTTCACAATTTGGGCGAATACCGAAACTCTTATATAGGAAAACAAAGATTATGGACTTTTGTTTCGGATTATGACGAATAATGATTTTCTGGCCGACTATAAGTTCGGTTCGGTTTTGGTACAACTTCTTTCTACTGATTATTTTAAAAATGTTATAGGTTTTAGTCTTAATTTAGTATTGAAAAATTCCCGGGAATGAACAGATTTTTTAATATTTCCCGGGAATGAAATAAATTCGGGAAATTAGGAATCTAATAAAGTTTAATTAATATTAAATAATAATAATGATTTTCAAGTTTTTTTTTAAATTTAAACTGAATTATAGACTTAACTACCTTTAATGTATGTTTTTTCTCAAAGTTTTTTTATTTTATATACGTTATTTTATCCTTGCTTAAGTCCCACTGTGTATACCACCCACACACTATTTATTGTCAATAATTGATTTGCATACCTTTTGTTGTTGCTGCTGCCGTAGGAGAACTATTCAACAATTGTAATTGCTCACTAGAAGCTCGGAATGATGAGAGTCTCTGTTTAGCAGGTGCCACTGTAGCAGTGTGTGCATGGTGCATGGAATGATCTGTCGAACTATTAGGTGATGTTGGTGAGGAGGTTTCAGTAAGATTATCGGGTAATTGCTGTAACTCTCTCATTTCCTGAGAATACTGAGAGTGTTGTGCAGGCTTTGTTCGTAACATGACAATTTCGGAATTTTGCTTACAATAATCTATGTCTGGCGTTATGGGTGGCTGATGATCGTATATCACCACCACATTACTGCCATTATCGCTCATATTGTCACCGTACATGGCTTGCCTTTGCAGAGATAAGCTATCGGATCTATTGTCATCGTAACACTGAGAGGCAGAAGATGAGGCGGCAAAGTGTGCGAATGTGGGATTTTCATAACCATCACCAGCACAGCCGCCCATTATGGAACTAGTTTCACTTATGTAACAACGACTCAATTCAGAGTCACTGTTAAATGCTCCACCAGATAAAGCTTTTAAATTGGTTTTTAAAAGGCCACCAATTAATTCATTACCACCGCCGCATCCACCTCCTCCTCCTCCTCCACCCACACCAGTTTGACTAGTTAGGGAACGCGTATCAGCATTACAATCTTCCGATGTGGTATCGGAAATATCTGTACCGCAACCGCTGCTATTGGTTTGATTGCTAGCGGTGCAAAAATCCTTTTCCTGCTGTGACTGCTGCAAATGCTGCTGTTGGGTGGTCTCACAAATGATCGTGGTGCTGGTATCATCCGTTATTATTGTCATGGTTTCATTGGATATGTAGGAATCAATACCATCATATAGATTTTTAACATTTTTGTGATGTTCCTTATCCTGTTTGGAGGCATCAATTTCGCGTTGAAAAGAATCTAATTCGCCAATTAAATTATTTAATTCTTGTAAAGAATCTTCGAAACATTTGTCTAGAAAATTAGGTGTGTGTTTGGTTTTTTTTTTTTTTTTTTTGGAAGTAAAGTTGTGTGTACAGGAGGGAAATTGTTGAAATGTTCATAAAGAAACAAAAAATATGTAGGTGGTGCAAATATAAGGGGTTTATTTGTTTATTGTTGTTTCAATTCAATATTGGTGCCATTTTTATGTACATGGTGTAGAGTAAATAGGTTTTTTTTTTTTTAAATTGTATTTGTAGTTTTCAGGATTTTAATTTATATATAGTTTTTTTATTTAAGTTTTGTTGTTGTGCATTAGTTTTTTTGTTTGTATATATGTAGTTGATTTTGGTTTTGTAAATATTTAACAAAAACAAAACAAATTTGGGCGGGGAGGAAGAAAATAAAAGAACAAAAAACGAAAAAAGTTTTAGTAAAAAAAAAACAGAAAATAGTCAATTTTTAAATCAAAGACAACAAGAACAGGGACAAATACAATTTTTGTTAAATAAAAACTAAACATAATTTTGTATGTAACAATAGTCGACAATATTCATTAAGTAGAACCAATAAAAAACTTCAGCCCTTAGCAACTGATACTTGTAATTCTAAAACCCAATTTTTTAAATTTATAATACCATGAATTCCATAAGACATCACAAACAAATTGACCTGGGGTCTTAAGATTTTGATCATATTTGGAGAACATTCGCGAGTTTTTCGATATTTAAGGAAATACAAAAGAAATGTACATAGGACCCCAAAGTGGTAGACCCAAGATCAAATACTTGGAATTCATGATACACTTAAGCTAAATATAAGCTTAATATTGAAAATAGTTAAAATTTTGACAACGACAAAGATAGGAAAGACTTATAGAAAAGAAACTATACTGCCAAATCATAACACCAGACTAATTGAATGCTATTAGGTATAATTTTTCAGCTTCTTTTTTCCTTCTGTTAGACAGTGTCGGAACATTTCTAAATAAACGATTTTTTTTTTTATTAACATGTAATAAGAATTGTCGACTAGTGTATTTAGAAGTAATCAATAACAAAAAAAAAATAAGAATAAACAAATCTGAAAATATATTTATATATACGTACATGTAAGTGGTATACATGTAAATACTTAGAGGTAGTGGGAATGTAAATGGATGAAATGATTGATGTCAATTAAAATTCTATTTTTTAAGACTTGTTGTTTTTGTAGTCAGTAATTCCAAAAATCTATCTGTAAAAACTCTTTAAGATAGTTAGGTTAGGTTATATCTGCAGCCAGTATTACCAGATCACTTGGGTTCATGAATTGTTCCCTAAAGGATCATATTCAGGTCATCAAGAGGTCCTTCACATGTTAGAAAGCGGTTCGATGCCGAACCAACCTGTTGCACGAATAAACGGATCCACCTTCCTAACATCCATACTCGATAGATCCGCTAGGCCGTGCATGAAATGACTACCCATTGTCGTAGACCGTGCCCCCGATAGAGCAGGGTAAAGACAGAGGAGATGTTCAACCATTTCCTTCTCGTCTTTATCATAACAATTTCTACAGAAATCATTATAAGGAGTTTTCAGTCTCTTTGACCTATGATGGTCATAAACGGGCTTTAAGATAAAGACTGAGATCGAAAAAACCTTAATACGCGTTTGTCATTAAAACTTTTAACCCAAATATTATTTGATTTTTTTTATTAAGTTACCTTTGTAAGGCATGTTAGGTATTACGTTTAATGTCAATTATGTTCACTTGTTGTTAATCTGATTAAAATGAGTGACGAGAAAAAAGTGCGTACTAAAATTATTGAATATTTTCAACAAAACCCAACTTGGTCCTACAAAATGTTGGCCAAACAATAAAAGGAGAACTTGTCCGTTGATAGAAAACCTGGTTCATGTAGAAAGAATGGTCCACATGATGTTTCTAAAGCCAATAAATAGAAAGCATTTTCAAAAGAGCTCCCAACACATCCGGTAGGAAAGCAGTTCGGTTAGCTCAGTACTCGGATTATTTAGTACAAAAAAAAGCCAATGCAGGTTTAAAAACATACAAGGCTCAAAAAGTTCCTGACAGGAACTCTGCTAAAAATTTTGAAGCCAAAGACAGAGCACGGAAATTGATGTCGAATTTTATACAAAAACATATACCTGCTGCATAATGGATGACGAAACGTACGAAACTTAAGTTGCTGATGATCGAGGGAATCATAGATGACAACTAGATAGGTAACTGAGATCCAAAAACATATGTCTGTTGTCAAAAACCTAATTCATGAGAATGTATTGCATGTATTTTGTCATTGCATCATCCATTTTATTGCTCTCTTTCCGTTCTATGGAGGGAATGTTGTAGAACAGTTTAGGGCCCAAAAGCAGAAAATTTTCCCAAAAAGTTCGTGGCATGGAAAGCAATATGCAGTGGCGGCAAAAGAAGCCAAACATTTGTTACAAATGGCTCTATAAATACTGAAATTTACATTAAGGAATGTTTACAAGAATGAAATGTTTACAAAGAATAAGAATTCTTAATGTGTCCACTTATTTTTGGCCTGATTTGTACCAATAGAAGCAAATCCTCCAAACTGCCTGGAGCTAGGGTCACTTGAGAGATATTGGGCTCTTGTTAAAAGAGAATTGAAGAGCACAAAAACGTGTCCAAAAGTGTAGTCGATTTTAAACCTGTTCGAACAAAGTGACAGAAAGCTCAATAAAGGGTTTCCGGAAAAGTTTCATAAATTCATCACTATTGATTAGAAGTATCAACAACAAATCAAAACTGTAAGTTTAGTGGTTTCATTTTTATTATGATTTTTTCGATCTCAGTCCTTATTTACCGAATATGATCAAATTCGGAATATTGGGATTCATAATATATCTGTTGTTTACTTTTTGTATTGTAACTTTTCAAAGCTAGTAAACATACTAAAAACTAGCAGCAAACGATCACACCCTAAAATAGTATAATGGCGAATAGTAATACAGTACAACTTTATAATACAAAAAACGTACAGGTCACGTGTGATTTTGACAAGAAATTACTGTTCCTAAAAATGTTTAATTGACATCAAATTTCCCCTTTAATGTAGTGTTTTTTTTTTACAAAATGAATTGGATGCTTTTTCATAACAATTATAAATATGTATACAATAAATAATAAGGATAATAATAATAATAAGTGAAACATTTTGCTAACTTGCTATAGTACTAGGTAAATAAAATATACCAAAAAGAAAAATAAAGATAATATAAGTTATAAAGTGCAATTGTACTTACCGACTTCCTGAGGATCTATAGACTGTGATTGTTGCTGTTGCTGCTGGTGTTGATTACTAGTGCGTGTACCATAAATGCCTGCATTAGTGCTGTTGTCAATGTTTGCTGCCACTGCTACACTATTGCGTGACATGCTGCAAGAAGCAATAGCCGGTGGGGTTGGGGTACTTTTGACGGCAGCCGCTTGTTTTTCGAACATGGAGGCTTTTTGTAAAACAGAAGCCCGAGAACGTTCATCATTCTCGACGACATTACCGGAGGAATCTGCATCGGTATTTGAATTAGAAATTTCTTGGTTATTAGCAGAGGATGATGAATAAGCATTCGATTCATTAGTCTGAGAGGTTAAGGGTGATGGCGCTACTACTATACCGTTATTACCATCCGATTCGGTTATTTTTAAAATATCACTAGCTTGTGAGGAATTGGCGCTTTGGGTAGGTGTAGGTGAACAGACATTGTACATGAAATTATTACCCGAATTAGTGCCACCAGCAGCTCCACTTGTTGTCAGACCACTGCTAGTTATACTAGCGCCGCTGGGTGTGCCGGCAGCGGTTGAGGATGGTGAATTGGTTAACAGAGGTGAATAATGATTCTGGGGAGTCGAACTGCCACTGGAGGCAGAGGGAGTTTGACCAATTGGTGGTGTGGCCACGGTAGATTCAATGGATGGATGTGAGTGTAACGATGGTGTATTGGAGTTAGAGGAATGAGAACGTGTTGGTGGTTGTTGTTGTTGTTGATGTGATGGTGGTGTTGTTTGAACGTGTTGTAGCTGTTGGGATTGATTTAGGTGCATTGAAGCACTAGAATCATTAGAGTGTATGGATGATATGGAATCTATAGAGTGTTGTTGTTGCAACATTTGTTGCTGCTGATGTATTGTTGGTGACTGTTGTTGTTGCTGTTGCTGCTGTTGTAGTTGTTGTTGTTGTTGATTAGTAATTTTCATAGCCGCCATATTGGCCAATTCAGACATATTTACATATGTGGGCGGGGAAGTTTGCTGATGATTTGGCTGCTGTTGCTGCTGTAGCAATAGCTGTTGTTGATGCTGTTGCTGAGCAAGATGTGCTGATAGCTCTGCTTGCATTCAATTTATGTTTTTTTTTTTTTATTATTATTATGGATTTAATTAAGGTAACACAAGCATGCAGTTTTATTTTTTAATCAAAACAAATACAACACAATAATTTATGTATATTTTTTAATTAAATGAAAGAAAAAATATTTGTATGTACGAGTATGTATATTTATCAGCAGCAACAGGTATAAAAATAGGATAAAAAAGCATATAAAAATAAATTGCTTTAATTAGTTGTCAGGATATACAATATTAGAGATATTTATAAAAAAAAGAAAGGATATTTATGATTGTATGTATATATTTAAAAATGATCTAAGCCTGTGAGATTATTATTACTATTATTTGTATTAGTGTAAAGAAAAGAACAAATTAAACAGACCTTTAGTGACATGAGCTGGTATTGGCGATGGACATTGACGTTGCATTAAATTTGTGCCATTACCGCGACTGTTATTGGCTGACAGAGGCCGTTCTAATGATGAACAACGCTAAAATTTAAAACAAAATATTTAAATTAATAAAATCCTGTTAAATTATAAAACTTACAATGCTTTAATAAGTAAATAAAGTGGGAAAAATTTACAATTTGAATTGATTATGAAGTATATAGGTATATTTAAAAAAAGTAAATCGTTTAATAAATTGTGATTATAGATATGATGAATTTTATATATATCTTTATAACTGCCTGGTTTTCTTAAGGTTTTTTGAACTGGAAAAATAATTTTGGGTCAAAAACTATTAGCTCATTTTAAATATATAGTCATCTACAAACTAATAATGAAACTTTATATAGTTTCTTCAATAATTTTATTTCCTATTCATATTTCATAACATTCAGATTTCAGATACAACCTAAATTGAAGTCAACTCTGTTTGAATATCTATATAGGCTTTATAGTATTCCTAACTTCCCGGACTTGTTCAATTCACGGGAAATAATAAAAAAAAAAAAACTATTCATTCCCGAGAATTCTAGAGAAATTATTCAGTATTAATAGATCTAAGAACCAGTAAAATTCTCAAATAATCGGTCAAAATTCAATTTTATTAAAAGGTTCTTCTAAATTAAATTTTGAAAAAAATACTAAATTCGTTTCGAATAGAACTTTTTTATAATAGAACAAAATTTTTCAATTTTCACTTTTTGCAAGAAATAGATGTCAGTGGTCATATCTACCCACTGTAAAAATCTTACATCATTTTCTCTATTCTTTCACCAAAAAAATACAGTTGTATCCGTCTTCAACTTTCATTGTAATGTATTAACCAGTGCGATATATAAACAAATTTAAAGAAGTATATTTTGTCATTATTTTTTCTAAATATCCTTCCAAGTTTCAATTTCAAATATTTCAATAACTCCTTTACAATTTGTATTAATTTTCCTGTTTTAAATAAAAATTTTTCAGACGAGTTATTGTGTAATTCGATTCGAAAGAAAACATTTTCGAAATATGTACAATGTATTGGGTGTATGACTTAAATATGCGGGATTTACAATAGCTAGCGTATCTTTTGAAAGCGGTTTTTGGTTTTAATAACTTATATGTCATTTTGAAGGTTACATATCTTTAATTTATTCTCATTATATTATTGAACATAATAGTGTAAAAAGTTTTTGTCGAATTTTGTGCCAACAAGGCGTCATATGCGGGAAGTTTTCCTTTACTTCTTTAATTTGAAAAAAAGTGCCACTGAAGCACACCGATTGCTCACCGATACTTATGTTGAATGTGTTTCACCGGTTTCAATGTGCGAGAGATGGTTTGTGCGATTCAGAAGTGGTGATTTTGACACGGAAGACAAAGATCGCCCAGACCAGCCAAAAAAGTTTGAAGACCAAGTATTGGAGCCATTACTCCATGAAGATTGTTGTCAAACTTAACAAGAGCTTGCTAAATCGTTGGCAGCTACTCAAGCAGCAATTTCAAAACGTTTGCAAACAGCACGATTAATCCAATAGCAGGGAAATTGGGTACCATACGAATTGAGGCCGAGAGACCCTGAAATACGATTTTATGTGCTGTTGAAATCTGATCAGACCATCACAAGGAACCTGTACCGAACGCAACTGATTCGTTTGAAGCAAGCATTGACCGAAAAACGCCCAGAATATGCGGCCAGACATGAAACCGTAATTTCCATCTTGACAACGCTCGGCCACATGTTGCAATACCTTTTAAAATGTATTTAGAATGAAGTGTTTGGGAAGTTTTGCCTCAACCGCTTTATAGTACAGACCGTGTCCCGTCCGACTACTAGTTGTTTCGATCGATGCAAAACGTTCTCCCTGGGATACACTACTTCACTTTGGAACAAAGTATCCGATATTGGTTTGATTCGTTCTTGGCCTCAAAATATGAGTTATTTTGGCTCGGAATCCGTATATTGCCAGAAAGATAGGAAAAGGTCATAGCTAACAATGGACAATACTTTGAATACATTTATATTGTACAAATGTTTCAAAATGAAAGCTAAACATTTAAAAAAAATCATCATACATCCAATAATTTTTTTAATTTTAAGACAAAAAAATTTTTTGGTTGAAAAAAAAAAAATCGGATTAAAAAAAATATATTTCCCATTGTAGATCCGACTTCTTATGGCGTTATATACGTCGTTGCAAAGGTCTTTGAAATATCTATCATTAGATATCCATATTGTCCATTGTTATTAAAGACTTAATAATTCAGATATAGATAAAAAATAGGTAAAAAATAGAGGTTGTCGTAGTTGTTTTTTACCCTTATGTCTAGGGCGATTTTATCGATTTTATATAGCAACCGAACCGGCTCTATAGCGGATATATTGATGTATAAATCACGTATAAAGTTATTTGGGGGCTACGGAATATTTATTTCAACATACAGACGGACATGGCTATATCGAGTCCGCTATCTATAACAATCCAGAATATATATACTTTGTGGGGTCGCAAATGAAAAATGTAGAAATTATAAATGGAATGACAAACTTATATATAGCCTTGTCACTCATGGTGAAGGGCATAGATGACAACTAGATAACTGAGAGCCAAAAACCTATGTCTGTTGTCAAAAACCTTATTCATGAGAATGTATTGCATGTATTTTGTTATTGTATCACCCGTATGTGTGAAAAGAGAGTAATTTATTCCATTGATGTTTCACTCTTCTTCCGTTCTATGCGTTTATTCTATGGTGAAGGGTATAAATATAAACGAAAACGGAAATACATTTTTTCATATATAACCCTAAATTTCAATTATATCAGTCACATTCTGAATTTTATATATGGGGCATTTCACGTCAAGTGAACCAACTTTTGAAATCGATGTTTTTGCACCAATGTTAGTTCTATTGGATAGTAATTCGGACACAATTTTTCAACAAGATCGGTCAAGAACTCTCTGAGTTATAGGAGGTCAAAATTTGACATTTTGGCCAAACAGGTGTTTTTTCTTATCCATATAACTTATTACCTATTGTTCTTAGCAAAATGTGTCCCAAATAGTTTAGATAGCTATTTCTTCAATATTTCGAAAAAAAAAAAAAATAAAAAATTTTTGTATTTTTTTTTGCCAAAATCAAAAACTTTTTTGACTTTTTTTCAAAATGGCCCCTTTTTATTTTTTTTTCTCAAAAGAAAGCTTAGATATTTTCCTTGAAGACCTATTTGGTCTCTTAGTGGGATGCGAGTGGGATATCTATCAAAACAATTAATTTTACATTCACATTCATTTTAGTCACATTCAGAATTTTATATATGTTTTTATTAAAAAACTTTTTAATACATAGTGCAATGACTCATATTAAAGAAACATTTTTGGATGATGGCTTCATTGAGATAACCTTTGACTTTGGACCATTTTTAAAGCTATTTTCTTTTTAACGAGAAATGGATTTCTAGAAAAAAAATGTACGATTCATTAGCTTCAAAAATTATCAAAAAGAATCTGGCTAACAGTTCTGAAGTTATTTGCAGTTTTGCTTTAGATATTTTGCACGAACTTCGAAATTTCGGAGAACTTTAAATTTTATAAGGCCATGGAAAACATGTATACCAAATATTATAGAATTCAGAAGTGTAAAGGTTCAAAATTGATTTTTTAACGATATCTTTTCTTACTCTATTGTTATTAAAAGTCTAACAACTGTCTTAATTATAATAGTGAATTTCTTACATAGCTGTTATTATTAATTATGTACTAAATCAACAAAAAACTGCAATTTATATTGGATTATTAAAAAATATATATATGAATATTAAATGCAGAAACATTCTTAAGATGCAAAATTTTTGTTATGTACATGATGAAAGGTGTTAATTATGAAACAATTTTGATAGGGAATTACTAATGACTATTAGAGAAACCAGGGTTATTAGAAGAAACAAACTTACCACATGAGCTGGTTTCTTTTTATTATTATTATGATTTATTTTAACAATAAATGTTTAAGTCAAAAAAAGCAATTAACAGAAAAACAGTATTTTTAAAGACAAACGCCAAGAAAATTAAATGAATAATTTAAAGACTTACCACTGGTAAAGGTGGTCTAGCTAAAGCACCTGCAGGTGACTTTTGGGTCGATGGAGTATTTTGACCCGAAGAACAGCCACCACTGCCATTATTTATAGCAGCAGCATTAACACCGCCACCAGCTTCGTGTATAGTTTCGGGATTTTGAAAGGTGTAAACAGTTAAAGGAGGCCTTTGATGGCCTTTTTCATAGGCTGAAGAGATAGTGTGTGGTCGCTCAGAGGCGTTAGATGGTAAATCAACCGTGTCTTGGGAATGTGTTGGCCAAGTGGTAACAGCGTGTGAAGGATTATTGATAGAAGAAGCCTAAAAGAAGAATCGTACAATTTTAGAAAATTTCCTTAAAGTTAAAGGTAAAAATGGAAGATAAAAATAGATAGCCATTTAAGAATGATAGATAACACAAGCCAATAAAAGAAGTTTAATAAATGATAAAAAAAAAAATAAATGAATCAAATCAAACAACCTGTGTTGTTAAAGCTGGTGATGAGCAAAAGCCACTATCACTGGATTCGCCTGGTTTTAAGCGTATAGAAGGCGAAATTAACTAAAAAAAGAAAAGAAAAACACAACAACAAAACATAATAAAACAAACAAAAAAATACAACAACAAAGCAATTTTAAACACATCCAAACTGAAAAAAAATGTGTTCAAACAAAATATTCTTATTGCTTACCTGTGACAAAGATCTAGGATAATGAGGATGTCCGGGTGAATTGCTAGAACCACTACTATTCATGGAACTAATAGAACACACTGAAGACTTGCGAGAACCCAAGGAATTTGAACAACCACCCTGGGATAGTGAGCCGCCTCCGCCAGCACTGGCACTTGGTGATTCAGGATATAAAGTTATAGAAGCTTTAGCATCATGTATCAATTCCTCACTGGCAGCTGGTAAGACTTGAGGTTCCTTAGTAACCAAAGCAATAGATTGCATTGCCTCCTACAAAAAAAGAGAAATATAAAATACAATTGTTTGGTAATTTAAATTTAGGTTCTCTTTTATTACGATATAACAAATTCTTTATAAACATAGATTCGAATTTTTGTATTCAATTTTAGCTTAATTCACTTAAATCTTAATTCGGAATTAAAACATTTTAGCAATTCATTATATAAATTCAATCCAGAAATCTTAATTCTTTAGTTACTTTCAAACGCTTTTATTTAAATAGAATTTTTGATTAAACAGTTAAAGAAAACTTGAATTGTTCAATAAGGAATTAATCCTAATAGGAATGAATTCAATACATTTGGAGAACTAAGGAATTAAGACAATGAATTAATTTTAGCTGAATGCTTTAATTAAATTGTTAAGAGGATATATTTATATTTATATTTATTTTGATTTTGAATTCTTTCGAACCTTTGATTATAAATCAATACAAAACTTACTTGTAAATGACCCAATTCCGACATAACCTCACATTCTTCCTTAACAACAGGCTGCAGCATGTGTACAAAACTGCAATAGCGCATACGTTCCTCAATCATGGCAGATCGTAAGGATTTCTTTTCCACTTCCTCCAATTCAGCACGTCGCAATGTCACATCTTGCATGTGAGAGTCCATTAGCGACTGCAATGTATCCGATTGTCCTTTACGGGCTTTTTTCTGTAAACGTAGCGTATCCGTAGAACGTTTTTTCAATTCAGTGCGACAACGTTTATATTCTTTGGCATGTTCCTTATCTATAGTAGCTACAGAACGTTTCCAGTCTTCTAATTTATCCTAGAAATTTACAAAAGCAAATATAAGTCACTTAACAAAAAAACAAAAAATGCATCATCAAAGGCAATAGTAGTTTAGCAACATCAAAAGAAAGTATTTATAGTATAAGTAAAAATAAAATTCAACTCACTTGCAATGGTTGTACCAGACAGTCCATTATAGCAGCTGTAAATGTTTTAAGGCGTGTTTCAACCGCCTTGTGTCTTAAACAAACTCTGGTTAAAGCAGTACCAATCTCTTTTGAAGCTCCTGTAATTAAAAAAGAAAAGGAAAATTGTTTATTAAACATTTTTTCTAGCTAGTTTTTTGGTGTATGCTTGTTAAAAATTAATAAAAATAAGAAAAATATGTATTAATAGTTTATTTTTTTCTCTCTTTATTTTCATCTCATCTACATACATGATTTTTAAGTTTTTTTTTTTTTTGTAAAATAAACCGTGTGAAAGTATCAGCGAAAGAAGGAATGAATGAAAGACAGCTAAAAGATATGTGTAATCAATTTAATATGCATGCTCTTGGGACTGGGTCAAGAACCAGTCTACCATGTATAACTTATAAAATGAGAGTAATAGGTCTGCTTGCTAAAACAAAACATGGCTTGCTTTGAAACAAGTTTTGTCATTAACTGTTTTTATATTTTTTTCCATGTTCTTCTAAAGGTTTATTTTTTTTTGTTTGGATTCTTAGACAGAAATTGTCTTTGCATAAAGTTGCTGTTAATGAGTTTGACTATATGTAGATAATGTTGTCAACAGTTATTAGAAAAAGAAAAGATTTTTAAGATAATGGTTTGGAAAAGGAGGAAAAGGAGGACATTAACTGAATAAGTTATAGGGTTGCCAAACGGGACTGGATTTATCAATACCGGGATTCGGAAGTTTTGCTTTACTTCTTTCATTTGAAAAAAGTGCAATTGCAACGCACCGCTGCTGATTCTGTTGTTCCGTGTGATAACTCTGTTCCTTTTTTCGATAGGAATTTCCATATTATGATCCCGAATAGGGATTTATGGCAACGCGGACTATTCCCTCTGCTGATGTCATATGGATATACACTGATGGCTCTAACTAGTGTAATATGGTCGGTGGAGGTTTATATAGACTTTGGGATAAAATCCTACTTTAGGCTACCTAACTTCTGTACTGCTCTACAGGCGGAAATTACTGCCATTAAACATGCATCCAACTGGCTGAGGTATTATCGAATATCTGGTGATATATATATATTTACTGACAGCAGGGCTGCCGTTAACGGAATAGCGGGTGTCTTCACGACATCTAGGTTAACCGAGGTATGCCGGCTATCCCTAAATGAGATAGCGAGACATTCTAGGATAACGCTTATATGGGTCCCTGGACCCGATGGAAATCAGGGTAATTGTAAAGCAGATGATTTGGCCAAAAGGGGTGCGATGATGAGTGAGGAGGCGATTGATCTCTTTGCAAGATGGCTGTTCAGCAGAAACTATATGAGACTGCACAAAACAGGTGGACTAATGAACCTTCCTGTGCTACAGCGAGGTCGACTTGGCCCGTATATGATGCCAGCAGGACGAATCTACTTATAGAATACCATCGTGAGCAAATAAGGCTAATTGTCTCCTTTATTACAGAACACTGTGTAATCGGGACACATTTTAGAAGACTGGGCCTACGGTACAAGCTGTCACAATGAAGTAGAGGAAGAGACTGTGTATAACCTTTTCTGACAATGCCTGGCTCTGACATAGCTGAGGGAACGCATCCTCGGAATTCCATTCCTATTATGCTTGAATGAACTATCAAGGATGAATCTTAGACGAATCTAATCCTTCATCAGGGAATATGATTAGTTTAACTCGGAGACAACGAAAGTATTGTAAATATCCTGCTGTTTACCCCTTGGATATCACAATGGGATTTGATTTGAATGGACCTAAGTGAGCTGCTTAACGAGTGGCTGCCCATCGAACCTAACCTAGCACACCGATGGCTCACCGAAGCTTATGGTGAATGTGCTCCATCGGTTTCAACGTGCGAGAGATGGATTGCGCGGTTCAGAAGTGGTAATTATGACATAGCTAAGGCCAGCAAAAAGGTTTGAAGACCAAGGAGGAGGCATTACTCCATGAAGATTGTTGTTGGATGCTACTCATTTACCAATTTCAAAATGTTTGCGAGCAGTAGGATTCATCCAAAAGCAGGGAAATTTTATACCTTGAGACCTTGAAAGACAATTTTGCATGTTCGAAAACATGTTTGAACGCTATAAAAGAAAATAATTTTTTCACCGAATCATTACTTGCGATGAAAAATGGATTCATTACAGTAACCCAAAGCGTAAGAGATCGCATATGAAGCTCGGCCAACCAGCCGAATCGACACCAAAGTTAAATATCCATGGCGCTAAGGAAATGCTCTGTATTTGGTGGGACCAAAAGGTCCGACACAATAGCTAAATATCCATGGCGCTAAGGTAATGCCGTCTATTTGGTAGCACCATAAGGGCCCTATCTATTATGAGCTGCTGTAATCTGGCCAGATCATCACAGGGAACCTATACCGAACTCAATTGATTCGTTTGAAGCGAGCATTTTCTGAAAAACGCTCAGAATATGCGGCCACACATGAAACCGTAATATTCCATCACGACAACGCTAGGCCACTTGAAAACTATTTATAATGAAGTGGTTGGGAAGTTTTGCCTCACCCGCCTTATAGTCCAGACTGTGCCCGTCCGACTACTATTTGTTTCGATCGATGCAGAACGCTCTCTCTGGAACAGAGTATCCTTGCCTTTTTGAAAGCAACACAGGTTTTTGTATAAAAAAATATTTTATTTTTAGTTTCCTTTGAGCTCTATGAACTTTGTCCAACGTTTCTACAATTTGTTTATCCCTTCCAAAAAATAAGATTTCTCGAGGTCATAAAAAAGGTATTTTATGTGAGATGATTTCATCGTTGGAGTCAATTCTCTTTTCGCCGAGACATTTTTTCTGGTTTGGAAACTCGGTCACTCGGTGCTAAGTACGGAGAATAGGGCGGTAAAGGTAGCATTTCGTAGCCTAATTCATGGATTTTTGCCATGGAAACTGCACATGAGTGTACACTTTTGTGCACCCGATTGTGAGCAAACGCGGCAGCCATCTAGCAGAAAGCTTTCTCATACCCAAGTGATCATTAACAATTGACACCACTGAGCCATTTGAGATGCCTACGGCTTCCTCTATTTCTCGCACTTTCAATCTCCGATCGGCCAACAGCATATCGTGATTTTCGGGGCGTACATAACACTCGACATCCAATTTTTTCAATTTCTTTTCAAGTCTGCTATAAAACGCTGTCAAACACAAACTAAATGACGCAGCTTGTTCAAATTTTGACAGGAGTCAGCTGTCAGATGCCTGTTCAAAAAGTCGAGAATTTAATGACCCACCCTTGTATTTATTACAAATGAAATGTAAAGTAAAGAATGAATTTTACTGAAATAATATTCTCAGTATTTACAATATTAAAAAAAAAAATAGTTTTCTTTAATTAAATAAATAGTTTAAAATCGTGATTATAAAATGTAAAAAACCATATGATATTGTATGATAATACAAACCACAGGTCAAAAATTAGGCCACAAATAAAATCAATTTCAAAATTACCTGTCATTAGTCTAAATTAAATAAACAAGTGTCTGACTATAACAACCAGTATTTATTTTAAATAATGTAAAAATTTGTTTATCTAATGTTGTTTTCTTATCACTTCAAAATGGGAAATAATTTACAATTTACAAATGGAATAACTAAGTAAAAATAAACAAACCAACACCAAACAACATTTTCCTACCACAAAAAAAAAAAAACTCTAAAATGTTTCCAAAAATAAAAAAAAAAAATACAAAATTTAAGACCATTAACAGCCACAAAAACTGTGGCATTAATGTTAAAGAATTTTGCAACAACATGTTGCTTGCTTCAAAACAAACAAACAACAAAACCAAATAAAGTATGGTTTTCACTTATATTTATATACATATAAAATAAAGAAGAAAAATCAACAAAAATTATATGAACATTTTCCAAACTAAATTATAATAAAATAAAAAATAAAAAAAAACTGTTGCATAATTTTTTTTCCTCCCATCAACAACAACAAACACCCCACAAGACATTTAAACAGCAACAAATAGATTTTTGTAACAAAAAAATGCAAAAAATATATCACAGATTGTAGAAATTCTTTGTTTGGTTTTTCTTTTCAAAGAAAATTCAAATGGAAAATCACGAAAATCTAAACAATCGCAGCAAAAAAATAAAACGAAGCATAAACTGTGAAAAGTTATAGAAGAAGCAGATGAAGACGAAGGAAGAAAAGTGTAGAACCAAATCAGATCACTGACCGCAAATGACTTATGTAAATATAGAGGAAGAAATAACAACAAACATTTTACTACAATCAACAATGGCAGCAACATTTATCACACATAAGGAGTGAGATCGAACAATTCTTAACTTCAATTTCCATGCTCTGTTTTTGGATTCTAAATTTTCAGCAGAGTTCCTGTCAGTAACTTTTTGAGCCTTGTATGTTTTAAAACCTGCATTAGCTTTAACTTTTCGTACCAAATAGTCCGAGCACTGAGCTAATCGGGCTGCTTTCCTACCGGATGTGTTGGGAGCTCTTTTGAAAATGCTTTATATTTTTTTGGCTTTAGAAACATCATGTGGACCATTCCTTCTACCTGAACCAGGGTTTCTGTCAACGGACAAGTTCTCCCGGTACTGTTTAATAACATTGGAAACAGTTTGACGGCAGACCTTTGAATGCTTGGCCAACTTTTTGTAGGACCAAGTTGGGTTTTGTTGAAAATATTTAATAATTTTAGTACGCACTTTTTCCTGGTCACTTATTTTAATCAGATTAACAACAAATGAATATAATTGACATTAAACATAATAACTGACATGTTTTACAAAGATAATTTGATCAAACAAAAAAATCAAATAATTCTTGGATTAAAAGTTTTAATGAAAAACGTGTGTTAAGAATTTTTCGATCTCAGTCCTTACTCTACATACAATTTGTATTCTTCATGTGTTACAGATTAAAAGATTCGTGGATGGTTTGATAACTGACTTATGGCGTTTTCAAAATGTTGCCAACATATTTTGTACCATTTATTAAAAGTTACCCATACCCTCATAATGAGTTACATTTTCAACGATCACAATAGAACAAAAACCATTATCATTTTTGCAATTTTCTTTTATGTAGCTTATAAATATTCGAAAACTATACTTTTTGCTAGAATTTTAACACTTTTAATCAAAAAATACAAAAACTATTTCATTAACACTTCACGATCATCAAAAACAATTACAAGAAAACCTGTTTGAAAATTGCTGCCTTTCTAGTCATTTGATAAAATTGAGGGTGAAACAACATGTAGCATATTTTTGGTGTTTTAGGGCAGCATTTTTTTTACCAGCACTCAGTACCAGCACAATAAGTGGATGCATTGTGTTGGAACTATGAAATTAGGTATGGGAGGATAGAGGAAGTAGTGGACATTTGATTTGAATGTTCCTATATTGGACAGTACGGCACAGTGGCTGTTAAATTCCACATTAGGACAGTACGGCTAAAGAACGAATTTCCCCTGCAATGTGTTGTGCGATCCACTGTCCAGTCGACAACGAATTGATGAGCCCTTGCCGAAGGCAGTATACTGCGTTAAAAACTACGGATTTCAGCAGAGCACATACCATTGTAGTATCTGTAGAACAGTGAAACACAACCCACATTGCGACGATGTTCCAGTGTGTCAATAGAGCTGGACACCCTACTGTCACCGATAAGCATCCAAAATATACCTCGAAGCACTTCAATGCTTCTTTCAACTCTTGAAAAATGTGTTCTGTCCAGCGGACATCGCACTGAATACTCCTGCCTGGAACATCAAGAGCTTCTGATTTGTTAATATCTACACCACCCAAACGCAGAGAAAAAATATAGTTGTGCATGTTTACAGTAACCATTTCCATATTTTTAAAAGTTTTTTAACAATATTATAGTCACAGCAACTATTTATATGATTGTGGTAACAATAATATGGTTAATTTACTATTCACATGATTGTATCAATCATATATATGGTTATAGTAAACATGTATATGTTTGTTACAACCATTTTTATGGTTAAAGTTTTACCATATTATGTTGCTCTCGACTAATTGATATCATAATCTGAGAACAACATATTATGATATAAAGATTCATCATAACAATGGTTGTCACAAACATATACTTGTTTACTGTAACCATATATATGATTGATACAATCGTGTGAATTGTATAACAATTTGTATTGTGCCACACTCAATCGAACGTCTTAAAAATATCGAGAGCGGAACGATGAATGGAACGACACCAAGGCTAGCAAGATTCCCGTAGAACGTCCTCTACAAAAGTCATACTGCCAGTCGCTGAGTAAATAGTTGGACTCTAAATATTTAACAAGATGGGTTTCTAGCCTCTCCCTTTTTAGGAATTGGCGTTACATTATCAACCTTCCAACATACAGGAAATTTGCGGCACGGTATAAAGTTCTGAAAAGGTTAGCTAATGGACGAACTAGCGTCGAAGAACACTGCTTAAAAACCTTTTTAAATGCGCGAGCGCAAAATAATATATGTGGTTGATTGCTTTTGGGTATGATCGAATTATTTGCAAATAATTCAGCCAAAAGGTTAGCTAGCTTAAATTAAATCAAACTATTTATCACGTTATACAATTTATATGATAAAAAAAGCTTGTGGTGATATTTTCCTGATGCTAGGCTCAGCTTTTATATAAATATAAATTGTATAATGTAATAAATAGTTTAATTTAATTTAAAGTATATTTTCTTATTTTAAGAGCACAAAAATGTATTAAAATTTTTCGAATTTAAATTCGAATTTTCGAATATATCTTAAAAATCTTATATTCTGAAACAACATTGAAAATACTTTAAAATTCCTGAAATTTTTTTTTTTTTTTTTGTAAATTTTAGGTTCGAATTTGGAAAATGTAAGAAATTGGCGTCAAATAAAGCTAAGATTATTTTTTTAAGAATCCTCACAATTTAGAGATTATTTTAACAGTTTTAAAACATTTTCGAACATAAGTTCGAATTTATTTTCGAACATAATATTGCATTGTCATTAAGATTACGCATGAGCTAGAGATTATTTTAACAGCTTTAAATTTTTTTTCAAACATAACTTCGAATTTTGAGTTTTCATTTCAAATTTAAAAGTTTTTTTTTTAAATATTTAAGTTCGAAATGGGAAAATGTAAGAAGTTGGCTTCAATTAAAGCTAACATTATTTTTTCAAGATTCCTGATGATTAACAGATTACTTTAGCAGCTTTCAAAAATGTTCGAACATATGTTCGAATTTATTTTCGAACATAATATAGTATTGTCATTAGGATTATGCATGATCTAGCAATTATTTTAACAGCTTTCAAATTTTTTTCGAACATAACTTCGAATTTTCGATTTTCAATTTCGAATTGTCGAACATAATTGACATCAGCGACCGAATTACTGCATTCGATATATGTTAAATTGTTCGTAATTTTCTTACTCGAGATTATGGCATGGTAATTTTCGTAATTTTCTGAAAATTTTAATTATTTCTTTGAAAATGTTAAAAATTGGCGGTAAATAAAGCTTAAATAATTTTTGAAGAATCCCCATGATTTAGAGATTATTTTAACAGCTTTAAAAAATGTTTGAACGAATTTTCGAATTTATTTTCGAAAATAATATTGTGTTGTCATTAGGATTATTAATGATCTAGAAATTATTTTAACAGCTTTAAAATTATTTTCAAACATAACTTCGAATTTTCGATTTTCAATTTCGAATTGTCGAACATAATATTGCATTGACATCATAGACGAATTAGCGCATTCATAATTTTCTTACTCGAGATTATGGCATTCGATATCGAGCAACACATGTAGTACATTTTATTATAATTTAGATATCGAAATCTTAAATGATAGCTAATTCGAAAATTCGGCACCAGGTATTAGCATGAATGCCAAATTTTAGCCTATTTTAGCTAGGACAACTGGTTCAACATTAAAAATTTTACTACAAAAAAAAAAAAAAAAAACTAATAAAGAAACAAAGATTGCAAAAATTAATGAATTCGCTCGAATTTCGAATTATAAAAGCACCCTCGTATTTCATGGTGCAAATTAAAAACATTTTTTAAATTGTTCAACAATATAAAACCAAATTTTAAATTTTACTACTTGTATCACACAAAAACTACTACACAAACTACTCGTTTAGAATATTTCAGAGTTTATATTATTTTTATTTTTTGTTTGTTTATATTACAATTTGAACTTACCTCTTGAATTTGTTGCTGCGTCTGCGATTTTTTGGAAAGCATCCAAATATGCTGCTATAGCTTGTATGGCCGCACTGTAAATACAAAAAACAAAAGTAAATAAATTAACAAAATTAAAAAAATATATAGAATGAAAAAACATGATGGCATCATAAAAAAAAAACTATGTTAAATTTTAACAAACAAACACAGTCTGGCTAAAATTAAGGAAATAATGTAATCATGCGGCTATAACACATTTGAACTTCGTTAACATTTTCTTTATGTCTCTTTTATGGTTTTGGGTTTTTTTATACTTTAAACTAAATATATACATTTTGTGTGTTTTCTGGCTTGTAGTTTTGGGATGCTCCAGCAATTTAGAATGTATTTATTGTTGGTTTTAGTGTAAAGCTCTAATACATAAAATGTTTTAAGAAATTAGCATTATTTGGTGGTGTATTTTATACACTTTTATATTTTGGAAAATATGGAGAATTTTATGCTACTTTACCCAGCACAGTATGTGAACAAAATAAGGTCTTTAAATGTTTTAATGCATTTTATGTCTAATTGTTTTTGTATTCAATTTTGTTAATTAAGTTTAAAAAACATTTACTGATTTATGTCTAGATTTAATGTTAAATTTAGCATTACTGCATATTACATCGTGCAACAGAAATTTTTACACATGGAAAGATCTATATATGTGGAAGAAGAGACCATACATAGTAACACAACGTACTCGGTTTGCTTGATCGGGTCAGATATCCTTTTAAAAGAACTTTAAAATTTCAAGAGTTGAACAATTTTTAAAAAAATATTTAAAATAAATATATAAATATTTAATCCCAAAATTATTATAAAACAAAAGCTAAGAAGTTCAGGAGTCTAAAGAAATAATACCAATACCGGTTTTCTCAGGCCGAAACCGAACCGATCTAATCTAATTTTTCGACTTTTATTGAATTGTTAAAGGCTAAGATCGAGGCTATGAAGTAATTTGGCATAATAACACACTTTTTTGGGATGAATTCAGTTTTATTGATGCGGTCACCAAACCGATACTATTTTATGTTATGTCTGTCTGATGGAAAGTACTAAACAAGGGCTCGAAGTGTGTAATCTTTGAGATGGCCCTGTTATCAGGAGCTCTACGTACGACTGCAGCAAATTAGCTTCTTACGTTACTGGATTCCGGTGGAACTAATGTCCAGGAAATATGCATTGAACACGGCCTTTTGGCTAAGCACGACGCATGAAAGCATGGATCGTATGGTCATGTTAGTGTTATAGGAATCATACAGAATCTACTCTCCCAGACCCTCCTTCTCGATAAACTTATGTTTTTCAATTCCGAATTAGTGTAGGGTCCCTCGCCTTTAGTGTAGGGTCGCTCGTCTTGATACGATTAGTTTAGGATGTCTCTAAAAAAGGGGATCGTGTTGGAATTTGGGATAAATATGTCGGAATGGTTGTGTTATTCTTCATCGGCTATTTATATATTTATACGGAGAGTCATATTTATACGAAGAGTCATGCTGCAATAAAGTCTCTGGCCAGGAATACCAGGCATCCTTGAATAGGATAGCGAGACATTTGAGAGTAGAACCCACATTGATGCGTGGAATCAACTATGTTCCTGATGACCTGGCCTATGGGACATGTCGCATTAAAGGCACTCACTAGGAGCTTACTCATATAAGAAGCTTAAGCCAGGGAAGCCTACAATTGAGCAAAATGAAGACGGCGATCACCAGATCCTCTAAATTTGGCAATCATGCGAGAAGACTTGGATTGCCCTACAATGATTTTTGCAGGTGTTGTCACAATGATAATATTTTAGATTCTTTGTGATTTCACTAGGCACTAGGAAATCTACTTAATAGGTTTCTAGGACACTGTTCCTTCGACAGTCTCTCTTGATTATAAGACATGAAGTTAGAGAGTATTGATGCCTTTATTGTAATAGCAATTAGTTACCGTGACCGGACATATGAATCCCCTCGGGTGATTTCAAATCAAACAATAGACTTGGAATTAAAAATGTTCTCCTCCTTATTCACATCTGAAAATGTTAACTAAACGTCTAATACGTCACTATATTCTATGTCTTAACTCTTCCCTTTCAACTCTATATCTCGCTCCATTTCATCTCTTTTCAGAATCCCCTCGGGTAATCTCAAATCCGTCAAAAGACATGGAACTTAAATTTTTCTCCTCATCTGACAATTTTAACTCAACCTCTAATACGTCATTATATTCTAAGTATGCCTCAACTCTTCCTCTTCATCTCTGCCTCTCTCTCCATTTCTTCTCTTTTTAGGCAACATAAAGGGACCAACTGAATGTACCCAAAAAAATAAGTAAGAGAGCTATATTTGGCTGTGCCGAATCTTATACCCTTCACCAAATTATACGTTAATAATTTTTTCAAAATTATTTTTCATATTATTTTTTCCGAAATTGTTTTTTTATTTTAAAATTTTTTTTCAAAATTTTGTTTTTTAATTTTTCAAAAATAGGCCAAAAATCGAGGTTGTCCCGGTTTTTTCCTTATATCTCAGCCATTTGTGGCCGATTTTCTCGATTTTAAATAGCGACCGAGCCGGAAGAATTCCCGATATATTGATGTACGGAAAGTTTATTTCAAAATACAGACGGACAGACGGACATGGCTTCATCAGTATTTTTCAGTTGTTTCTGGTTTGTTCATGTAAGCCCGGTCATCATCAAATGACCCCAGAGAAAATAGACCAGCGGCGTTAAATCACAAGAAAAACAAGGAAAATTTCTCATTGTTGGTCGGTTGTGAAGCTTGTGGATCCGTTTTGCTGAAACAGAAATCACTGATGTCAACGTTAGGAAAATGTGGTCACAACAAATTAGGCATCAGCTCCTTTCAAGTAGTTTAATTTCGAGGAAAATCTGCTCGAATTTTACAATAAAATTTTAAATAAATGTCAAAAAATTACAACTAAATTTTTGACATTTCATAATTTGATAGCCTATACATAACCTCAAATTTGCCTCATCATTTACCTAGATCACATAGTTGTAAAAAAAAGTTATTGATTTGGCAGCAGTAATATCATGTAATACTTCTGTGCAATCGGGTTTTTGTGCAGGCCATAAATTGCTCAGAGCTTCCGGTTGTACTGATTTTTGTTCGTGATACCTCGCCTCAAAATTCAAAATATTTTTTGTCTGGTTTATAACAAAAACTTACCGTAAACAAGCATGTAATTTACTGGCCTTAGCAACGAAATCCTCCCATAGTGGTGAGGTGTTCTGTAAATAAAATAAAAGATAAAGAATACAATTATTATCATTATTCCATAAAGAGCACTACAAATTATTAATAAAAACAAGTTTAGATTATAAAAAAAATGTTTCTCATTACAATAATATGCATTTATACATTTATTAATTAATTTAAGTATAAGCGTACGACCACTTGTCGAATTTGTTTTATAGTGACACGTAAAGTGGCTTATAAAAATAATGAAATGAAATATGCAACAATAAAAAAAATAACTAAAAAAAATAAAAAATCATGATGATAATAATAATGATGCTTGTCACATTATTTTAAAATGATATGTAAATTTTCAGTTGCCACTGATGTTGCAGCTGAAAATGTGTTGTTGTTGTTGTTTTGTTGTGCCGCTGCTGCTGTACCCAATTGCGCAATGAATCATGTTAGGCTGACACCAATTTCAACAACAGAGAGTGAAAGAGCAATACAAAAAAATGTTAAGAAAAAAAAATTGTAAATTAAAAAAAAAGAAAAATTGTATAAAGTCGGTGAATCTTAATAAATGGTAAAATGTTGCATGACAAGCCGTGGATGCAGCAGCAATAAACAAACAACTTCAACATCATACATAACAATTTTTGTAGTTTTTTTTCTTCTTTTGCATACAAACTTACTTACATTGACAATTCATCACGTTTTAACGAGATTTAAAGAAATAAATCTTCTTTTTTTTTAATACAAAGATACGCACATTTACATACAAGTGCTAAATTGAAACGAAAATGTATTGCCTACTTTTGTGTTTGAATAAATGGATCAAAAAATTAAAGCATACATATAGGTTATCAACTTTTATAATTAATTTGTAGAAATATGTAATTACTACCTTTCTGAGAATTGCATTTGCATTATGAAGGCATTTTGATACCCTTCACCATGAGTGGCAAGTTTGTCATTCCGTTTGTAATTTCTATATTTTTCATTTGCGACCCACAAAGGATCGCGATAGATAGCGAATACGATATATGTCTGTACGTAGCCATCAAATAACTTACATGCATGATTCATACATCAATATACCGGGAATTCTTCCGGCTCGGTTGCTATTTAAACTCGAGATAATCGGCTCACAAATGGCTGATATATAAGAAAAAAACCAGGACAACCTCGATTTTTGATCTATATCTGGATTACTAAGTGATTAATATATACAATATCGATATCCAATAATAGATACTTCAAAGACCTTTGCAACTGCGTATATAAGTCGGACCTACAATTGGTCAAAATCGGGAAAAAATATTTTTTACTCCGAATTTTTTTTTTCACAAAAATCATTTTTTTATAACATTTTTTTCACAAATAAATTTAAAAAAATGTTTAAAAATTTAAAAAAAAAATTTTTAAAATTGTTTTCAAATAAAATTTTTAAAAATTAAAAAAAAAAAATTTCAAAATTTTTCTTTTTATAAAATTTTGTTCGTTAACAAATTCGAAAAAAAATTTTTTTTTAAATTTTGTTTACCTAAAAATATTTAAAATTTTCATATTAAAGTATAATTTGTTGAAGGGTATATAAGATTCGAAACAGCCGAATATAACTCTCTTATTTGTTAAAGTACTCGAATGTATGTATATATTTCATAAATTTCTTCATATTTTTATCCCTTAAATTTAATACTTTGCCTTCTCCCATGATGACAATTTACTTATTTTTGCATAAACAAAGTTTTTAGCAAGTCAAAGTAGTATTTATTTAAGCCATTTTTCTGGGAAGCCTTTTTTTTTTGTTCATGATTATAAATTATAATATTTTCATCCACAACGAATATTTAGTCAGATTTAAGCTATTTATTGCCATAAATTGTTATGTATTTTACTAAGCAAATATATTTTTTTTTAACTTAAAATAATATTCATGACATTTTTCTTGGAAGCGAAAGAAAAGAAACACAAATCTCAAAAAAAAAAAAAAAAAATCCCACTAACATCATTATGTGTCAAGGATAACGATTTAGCAAAATGAAAACAATTTGTCAACAACTTTTCATAACAATGCCATTAAAAAAAAGGAGAAAAATAAGAAATACATATCAGTATTAAAGGGATTTAAATATTTTATAGGATAAAAATGAGAGTACAAAACAATTTAAAGTTGATTTTTAGGGTCCAAAAGATAATTTTATTTAAAGTAGTCGTTAATACAACAGATTAGATATCCAATAAAGTAAAGCAGTAGCAATTATAATTATTATTTGTTTAAACATGACATCATTAATTTAAGTTTCAGTAACATTGATTTAAACAATTATGAGAACATAGAAAATAGAGCAGAAAAAAAATGGTTTAATCATCAAAATGATCAACATTTATAATAATTAGCAAATTTTGGGTAAAATTTTATGTTTTTCAGACCGAAACGTTTCAAGTTAGTTATTCTATTTTCGAGCATGTTTCAATCAAGCTCATTTTTAGGTTTTCCTACAGCACCCACTTTACATTACGGACTCCATTAATCTTGTTTTTTTCACCTTTAAATGCCAACATTTTTTGAAGGAGCAGTATGCTTAGATCATAGATAAATACACATAGATCGGAAACTCTCCTGTCAAAGATCTAACTTAGTTGTCAAAAACCTAAGTAGTGAGAATGTATTAGAAGAAAAAAACTATTGGTCAATTCACAAGGTCTCTTATCATGTCATATTGTCATAATGTTCTAATATCTAATGATCTTAAAAAAATCAAAAAATTCATCGGTGTTTACTCACTTTCTGGTCCGGTTGCTATTTCAAATCGGGAAAATGACTGAGATATACATATATAAAAGAACACGATTTTCCTGTTTTAGATATTTTATCTATATTTGCATAAATCTTGAATACCAAGTCATGAACATAGACAATTTGGATATCAAATTAAAAGAATTTCAAAGACCTTTCCAATGTCATGAACAAAGACAATATGCATATCAATTTAAAGACATTTCCAGTGATGTATATCACGTCTTAGAAATTCGGATTCACAAAATAGTCCAATTCGAAAAAAACTGTCCAAAATGTTTCTTCACAATATTGTATTGCAGCGCATTGCCTTACTCTTAGAGCACCTTTATTGGCCTCTGTTTCAATGTATTTAAGTTTAGATGCCATATCTTTATAGCTGTGTGAAAGGAGGCATATATCATCCGCATACTCCAGGCTGTCGATTTGTTGGTTAAGACCCCAGTTTATGCCTCTATTATCAGACATATGATTTGTTTTATTTTTCGGAGTATTGCGTCTCTGTGTTTAATTCTCTACGACTTGGGGTATATGAGTATTAACCATTTCTGATCTCTTACGTAAGTCAAATCTCAATGACAATGTAGTTGATGATTATGATGTTAGAAATTGATAAGTAAACTTTCGACAAAAAATATTTAATAAATTCCCTTTGAATCATACGCTTTATATACAATATATTATACATATCAAAGAAGTTATTCTGGCGAACATAGAATTATTATTTACTTTGTATAATTTTTAATTACCTTAAAATTTTGTTTGGCAATTAAATGCAAAAGCTTGATTTTTTTTTTTTTTTCGAAACAAAGTGTTAATGTTTGGTAATTAAAAAAAAGCTAAAATGTATTTTTTTATTAGCTTAATAATAAAACAAACCAAAAATAAAATAAAAATAAAAAATTTATACAATTTAAATTCTTCAACATTTCAATTATAAATTTAACCTTGAAATAGAATCTTAAAATGAAACACAATAAATAAACGTTCAAAAAGAAAACTGAAAACAAAATTTGAAAAGAATACTACTGTACTGTAATATCTGCCTTTCATTGCCAATTTAATAAATAATAAAAAATAAATTTGTAAAAAACGATCTGAAAAGAAACGCTTTTTTTCATTAAACAAAAAAAAAGAAAAAAAATCTTAAATGATGATGCCAACAATATGTATTTCAATTGTCTAAATCAAAGAGAATTTGTTGAATATTGTTTGTTGCTGCTGCTGCTGTGTTTTCGAAAGTTTTTCAAGTTTAGTTATCAATTTCGAACATCATAATCATAAACATCATCATCGACATTATTTTCTTTATTATCATTATAATGAACATCTTTGATTAAATAAATTCAATTTTGATTGATTGAAATTGTTGAATTATTAATTGACATAGTTGATTGCTTTTAATGGAGGAAGAATATGTGACCGGTCCGGTCCGGTCCGTAAGCTAAACATAAGTGCTTTATGCGCTCAATGCTTTTGATGATGTTAACAAATATTAAGCATAAATTAGATGTACAGACGGCAAATTAATTTACATGTGTTTAGTCAAGTGAATAAATACCCTACATACAAGACAATGGTTAATTCATTTAATTTATTATTGTAAATTCATTTCATTTGCTTCTACATAAGTTTTGTAACAGTAAATAACTTTAAATAAAGCACGATTCTGCTAATATGTTGATTACCATGAACATATACACATTCCATGCTTTGCAATAATGTTGCCCTATGCACTTTTTGGTGTTCTTTTCCCAAAAAATGCAAAACTATGAACGGGTAACCTGTTCAAATGTCATTTCTTGCCCCTCTTTTCTATTATGAGTTGAAAATTTTGCATTTTTACACAACTGGTAGAATCAATTTATTTGTAAAAGGAAAACAAGTCTATTGTAATAGCTTAAAATCTTTTAATGATTGTAAACCTTCTTCCAGAATTGCTGTAACCCTTATGTACTAAATTTTTATCAAACGAGAATGTACCCTCAGTTGTAGGGTACCATTTGTTCGTTTCAAACCTTTTTTTAAAATCTTTTTACGTTTAAAATCTTTCTATTTATTATCTCCACATAAATTAAGAATTACTGCGCCTTCGCTTAACAGTTTTCATTGATTTTTTATTTTTTTTATTTTACGTTTTTTTTTCCTTCAATGAAATAGAAGGGAGCGGAAAATGAAGATGGCATTTGAAAATGTCATGATAATGTTTTATTGTATAGCATTTGAAATTGTTACCAGGAAGTTTAATTAATATAAAACAATTAGATTAAATATAAATCGATAGATTGAAACAGAGAGATAGAGATATAAATTCATACAAATGTGTTGCATTAAACAATCAATGACCCTGTCCTTTGAACAAGGATTTTAAATGGAACAATTTGTAGAAAACTAAATAATAGGAAAAAAAAACAATAAATATTTAACCTTTATTGAAGTGAAAATGATAATATAATGATAAGGAGGCCCCAAAAAAAAGTTTTGGATGTTCCCAACAAAAATAAAATTTTAAATCATTCTAAGAACTAGTTTCTTACTTGTCAGTTAAACGTAGCTTAACAGGCTGTTATATTAAACCTGAAACATATTTAGCCGGGATTTAACCAATGATTGTGTTTCTCACTAATGGATTAATTTTGTTAGCATTGCCATACTTTTCAGTCAAATCACATGTGCTTTCCTCAAAATTGTTCATATATGGCAATACTTTAAATTCTCACCAATGATGCTCAGTTAAACCTAGATTATATACTACATAAACAATAAGTGAGAAACACAATTTTTAGTTTAATCTAGGTTTAAACGAAACTAGCTCTAAGAAACGTTTTCCAAAATATATGTCCTGGCTTCTTTAGTATTTGATGAGCTGGATCAAAAGCAAAAAGATGCGTTTTCAAGGTTTCATATCTACCTTTCACATGATGCCAATCTATATCTATATAAATATATAAATGTCTTTGTAAGTTTGTTTGTTTGTTTGAGCATCACGCCTAAACGGCTGAACCGATTTTATTGAAATTTGGAACGTAGATAGACCCTTACTTGGAAGCGTCAATAAGCTATATTCAATGGTTCAATACTTGGACCATAAAGGGATAAATAGGGGAAAACCCGGTAAAATTGGTACCTTTAGTTCTTAAACAATAATTACTAAACGGCTGAACCTATTTTTACTACGACAGGGGTAGCGAAGCGCACCGGGTCAAGCTAGTATTTTATATGTTTTCTTTGCGAGAAATATGAAAAAAACCCTAAAAAGGACCTTTTTATCGTTGGAACCAGCTCACCAAATACTAAAGCAAGGACAAACATTTTGAGAAATGTTCTCCTCAAACAAACTTAACTATCTTTCAATTTAGTTTGGCAACATCCACATCTTATTTTCCGCCACACAAACGGAGCCACCTTAATATAAAGCCTAAAGGGATTTGAATATTCATTACATATTAAATGTACTTATGAATTTTATTTTATGTATTTATTAAAATTTACACAATATTAAAGCGATTTACAATAAATTTACATAATTAAACTGCCAACAGTGTTGGAAGAATGTAATTATTATTTGATTTTAAATTTAATACAAATTTGACTTTACATGGATTTTTCATACAAGGTGGCGCAAAAGTAAACATCCGATGTTTTTTGGCTGTAATTAAAAAAAAAAAAAAATGAAAAACTTTGATTCTTCTTGTCGATTATTTTTATTTGGTCCTTTAATTTTTTTTACATCAAGTCGATAATATGATGTCATGTAAATGGTTGATTGTCATTTGAGTCCTTTTTATGGCATTTTCCATCACTTTGGCCAAAACTTCCGGCGTAGGACCTCACATTCTTGACGGATATTGTCTTTAAGAGCTGCAAGAGTTTGAGGCTTGTTGACATAAATCCGCGACTTCAAAAAGCCCCACAAAAAGAAGTCTGGAGCGGTCAAATCAGGCGATCTTGCTGGCCAGTGCAAATCGCCAAAACGGGAGATTAGGCGCCCGGGAAATGCATCCTTCAGCATATTGGTTGTGGCACGTGCAGTGTGTGCCGTTGCACCGTCCTGTTGGAACCACATGTTTTCCAATCCCAATTCATCAAGTTGCGGCAAAAAAAAACTCGTTGATCATTGCTCTGTAGCGCTCACCATTCACAGTAACCGTTTGGCCCGCGACATCTTCGAAGAAAAAAGGTCCGATGACTCCTCCAGCGAAAACAGCACACCATACAGCGACTTTGAGCGGGTGTAATGGCTTTTCGTGGGTTACACTCGGATTTTCAGTGCCCCAGAAGCGTAAATTTTGCTTATTTAAGTAGCCGCTAAGATGGAAATGGGCTTCATCACTCATGATTATTTTTGATGAAAAATCATCTTCCTCTTGGTGGTGACTAAGGATGGCTTGAGCGTATGTTAGACGCGATTGGCGGTCAGCAGCTAACAGCTGATGCACCGTCTGGACTTTGTACGGAAACATCTTGAAATATTGTACCAAAATTCGCTGTAAAGACCGTCGACTGATACCCATTTGCGTGGCACGTCGTCTGGTCGATGTCGACGGCGCTTCCATGACATCCTCGGCTACAGCAGCAATATTCTCTGCAGAACGGCTACTACGGGGTCTGCCACGCCTGGCAGCATCTCGCGTTCTGGAGCAGTGTAGCGTAACATTGTTTATTAACGTGTATTTCGCATGTGTTTACTACACAAATGTCAAAACAGAACTGACATTAGGGGCCAATCGCAAAATTTATAGTATTTTCTGATAGGAGGATTACTTTTGCGCCACCTTGTACAATCGTCTACCAAGCAGTTCTGCATTGGCTACAAAATAAGTCAATGTATTTATTTTAGAAAGTAATTTTCAATAATGTCTGAGGTGCTCGGGATCATTTGACACGTATGTGCTCTTTGCTGTTTGGGATAAATCAATTGGTTACTTAATACTTTCCCGGGTAATCTATGGTGAAGTCAATCGTCACTTTAGTGTCTCAAGGTAATCTAGGGTGTAGACACTACACTATTGGAGAGTCAATTGTCACTTTGTCCTTTTGTAATGCGAAGTTTACTCTTCGTAATTTATATAGGGTCAATTGACTTCAGCCTACGACACGCACATGTTAAAATACCTAGCCACATAACTAATTCAACAGTTAAGCAAGTAGTCGATGTACCCTTATAGACAGTAATTATCACTATTGTTTGATCACATGGCTGACTTCAGTTTATATATTTTGGGTCATTTGACACATATGTGCCCTTTGTAATGCAGGGATTAATCAAGTGGTCACTTCATACATCCATGGTAATCTATCGTGAAACAATTGTCACTTAAGTATCTCTAAGTAATCTAGAGTGTAGTCACTTTAAACGTTTATTTTATACTCCACTTTTTTGTGAGTAATTCGTATAAACTGGTTTTATAAATATTACTTTAATATAATTTTCATACAGTTGATTTTCCTTGACATTCCTTGTAACCTAGCGTAAAGTCAATTGTCACTTTAGTGTCTCTAAGTAACCTAGAGTGTAGTCACTGTTTAGAATGTAGTTATTTTACCCACCAAAAGTAATATATTGGAAAGTGGTGGTAGGAAGGTTTGTTTGTATTAGATGTATTTTTAACTGACAATTTTAGGTCATTTAGCACCCGCACAGGTTAAAATAACTAGTTATGTAGCTGACCAAGTAACCATTTAAGTAGGTAGCTAGTAAGGTAACTGAACCGGTATATGAATCCAATGCGTTGACTACTTTGAACCTGCTATCAAACAAACTCATTGTAATCAAAAAGGGTCAATAGACCCCCTGCCCGTGTTAAAATAGCTAGTCACGTAGCTAGTTAAGTAACTAGTTGCCACCCTAAAGGATTGGTAAAATCTCTAGTTCGGGACAGTCTCCTAGAACTGCTGGTAGCATGCTCATTGTACTTGTATGTGTGAGTAGTTTGCTATGGTGTGGTCAATTGACCTTTTACTGTTCCCATATTATCTATTGGGAGGTCAATTGACACCTTACACTCCCTTTACAGTGTGAATAGTGTTCATTTCACGAGATATTTTGAGATTTATTTTTTAGGATTAGTTACTTGATTGATCCTGAATTACATATTTTGTTCCTGAATATAACGGAGAGTGGACAATTAAAGTGATTTTTATATTTGCCTTTTCAGACTATCTACCTGATCGGTCCCAAGTTATCTATGGTGGGGTCAATTGACACTTTACTTTACCTTTGTGGCGCACAAAGGGGTCTGTTAGGAAATAAATAAAAAAACATGTAAGAGTGCAATGCCGAATCTAATATACGCTTCACCTTTGTTGTGGATGGATTAACTGCCCACTTTCAGCGTATAGCATCCTAAATATATCAAGAAAACTTTTAAAAATTTTACATTTAATTGCTGACGAACAGATTATATTGTAGACGTTACAAACGAAATGACAATCTTATATATACCATTCTCACGAAGGTGAAGGGTATAAAAACAACAACGCCAAATGAAACGAAACACCAAAAAACAAAATACGCAAAGCAATGAAACCAACACACATCCTAACGTACATTTTGATGCTTTTTTGTCAAAACATGCAGTAAATTGTCTTTTTTTTTAATGAAATTTTCAGAAGTTGTCTCGGATTTTTGCTCATATCTCCGTTATTTATGGACGGATTTTGCTGATTTTAAATAGGAAACTTCTCGAAAGCATGTCTGACAGAATTATTAAAGATTTGGATCCTGAAGATATCTGGGGTCTTCAGAAAATTGATTTCAACAGACACACATACGGACATGGCTTAATCGATTCCGCTATCTATAAGGATCCAGAATATATATACTTTATAGGGTCGGAAAATTATATTGTGGAAATTACAAACGGAATGACAAACTTATATATAACTTTCTCACGAAGGTGAAGGGTATAATGAGACAAAGAGAGTGTGAGAGTAACAAAGAAAGAGTAAATCAGAAAACCTATCATTGTGAAGATACGCACGTGAATCTGCAGAGTTGGATACCCTACTACTGTCAGCGATAAGATATTTCGCAGCTCTCCTGTACGCAGCCTAGAATATCTAAAACAAACATAGAAACATTGAAATTTGCATACCATTCTCATTTAAATTTTCTACATAAGCTTAGAAAAAAAACTATATTTCCTTATTAGCAGTTGCTTATTATTTAACCAATGCTGTTTCTGTTCACATTTAACTCTTTTCGAAACTTATAAATATTCTTAAGGTGTTCTCAACCAACTTTCCTTGTCATATATACATATTTACAACCATTTAATAGTGTGTCTGAGGTCAGTACATAAAATGTGGCACGTGATTAATGTTAATACGTGTGTTTTTTTTTTTTTGTATATATTAGCTTTTTCAAACCGAAACAAAAAATAATATAAAATATCATATCATAAATAAATATTTGTCAAAATAAGAACAAATTCATCAGCGTGGTTAAAGCAAAATTATATTTTAAAAAAAACAAGCCAAAATTATTATTAACTCCTTTTTTTGCGGCATTTTATTCACAGAGTTTTCAAGCTCTCGCTAAAATATTCAAGGCACGTCAAAAGAAATAAGAATTTTAAACAGTTCAGTGAAGTTGTTTATAATTTGTGGACACTTGTCAACGCAGCAATAATGTAAATTTGTGAAATTAAAAATAAAAAATATATACAAAAAACATCATTAATGTTGGCATAAATAATTTTGTTTCATAAAAAGTATTAAACAAAGCTATTGCAGAGCTGTTGCTGCTGCTGCTGCAATTACAGACCACCGCAATTGTGTATAAAATTTTGCCTTTGAGGGTTTTAACAGTTGGCTAAAACAATAATTGCAATTTTATGATTTTTTTGACCCATAAAACGTTTGTTGTTATTACATTTAACCCATTTCACAACGAGTTGTTGCTTTAAAAATCTCTATACATTTCTATGGAGGTTTGATGCGGATGTGTTTAATTAAAATTTTGAATTTTACCATTATTTATATTTTTCGAAAGCTTTGAGTTTTTAGTTTGGTGTTTGTTGACCTATAAACTTAATATATATGTGCAGATGTAGTGACACTTTGTAGGAAAAATTCAGGGATCGTTACCGATTCGAAACCGTTTAAAAGTTAACGGTAACGGAATATCTAATATGGATTATTTCGGTAAATGTTATTTGGAGGTAACGTTATTTTGACTTATTTCGGTAACGATGTTTTAGCGGTAAGAAAATAAAGGTTTTTTCTTATTTAAATTTTGGGATAGCTTCTCAGACTTTGGGAGCTTAACAAATCCAAAAAGTGATAAATAAGAAACAACCTAATAGTCACACTTTGTCCTTCACTGTAAACTTTTCATAAAATCAACTAAAATATGTCTCTTATAAACTTCAATTTTTTGTCGCAACTTATATAACACTCATTTAATTTCCAGCTATATAATCTATAAAATGAAAAACAAATAAATCGCACATAACATTAATTTCGATTTAAAAGTGGTTTATGCCAAATAAAGATTTCTCAAACAATATTGTTTAAGAACGTTGCAAAACCAGCCAACTATTTGCAGTTGTTTCACGAACCTGACCATCTTTTTTATTAATATAGATTTTTCTTATGTACTTTGTTGTTTAGAGCAAAATGATAAATAGTTTTTCAAAACAAAAACGTTTACACGTTAACGTGGCACGCTCTCGTTTAATGCCACTTACGGAATTTGAAAATGTTGAAATATGGTCAATCGTCAAAACAAAACAAAAAAAGTGAAAACAAGTTTAAATCCAAGAATTATTTAATGCAATTGTTGTCTTAGAAGACAACAATATTAAATTAAAATATAAAAAAACAGAAGCTTGTTTTGACCATATTTTTGTTAAAATATTTCAGAGACAAAATTAATGAATAACAAGTAAGAGTGGTAAGATCGAAATAGGTTTTATTTAAATGAAGTTAAATTAGATCCCGACTTTGAATGATTTCTATTCGTTCGCTGGGTAGCGAATGTAAGCCCCTAACAGCGAAAATAGCTTAACCAACAATATATTTTATTTCTTGGTTTTTACTACAAATCGATAATTTGGAATCCTTAACATAATCTGTTGAAATTTCATAGGTAGGAACATTAAAATTGAATTTGTATTTAGAACCGTTACCATTTCATAGTAAAAAACTATTTTAGCTTAAGTGCACATCTCAAAAACACCAGTATCTAATAATGTACCCAGCAATAGTTCTCGAAAGTTTCACAACATAACACAAATTTAAACATTATAATTTATTATAATAAATTATAAAATAAATTTATCTAGTTTTTTTTTAAATTGAAATCTCCAAAAACTTAATGTTTAAACACCCTGTGTTAGAGTGATTGAAACTGTTACCAATCCACTGCTCAACATATGACAACATCCTCCTATAAAAGTGTACAATGGCAACAGCACCAAATATAATATTATATTAAAACATATTTGTAGAAACAAGAAATTGTACGAGTATCTCACATTATGTTGTCTGTCTATGGTCAAATATGAACAAAGTGAAAAAGAAAAAAAAATTAACAGAAATTAAACAAAATACATTTATCGCAAGATAAAAATGAGAAGAAAGAAAGAAAAAAAATTAGTTGTTTCAAAGTCAACAACATTCTGTATTGTGTTCATAAGTAGCTGCCCTGCAGACCACGGAACTAATTAGTTCCGCATTGGCGTATGCGTTGGAAACTAGAAAACCACCAATAGTCGTCCACTAATATATTTGCCGGGCTTGAATTTAACAACTGCTTAAGAATGAGAAGGGCAGAATTAACGTCTTGTATAACAATTTACAACTGGTGAATGGTGGTCGGTTGGTGGCGTGTACAATAGGGCATATCTTATTTTAAATTTTTTAGATTTTTTAATGTTCCAAGGTCTAAAATTGTTTTTAGTCATTTAAAAATTTGAGCAAAATCGGAAAAAATTTAAAAAAAATTTAATTTTGAAAAAAAAAAAAACAATAAAAATTGTCTTTGTTTTCATTTACCAGCAGATGTTTAAATATAAGTTTTTTCTGACAACGATTACCCATTATAACTTGATAACAAACATATTATAAATTTTACGCAAATCTCAATTCCCGAATTTTAAATTTTCTAAATTTTGTTTCAACGAAATTTAAAAGAAATGTTATCAATTCTAATAAACACTAAATGAGGATCAACAAGTAAGAGAGCTATATTCGGCTGTGCTGAATCTTATATACCCTTAACCAAATTATACTTTAAAATAAAATTAAAAATTTTAATTTTAAATTTTTTTTTTTTCGAAATTGTTTTTTAAAAGTTTTTTCCAAGTTTTTTTAATTTTAAAATATATATTTTTTTAATTTATTAGTAAAAAAAATGTATGACAAAAAAGTGTGTTTTGTGAAAAAAAAATTCGGGTTAAAAAATATTTTTCCCGATTTTGACACATTGTAGGTCCTTATATACATCGTTGCAATGGACTTTGAAATATCTATCATTAGATATCCATATTGTCTATATTTATGACTTAGTAATCGGTATATAGATCAAAAATAGGCCAAAAATAGAGATTGTCTCGGATTTTTGCTGATATCTCCGTTATTTATGGACGGATTTTGCTGATTTTAAATAGGAAACTTCTCGAAAGCATGTCTGATAGAATTATTGAAGATTTGGATCCCGAAGATATCTGTGATCTTCAGAAAATTGATTTGAACAGACGGACATGGCTAAATCGACTCCGCTATCTATAAGGATCCAGAATATATATACTTTACAGGGTCGGAAAATTATATTGTGGAAATTACAAACGGAATGACAAACTTATATATAGTGAAGGGTATACAAACGCAAATTTTAACAGTTGATACAAGGTATACAAGATTCGGAATAACAGCCAAATATAACACTCTTACTTGGATTTCATGATAAGCTAGAATCAAAAATACAGTTTTTAAAGTAATACTTGAAATTTAGCTGGTGAAAGGTAAAGTGTAGAGGAAATCAATTATTACTGGTAACAACGATCACACTAAGTGCGACAACAAAACAACTCAAGACCTCCATAAGTAACGATGTATAGCTACAGCAAAATTGGCAATTGTCACCTTAAAAACTACAGGGTATACATACATGTTTTAAACTAAAAGTGTATGTATTACGTATGTATCTCTTTTGTCTGAGTATTTACACATATTGAAATATAATTTCAAACCATCCGATACTTTTCATGTTATTTCAACGTTAAAGATTCTTGTTTCAATGCGTTGTTGTCATTGTTGTATTTGCTGTCAGCGTAGACGTTTATTTTCTTGAAACACTATTAAATGCATTTTGTTGAAATGTATCTTAATTGTTACACAATATCTGACATTGAAAAAAAAAAAAAAAAAAATATTGAAAAACTAAAAGCAGAAAAAAATCACAGAGATACTCGTAGGAGATACTTGTAGTTATTGTATATAAAGTAAAAAAAATATATGTGGAATGTTTTTTTTTTAACATCCTTAACATGTTAAGTTAAATTACATGATTTTGTCTTAAATAAATATTTAAGAAATTAAATTTTTAAGTTCTCAATGTTTTAAATAAGTATTTTAAAATACTTAATTACGAAAACTTGAAGAACCATAACCGGTCCACGATAACAAATTTCGGAAATGAAAATAGTTGAAGTTATATATAGCCAAAAAGTGTAAAACAAGCAAGGTTGGCTACCGTTAATCCTAAAATACCCTTTCATCTCCACTACAGTTACCGCTAAAATACTGTTATTTATATAATCTTATATACCGTTATCGTATTCTATAAATACCGTTACCGAAATAATCCAAATTAGTGTTACCGTTACAATCTTAAACACAAGCCATGTCATGCAGTGAATATGCAAACTTTTGGCGTTTTCTTTACTGGCAAAATAATGTGGTTCTTTGTATGCCCTATTTTTCGAAAAAGCATATAGTCGTCTCACGTGGAGGTGATGTAAACTGGCCACCGAGATCGTGCGATTTGACCCCGTTAGACTTTTTCTTGTGGAGATTTCTTAAGTCACAGATCTATGCGAATAAACCACAAACCACAGCGTTCCTCAAAGCCAACATATTCCATGCCATCAGTCAAATTCAACCTGATTTATGAGCCATAGTCATGAAGATTTCGAATATGCGCCATCCAACGAAACCGCGGCACACATTTGCACGATATAATATTCCATACATAATGACATCGATAGGCCTTTCAAACGAATAACAAATTTCGATGATATCTTACTCACACTTTGTTTTATTTAAATTTAAAGATAGAAAGAGTTTAAGGAAGACCCTTTAGAACCAAAAATAAAATTTTGTAAAGGACAGAATTTTTTTTGAAAACCTAATTTTAAATACTTAAGCAATCCGTAAGATGCTTAAGGTATAATTTTGGGTCACAATTATACCTTAAGCTTCTATACCTTAAGCTTCCACTAAATGTTCACCAGTTTCGCTCTATCGATAGGTATTGGAGTATAATAAATAAACTGAAATGGAGCCGTCACAATCTGTTTATACTTGTACAAAGTTTTCCTAAATAGAGGCGGTCGACTTTGACTCCCTGTATCTCACCTTGTATTCTAACAGCGTGGTCACACATTTTCATTTCTTAAAGCCTATGTTCTCCTCTAAGATTTGTTGGGACATTATTTTGTAATCGTGACATTAGTTTAGATCAAACAAGATTTTATAAAAAAGAGAAAATACGTTTCCTAGAACTCTTAGAAGTCAGAAAAAAAGGAACCAGTCATAGTTCAGACATTTTCTGAAAATCTAAATTCTAATTTCAACATTTTAATAAATAAACAAGTAAGAGAGTTATATTGGGCTGTGCCGAATCTTATATACCCTTCACTAAATTATACTTTAAAATAAAAATTTTAAATATTTTTAAGTAAAAAAATTAAATTTTTTTTTTTTTTTTAATTTTAAACTTAGCGTAAAAAATTTTATTGGAACCAATTTTTTTTAAAATATTTGCAAAAAATTTTTTTTGATTAAAAAAAATTCGGGGTAAAAAATATTTTTCCCGATTTTGAACAATTGTAGGTCCGACTTACTTTGGCCTTATATACGCCGTTGCAAAGGTCTTTGAAATATATATTATTTGATATTAATGTTGTCTATATTAATGACTTAGTAATCTTGATATAGAACAAAAATAGGTAAACAATCGAGGATGTCCTGTTTTTTTCGGTATGTTGAAATCAACTTTCCGTAGCCCCCAAATAACTTACATACATGATTCATACATTGAAACAGAGTCCATAAAAGCTGGTCTAAAAATAACCAAAAGCAAGAGTAAGGTAATGCGCTGCAATACAGTAAACACCAACAAGTTTCGTATAGGGAACAATGAACTTGAAGAAGTCTCGTCATTTTGCTACCTAGGCAGCATCTTAACAAACACAGGTGGCTCCAGCAAAGATGTAGCGTACCGAATCTCAAAAGCCAACCAAGCATTCGGTACCCTTCGGTCAGTATGGAAATCTTCTGCCATATCTGAGAACACAAAGATCGGTCTCTTTAACTCTTTTGTGTCTAGTCTGTGCTCCTCTATGCATGTGAGACGTGGAATACGACAGAACACGACTTTAACTCCCTACAAGTGTTTGTTAATCGATTTCACCGAAGAATATTAAAAGTTTTCAGTCCTAACACCATATGTAATACGGAACTCTGGAGACAAATAAATCAGCGGCCAGTCCATAATGATATATTGAACCGCAAATAGAGCTGGAGTGGTCACACGCTGCGCAGGCCTTCAGATGACACAGCTGAAATTGCCATTGTGGAACCCACATGACGTCGGCAACTGAACATCGATGTCAGCCGTAGTGATCTGGAGAGAAGTAAAACAAATATCATCAAACCAAATCGAATGGAATAGATTCGTTGTGGTCCTTTGTTCCCAATAGAAATATCCCAATATATATATGATTCACACATCAATATATCCGCTATAGGCCGCTTCGTTTGCTATTTAAAATCATGAGATATGAATTTCACCAGTATCAATCTGGTCTTTTGAATCTTTTTCCAAACAAATTTTATATTTAACTTGTTTTCTTTCTTAAAGATTTCCCCTTCCAACTAACCACAGTATATTTAAAATTTTGTTTTATTTTAGCTGTGAATACATTAATTCAAATAGTTTTCTTTAACATACATATTTAAATAATCTTACCAGTATTAAAACCCAAAAAAACAATTTGTAACCAAAAAAAGCTTTATCGAAAAGTTTTATGCAATAGCAGCAAAAATAAACCAAAAGTCAGTAGTTCTACCACTTTAAGGCATTGAAAGAAAAACAACAATTTAAAGCAGAAAAAAATGTACTTAAATTTAGTGTTGGTTCCAAAAAAAAGAGCAAAATGAATATAAAACAAAAAAATTAACATATTTTTTAAGGGTTTGGTTCGATTTGGTTTAATATGGCAGTGGGAGTTTACACCGGAATTATAACGGTAAGATAAACATTTAAAAGGTGTTGTAAAAAGAGATGTTTCTAATAAAAATTAACTTATTTCTTTTATTGTATTAAAAGGGCTTATAGAAAGAAGTATGTCTAATTTCGATGCGCTTGAATATTTTAACTAGAAATCTTTTTATTAATGTTGCATTAGGAGCCTAAATTTCCTGTCTGAATTCCAATTAATTATATCATTCAGTCTGAGGAGTTTGTCATTCCGTTTGTAATTTCCACATTTTTCATTTAGGGCCCCATAAAGTATATATATTCCGGATCGTTATAGATACAGCCATGTCCTCCTGTCTGTTGAAATCAACTTTCCGAAGCCCCCAAATAACTTGCACATATGATTGATCCATCAACATGTCGGGTATTGTTCCGGCTCGGTTGCTATTTAAAATCGAGAAAATTGTTACACAAATGGCTGAGATATGAGAAAAAAACCTTGACTCGAATATAGCACTCTTACTTATTTTCAAATAACTTTTTTCAAGTAATCACCCTGTATATATGTACATAAATACATAACATACATAGTACATTAAAACAATGTTATACATTCCTTTAATTTTGTAATATAAAATTTTGTTTAGCAAGGACCACTCCCAAAGTCTTGGCAAAGCAATTTTGTTATATTAAATAACGCATTAATATTCACTCTACATATTTGGGAACCATACAACTAGATTCCCGATAACTTGATAACAATTTTAAATACTAGTTATATTACAACTCCTGGCCAATAAATTGCCAAAACTTTTGACATGACCCCCGTATAATTATTACGAAAATCCCAAAAAATAATATGTTCGATCTATTTTTTTTGTTTTAGTAGTAAAACATTCTTGCTTGTTAATCTAAAAAAATAAATACAAGTTACACCACAATGACAGGCTACTACCACAAAATGAAACGTAACCAAACCTACATAAAAGGTGGCATTTCTATCAACATTTCAAAATATAAAAAAAAAAAATAAAAAATATTGTATTGAGGCAGGAGAAAAATCCAATAAAACAAAAAAATAAAAAATAATACAAAACAGTTGACAAAATCTAGAAATAATAAGAGACACAAAATATTTAATGCACCTATAAAGAGTGAAGTTAGTTAGATCTTGTTAGCGAAAATGTACATTTGTCTATTAAAAGTTGAAAATAGGTGTTTTTTTTTAGCTGTTGCAATAGTTCAACAAACAGATACTGCGTAGGTTCTCGATAGATGTTGATACATACATTATAATAAAAACCAGCAACAAAAAACAAAATTAATACGTACTGGGAAACATTGGAAACAGTGGCCACGCATTATTTCAAAGAAAAACAAAATATTGTAACCAGCTTTTTCGGTTCAATGAATTCAAAATAAAGTGATTTATGTTGTAATTGAAAAAAATCAAATTTACAACACAAAACCTAATTTTTATATAAAAAAAAAAAAACGATTTCCACATACAAAATCATTCGAGTTTCCAAGAATATTCGGTTTCCTGGTAAGAAGGAATTGTAATAAAATCCAGCAATTTTTTTAAAAATCTATATCGAATTATTTAAATGAAAAGGAAAAGATACATAGGTGTGATATTACATAATCTAGGCGGCCAGTTGACAGGTTCGGATCGCAAAAATGTTATTGTTGCTCGAAGTGCACCAAAATCTTTTCTCACAGAACGCTGATTTTCGTAAAACAGCAGAATAATTTAGAGACATTGTTGCGGTGTGAGTCTTTCCATCATAAATTGTTAAACAAAACTGAACTACATATTGGTTTTCCATCCAATGTTTCCCTATGTCCTGTAATAAAATTTAGGTCCTTGTTATCATATTCTATATTGTGATCATGGTGTAGTTCTTAAGAGGATCTAGCGTAATGAGCCGACGTCTATCTGGGCAAAATATTGTTGAACCTGTATAAGGACTGAGATCGAAAAAATCTTAACATACATATATGTTAATAAAAATTAATCCACTAAACTTTTTTATTTTTTATACCCTTCACCATGAGTGGCAAGGGTATATATAAGTTTGTCATACCGTTTGTAATTTTTATAGATAGCGACGTCGATATAGCCATGTCCGTCAGTAGCCCCCAAACAACTTACGAACATAATTGATACATCAATATATCGGGAATTCTCCCGGCTCAGTCGCTATTTAAAATCGAGAAAATCGGCCCACAAATGGGTGATATAAAAGGGAAAAAACGGGACAACCTCGATATTTTTGATCTATATCTGGATTACTAAGTCATTAATATATAAATATGAATATCTAATGATAGATATTTCAAAGTCCATTGAAACGATGTATATAAGGCTATAGTAATTTGGACCTACAATGGGTCAAAATCGGGAAAAATATTTTTTAACCCCAATTTTTTTTTTACCAAAAAAATAAATTTTTTTCATAAATTTTTATTCAATAGTAAATTAAAAAAAATATTTCAAATTTAAAAAAAATTTTTTGAAAAAAAATAAAAAAACAGTTTCGAAAAACAAAAATTTGAAAACAATTTTGAAAAAAAATCACAATTTTTTTAAATCAATTTTGAAAAACTATTCAAAATTTTTATTTTAAAGTATAATTTGGTAAAAGGTATATATGATTCGGCACAGCCGAATATAGCTCTCTTACTTGTTTTTATTTGATTTAAATTATTATTACAAAAAATATTATTTTTATAGTTCTAATCAATAGTTATGAATTTATGAAACTTTTCCGGAAACCCTTCCATTCCGTTTAAAATCTACCACACTTTTGAACACCTTTTTTGTGCTCTTCAATTCTCTTTTAACAAGAGCCCAATATCCCTCAACTGGCCTTAGCTCCAGGCAGTTTGGAGGATTTGCCTCTCTTGGTAAAAAATACCACATTATTGTTCTTGCTTACCATAGTGATAGGATGCCAAATCAGGCCAGAAATAAGTAGATACATTAAGAAGTCTTATGAATGGAAGCATCATCTTTTCAAAACATACCTTGATGTAAATTTCGGTATTTATAGAGCCCTTTGTAACAAATGTTTGGCTTCTTTTGCCGCAACTGCATATTGCTTGCCATGCCAAGAACTTTTTGGGAAAATGTTCTGCTTTTGGGTCCTAAACTTGTCTACAACATTCCCTTAAGCATCAGAAACATACAAATATTGACGCGGAAGCTGCGAAAAATGTTCCATAAGTCGTTTCGTCAGCCATTATGCAAATAGTCCGAGTACTGAGCTAACCGGACTGCTTTCCTACTTGCGTTAAAGGTTTTAATGAAAAACGTGTGTTAAGGTTTTTTCGATCTCAGTCCTTAGTTTTTTTTTTTTTTATTTTTATATAGCTTCTAAATATTCTAAAACTATACATTTTGCTTCCATTTTTAAACTTTTAATTAAAAAATAGAAAAACTAATTCAAACGAACTTAAAAACAATAACAAGAATAGCTGTTTAATAAAAAGTGCTGCCTTTCTAACCCTTTGATAAAATTGAAGGTGAAAGATGTTGCATATTTTCGGGGTTTTAGGGCAACATTATTTGAAAAGAACACCTTATACGCTTACCAAACTACATTTTTTTTAGAAAAGAACATAAAGAAGGGCAAAAGGCAGAATAAAGGCATCATTTATGCCAGACAAGAAAACAAAATTAGTCAATTCACAAGATCTCTTATCATGTCATATTGTCATAATATCCTAATATTTCACAGTAATTTTTATTGCTTTTCAAGCAAAAAATGTCCTAAAATAATACTACTTTCTATGCTATGTTTATTGAATTATCGTAACGAACCAGCAGAGACCAACGCCGAATGCATAAGAGTCGGTTAAGCCGAACCGCCGAGTCGTGATATATTAGGACATTATGACAATATAACTTTATGGGGTCACAAATGAAAAATGTGGAAATTACAGATGAATGATAAACTGATTTATACTTCTGCCAATCATGATGAAGGGTTAAGAACAACGTCACTGGACTATTTTCTCTGGGGCCATTTGCCAAATTTGGTTTAACACTTTTTGAAAAGAGTGGGTATTTGCTGGACATCGTATTGTAATATAAATTTCCATATTTATACTTTACAGTGGAATCTATAAATTAACCAACCCTTAAATTAAACAATTAAGAGAGCTCTATTTGGCTGTGGCGAATCTCATATACCCTCATATATTTTTGAATAAACAAAAAAAAAAAAAAAAAAAAATGGTGAAAAAATTCGCGTTAAATATTTTTTCCGATTTTTAACCACTGATCTATGACGTTATATACGTCGTTGGTAAGGTCATTGAAATGTCTATCATTAGATATCCATATTTTCTATATTAATGGCTTAGTTATCCAGATATAGATACAAAATCGAGTCGTTTTCCTGAATTTAAATAGACACCGAACCGGGACTACAGCGAATATATTAATGTATCAATAATGTATGTAAATAATTTGGGGGCTTCGGATAGTTGATTTCAACAGACAGACGGTCATGGTTATATCGACTCCGCTATCTATAACGATAATATTAGGGTATTCAATCGATTAACCGCCAATCGGTTAACCGATTAATTTTGGTCGGTTAACTGTTCGAATAATTTAAAATTGGCGAGTTTCAAATAACAAATAAACCGATTAATTTGTGTCGATTAACCGATTAACCGAAATTTCTTTTTTTTGCACTTTATATAGAAATATAGTTTTAAGCACACTAAGTTTATGTATTAACTCATGAACATTAACTTCTAGCAATAGTTTTTTAGAAGTACAGCACAAAAATTGAAACTAAGGAATTTGGAAATGAACTTTTTTCTAGAATGTACTATGATTATCTTTGTCCTAATGAGTCGGAGGACGACTTGATAATAGATGAATCTAAAGACATAACTGAAACGAGTCTTTTATCAGAAACTATTAAAAGTATTCATAATCTAAAAAAATACAAAAAGGACTCCAAATATATATATATGAGGATTTTATATGAGAAATTGGATATTCTTTTTCATGCCTTACTTTTGATTTCTCCAACATCTAATCAGTGAGAGAGTTCTTTCCAAATCAAGTTTTATTAAAACTAATGAAAAAAATCGTTTAAAAGAAAAACATTTCAATTATATTATTTTTTAAAAAGGTTATTTCAGAAGATCTCCCTAAAATCCTAAAAAAACTCACATCTGCATAAAAAAGGTCTCAGATACTATATTTTTGTTTTGCTATTACTTATTTGTTGTTTTATTCTCAATTTAAAATTAAAATAGAAATTACTCGGTTAATCGAATAATTCAAAATTAACCGATTAATAACCGATTAAATCTAAACCCCGATTAATTATTTGCTCGATTAACCGATTAAAGCAGAAACCCGATTTATTGAATACCCTATATAATATTTTAAATGGTTCGAATTACGTTATTCTAAAGCAGCCACGGATCCTGGTCAACCATTTGGCAAATAAATGTTAAAGATGTGCAGCTTTTCACTGGAAAGTATAAAGAAAAATATCCAAAAACTTTTTAAATAGGTTTTTATACTTTTAAAAAGCTATAATAAAATAAGTTATCATAACCGATTTGAACATTTAAATTCCTTTGTTTCATTTAAATTTTATGAACACTTATAAGCAGGGCAAGGATTTTCATGCACTAAAAAATTAAAAATATGCGCTTATAATATGCACTATAAAGAGAGAAAATATGCACTAAAAATGACAAAAATATGCAATAAAAACAAGTTTTTTATTTGAAATATATTTATTAATAAAAGACATATAAATTTCACGTCTCATATTCAATATATATGTACATATAAAGGACATAAAAGGTTTAAAATATATTTTTTTCAAAGTAAAAATAAGAAAATTCATGTATGTATGTAAATTATACAATATTTATTTAAAAAAAATTAGTCAGTTATTTATTTTCATGTTACAAAATTACTTAATTTAGATTTCTATTTGTATAAACAAATCAATTTTTTTTTTAAATTTCCAAAAAGAAGCTTTGTCTGTTCGTCAACAGAAGTTAAAGGTACATATTTAAATGAAGCCAGTTCAATTGGAGAATATTAATTTTCAATTTGATTTTCTTTATTAAAATTGCTATCTAATATGTCAAACATTTTTTTATTATTTCTGTAATATATTCTTTAGTTTTGTTTTAATTTGGTAAGAAATTAATTTTACTTGTGCATTCAGCGAATTGAATCCCTGTAGTTTAGTAATAGTATCATAAATAAAGATGTAATTTGAGCACAGAAGTGGTAATTGGCTTTAATATTATGTGTCACAAAGAGAACAGTGTCGAAAAGTCGATATTAAAAAAATTTTCGAAAAGTCGATAATTTCAAAAAGCTAAGAAATCGATTCATAAATTGAAAAGTTTAAAAGTAGACTTTTTCTTTCAACAATAGAATTCTAGTGTTAATATATTTACTATTTTTACAACACTAAATGGAGTTGCCAAATATATGTATGTACAGTGTACACTGATATATATGCAATAAAATGGAAAAATATGCTAAATATATGCATTTAAAAGAAAAATATGCAAAACATGCATTTATAACAAAATATGCAAAAATATGCAACAACAAATCGATGCCATTTTGTTGCAAATTCTTCGATTCGGAAAGATAAATTGTCAAAAGTGATTTTGAGTTACTGACTACAAACATGCATTTGCATAGAAATCCTTGCCCTGCTTATAAGTATATGTGACAGAACGACAAAATCAGCATTAACTCATAAAAAAGATTTAAGTGTTTAAACTATAAAAACAAAAATTTGTCGACTTTGGCCGATTATGACTTATTTGTACCAAAAATATTGCTTTCCACAACAATATTTATGTTGGCATGTTTTTGAACTCACGCAAAATTGTGATTATAACAAAAAAAAAATTGTTCGTAAACAAGAAAATAAATTTAAAAAAAGTGTTAAAAAAAACAACCATTAAATAACACAAATCTTCAGTACCAACTATTTCCCTTATTAATTTCTTTTTTTTTTGCAGTTTTTTTGTTTAACAAACCACGCAATTTTAAAGTTTAATGACAGTGTAAAAAATGTTTTTAGATACGTTTTTTTAAGGATTTAATATACATACATACATGTAGATATATCTGGATGAATACGAAAACGATCGAATATGTTTATTCGGTCTAATATCGTAATTCGATCAGCATTCGGACAGATTATCTTTCCTTAAAAATCACATTTAAAAATTTGTACAATCAATGGATTAACTGCCAGGTGGGAAAAACTAAATGAGTGCCTTAAGGCACCCTTGGGGCTTTAGAGATTGAAACATAATCCAGTTTTAGTTAGTATAGTTTGTAAATTATTATTGAAAACAACTTTTCTTATTGTTCATGACTCAAATCAGATAATTTGAAACGTTTGTTCACTTGACCAGCTATTTCTTAAAATTCTATGTAAAAAATTGCAAAGAAAACAAAACAACATTTTGCTATATGAGGGAAAAACTGCGGCAGCAAAACTAGTGTGCAATGCCCAAGAGTGCCTGAAGGCACTCATCAATAAATCACGTCTCTAAAGAGTAGCTTACCTTTTTTTACATAAATGTTGACTAAAATATATAAAATATAAGTCTATTTTTTAAGAAAAAAAATATATGATTGCAATCGGGAAACTCTAAAACACTTTAATCAACGTTTGATAACACAACATGGACTACCCATATTTTTTTGTTTCTTAATCCACTTAGTTTGTAGAAAGTGCAGTAAATAAGACAGAAGAGTTTATAAGAGGTTTCAAGGCTTATTACAATATTTAAGTACGTTTTTTAGAAACTGATACAAGAGTTTTTGAAATGAAAAATCAGTTATATTTGCATTTTTGCGATGAGTGCCTTGAGGCATGCTTAAGCATTAGAGGAGCATGCTTAAGCATTAGAAGTCCCTATTTGTAAGCGAACGTGATAATGACTTATTTAAGTCCCTATTTGTAAGTGAACGTGGTAAGTACTTGCCTTCAATGACATCACCGTGCTAAAATAATGAATTAAAATGCCAATGTATAAGTAGTGAAGAGTAAATATAATCGCATTTTAACTCAATAATTTGCAATGTAATGTGTTAAAACAATGTGTTGAAATAATGAATTGAAATAGCATTTAAATTCATTACTTTAAAACTATGATGTGATTGGAGGCAAGTGCTTACCACAACCGCTTATAAATAAGACATTACTTTGATATCACAAAAACTAGTTATAAGTAATGACTTAAATAACTCATTGATAGTTAGGTCTCACATAAGTCGTTATCTGTAACACCTGAATATGCTAATGCAATTGACTAGATGTTTTCTAGCTGTTATATAACAGATAATAAATTAGTCATTATATGACTACTTCCAAGTAATCCAGACGGTATGTAGTAATCATTGAAAAATAACTTATTAAGTAATTGCAATTTATTACTTAGTTATTTAAATTTCCAATATTATGGCATCTGTTTATATTAATTTGTTGGCCGAATATTAGAATCGGTGTGAATTAGAAAAACGGTTTCGGTAGGACTTAAATAATAATGATATAGGTGGTATTGGTGTTTGTTATAACACCATTTTGACATATTTATAATGTTTTTCTTTTCCGGTAAAAACAACATACATATCGTCACCTTAAATGCAAAAAAAAAAATCAATATAAAATCAATAATAATAATAAAGTATTCTGGAAATTTTTTGCTCTAAACATTTGCGTGAGTATGTAGTTTGATAAACAGAACCATAATCAATCAAAAACTCGATTTTGAATTTTTGTATAGTTACGTCCATTTGCATTTAAGGTGACGATATATAATTTATGTGAAAGAACATAAACAAAACATACATGGAAGTTTATAAACATAATTGTTTGTAGCTTTAAGGTTAAATAATTAAGTTATTGACACCTTTTTCTTTTATTTTTTTTAAGGAAAGAAAATATTAATTATGAATAAGAAAACACACTTGCTCAAATTCTTATAAAGCAATTTTAGACCATTAAAATTTATGAATAATTAGTTGAGGAAGCATTAAGTTTTAGTACTTATTTTTTGTTAACTTAAACATTAATAGAAAAATCTTTTTTAGAAGTTTAAATAACCAAAGTCGAACAATTTTGAATTTTATAAAAAAAAATTATACAAAATACCTGTTTTTTTAAAATAGACTTTCATTGAGATTTGAAAATTTAACAATTGGTCAATTTACAAGGTCTCTTATCATGTCATAATGTCCTAATATATGACGACTCGGAGGCTCGGCTTAACCAACTCTTAAGCATTCGGCGTTGGTCTCTGCTGGTTGGTTACGATAACACAATAAACATAGCATAGAAAGTAGTATTATTTTAGGAAATTTTTTGCTTGAAAAGCTATAAAAACCATTGTGAAATATTAGGACATTATGACAATATGACATGATAAGAGACCTTGTGGTCAATTCCCAACTATATTTCTTAACATCTTTCAATAATTGTTAAACTATATTATTTTCGATGTATCTAAAACTATTAGTGAAATCAAGGTGAATTTTACGGTTGCCTCAACTAAACAGCTGATCGCAGCTAATTTTTTGAGCGAATGTCAAACTGCACACCAAAAATATAATTTGATAAACATGCTAGTTTCAAACTCCATATAAAGGTTGTCCCAAAAATTCATACAGCTCTCAGTTTAAGGTAAGTAAAATTGGGGTACTACTCGAGAAATATCATCCCAAGTGATGAAGCTCGTTTTCACCTTGATGTCTTTGTTAATCACACATCCATAACGTGTCACTAGTTGGTGCGAATTTTGGGTTAATGGTATCATTGGACCATTCTTCGTGGAAAATGGGGCTGCACAAGCAATAATTGTAATTGGATGTCGATATCGCGACATTAGAACAAAGTTCTTTTCTTCCTAAATTGGATGGTATTGATGTGGACGACATGTGTCGCATCCCGTGAAACAATTCTATAACAGCATGAGTTATTTGCTTGTCGTGTACTCTATCGTTTCAGTGATCAGAATTGGTCTCTTGATCGTGAAAATTAACACCATTCAATTTATTTTTATGAGGTTTACAATAGAAGGCATATTTTTTGAACGCGGTTTTTGTTTTTAATAACTTATAGGTCATCTTGATGTGTACCCTATCCATCACAAGGACTGAGATCCAAAAATTCTTAACACATGTTTTTCATTATAACTTTTAACCCAAGTATTATTTGACTTTTTTTATTTTTTTTAATCAAGTTACCTTTGTAAAGCATGTCAGTTATTATGTTTAATGTCAATTATGTTCATTTGTTGTTAATCTGATTAAAGTGAGTGACCAGAAAAAAGTGCGTACTAAAATTATTAAATATTTTCAACAAAATCCAACTTGGTCCTACAAAAAGTTGGCCAAACAATCAAAGTTCTGCCGTCAAACTGTTTTCAATGTTATTAAACAGTACCGGAAGAACTTGTCCGTTGATAGAAATGGTCCACAAGATGTTTCAAAAGACAAAAGAATAGAAAGCATTTTCAAAAGAGCTCCCAACACATCCGGTAGGACAGCAGCCCGGTTAGCTCAGTGCTCGGACTATTTGGTACGAAAAGTTAAAGCCAATGCAGGTTTAAAAACATACACTGCTCAAAAAGTTCCTGACAGGAACTCTGCTAAAAATTTAGAGGCCAAAGACAGAGCACGGAAATTGTATGTTAAGAATTTTTCGATCTCAGTCCTAATATTCTCACTTAGTTATTGAACATTATAGTTTTTTTTTACATCGGAAATGTCGAATTTTGTGCGGGAAGTTTTGCTTTACTTCTTTAATTTGAAAAATAGTGGCACTGAAGCACATCGATTGCTCACCGAAGCTTATGGTGAATGTGTTCCATCGGTTTCAACGTGCGAGAGGTGATTTTGACACGGAAGAATTGGAGGATTGTTGTCAAAATAAACAAGAGCTTTTAAAATTATTGGGAGCTACTCAATCAGCAATTTCAAAACGTTTGCAAGCATCAGCATTCATCCAAAAGCTGGGAAAATGGGTACCATTCGAACTGAAGCTGAGAGACCTTGAATAATGATTTTGTATTTCTGAAATGCTGCTTGAACGCTATAAAAGAAAGTAATTTTTGCACTGAATCATTACTTGCGATGAAAAATGTATCCATTAAGATAACCCGAACCGTAATAGATCGTATGTGAAGCCCGGCCAACCAGCCGAATCGACACCAAAGCCAAATATGCATGGCCCTAAGGAAATGCTCTATATCTGATGGGACCAGAAGGGTCCTATATTTTTTTTTATTTTTTTTTAAACAAACACAAACTGCGAAGCGTTTTGCTTGTCTGCAGATACACCCAGAGTCTCTGGCGGGAATCGAACCCGCAACCCCCAGATTGATAGTCCAGCACACTATCGTGTAATCTATCGGGGAGCTGCTGAAATCTGACCAGGCCATCAAAGGGAACCTGTACCGAACGCAACTGATTAGTTTGCAGCGGTCATTGGCCGAAAAACTTCCAGCGTAACCAAAGCGTAAGAGATCGTATGTGAAGCCCGGCCAACCAGTCAAATCGACACCAAAGCCAAATATCCATGACACTAAGGAAATGCTCTGTATCTGGTGCGACCAGAAGGGTCCTATCTATTATGAGCTGCTGAAATCTGACCAGACCATCAAAGGAAACCTGTACCGAACGCAACTGATTCGTTTGAAGCGGTTATTGGCTGAAAATGCCCAGAATATGCGGCCAGACATGAAACCGTAATTTTCCATCATGACAACGCTAGGCCCTATGTTACATTACCGGTTATAAATTATTTAGAAAGAAGTGGTTGGGAAGTTTTGCTACACCCGCCTTTTAGTTTAGACCTTGCCCCGTCCTACTACTATTTGTTTCGATCGATATAGAACGCTCTCTCTGTGGTATACCCTTCACTTTGGAACAGAGTATTCGATATTGGCTTGATTCGTTTCTGGCCTTAAAAGCTGAGCTGTTATTTTGGCTCTGAATCCATAAGTTTGCCAGAAGGATGGGAAAAGGTCATAGCTAACAATGAACAATACTTTGAATAAATTTATATTGTAGAAATGTTTCAAAATAAAAGCTAAAAATTGTAAAAAATTCAGCATTTTTAACTCATACACCCAGAAGATTTATATATCTGTGTTTCCAGTCATGCAGATGACTAGAAAATAAGCAGTTCTACAACAGATAAAACATATGACATTACACAACTACATCTAAGTAATGCAGATGGTATGTAGTAGTCACTGAAAAATAAGTTACGAAGTAATTGCAAGTCTTGCTGGAATTACTAGAGTTCTCATCTGAGTTGAACTGCTGAGACGTTTTCAGGAAGAGTATCATCTAATCATCTGCCGATTGAGAAAGCGATCCTGATGGCTTTTAAACAATAACATATTGTTACGAATGAGCAATAGCGATTTGAATTTAAAGTCTATAACACGTCCTTCAGTAGAAGCTTCTATTTATCAACAATGTTAATAGCATGCGGTTATTAGCATTGTTTGTAAGTATGTCAACACTAAATGTTTAAGCTGCTAACATTGACATCGAAAGCTCTAGAATTTGAACATACTAGTTTGTCTGTTAAGAGCATTGTAGAAGATTCACGAAAGAAGGCGCGTGTATAAATAGTGGCAGAGGTTGCAGTCGTGAGTGAGTTGATCATAGCCTCTGTTAGAGTTAACATCAACTGTCTTGTACATTTAAGTTTGTACGTTATAAAGTGTGTGTGCTTTTCAGCGAATTGATAAAAGTGTGACTATTTGAACTGTTGTTGTTGTACATTTTAAATAAATAAAGAGTTGTTACAATTTTAGACTACTAAAACTGCTTTTATTTGCAATCAAAAGTATGCGGTTTATTTAAAGGATATAACCAACGTTTTAAAAAGGTTAAAACGTAACAATATCTTTAAACTATTTGTTTTTTATTTAGATAGTGTAATGTTAGGTTTAGTTTTTTTATTTAAAAATATTTCCCTGCACTTAAAAACTAACTATTAAAGGGTTTAAGTCTCTGTTCTATCAAAATCAAAATTCCCCCAAGTTCATTATTTCCCTATTTTTATTTTCATAAATAATTACATCATGTTAATTGAAATGTATACAAATTTATCAACCCAATTAATAACAAACAAAGTCATGAATATAATTATTTTAAACAAATAAAAACAACAATAGATTATCTAATAATGTTACAAAACAAAAAAATAACATAGTGACTATGGAAATTAATATAAATAATGAAAATGCATACAATAGGTAGGCATTTTCCTCATTAATATTATCTAGTAAAGTTATTATAATTCAGATTTGTATTATTTGGTTTAAAAACCATGAATTTAAAAGTAAAATTTTGGCTAAATTTCTTGTTAATATTTTTGTGCCAGACCAATGTTATCAGGGGAACCTTGTTCGTATTTTTGATTGAAGATCCGTCTATTTTTCAAGACTGCAAAAATGAGCCCGATTATCTGGGTGTAGATGATATGTTTGATTTGTCAAATTTAAGTGTTGAACTTCTAGATGAAAGTGTTCATATGGAGGGTTCATTTACCATGCTCTGGGAGGCCGATCCCAGTGATCGTGTGGAATTACACACTGATCTTATGAAATATGAACGCGGTAGCTGGCAACCAACTGTATTTACCATGATACAAAAAGATTTCTGCAGAACATTGTTCGATGAGACCGATATGTGGTATAAGTCATGGGCTCGATTTATCGATGGCGACGATTTGAAGTGTATTAACAATAAGGGAGTGAGTTAAGATATGATTAATGTTTATAGGTAACGAAGAAAAATATTAAACTTCTTTTTTAAGCATACCTATCATCATTTACCATTTGATTTGGAAACCGTCTTGGATGTACAAGGTGAAGATATATCGGGTCGTCATAAAATAGTGATAAAAGTTGATGCTTTTAATAAACAGGATGAGAAGCAGCCATATTCGGTTTGTTTGGAAATTGTGGGCGACATAATGAAGAAATAATGTTGATAAACAAATATATTTATATAAAACTACAGCCTTACTACATAAGCAGATAATTTTAAATCCATAAGCATCTTTGACAGGTAAATAACAGATTGTGTTCTGACCTTGGTGGTCATGAGTGCCGATCAATGTTGTAGATATTAAACAAATATGATAAACTTGGACATATCGTTTTATTATGTTTCAATTATTACTTTGTTAGTAATCAGTGTGTTATGGTAGAAAATTTAAAGTCATTTCAATTGGGTCAGGCATTAATTTCCCAAAAACCAAGACAAATAAAATATATCGGCTATATGTTCTTCTTAAAGACATTAGTTCAATTCACAACCTATGGTATGAGTTGTATGTCGTATTATTTTACAATAGTTGTAAAAAATGTTTGCGTAACTTTATCGAATATCTTATGAATACATCAGGTATAAAAACATATGATATTGCTGTAATTTCTGTTTTGAATTTAAGATAATTTCATACAACATACAACTCATACGATAGGTTGTGTCTCAGTAACAAACTATTGTATTCTGTTATTTTACTATTATTATTATTTTTTTCCATTTAAACATTATACTCAATTTAATTGTGTTTTATGACATTTAAGCAAACTTTGTTTTCGTATTCTTTGTTTACTAAAGCCAAAAAAAAATACAAACAAATGACATTTAAGTCGTCTGTTATAACTTTACAACAACTGTGTGGTACTTTTAGCACAAATGTTTGTTTGCATATTGTAGGTATATGTTTGGTTTTGTACTCGTACTAACTTAAACTTAATGGTACAATTTAAACTTTGGACTATTTGTGGTCTCAGCACGCGTCAAATGTAAAATAATACTTCTGCGTTGATGAGGCACGAGGGGAGTTGTAGTTTTTGGTTTTCCTTTTGTTATTGTTATAAAGAGAAGAAAAAATATATATTATTGTTTAGTTAGTTGTTTCTTTCATACTTTACCCTGACAAATAAAAATAAAGGTTATATTAAGTTGGACTATCTGTAGGCAACATACATACATGTTCAAGATGGGATCAAACTTCTGAGTTAATGCGGTACAGGCTAACATTATTCGACTTGAAACAAATTCGTTGAAATTCAAAAGCAAAATCATAAAAAAAACAAATTTAAAATTGAACTATTACGTACCGTCTTCATTACTTAGAAATAGTTTAATAATGACTTAGTTATTAACTGATTTAAAAATACTAATTTGAAAAAAAGTGCCGCTGAATCACACCAATTGCTCACTAAAGCTTATGGTGAATGTTTGTTTGTGCGGCCAGCCAAAAAAGTTTGAAGACCATGAATTGGAGGCATTACTCCATGAAGATTGTTGTCAAACTCAACAATAGCTTGCAATTTCAAAGCTTTTGCAAGCAGCAGGATTCATTCAAAACCAAGGAAATTTGGTACCATACGAATTGCAGCCAAGAGACCGTGATGACAATTTTGCACGTAAGCTATAAAAGCAAATCATCCATTACGATAACCCGAAGCGTAAGAGATCGTATGTGAAGCCCGACCAATCAGCCGAATCGACATCAAAGCCAAATATTCATGGCGTTAAAGTAATGCTCTGTATTTTATGGGTCTAAAAGGGTCCTATCTATTATGAGCTGCTGAAATCTAGCCAGACCATCGCAGGCAACCTCTACAGAACGCAACTGATTCGTTTAAAGCGAGCATTGGCCGATAAAGTTCTAAAAATAGTGATGAATTTCTGAACCTTTACCGGAAACCCTTCCCTTAAGGTTTTTATAGTGCTTTATGTCACTTTGTTCGAACAGGCAGTCCATCTTGGTTCAGAATCTACCACACTTTTGGACACCCTTTTTGTGCTCTTCAATTCACTTTTATCAAGAGCCCAATATCTCTCCACTGGCCTTAGCTCCGGGCAGTTTGGAGGATTTGTCTTTCTTTGTACAAATAACACATTATTGTTCTTGCACCACTCAAGAGCTTGCTTACCATAGTGACAGGATGACAAATCAGGTCAAAAGTTAGAGGACACATTAAGAAGACTTATGAATAAACATTCCTTGATGTAAGTTTCAGTATTTATAGAGCCCTTTGTAACAAATGTTTGGCTTCTTTTGCCGCAACTGCATATTGCTTGCCATGCCAAGAACCTTTTCTGAAATTTTGTCTGCTTTTGGGTCCTAAACTTTTCTTCAACATTCCCTCGAGCATCAGCAACATCAAAATTTTGTCCCGGAAGCTGCGAAAAATCTGCCAGAACATTCGTTTCGTCATCTATTATGCAGCAGGTACATTTTTTTGTATAAAATTTGACTTCAATTTCCGTGCTCTGTCATTGGCCTCTAAATTTTTAGCAGCGTTCCTGTCAGGAACTTTTTGAGCCTTGTATGTTTTTAAACCTGCATTGGCTTTAACTTTTCGTACCAAATAGTCCGAGCACTGAGCTAACCGGGCTGCTTTCCTACCTGATGTTGTTGGAAGCTCTTTTGAAAATGCTTTCTATTTATTGGCTTTAGAAACATCATGTGGTTCATTCCTTTTACATGAACCAGCTTTTCTATCAACGGACAAGTTCTCTCGATACTGTTTAATAACATTGGAATCAGTTTGAGGACTAACATTTGATTGTTTGGCCAACTTTTTGTAGGACCAAGTTGGGTTTTGTTGAAAATATTTCATAAATTTAGTACGCACTATTTTCTCGTCACTCATTTTAATCAGATTAACAACAAATGAACATAATTGACATTAAACATAGTAACTGACATGTTTTACAAAGATAACTTGATCAAAAATAAAAATCAAATAATAGTTGGATTAAAAGTTTTGAAGAAAAACGTGTGTTAAGGTTTTTTCGATCTCAGTCCTCTCGACTACAAGTTGTAATACCTGTTAAAAAGTATTTAGAATGAAGTGATTGGGAAGTTTGGCCTCACCCGCTTTGTAGCCCAGACCGTGGCCCGTTCGACAACTATTTGTTTCGATCAATGCAGAACGCTCTATCTGGGAAAGGCTTGACTTTGGAACAAAGCATCCGTTATTGGCTTGATTCGTTCTTGGCATCAAAAGATGAGCAGTTATTTTGGCGCGGAATCTATATGTTGCCAGAATGATGGGAAAAGATCATAGCTAACAATGGCCAATACTTTGAATACATTTTAAGAAAATAGCTTAAAATTTGCTAATGAAATTGTTTGATATATTCCAAGAATTCAATTTAATTTGATACTGTCATTAAATATAGTGATTTTAAAATTCGTTTTTGACTTGAAAAACTTTCTTGTTTATTTTCTTACACTATTTTGTAAACAAATATGAAATGAAAATAAAGCAAGAGTGGAAAAAGTAAAACGAAACCTTTATGGTTTGGAAATTTGCAATAATATACATTAATTGCAGCAAGAAATACAAATAAAAATAAAAGCAAAATGCTTAATGTTACATTTAACCAAGTTTAAAGACCTTTTGTATACAAAACCATATTAAAAAGCAGGCCTTCAATTTTTTTTTTTCCAGCATAAACATACCTATATGGATATAATTTCATAAAAAAAAATAAAAAGTTTAAAAAGGCAAGAAGAGCAAGAAGAGTTTTCGAAAATCTGAACTAAAACATTTTAAAAATATAAGTAAATATATATATTAAAAAGTAATGACAGACCAGTGGAGACATCATGTCTGCAAATTTTATTTTCAAAATGTAGTCCAAAAATGTATTTTAACTTTTCTGCTGACAGTTTTCTGCAACTGAAAAAAACTGTTTTTTTTTTTGTAAAGTTTTTAAAATAGATTGAAAATATTTAATAGCTTTTTCAAGCAACTAAACAATGGTTAAAAAAAAAAAAAAACTGCAAAATACCAAACACAAAATGCTGTCAATTTATGGCTGAATAGATTATGCCAGCCAGCTCTTAAGAATGTATAAAAAAAAACACCAAATAGCCAACAAATAACGACGACCACCTTTAAGTTTAACTTACCAGCAGCTTTTAACTGATTTCGTTGGCCCCAAAACAAAACAAACACCAAACAGCCCCATACCCACCAACTGCAACAAATTCAATTATTGTCAATTGCAACAAAAGGAAAAAAAACGCTAGCAAAAATATCTATGTCATCAAAAACACTAGAAAAAAGAAAAAACTAAATAAACTGAAAATCACGTTGAATTATTATTGTTTAATTTGGCTCTTTTCTTGCTTTTGTTCACATCGTTTTTTAAAAGAATTTTGTAATCGCGTTTGTTTTTCTTTCTTGCCTGAATTGAATTCATGAATTAATAATAACTTTTTTTTGTTTGTTTTTTTAGACAAAATCAAAATCCATAATTAAAACACATAAAATGTGAAAATCGTGCTTTAATATTCGACTTTGTTTCTCAAAACAATAAATCCACAAAGATCGTTTAAAAGTGATAAAAGTTTTGTATGAAACTTTTAGCCAAGATTATGATTGCGTGTAATGCAATTGATACCCGATTAAATCGCTGATTTAGTGGTGCGAACAGATCGTTAAGTTTAGTGTGGTTAGCAGAAAAAAATAGTGTAACATTAATAAAATCAGATTGTGAAATCTTTATTAGCTAAATTTGCAGTAAGGAGTGAGTCAAGAAAAATTGAATTAAATTTTTAGTTTTTCTTTTTGCAGATATTTAATTAATTTAAATGTTTAATTGTTCATTTGCTAAGTTTTTACAAAATGTCCCTGAAAAATGGTAAAAATATATGCAAAATATCTGAATGTTCAAAGCCACTAAACTATATCAATAAAAAATTTTTTCAAAATTGTTTTCAAAAAAAATTTTTTTTTTTTTCGAAATAGTTTTTTTTTTAATTTTTTTAAAAAAAATTATTTTTTTAAATTAACTAATGAAAAAAAAAGACAAAAAAATTTTTTTGGTAAAAAAAAAAAATCGGTTTAAAAAATATTTTTGACCCATTGTAGGTCCAAATTACTATAGCTTTATATACATCGTTGCAATGGACTTTGAAATATCAATCATTAGATATCCATATTGTCTATATTAATGACTTAGTAATCCAGATATAGATCGAAAATAGGCCAAAAATCGAGGTTGGTCCGGTTTTTTCCTTATATCTCAGCCATTTGTGGGCCGATTTTCTCGATTTTAAATAGCAACAGAGCCGGAAGAATTCCCGATATATTTCATGAATTTTCATGAAGATAGTTTGAGTTTCTGTATAATTTCTGTATAATCTCTATTAATTTCCTCGGTACGTGCATAAGTGTACGTGCTTTGCAAATGAAAGCCTGGGCAAATACAATATCAGAAGCTTTTTCGAATTCAATGAAGACAAGGTAGACAGAGGAACTCCAATCCACTCATAATGCGGAGGCTGTTTATGTGATCTAAGAGTTTTGAGATCTAAAAATATAATGCTTGAAGCCAAACTCTTTATCTAGAGAACCAATAAGTCTTCTTTTGCTTACGAGTATGTGATCACATGTCTACTGTATGTTGGTCGTGGGCATCCACCACTTTCTTCAGTTCGTTGTGATCTACCCAGAATTGTTCAACTCTAAAACCAGCCAGTTCGTAAATAAACTTTTTATAGAGAGAGTCAGGAAGTCTTCTGTTGATAATGTTGGCGTTTATCTTGTTTATCATATTTAGGTGTGTGATCATCCTACTGTTTTGCACTCCGTGACATCGTACGTTGATGATCAAGACCTCTTTCAGTTCGTCTTTGTATCACATTCTGGTATAGAAAGGTTCTAGTTTGAAACTAGCTTTCTTCTGTCCGTTGTGATCTACCCAGGATTTTTCAGCTCTAAAACCAGCCTGTAAGCAACAAAATACTTTATCGAGAGAGTCAGCAAGTTTAGGAGATCATCTTTCTACGATACGTTGATGAAACCACCTTTCTTCAGTTCGTTGTGATCTTACCAGGATTTTCTAGCTGTAAAACCAAACTGATCGCAACGAAACTCTTTATCTAGAAAGTCAGCAAGTCTTTTGTTGATAATGTTTGCGATTATCCCGTTTATTATGTTTATGAGTGTGATGCCCCCAGTTTTTGCAATCCGTGAGACCACTTTTCACTTTGGCATTTATCTTATTTATCATTTTTAGAAGTGTCCAGTTTTGCACTCCGTGAGGATCACCTCTATTCCGTATGTTGATGATCAAGATCTCTTTCATATCGTCAGAGTGTTCTGCATTGTCTCTGTACTACATTCTGGAACAGGAAGGCTCTTGTTTGAAACTACCTTTCTTCAGGTTTTTGTAAGCAACCCAGGATTTTTAGCTGTAAAACTCTTTATCTAGAAAGTCTGCAAGTCTTTTGTTGATAATGTTTGCGCTTATCTTGTTTATTATGTTTAGGAGTGTGATCCCCCTAGTTTTTGCAATCCGTGAGAACACTTTTCACTTTGACATTTATCTTATTTATCATTTTTAGGAGTGTGATCATACTCCAGTTTTTGCACTCCGTGATCATCTCTCTGCGATACGTTGATGATAAAGACCTCTTTCAGTTCGTTGGAACGTTCTGTATTGTCTCTGTACTACATTCTACAGCAGGATGGCTCTTGTTTGAGAAAACTTTTCTTCAATTCGTTGTGATCTACCCTGGATTTTTCAACTGTAAAACCAGCCTGTTAGCAACGAAACACTTTATCGAGGGAGTCAGCAATAATGTTTGCGATTATCCCGTTTATTATGTTTATGAGTGTGATACCCCTAGTTTTTGCAATCCGTGAGAACACTTTTCACTTTTGAAGATCAATCCCTCTTTACTCATTGTCCTATGCAATAGTCTCTGTACCACATTGTCGATCTGGAAGACTCATTTTTGAAGGGCTACAACTCCGGGATTCATGTTGCCAGGTTCCACTATTTTAGTAGCAGCCGATATGATTGCAGGAGTGGATAGTACACACAAAGAAAAAATATGGTTGTGGTGACCATAATCAAATAGCGTCATATTATAATTTATTTTATAACTAATGACAATAATAATTATTTAATACCTTGTTATAATTATTTATTTATTGATAATCATATTATATTCTCGTATAATATTATTGTTAAACGATCATATTATAATAAAAACTCAACCCTAACATGATTCCAGCTCAATCATAATATGATTATTTTTAAACCTGTTAGATGACATGGCCATATTATGGAGAATTTGTGACCATGTCATGATTATAAATATAACGTGTGCAATTGCATATTGGCAGGTTGAAATAATGGTGTACCCAACTATTGATCTGATGAAATCGCCATTGTTATCTCAGGTATATAGTTGGCAGGAAGTCTACAGTTTCCTTGAGGGTTCTGGGAGCATTCAGTTGGGACTTTATTTCTATTCTTGTAGTTATGAGTTTCCATCTATAATCGGATTATCCTGTGCTTTCTTTCAGGGTCTTGCATTCAATATGATTTATCGCAGTACCACATTTATACGACATTTTAAATTTGTATGGAAGAGTTTGTTTGGTTTCTGATGAATTGTTTAACCCTTTGACGGACACCAAAATTTTAGGAGATCTTCCCGTGGGACACTTGCTGTATCTCCGTTATTTGGAAGGAAACAATTTATGACGTGTATACACGTCATGTCCCCCCAGAAACCCTTGTTATGACGTCTATAGACGTCAGTGTCCCTCAAAGGGTTAAGGCAGCTTTTATATTAAGGTGATTGAGCTACAGTTAAAGTACAATATTTGAATGCCACAGTATGTTTTGTCTTACGTAGAAAGTGAGATTGTTTTTACGATTTTAAGATATACTTTTTCTAAATTTCAAATTAAAGAATTTCAAGTTGGCAATAAAAATAAATATTTATAATGCATAACAATTAACAAATTAATATGTATAAGAAATTCTATATGAAAGTGTTTTTTTTTCTTGTTTGTTACTAATTAATAAAACTGTCACAATTGTTGTTCACACAAAAAAAATATATATAGAGAAATACTACTTATAAATTGTGTTCATACTCGTATCTCAAAAAACATTTAATTAGTTTGTATGATTGTTTAAATTCAAATGCTGCTGCTTTAAGTTGACGGTCGTGTGACATTAAAAATTAAAACAAACATTCAGCACGAGAACATTAAATAATGAAAATAACTGAAAATCACACAATTTCTTTCAAGTGGTGGTGGTGGTTTAAATGACTTCTTCTAGTTCTAGAATAGTTAGTTAGTAGTTTAATACAAAATATACAAACTGTCAGAGCATGTGCCCGTCTGTCTGTCTGTCTGTCTTTCTATTTAAATAATTGAAACAATTGCACTTACTTGACAGCGACATTTAATGAATATGAATTTCATACTTTTCTGTTGTTTAAAACTAAACGATTTATTCTGTAGAGATTCTATTTTTCCAACAGCAACACAACGTCTATAATACTTAAGTAACGACAATAGCTGGCTACACTTAGAATAATTTAAATAAATATAGGAGTGTTATAAATCAAATCATTTATGCTGAATGTGTATGTTTTAGTTTATGAAAATTAAGGTGGTTTCATTTGCTGGCAACAAGAAGTTGTGCTGATATACGTAGGTAAATACCCAGTTGGAAATTTAATTGTAAATTACAAATTAAGTGTTTATATGGAAGGATACATATCTGTTATTTATTCTCACTTAGTTATTGAATATTATAGTGTAAACAATAAAGTATTTTTAGCTTCGAAATTTGTGCCAACAAAACGTCATATAAGGGAAGTTTTGGTTTACTTCTTTATTTGAAAACAAGTAAGAGCGTTATATACCCTTCACCTTTGTTGTGAATGCATTACTTGCCCACTTTCAGCGTATAGCATCCTAAATATATCAAGAAAACTTATACAAATTTTACATTTAATTGATGACGAACAGATTATATTGTAGAAGTTACAAACGAAATGATACCCTTCTCACGCAGGTGAAGGCTATAAAAACAACAACGCCAAACGAAACACAAAAAAAAACATAAACAAAATACGCAAAGCAATGAAATCAACACACATCCAAACATACGTTTTGTTGCTTTTTTGTCAAAGCATGCAATAAATTGTCTTTTTTTGATGCAATTTTCTGAGGTTGTCTCAGATGTTTGCTCATATCTCCGTTATTTATGGACGGATTTTGCTGATTTTAAATAGGAAACTTCTCGAAAGCATGTCTGACAGAAGTATTGAAGATTTGGATCCCGAAGATATCTGGGGTCTTCAGAAAATTGATTTCAACAGACAGACGGACATGGCTTAATCGACTCCGCTATCTATAAGAATCAAGAAGATATATACTTTATAGAGTCGGAAAATTATATTGTGGAAATTACAAACGGAATGACAAGCTTATATATACCCTTCTCAAGAAGGTGAAGGGTATAAAAAGTGCAGCTGAAGCACACCGATTGCTCACCGAAGCTTATGGTGAATGTGTTCCACGAGCAAGAGATAGTTTGTGCGATTCAGTAGTGGTGATTTTGACATGGAATACAAAGATCTCCCAGGCCAGCCAAAAATGTTTGAAGACTAAGAATTGGAGGTTTACTCCATGAAGATTGATGTCAAACTCAACAAGAGCTTGCAAAATCATTGAGAGCTACTCAAGCAGCAATTTCAAAATGTTTGCAAACAGCACGATTAATCCAAAAGCAGGGAAATTGGGTACCATACGAATTGAAGCCAAGAGACCTTGAACCTCGGGCAACCAGCCGAATCGACACCAAAGCCAAATATTCATGGCGCTAAGGTAATATTCTGTATTTGGTGGGAGCAAAAGGGTTCTATCTATTCTGAGCTGCTGAAATCTAAGCAGACCATCACAGGGAACCTGTACTAAACGCAACTGATTCGTTTGAAGCGTGTATTGGCCGAAAAACGCCCAGAATATGCGGCCAGGCATAAAACCGTAATATTCCATCATGACAACGGTCGGCCACATATTGGAATACCTGTTAAAAAGTATTTATAATGAAATGGTTGGGAAGTTTTGCCTCACCCGCCTTATAGTCCAGACCTTGCCCCGTCCGAATACTATTTCATTCGATCGATGCACAACGCTCTCTGAGCTACGCTTCACCTTAGAACATAGTATCCTAAATAGGCTTGATTCGCAGTTGTCCTCAATAGATGAGCAGTTCTATTGGCTTGGAATCCATATGTTGCCATAAAGATGGGGAAAATGTCATAGCTAACTGTGGCCAATACTTTGAATAAATTTATATTGCACAAATGTTTCAAAATACTACAAACTACTGCAAGCTATCTTATGCAGATCCTATGGAAAAAGTCAGAAAATTATGTACCAGGCAATAATTCAGTCATTTTATTATATCTCTTTCCATATATAAAGATTATGCAAAACTTTTGCAATCAAGAACCAGCCAGAAATTTTCCTACCAGTCACTTGCTACTGATGTCTTTTTAGATCAAGGTTAAACTAGAGACAACACAAATTGCGTTAATTTTCTTTTAAATAGATTGATATTTCCTTTAGTGTTTATTTTATTTAAAAAAAATATATTTTAATTTTTATTTCATTTTTCTTTCATTCTCAAAATTGTGTGTCGTCTGTGTTATATTTTGTGTGTCTTCTTAATACTTTCGTTTGAAATCTGCTCACGCAATTTTATGTAAATTTTGTATATTTTTTTTTTTTTTTACTTTGACACTTAATTTCAAATCTTTGTGTTGCATGACTTGTGGTGCCGAGTAACTAACTATGTATCAAGTGTTTGTTGGTTAGAGTGGAAGTGTTAAATTTAATGATGAATGCTAATAAAATTTTACGATTTTAATCGTATTAAATTGTTCATTATCCAAATGACTGACTGCATTTTAAAATAATTATAATAATATTGGACAGTAAATGCACATTAATTGTGATTTCGGTCGGCATCCTGTTAAGTTTTTGTAAGAATGCGTGTTGAATTTATTGTTTTAAACAAGAATCTTTGTTTTTATGTTGTTGTTTAACCTGAATTACTATTTGATTGCAGTTGTTATCATTATGTGATTAAGATTTTTTGTTTAGCACAAATAGTCAAGATCAATTCCTAATAAATTACAATACTGTGTGATAATTGAAGTAGGAGTGAGATTGAACTAAATAGTGTACGAGCATGATACAATAATACACAAGGTATAATCATTAGGGAGAGAGTTTTCAATATTTTTTTCCCTATAAAGTCAAACTATGGATTCAACACTTAACTTTGACGTTATATGAACTATATAATTTAGAATGTATTTTCTATTGAGTTTACCTTATATTGTTGTGCCATGGTGCACGAATAAAAGAGTAGGCTTGGAATTTTTAAACTATATTTTCTCCAAAATTTTGTTGACTTTGTGAAAATGTCAGCTAACATGATCCAACATTATTAAAATATGTTGAAAATTCTTAAAAAAAAAAAAACTCTAGATTTCATACAATCAATTCACCGTTATTTTTAAAAGTTCAAATTAGCTTATCACTAAGATTTGAAAATATAAATTTAAAAATTCGATCTCCATTAACCCTCTATTGTAAATTTGGGAATCTGATTTCAAAAACAACATTTAAAAGTTTGTACAATAAATGGTTTACCTGCGAGGTTGGAAAAACTAAATGAGTGCCTTAAGGCACCCTTGGCACTTTAGAGATTGAAACATAGTCGGGTTTTAGTTTGTATAGTTTGTTAATCTTTATTGAAAGCTACCTTTCTAATTATTCATCAGTCAAATCAGATTATTTGAAAAGTTTGTTCACTCGACCAGCCATTTCTCAAAATTTGATGTAAAAAATTGCAAAGAAAACCAAAGAAAACCAAACAACATTTTGCTATATGAGGGAAAAACTGAGGCAACAAAACTAGTCTGCAATGCCCAAGAGTGCCTGAAGGCAATGGTTTACCTGCCAGGTGGGAAAAACTTAATGAGTGCGTTAAGGCACTCTTGGCACTTTAGAGTTTGAAACAGAGTTGGGTTTTAGTTAATATAGTTTGTCAATTTTTATTGAAAACAACCTTACTAATTATTCATCACTTAAATCAGATAATTTGAAACGTTTGTTCACTCGACCAGCCATTTCTCAAAATTTTATGTAAAAATTTGCAAATCAAAGCAAAGAAAACCAAACAACATTTTGCTATATGAGGGAAAAACTGAGGCAGCAAAACTAGTCTGCAATGCCAAAGAGTGCCTGAAGGCACTCATCAATTAATCACGTCTCTAAAGAGTAGCATACCTTTTTTACATAAATTTAAAAAAAAAGCAATATGATTGCAATCGGGAAAATCTAAAACACTTTAAACAACGTTTGATAACACAACATGGACTTCCCATATTTTTTTGCTAACCGGGCTGCTTTCCTACCGGATTTGTTGGGAGCTCTTTTGAAAATACTTTCTATTTTTTTTGGCTTTTCTATCAACGGACAAGTTCTCCCGGTACTGTTGAAAACATTGGAAACAGTTTGACGGCAGACCTTTGATTGTTTGGCCAACTTTTGTAGGACCAATTTGGGTTTTGTTAAAAATATAAAAATTTTAGTATGCACTTTTTTCTGGTCACTCATTTTAATCAGATTAACAACAAATGAATAAAGGTACCTTGATCAAAAAAAAAATCAAATAATACTTGGGTTAAAAGTTTTAATGAAAAACGTGTGTTAAGAATTTTTCGATCTCAGTCCTTATTTTCATCGAGAACAAATTGTTATATTTTACATCAAGTGGCAGTGAAAGGCAGAGATGTGAACTTTTTTGGAAGTAAATCATCCTATTATTGATAAGATGTGCAAAGTATAACATCATCTTTTTTCTAAAAAAATATATATAGGGGTCTTAATCAATCAGATGTAAATTGCACAAAATTAATCATTTCATAAAAAGAAACATCAGAGATTACTTTTTTAAAAAGAAAGTTCTTCGTAACTTTTCTATCATCCAACTGACACGCCCAGATGATTATGGTGTTTTCCAATACCCTACAAATTCTAGACTTTCTAAAATGAAAAAATGTCCCAATGTTTTTAAATTAAAACTAATTTGAGAGTTTTTTGGACCATCTTAAAATAGAAGAGTTTTTGTAGATTATTTAAAATAAAAATCGAGAAAAATAAGACCATGAAACTCAAATAGGAGCTCGGAAAAATGCAAACATCGGTATTTACAATACCTGTATATACATTTCTTCACAACTGCCACAAAAGTACATGAATAAGGACTGAAATCGAAAAATTCTTAACACACGTTTTTCATTATAACTTTTAACCCAAGTATTATTTGACTTTTTTTATTTTTTTTAATCAAGTTACCTTTGTAAAGCATGTCAGTTATTATGTCTAATGTCAATTATGTTCATTTGTTGTTAATCTGATTAAAATGAGTGACCAGAAAAAAGTGCGTACTAAAATTATGAAATATTTTCAACAAAACCCAACTTGGCCCTACAAAAAGTTGGCCAAACAATCAAAGGTCTGCCGTCAAACTGTTTCCAATGTTATTAAACAGTACCGGGAGAACTTGTCCGTTGATAAAAAACCTAATTCAGGTAGAAGGAATGGTCCATTTGATGTTTCTAAAGCCAAAAAAATAGAAAGCATTTTCAAAAGAGCCCCCAACACATCCGGTAGGAAAGCAGTTCGGTTAGGTCAGTACTCGGACTATTTGGTACGAAAAGTTAAAGTCAATGAAGGTTAAAAGGATACAAGGCTCAAAAAGTTAATGACAGGAACGCTGCTAAAAATTTAGAGGCCAAAAACAGAGCACGGAAATTGAAGTCAAATTTTGTAAAAAAAAAATATTCGCAGCTTCCGGTTCAAAATTTTGATGTTGCTGATGCTCGAGGGAATGTTGAAGAAAAGTTTAGAACCCAAAAGCAGACAAAATTTCCCAAAAGTTCTTGGTATGTCAAGCAATATGCAGTTGCGTCAAAAGAACCCAATCATTTGTTACAGCGGGCTCTGTAAATACCGAAATTTACATTAAGGAATGTTTACAAAAAAGGATGTTTCCATTCATAAGACTTCTTAATGTGTCCACTTATTTTTGGCCTGATTTGGCACCTTGTCACTATGGTAAGAAAGGTCTTTAGTGGTAAAAGAACAATAATGTGGAGAGATATTGGGCTCTTGTTAAAAGAGAATTAAAGAGCACAAAAGGTGTTCAAAAGTGTGGTAGATTTTAGACGGAGATGGACAACATGTTCGAACAAAGTGACAGAAATTACTATAAAAACCATAATAAAAGGGTTTCCGAAAAAGGTTCAAAATTTCATCATTAGTGATTAGAACTATAAAAATATATATTTTTTTTTTTTTTTTTGTAAATTGTAATAATAATTTCAATCAAATAAAAAAAAATCAAAACTGTAAGTTTAGTGGTTTCATTTTTATTAACATATATGTATGTTAAGAATTTTTCGATCTCAGTCCTTATAATAAATTTTTTGCTTACATTAAATTAATACAATGGGCTATTTTATAAAGGTTTTATATATTATTTAGTTTAACGTTGTAAACAAATATAGCGTTTTCCGTTTTGTTGAAATTTTATTCCGCATACGTTATTGTGCAAAGTATTTTTGACATATATATGCCCCCAGAGTTTTTCAATCCACAACAAACTCTAAGTTGTTTTAGATGCATTTTGACATATTTTCTCTCGTGGAATCCAACACAATACCAATGCTTTTATTAAAACAGAAATCATGATTATTATTTTTTTTTTTTTTTTTTTTTTTGTTTGCAAAAATGTAATTTTTCAAACCTACAAATAAATATAGGTACATATGTAAATAAATTAAAATACTTTTAATTCTAATTAGATCCATCATGTTTTAAAGATTGACATGTGATATTACAGATAATAACAGTAATTAAAATGTTAATAAAATTGAATACATGATTTTAAAAAGGCATTAGTACAGTTAGTTTATCAATCACAACAATAACAACGACGACAACAATGCGCTACATCATTACAGGACTTTCATTGTTGTTAATCGGCTCATGTAGTGCTGCTAAATATATCTTTCTCTATGATGATAATAACGAATTCTTTAGTAAATGTGAAAATCATCATGGTAATGGTATAAAGGATTTGGCAGATATGTCTGAATTTATAATGGAAGTCAATGAATACAATATGCATATAGAGGGACGTATTACACCAGTATGGGATGTAGAGAGTACAGATCGTATAGAGGTAAGTTTATACGTAGTGTTATTAAACCGGTGCAACATTAATCTCATAAAAAGAATGGAATTGAAAATGGTATTGCCGGTACCATGACTGCAATTCTCAAGGTAGCAGGAGAAAAGGACGACCCAAAAATTCTTGGAATATAAGCTTGATTAAGGAAATAGAACTTATCGAAAAAAGATGGAGCGAAATAAAAGCATTTGCAAGAAATTAAGCAGAAAACAAGAAGAACAATGATAATTATGTGTTGGATGTGGAATATTCCAAAAAGTTTCAATTATATTATCGATTTAGATATTTGTGAAATGGCAATACAATTGGTCATTTTATTCATCAAATTAAACACTTTTTAAAGCTCTCATTACAAATTTATTTAAACCAAATGATCTGGAGTTTGCTTTAAAATAGGTTTTAATTATATAATCGATTTTAAATGCATCAATATATACTTAAATATATATATATCAGTGGGCTTTTGACAAAACAACTTAAGTGTAATTTTAAAATTTTTCAGAAGTGCGCAAAAACTTAATTCAAGATCGATAATTATTTTATTTTTTGTCCTTGAAGGTCAAATAACTAAATAATTATCGGTCAATTTAACAGTTTTGCGCACTCCTGTATTTATATCTTTCATAATATCTGTTAGTTGCGCATGGATGTGTTCAAATATAAACGTGGCACTTGGCAGCCTACAGTATACTCTGTCATAAAGCCCGATTTATGTTCGACATTTTATTCGAAGGATGAAGTCTGGTATGATGTTTTCACCTCCACCATCCAAGAAGACACCCGAAAATGTGTAAACGATAAAGGAGTAAGTATTATTCTTTTAGTTATCTAATGTTAAATAGAATAAGTTGAACTAAATTCGAATATTTTTAGTCTACTATTATTGTACAACCATCTGATGAGCTGTTCATATTTTCTGTAAATGGTGTTGATTTAACGGGAAGACATAAAATGGTATTTCGTTTAGACGCATTCGATCAAAACAATAAAAAACGTCCAAATGATATTTGCATAGAAATAAATGGAGAATTCGTTAAAATGTAATTTTTCTCAAATCGATTTTTAATATTTAATATAATATTGTGAAAATTAACTTAAGAGCTTGTACTTAATAAAATATATTTTGCACGAACATAATAAAAAGAAAAGAGTTTTCATAATTTTGCTACTTTCTAAACTTTATACGAAATTCTATATTCATTACAATTAGCGTTTCTAATTTCCCAGGCTTTTTCAATTCCCGGGAAATAATAAAAAAACGTTTCATTGTTTAATACTAAACTAAAACTTAAAACTACTAAAGTTCTTAGTCTTAAATTTTAGTTGTCCAAGTGACACTACAATAGAAACTATTGAGCGTATGACTTAAAAATGCGGGATTTACAATAGATGGCGTAACAAAAGGCTGTTTTTATTTTTAATAACTTATATGTCATTCTGAAGGGCACATATCTATCATATTTATTCTCAATTAGTTATTGAACATTATAGTGTAAACAACAACGTTTTTAAGGACTGAGATCGAAAAATTTTTAACATAACAAACCATTAAACTTACAGTTTTGATTTTTTTTTTTATTTGATTGAAATTGTTATTACAATTTACAATATATAGTTCTAATCACTAGTAATGACTTTATGAACCTTTCTCCGAAATCCTTCCATTATGATTTTATAGAGCTTTATGTCACTTTGTTCAAACAGGTTGTCCATCTCCGTTTAAAATCTACCACACTTTTGGACACATTTTTTGTGCTCTTCAATTCTCTTTTAACAAGAGCCCAATATCTCTCCACTGGCCTTAGCTCCAGGCAGTTTGGAGAATTTGCATCTCTTGGTACAAATAACACATTATTGTTTTTGTACCACTCAAGGGCTTCTTTACCATAGTGACAGGGTGCCAAACCAGGCCAAAAATAAGTGGACACACTAAGAAGTCTTATGAATTGAAGCATCCTCTTTTGTAAACATTCCTTGATGTAAATTTCTGTATTTATAGAGCCCTTTGTAACAAATCATTAGCTTCTTTTACCGCAGCTGCATATTGCATGCCATACCAAGAACTTTTTGGGAAATTTTGTTAGCTTTTGGGTCCTAAACTTTTCTTCAACATTCCCTCGAGCATTAGCAACGTCAAAATTTTGACCCGGAAGCTGAGAAATATCTGCCAGAACATACGTTTCGTCATCCATTATGCTGCAGGAATATTTTTTTTATAAAATTTTGTTTCAATTTTCGAGCTCTGTCTTTGGCCTCGTAATTTTAAGCAGAGTTCCTTTCAGGAACTTTTTTAGCCTTGTAGGCTTTTAAATCTGCATTGGCTTTAACTTTTCGTACCAAATAGTCCGAGTACTGGCCTAAACGGGCAGCTTTCCTACCGGAGGTGTTGGGAGCTCTTTTGAAAATGCTTTCCATTTTTTGGCTTTAGAAACATCATGTGAAACAATCCTTCTACCTGAACCAGGATTTCTATCGACGGACAAGTTCTCCCGGTACTGTTGAATAACATTGGAAACAGTTTGGTTGCAGACCTTTGATTGTGTGGCCAACTTTTTGTAGGACCAAGTTCTGTTTTGTTGAAAATATTTAATAATTTTAGTACGTACTTTTTTCTGATCACTCATTTTAATCAGATTAACAACAAAAGAATATAATTGACATTAAATATAATAACTGACATGCTTTACAAAGGTAGCTAGATAAAAAAAAAAAATCAAAGAATACTTGGGTTAAAAGTTTTAATGAAAAACGTGTGTTAAGAATTTTTCGATCTCAGTCCTTATGAAATGCTGCTTGAACGCTTGAAAATCATTTTTGCACCGAATCATTACTTGCGAATATAAGTGGATCTATTACGATAACCCGAAGCATAAGAAATCATATGTGAAGCTCGGCCAATCAGCCGAATTGAAACCAAATCCAAATATCCATGACGCTAAAGTAATGCTCTGTATTTGGTGCGACCAATAGGTTCCTATCTATTATGAACTGCTGAAATCTGGTCAGAATACATAATATGTGGCCAGACATAAACCGTTATATTCCATCATGACAACACTCGGCCAAATGTTGCAATACCTGTTAAACAGTATTTTTTAATGAAGTGGTTGGGAAGTCCTGCATTATCCGCTTTATAGTCCAAATCGTGCCCCTTTCGACTACTCTTTAATCGATGCAGAACGCTCTGTCTGGGAAACGCTTCACTTTGGAACAGCGTTTCCGATATTGTTTTGATTCATTCTTGGCCTCAAAAGATGAGCAGTTATTTTGGCTGGGAATTCATATGTTGCCATAAAAATGGGGAAAGCTTAAAAAGGGTTTTCCAACAAGAGGTGTTATTTTGAATCAGCCGGTATTTCGGTAGCTGTCATTTTTTAAGCTTTTATTCTTTGACATTTGACAAGTAGAAACTATGCCATTACTAAAAATGGAACGATACACGCTTCAACAACCCATTGAAATTATTAAAATTCACTACAAAAATGGTGAAAATCTTGCAGTCACATTTCGCAAAACTAAAGTATTTTTGGGTCGCCGTGAAGCATCTTGTCGAACCGCAATACAGAAATTGGTGGAAAAATTCGAGCTGTTGGGACAAGTTATTGATGTGAAGAATAAAACCCGTGCACGTCGCTCAAGAACAACTGAGATTATTCCTGCTATAGTGTTGAAGAAAACTCAGGTTTGTCCATTCATCGTTGTTCTTTGGAATTGGGCATTGCACAAACGTCATTATGGTCGGAGTTGGATGATATTGATCTGGACAACGTTTACTTTCAACAAGACGGCGCTACGTGTCACATAAGCAACGAAACCATTGCTCTTTTACGGAAAAAGTTTCCGAAACGTGTTATCTCTCGAAGAGGTGATCACATTTGGCCACCGAAAGATAAGGTCTACACCAACAGCCCAGCGTCGATTCAAGACCTCAAAGATAGAATTCGTGAGGCTATCGGGGACATAGGGTAGCCACTTTGCGATTTGGTTATGGAAAATTTCATGAAAAGGATATGGTCCTGTAAGCGTGGTCGTGGATGGCCATTTGGCTGATGTTATTCTTCATTATTAATGGAATACTTTCCTATTTATTATGAAATAAACATCCGATCATTTATCTCAAAAAATGTAATTTTTCTTTGAATACCAAAATAACAGCTCTTGTAGGAAAACCCTGTAGCTAACAATGACTAATACTTTGAATACATTTATATTGTACAAATGTATCAAAATAAAAGCTAAAAATTTTAAAAATCCCTCATTTTAAATCATACACCAAAAATTTTTCGGTTTTTGTCAACAAATTGGTGGCGCTTTTTGAATTTGTTGCTAATCGAATGATTCAGTCTCTTCTGTTGGGATTGAAAAATTTTATTTGATACAATAAAAATTCGGTTGTGTAAACTAATTTTCTGTTGCTATAACCGAGGATCATCACACCGAATCGAAATTTGGAAACTTTAATACGAAAACTTAAAAATATATTCCCAAAAAGATTTCCCTCGGCAAAATTTTCCAGAATTGGAAATCAAATTGCAATAGTCCACTTTTTATTGTTTTCCACAGTAAGTTTTAATATATGTTTTTTCCATTGCCTACACAGAGAAAATAGATTCGTGATAGCAACCGAATTTGTTGTCAATCTACCTTAGTATCTGAATTTTACAGTTGTGGCTACAAAATTTTAGAAGGAGTAACAAATGTTTGGTTGCTTCAACCGAAATTCTTATTTATCTATGCATCCAACCGAATCATTCGATTGGCTACAAATTCGGTTGCTATCAGGATCCGTTTTCTCTGTGTACAAATAGTTTAAAAGAAAATCTTATTCTTGCTAAAGTTTTAATTTTAAATTAAAAGTGCATAAATGAAAATTATTTCCTTATGCTCCAGTGATTTGTTTAATTGGTATTTACGGTGTTTTTTTTTTTATTATTTTTTTAATTCAATTTAGTGATGGTTTTTATTTTTATTTTTAATATAAAAATAAATATTGCAATTTTATGCAGTCATCCATGGATTTCTAACTCATATTATACAAGTATAATGTTATATATAAAAAATATAATAATGAACTAAAAAAGAAAACTTATAATAGAGTCATATGTATGTATGAATAAGGACTAATTAGCATAATAAATTTTAAAAAAATAATCATAAAGAAATAGAGAATGAATACATAGAAATATTACGTGTATATACTTAGCTCTTATATATTTAAAATTATTTTAATTAAATAGCATTATATGATGTAATCTATTGAAATTGAGAAAAAAAAAAAAAAAAAAATAAAAACAAACTACCCATAGGCAACAGTTGGGGTAATTGGATACTGGCAATATTTAGGTACATACACATATTTCTATAACATTTTTTTATGATCAAAACAAATTAGTTCAACAGGTATTTATAGTAATGATTTTTTTATATTTTCAAATGAACAAATAAAACACTTACTTGATTGACTACTCAATTGTGAGATCATTTTTCGTTAAGATGTTGTAATTTTTTAAAAATCTTACCTGTAAATAAACAAGAGAAGAAAATGTTTAGTATCAATAAATTATTTGTGACAAATGGTTTAGGAATGAGGATTTAATTTCATATTTTAAATGTGAACAAATTTAATAGTTTTTAAATGATTATGATTAGTAAGCATAATTTGTACAGATTTTCTTTATAAAAAGCTTTAATACATGAAAATAAATTTGTTGACTTCTGAGCTTATTAGCTTCCAAATCCCAATTTAAGGTATCATTTAAATCTGTGTTTTATGAAACGACTAGGGTTCCTAATCGGTAAAATTTTCCCGAGTATATTTTTATAAATTTCCGGGAAGTTTTTGTCGGGATATTTCGGGAGTTTATATGTTTTCATCTTAAAGTTATAGTATTGTTAAGGATTGAGATTGAAAAAAACCTTAACACACGTTTTTCATTAATACGTTTAAACCAAGTATTATTTGATTTTTTATTTTTTATCAAGTTACCTTTGTAAAGCATGTCAGTTATTATGTTTAATGTCAATTATGTTCATTTGTTGTTAATCTGATTAAAATTAGTGACCAGAAAAAAGTGCGTACTAAAATTATTAAATATTTTCAACAAAACCCAACTTGGTCCTACAAAAAGTTATTAAACAGTATCGGGAGAACTTGTCTGTTGATAGAAAACCTGGTTCAGGTAGAAGGAATGGCCCACATGATGTTTCTAAAGCCAACAAAATAGAAAGCATTATCAAAAGAACTCCAAACACATCCGGTAGGAAAGCAGTTCGTTTAACTTAGTAATCACTAGGGGCGGATTTTCATGCATTTATTATTGGAAAATATGCGCCTAAAATATGCTTCAAAAAAATCAAAATATGACCTAAAAGTTTAAAAATATGCACTTATATTTTTGTGAAGAAACATATAATAATAAACAATGGATCGTGCAATGTCCAAAAAATACACAACAGTGTTCCCAGAATTTAGGATTCTTTAAATTATACCAGGAAAAAATATATAATTATTCTTCTGAGATTTGTAACGATAGAAATCAATTGGTTACTTTATACATTTCATGTAATCTAGCGTAAAAACAATTGTCACTTAAGTGTCTCAAATTATTCTACAGTTAAGCATTAACTGTGTAGTGCATTTGTCTCTATGTTATCTAAAAGGGTCAATTGACCCTATGCTTAGGACATGCACGTGTTAAAATAACTAATCACGTAACTAGTTATATAACTAGTTGTCACCCCAAATGATATGTAAAATCACTAGTTCAGGACAGTCTCCTAGAACTGCTATGAAATGGCTGCCAGGACCTGTAATTGTGGATGTGAAGTTACAAAATCTTATAAATCGAATCGATGAAAACAAATATGAATGTTTTCGATACATTGAATAAATTGTTGATACATACATAAAAAACTCTAGACTTTTTTGAAGCAAATTGCTGATAGAGAAATGAAGAACTTAATGCCAGTTTCTCGATGTCGGAAGAAGTTAGTCGATATCATTTGATAATATTTCTACAACAAATTCTACAAAAAAACTTTTTGTCCAGACAATATGTTGCGCATTGACGACAAAAAAATTGAATTTTTATTAAAAACTTGGATAATATGCATATAAATATGCATTTTGAAGTAAAATATAACAAAATATGCCTTATCAATAAAATATGCAAAAATATTTACTAACAAATCGATGCCATTTTACAGCAAAATGTGCGATTCGGATAGATAATAAGTCTACTTTGTATTTGGGCGTTCTAGAAAAAACATGCATTTGCATATAAATCCGCCCCCTAGTAATCACACTATTTGGTACGAAAAGTTAAAGACAATCCAGGTTTAAAGTAGAAAAGTATAGTACCCAAAATCTGAATATTTTCCCAAAAAATTCTTGGCATGGCAAGCAATATGCAGTTGCGGCAAAAGAAGCCAAACATCTGTTACAAAGAGCTCTATAGATACCGAAATTTACATCAAGGAATGTTTACAAAAAAGGATGCTTCCATTCATAAGACTTCTTAATGTGTACACTTATTTTTGGCCTGACTTGGCATCCTGTAACTATGGTAAACAAGCCCAAGAACAATAATATGGTATTTGTACCAAGAGAGGCAAATCCTTCAAGCTGTCTGGAGCTAAGGCCAGTGAAGAGATATTGGGATCTTGTTAAAAGAGATTTGAAGAGCACAAAAAAGGTGTCCAAAACTTTGGTAGATTTTAAACGGAGATGGACTACCTGTTGGAACAAAGTGGCAGAAAGCTCAATAAAAACCTTAATGGAAGGGTTTCCGGAAAAGGTTCCTAAATTCATCATTATTGACTAGAACTTAAAAAATAATTTTTCAATTCACAAGATTTTTACCAGTCATATTGTCATAATATATCACGACTCGGCTGCTCGGCTTAACCGACTCTCAGGCATTCGGCGTTGGTCTCTGCTGGTTCGTTACGATAACACAATAAACATAGCTTAGAAAGATGTATTATTTTAGGACATTTTTTGATCGAAAAGCAATAAAAACCAATACTTCACAAGTATTAGGACATTATGACAATATGACATAATAAGACCAAATATTTTTTGTAAATTGTAATAATAATTTTAATCAAACAAAAAAATAAAAACTGTAAGTTTAGTGGTTTCATTTTTATTAACATGAAACCACTTTAAATTTTTTCGATCTCAGTCCTTACTCGGTATTTATAAATTTATCCACATTTTCTGGAAATCCTCCCATTAAAAATTTTTTAGTTGCTTTGGTTACATTATTGGTGGTTCAATTAATATCCGACATATCCTGGTATATGTCTCTTTAATCCCAATACCTTTCCACAGGCCGAAGTTCTGGGCAGTTGTGTGGATTTGCCTCCCGTGATACAAAATTTACATTACTGTTTGAATACCATTCAATGACCTTTTTTCTATAATCGGTTTAGAAATATGAAGGCACTATGTGCTTTTTAAGAAAGGTAAAAGCTGTTTTTATAGACACTGCGTAATATATATTTCTGTGTTTATCGTGCCTAATATCACAAATGATAGGCTTTTTTTGCTACAACTGCAAATGGCTTGACACACATGAAACGTCTTAGGGAATTTAGTTTGGTTTTTTGTCCGGTATTGTTCTTACCATTACCTCGTCCATCAGTCTCATAAAAATCTTGATTCCGAATTTGTGAAAGTTTCATCATCAATCACACCTCAATTTGTTCGCCCGTTCTTTTGCTTCTAAGTTCTTTAACGCATTGTAATCTGGAACTTTCTGAACTTTATACGACCCAACCCATCATTAGCTTTGGTTTTGCGCACAAAATAATCAGAGCATTTAACTTTACGAGCTGCTTTTCTGATAGATGTATTAGGTGCTCTTTGAATGAGTTGTTCGACTTCTTTTGCATTACCAATATTTTAAATATTTTTAGGTAGACAAAAATAAAACAATTTTTTTTTTTCAAATTTGTTTTTCAAAATTTAAAAAAAAATAATTTTTTTTTTCCAAAATTTAAAAAAAAATATATTTTTTTTTCGAAATTGTTGTTTTTTAAATATTTTTCCAATTTTTTTTTTTAATTTTTTTTAAAATTTTGTTTTTTTAATTTTTAAAATTTTTTTTAGTGAAAGAAAAAATTGTTTGGTAAAAAAATTCGGGTTAAAAATATTTTTCTCGATGTTGACCCATTCTAGGTCCAAATATAGCCCTATATATATAGTTGCAATGAACTTTGAAATATCTATCATTAGATATCCATATCAATATATGTATATATCAATGACTTAGTAATTCAGATATAGATAAAAAATAGCCCAAAATCGATTTTAAATAATATCCGATCCGGGAGAATTCGCGATATATTGATGTTTCAATCAATCATGTTTGTAAATTTTTTGGGGGCTACGGAAAGTTGATTTCAACAGACAGACGAATATGGCTATATTGCCTTTGCTATCTTTAACGATCCAGAATATTTATAATTTGGGGTATAAAAATATAAAGAAAAACGGTATGTTTTAAAAACCCATAATCAATAAATATGCGTATTAGCTGCTTCAGTTTTGTTCTATATAGAAAGTATTGAATTTAAAAGATCATTATTTCCACAAATTTACTTTAAACATAGTCTCGAGGAAAAGATTTTAAAATTTCATATAGTTTTTGAAATTTTACTTTTATATCAAAATTAGAACGCCTCCCAATACTATTTGTTCAAAATTATTTATTACAAACGTACAACAAAAGTGTGTAGAATATCAGATTAGTTTTTTTTTAACATTTCAATTTTAATTTTTTTACAATGACCTACAAAGAGGTCACATCAGCAGGCAACAGCAATAAACTATTGTAAAAAATCTCCCTTACAGAAAAAAAAAAAAAAAAATCAAACAAAAAGAATTAAATAAAATAAATACGAGCAAAATATAAACTAAATATAAACTAATTTTGAGAACAGCACGTGCATTTTATACAACGATAAGTGAACGCGGACAGAAGAGGAACAAGTATTAATGTGCGAAACTATCAAACTTAAAATGTTCACGCAACTTAATTTATGATCATACAGTAAAAACTTTAAGTAAGGGACTGTAAAAAGTGTGAATGCTAAAATTTTTTAAATCAAAAAGTCTTATACTTTCTCCATTATTGACAGTTTTTACTGTGCTTTTATTTGGTTTATTAGTACCTTTCAGTTTGGCTCGCTTGGCTGACTGAATTCTGTTGGTTGGTTTGGCAGACTGAATAAAGGAATGGTTGATGGATGAGATGATAAAAACAATAAATAATGGCATATTAATTGGGATATATAATACACTGTTTTTCTTAACAATTATTCATTTAAAAAAAAAAATATAATTAAATAAAAATAAAATATAATAAAGATCAAAGAATTTAAGAAAGAATGATTGCGATATGAAAAAATAAATTATTTTTAAAAATTTAAACGAAACTTAAATAAAACTATTATATTTATGTACATATGCGCCATTGTGTTATTCTCAATTTCCAAAATTAGTCACTCGATGTGTTGAATTAATCGGACCACTAAGTTGTAGTTAATTTTAACTATAAAATTTATTTCAGTTAAATTTTTAATTCATTTGTTCAATTCACAAGATCTCTTATCATGTCATATGTCCTAATATTTCACGACTCGGCGGCTCGGCTTAACCGACTCTTAAGAGATCGGCGCAGGTCTCTGCTGATAGTATTATTAAATAGGATTTTTTTGCTTGAATGATATTGTGAAATATTAGGACATTATGACATGATAAGAGACCTTGTTAATTGAACAAATGAATTAAAAATTTAACCGAAATAAATTTTATAGTTAATTTTATGAGACCTTGTGAATTGACAAATTATTTTTAAAACAGGTAAGAGAACTATATTCGGCTGTGCCGAATCTTATATACCCTTCACCAAATTATACTTTAAAATAAAAATTTTAAATATTTTTAGGTAAACAAAATTAATTTTTTTTTTTCAAAATTTAAAAAAAAAAAATTTTTCGAAATTGATTTTTTTAATTTTTTTCCAATTTTTTTTTTTTAACTTTTTTTTTTATTTTTTTAAATTTTTTAATTTAGTAGAGAAAAAAAATTAAAAAAAATTGTTTGTGGTAAAAAAAAATATTCGGGTTAAAAAATAATTTTCCCGATTTTGACCCATTGTAGGTCCAAATTACTATAGCCTTATATAAATTGTTGAAATGGACTTTGAAATATCTATCATTAGATATCCATATTGTCTATATTAATGACTTAGTAAACCAGATATAGATAAAAAATAGGCCAAAAATCGAGGTTGTCCCGGTTTATCTCAGCCATTTGTGGGCCGATTTTCTCGATTTAATATAGCGACCGAGCCAGAAGAATTCCCGATATATTGATGTATCGATTATGTTTGTAAGTTATTTGGGGGCTACGGAAAGTTGATTTCAACATACAGACGGATAGACGGACATGGCTATATCGACTTCGCTATATATACGATCCAGAATATATATACTTTGTACGGTCGCAAATGAAAAATGTAGATAATGGCAAACTTATATATACCCTTGCCACTCATGGTGAAGGGTATAATTATGACCTAAGTATAGTTAGTGCTAACTTTAAGTTTCTTTACAAAATTTTCGTCACAATTAGCGATTTTAATCATTAAATTAAGATTAATGATGTTTTTATGATATTTTGCCAATTGATTTTAGTTTTAAGATAAAAGTGAAAGTTGAAAAAAATATTGTAGAAAAAGTTAATCGCATTCTCGTCTCGTGCCAGTTGTAAATAAAGTTTTTGAGTTTCTCTCACAAGAACGAACTGCTTGGCAAACCATAAATTGTACTAAAATTTTCTAAGCTAAGAAATATTGTTTTTCGTAAAGACCGCAAACATATTACGGACGCAATTTTTGTATCAGATATACCTTCGATAATTTGGGTATTAAAAATCAGCGAAAATCGGTCTACAAATGGCAGAGATATAAACACAAAATGGCTGAGATATAAGCAAAAAAAAACTCGATTTGTTCACTTATTAAATATTTTCAACAAAACCCAACTTGGTACTACAAAAAGTTGGCCAAACAATCAAAGGTTTGCCGTCAAACTAATTCCAATGTTATTAAACAGTATCCGGAGAACTTGTCCGTTGATAAAAAACCTGGTTCATGTAGAAGGAATGGTCCACATGATGTTTCTTTAAGCCAATAAAAAGAAAGCATTTTCAAAAGAGCTCCCAACACATTCGGTAGGAAAGCAGTCCGATTAGCTCAGTACACGCACTATTTGGTACGAAAAGTTAAAGCCAATGCAGGTTTAAAAACATACAAGACTCAAAAAGTTTCTGACAAGAACTCTGCTAAAAATTTAGAGGCCATAGACAGAGCACGGAAATTTAAGTCAAATTTTATACAAAAAATATACCTGCTGCATAATGGATGACGAAACGTATGTATGGAAAATTGTTCGTAGCTTTCGGGTCAATATTTTTATGTTGCTGATGATCGAGGGAATGTTGAAGAAAAGTTTAGGACCCAAAAGCAGACAAAATTTTCCCAAAAAGTTCTTGGCATGGCAAGCAATACCCAGCAGTTCTATGAGACAGTCACGAACTACTGATTTTACCCATAATTTAGGGGGTCAATTGACCCTTTTGACTACAATGAGACTGTCTAATAGCTGGTCCAAAGTAGTCATCGCATTGAATTCACATACTGGTTAAATAGCGTCAGTTACCTTACTAGCTACCTAACTGGTAACTTGATCAGCTACATAACTAGTATGGGTGCTAACTGACCTCATATAGTCAGCTAAAAAGACATATTATAGGCAGTCCAATAAACGATTGCTTGTAAATAAAACTTTCTTCGACAACTCTCCAATGGATTGCTTCTGGTGGGTAAAATAACTACTCTCTAAAGTGCAGTACAAAATTGATGATTAGAATAAAAAATAATATTTTTCGTAAGTTGTAATAATAATGTCAATCAAATATAAGAAATCAAAACTTTAAGTCCAGTGGTTTCTTTTTTATTAACATATATGTATGTTAAGATTTTGTCGATGTCAGTCCTTATAATCTGTTGTGACATCTACTTATCTCCGCTTTAAAATAAATAACTTAAAAGATTTGTGTGATTACAGAAGTGTAAGAATATTAGCATTTTAGCTCAGAACAAAGTTGGAAAAATCTTTATCTTAAATAAAAACATGTAAGAGAGCTAGTATATTCGGCTGTGCCGAATCTTATATACCCTTCACCAAATTATACTTTAAAATAAAAAATTAAATTTTTTTAGGTAAACAAAATTAAAATTTTTTTTTCAAAATTTGAAAAAAAAAATTTTTCAAAATTGTTTTTCAAAATTTTTTTTTCCAAATTGTTTTGTTTTAATTTTTTTCAAATTTTTTTTTTTTAATTTTTTGCAATTTTTTTTAATTTTTAAAAAAATTTTTTTTTTAAATTTATTAGTGAAAAAAAATTTTGTTGGTAAAAAAAAAATTCGGGTTAAATATTTGTTGGTAAAAAAAAAATCGGGAAAAATATTTTCCCGATTTTGACCCATTGTAGGTCCAAATTACTATAGCCTTATATACATCGTTGCAATGGACTTTGAAATATATATAGATATCCATATTGTCTATATTAATGACTTAGTAATCCAGATATATATCAAAAATATGCCAAAAATCGAGGTTGTCCCGGTTTTTTCCTTATATCTCAGCCATCTGTGGGCCGATTTTCTCGATTTTAAATAGCGACCGAGCCGGAAGAATTCCTGATATATTGATGTATCAATTATGTTTGTAAGTTATTTGGGGGCTACGGAAAGTTGATTTCAACATACAGACGGACAGACGGACATGGCTATATCGACTTCGCTATCTATAACGATTCAGAATATATATACTTTGTGGGGTCGCAAATGAAAAATGTAGAAATTACAAACGGAATGACAAACTTATATATACCCTTGCCACTCATGGTGAAGGGTATAAAAACATACAAAGATAAAGTTCTATATCACAACAAACATCTACTACAGATGCTGAAATGACCTAATTTAATAATGTGTCCCTTTCATTTTATTATAAAAATATATTTTAAGGCTGGTAGATGCTTTTAGTTAAGCCTTTTTCTATTCTATTTGTTTAGTCAAAACGGAAAACTGTTTCATGCCAAAGAAATACAAAATGTGATTATTTAATTATAAGAAGACTTTAACTCAAACACATATTTTGCTTCAAATGAGGTTATACTTATTAACAGTACAAAGATATGTTTATATGAAATGTATATATTTATATATAAAAGAGTATTCTAGGTTAAATCATTAGCTAAACTTGTAGCATGGTTATAGCAAGTTCAAAATGTCGTTTGTAACAACTTAAGTATTAAGAATGGATACTATAATTTAATTTTTTGCTTGTAGCTAAGGAAACTCAGTTAAAATTTATAAACCTTATTGAAATTTTGTAAAAATCTTGTAAAAATTTAAAGGATGCTATAAATAAATAACATTACTACATAAATTCCAAAAAAATCATTACTTTTTCAAGAAAACATTGACTGAAAATTTTAAAATTTACCTTTTTTTAATAACCAAAATAATAGATTAGAGTTTTTACAATTCGTATATAACTATCTCTTATATTTATATATTTTTCCTCATTTATGGAAAAAGTCCTATAACCTTGTAACAAATATTATGTGTGCATTACTCTTCATACATCCTTTTAGCAAGAAAATAAGGAGATAGAGAGAAAAAATTCTATATAAAAATATATGTTTGTTAGGGTGGCGCCAAAAAAAAAAAACAGCTGTGGATGTTCCCAACTGAAATATGCATTCTAAATACAGTTTCTTAAAATGTTTGTTCTGGCGTCGGTATTTGGTGAGCTTAATCAAAAGATAAAAAATTCCTTTTTAATATTCTCGCAATGGAAACATTAAATTTTGGAATCAAGTGAAAAGTTGTTGAATGGTACTTTCAAGTTTTTTTAATATGAAAAAATCATCAAAGCTTTAAAAATCACAATAAACGGGACCACCCTAATCTATATAAATGACAATATAAAAAAAACCTTTAAAAGCATATACAACAACAACAACCTAAAAAGCACATTTATTGTTATTGTACCATTTCAAACCAAGTTGGCATCATTTCGTTTCTATTTATTTTATTTTTTCTTTCGAGTAGAAAATGTATTGTTTGTTGTAGAATGTAGTGCAATGTTGCTACTACATTCTACGACATGTTGTCATTATTAGAAAGGAAGTATAAAAAATCGACAATAACAGCAGCACCGAACACACTCTAATGTCTAAATTATGACATACATTTTAGTAGAAATATATAGTTATACTTATATATTTAGTAATAATTTAAAAATTTTAAACATGAAAAATTTAAGGACAATTTAGATACAAACATATCCAGGAACAACTTTCAATGACTAGCATATATATAGCGCCTGCATTACTTAGGCGATATCTGTTATAAATCTGCTTAGTTTCAAGTTATTTGCATGATCACATTCTTGGACCAAATTACCGCATTCGTATCGAAAAATATTGTTGATCACGAATGAGGTAATTATGAAGCTGATTTTACGGATAACGGGTTCTTTGAGTTCCTACCATCAATGTAAGTCATTACTTGTAACTAGTTTTAGTGATATTAAAGTAATGTATCATTTATAAGCGATTGGGTATGTACTTGCCCACATTGGTTTAGAAACTTTTGATTTTGGAAATAATTCGGAAGCTCGTGAACGATTAGATACATCTTAATGAAATTTCACATAGTCAGCTTGTGTTTATATACCCTTCACCATGATTGGTAAGGGCATATATATAAGTTTGTCATTCCGTTTGTAATTTCTACATTTTTCATTTGCGACCCCATAAAGTATATATATTCTGGATCGTTATAAATAGCAAAGTCGATATAGCCATGTCCTTCTGTATGTTGAAATCAACTTTCCATAGACCGGGACAACCTCGATTTTTGGCCTATTTTTGGTCATTAATATAGACAATATGGATATTTCAAAGTCCATATAAGGCCATAATAATTTGGACCTACAATGGGTCAAAATCGGGAAAAATATTTGTTAACCCGAATTTTTTTTACCAAACAAATTTTTTGTTCACTAATAAATTTAAAAAAAAAAAAAATTTGAAAAAACAATTTGAAAAAAAAAAAAAAAAATTAAATTTCGAAAAACAATTTAGAAAAAAAAATTTGTTTAAATTTTGAAAAAAAAAAAAATTCAATTTTGTTTACCTAAAAATATTTAAAAACTTTATTTTAGAGTATAAATTGGTGAAGGGTATATAAGATTCGGCACAGCCTCTTACTTATTAGTTGTTTATATGGGTTCCTAGTAGAGTGTCCAAAAAACCGGCAAATTAAAAAAACCGGTTTAACCGAAAACAGCGTTTTATAAAAAAACCGGTTTCGGTTTTCTCATTTTAAAAAACCGGTTTCGGTTTTGTCATTCCAAAAACCGGTTAACCTGTCAAATGCAGAAATTTTCTAAAAAATAAAATGAAATGAAAATGTCAAAATATTTTTAAGTTATATGTTCAAAAAAGCTTTACAAAGTATTTCGTTAAAACCGGTTAACCGTCTTAAAAAAACCGGTTTGTCAAAAAACCGAAAAGTTAAAGAAAACCGAAACCGGCCGGTTTTACAAAGATGAAAAAAACCGATTGACCGGTTTTCGGTTTCGGTTTTGGATACTCTAGTTCCTAGTTAGAATGGGGGTTAGTGGGCAAAATTAAAAAAAAAATCACTTAAAAATCCAGTTTTCATTCTGATAAATGTCATGAAATTTTATATTTAGGTAGCACTTGAAATAGCTTAGATGTGTGGGTTAATGTAAATGCGTGTTAAATACAAATTGGCTCATTTAAGGGAACATTGTCCTCTTCAGCCCTATCCAAACTTTTTTGAAGAAAAATTTCAGATTCATCTAAAAATTTCGAAAAACGCAAAATAAAATGTTTTTGCCCTATGTGTTATTTAAATACACCAAAAGTTAATAAGATATCGGTAAGTAAAATAATATTTTATGAAAAACCCAAATTTTTGGAACATATTTTCTCCATTTTAGGAATTTCGTTATTTAAGTGAAGACAATGGCAAAAGTTAAGAATCCATTCATTAAAAGACCTTTTGATCTATATACACAGGCAAATCGGATTCGTGATTTTTGTAGATACAAGAAAATACTGTTTCACAGAAAAAATACTGTCACATACAAGATTATGTATGGAAAATGCAGTTATGTACAAGATTCTCTATAGAAAATACTCTATACACCTCATTTTCCATAGAAAATACTGTTATACACAAGATATTCTATAGAAAATACTGTTATACACAAGATTTTTTACAGAAAATACTGTTATACACAAGTTTTTTTTTATTGAAAATACTGTTATACACAAGATTTTCTATAGAAAATATTGTTATACACAAGAATTTCTATAGAAAATATTGTTATACACAAGAATTTCTATAGAAAATACTGTTATACACAATATATTCTGTAGAAAATACTGTTATACACAAGATTTTTTATAGAAAATACTGTTATACACAAGATATTCTACAGAAAATACTGTTATACACAAGATTTTTTATAGAAAATACTGTTATACACAAGATTTTGTATAGAAAATACTGCTATACACATGATATTCTATGGAAAATACTCTTATACACAAGATTTTCTATGGAAAATACTGCTATACATCAGATTTTGTATAGAAAATACTGTTATACACAAGGTTTCCTATAGAAAATACTGTTATACACAAGATTTTCAGTAGAAAATACTATTATACAAAAAATGTTCTATAGAAAATATTTTTATACATAGATTTTCTATAGAAAATACTATTATACACAAGATTTTCTTTATAAAATGTTGTTATTCAAAAGATCTTCTATAGAAAATATATTAGCTATAGCAGAAAATCATGCTGAGTATATAGGAATGTTAAATTTGGCATGTTACCTAAAATAATGAAAATTATTTGAAAGTATCAAATGAGTTGCGGGAGTACTACGATACTTTTGAATATTAAAAATTATCAACAAATACGAATGTAAAAACTCATACATACATATATATTTTTTATAATTTATGTATTTTAAACAAAATATACAAATAATTTTTGTACGAGAATTTTAATTTTTAACTTTAACGCTTAAAACAATAAATAGATGTTAAATATTACTGATATTTTTTACCATACTTCAAAATATATTTATAAAAACACCTCCAGCCTTTTAAATGTGATTATTTTGTTAAAAAATGTGTCATTTGTTTATTTAATATGCAAACATAATATCTGATGATCATTTTTTAAAAACGTTAAATTTTTATCAATAAACAATATTTCAATATAATTTGGCACCTCATAAAAAGTCTTGTCATAAATGGTATAAAAACTAACAACCACAAACTGATTAACATTTTTATAACATTAAAATAAAATTTTGGGCTAAACTTGTTTTAATTTTTTTATTAATGAAAAAAAAAAAAAAAAAAAAATATTTATTTTGTGGGTTTTTGTTTCTTTATTAAATCATATATATTTTTTCTGTTTGTTTACAAAAATTAGCTAATTCCATTGGCGCCAATAAGATAATTTAATTTGTATTCTCTTTTTTTACAAAATAATAATATTTTTTTTAAATTTTTTTATACGATCTTTTTCTATTTTGCAAATTTTAGAGGTACTTAAATTGTATATTCTTGTATAGGCGCCATGGGAAATTTAAATAAATTTTATATTTATTATTTATACAACAAACAAAAAATTGTCAAAACAATGTGTCAGTTGGCTATTTTTTTATTTAAAAACCTGTTGCCTTAAAAATTAGGTCTACAAATTTTTAGATTGACGTAGAATGACTTGTGATTATTAAGAAGACTTCAGACTAGACAATGTCAATGAAATTTTTTTTAATAATTTTGTTTTATAGATCTGGTATAGGGTGTCATATACATGTTCAAGCATGCCCGACTGACTATAAATTCTTGTCGGTCTTTCATTTTCAAATCACAATGATGGACTTATTTCAATTATTATTTTTGTTTAATTTTTTGTTTACTGGGCTTCCTTGCGTGCTTATAGATTGTGTTTACATTTAATATGCATGCTCCAACATGTTTTTCTAATAGCATTTATGTATGAATAAAACTATCTGTTAACTAACACATGTTATCAAATGAATCCAACACAAATAATTACCTTTAAAACAATGAAAATCAATTAAACAAATTAACAACAAATAAATGTCATCCCTACAACAAAAACGAACATCTTTTTTAAATAATACATTTAAAATTCATACTAAAGACACTTTCCAATATAAAAAGGAATTAGTTCAATTTCGATAGTTGAATATACAAAAACCAACCATGAATTGCAGACAATATTGGCATAAAACTTTAGGAGAATCCAGCATACATGGTTTCCCATATTTGGTACGACGTGAACTGCACTGGCTGGAGAAACTGTTTTGGGCGGCGGTCATTATAACAGCCACCTATTTCTCCCTAGACATTTGCCTCAATCAATGGAAACGTTTTCGTGAAAATCCCATTGTCTATGCCATGGAATTGGCATGGGGTAAATCTAACTTTCCCTTTGTCGGCATTACCTTGTGTTCGGAGTCTTCAAATCAAGAACAATTGGATGAGGTTATCGAGCAAACTTGGGATGTAACAGCAGCAACAAATGCCTCGCTTTATCAACACTATGTGGAATTTTTAAAGGTTCTAAATTCCTTAAGTTCTATGAGTCTGGATAAATTAAAACCCTATGAAAACGATACCAGTTTGGGTGATTTGAAATTTGTGGAAATATTATTGCATGTGAGTATTTCAATTGCTGAGGTAAGTAAGTAATTTTGATGTTTTTATAAATAACTTTTGTTTTGGAGATGCGTCATAAATTCATACCTCGCATGGAGTATGACAATGCTGATGATAATGATAAAAAAGTGACAACCTCTTCATTCGATGTGGAGGGAAGAGAACAAATTTATGCGGCCGCTATGACAGAAATTGGAATTTGTCGCACCACCTCTCAATTAACACGCTACACGAATCCTTTTGGAAAGTTGTAAGTTTAGGAAACTGCTATTATACTGAAGATTCTTTATAGAAAACACTGTTATACACAAGATTTTCTATAGAAAATACTGTTATACACAAGATTTTCTACAGAAAATACAGTTTTAAACAAGATTTTCTAAAGAAAATATAGTTATATAGAAAATCTAAAGAAAATACTGTTAATCCAAAGAAAATACTGTTATGCACAAGAGTTTCTATAGAAAATACTGTTATACGCAAGATTTCCTATAGACAATACTGTTATATACAAGATTTTCTATAGAGAATACCGTTATACATAAGATTTTATATAGTAAATACTGTAATACACAAGAAAATATTGTTATACGCCAGATTTTCCATTGAAAATACTGTTATACACCAGATTTTCTATAGAAAACACTGTTATACACAAGCTTTTCTATAGGTAGTACTGTTATACTGAACATTTTCTATAGAAAATACTGTTATACAGAAGATTGTCTATAGAAGATACTGTTATACACACGATTTTCTATACACAAGTTTTTCTAGAGAAAATACTGTTATAAATCAGATTTTCCACAGAAAACGCTATACACAAGATTTTCTATAGAAAATACTGTTTAAAACAAGATTTTCTATAGATAATGCTGTTACACACAAGATTTTCTATATAAAAAAAACTTTTCTATACATGATTTTCTATAGAAAATGCGGTTATACACAAGATTTTCTATAGAAAATACTGCTATACACAAGATATTCTATAGAAAATACAGTTATACACAAGATTTTCTATACAAAATACTGTTATACACAAGATTTCTATAGAAAATACTGTTATACACAAGATTTTCTATAGAAAATACTGTTATAAACAATATTTTCTACAGAAAATACTGTTATACACACGATTTTCTATAGAAAATACAGTTATACACAATATTTTCTATAGAAAATACTGTTATACACAAAATTTTCTATAGACAATACTTTTATACACAAGATTTTCTATAGAAAATACTGTTATACACAAGATTTTCTATAGAAACTACTGTTATACACAAGATTTTCTATAGAAAATACTGTTATACACAGGATTTTCTATAGAAAATACTGTTTAAAACAAGATTTTCGCTAGAAAATACTGTTATACACAAGAAAATATTGTTATACGCCAGATTTTCTACAGAAAATACTGTTATACACCAGATTTTCTATAGAAAATACTGTTATACACAAGTTTTTTTATTTTGTTTTTTTTATATAAAAAAGTTCTCTTATTTATTTACAGGAAAACCTTAAAAGTATCTGGCATCAGTTTCTGTGACATTATGAATGAGTGCAATACGAAAATCTTTCCAAAAGTTGGCGTGGACTCCAGTCTTTTAATTGTAAGCAAATTATAACAAAAAACTAAAAACTAAAATATGTAAATCTAAACTTATTTTAATGATGAAAAGTTTCTGCACAATGTTGATGATATAGTAGCACCTTATGATCAAGGCACTATAATGCGGCACGCCACCATGGAGGGTTCATTGACCATAGAGCTGCTACTGGGCTTAACAACAGCTGAAACCGAAGTCAGGAATTTGCCCATAGCCTACAGGAAATGTCGTTATAAGGATGAAAATAATTTAAATTATTTTGGGGTAATAGAGCTTTAAATATATTTCATTTTAATATTAAATCAATAGAATACAATTCATTGTAAGTATTTATACCCCTTATAGATTTATCGTCCTGGCCTGTGTCGCATTGAGTGTCGTATAAATGTGGCCATGCAAAAATGTGGTTGCAAGCCATATTTCTATGTGATGGCTCCCCATTTGCCCGTCTGCAATATAAAAGGAATGTTGTGTTTGGCACATGAACACTGGCCCAAAGTGGCACAATGCAATTGTCCCAATTTGTGTGAGGAGGAAACTTATGTTAGCATGCAAACAACTTTACAAAAAGATGTAAGTTTTAAATAAAACAACTACCACAAAATACTCCTAGCAAACTGTCTAAAGTGTGCAAATAATAGTAAAAAAAAAACTTTTTATTTGTCTATGCTTTGCTTCTAGGACTCGACAAAATTTGAAAGGACTATAATAGTAAAACTATTCCTACCACGCATGGCTATGAAACGTCGTGTTGTCTTTAGCTCAGATCAATTAATCATGTCATTCGGTGGGGCAATTGGTCTATTTTTGGGTGCCAGTTTTATCAGTATCTATGGCTTGCTGTATGTGCTAAGTGTATATGTCTTTGGCAATGTTTGGTCGTGCCTTAAAATGAAAAGAAAGGCCAAGAAGCAGAGAAGAGTAACATTAGTGGAAGCAGCATATTGAATTACCATACATACTATTGTATATTAATTAAAGCGTTTATTCTTGGGGGATTATTTTAGCCTGAAAGTGTATGAAATATAGTATAGTTTAAGGATTATGTATATTTAAAGCAAAGTAGAAAATTAAATTGAAGCATACTTTATGGCTTGACTTACAGGTACAACAAATAGCATACTTAGGGGGGTTTAAGATATGAATAATACACAATACAGTTTAAAGGATTCTATTTTAATGGTTTTTCAGTTTTAGGTTTTTTTGTTGTTCTTAATTTGTGTCAAAGGTGAGTGAACATTAAATATAGTTTTAAGTAAATTATTACGGAAGGGTCAAAAACTTAACAAAATATACAAAATAGACCCCCTAAAGATTACACCAATTAAGCTGAAAACAAGTATGAGTGCTATATACGGCTCTGACGAATCTTATATACCATTCACCAAAGTATACTTTTAGAAAAATATTGAAAAAAAATGATGGTCCAATTTTCTCGATTTTAAATAGCAATATAAGTTGGACTATAAGGAAAATATGGATGTATCAATCATATATGTAAGTTAATAGATGGCTTCGGTATGTTGCCTTCAACATACAGACGGACAGAAGGACATAAGGACATGGCTATATCGACTTCACTATCTATAACGATACAGAATATTATTACGTTTTAACGTTGGTTTATTTCCTTTAAATTGTAACAACTTTTTATTTATTTAATATGTACAACAACAACAGTTCAAATAGTCACTCAGTGTCTTTTTATACGTTTATCAATTCGCAGAAACGCACACCCACTTTATAATGTACAAACTTAAATGTACAAGACAGTTGATGTTCACTCTAAAAGCGCCTATGATCAACTCAATTCACGACTCCAACCTCTACACCTATTTATACACACGTCATCTTTCGAGAATCTTCTACATTGCTCTTAACGGACAAACTAGTAGGTTCGATTTCTAGAGCTATCGATGTCAATGTTAGCAGCTTAAACATTTAGTATTACCATACTTATAAACAATGCTAATAACCGCGTGCTATCAACATTGTTGATAAGTAGAAGCTTCTACTGATGGACCGTTTAATTCAAATCGCTGGGGAACGGGTTCTCTGTGATGGTCTGGTCAGATTTCAGCAGCCCATAATAGATAGGACCCTTTTGTTCCTACCAAATACAGAGAAATACCTTAGCGCCATGGATATTTGGCTTTGCAGTCTATTCGGCTTCACTTACGATCTCTTACGCTTTAGGTTATCGTAATGAATCCATTTTTCATTGCAAGTAATGATTCAGTGCAAAAATGATTTCATTTTATAACATTCAAGCATCAATTCAGACATGCAGAATCATCATTCAAGGTTTCTCGGCTTCAATTCGTATAGCACCCAATTTGCCTGCTTTTGGATGAATCCTGGTGCTGGCAAATGTTTTTAAATTGCTGCTTGAGTAGCTCCCAATGATTTTGCAAGCTCATGTTGAGTTTAACAACAATATTCATGGAGTAATGCCTCCAATTCTTGGTCTTCAAACTTTTTTGGCTGGATAGAGATCGCTCATTGTCTTCCATGTTAAAATCATCACTTCTGAACCGCACAAACCTTCTCTAGCACGTTGAAACCGATGGAACACATTCACCTTAAGCTTTGGTGAGCATTCGGTGTGCTTCAGCGGTACTCTTTTTAAATTGAAGATGTAAAGCAAAACTTCCCGCATATGACGTTTTGTTGGCACAAAATTCGACATGTCCGAAGCAACAAAAAACTTTGTTATTTACACTATAATGTTCAATAACTAAGTGAGAATAATTAGCAGATATGTACCCTTCAAAATGATGTATAAGTTATAAAAAACAAAGACCGCGTTCAAAAAATGATGTAATCCCACATTTCTAAGTCATACACCCAATATTTGAATCATTGTTTGGCCCATAAAATATCTGGCTGTACTTTTACAGGTATTCTTGGGCTCTAGATTCCCTTTCTTATGCCCTTCAAAGGATATGTGGCAGTACTTTGACTGGTATTCTTGGGCTTCCTATCTTTTAGTTGACAATATATTATAAAAAATTATTTAATTATTCCTGTTCAAATTTGAATTGCTCCTAGCAATCTTCGTAACTGGAGATTAAGTATAAAATTCACCGTTTTCAATAGATCTAATCAACCTTTACATCAGTGGTCGGCACTCATGGCCACATGATTAATGAAGTTTAATCAAATTATCAAATAAGAAACAAAAATTGTAATCCATAGCTGGATTATAACTGACCAACAAAGTTCATAACATGTTATTATAATCTACATTACACTTCTCTTTATAACGACCACTGCTCTAGATTCTGTAATAAATAAGAGCTAAATCTATTAAAATATTAAGAAACATTTTTCCCATTTCTGAACTTTACCCATTAAAAGTTTCTCCACTCCACGCATATATTTTCCGCCCGTAAGCGTAAAAATTTAATTTGTTTAAACTGAAAAAACAATAAATTTCGTTAAATATGCAGTTAGAAGTTTCCGCCCTTAAAAACTAAAAAAAAAATAACAAAATCAAGGAAATACTGAAAAACAAATACTAGCCGGGAGGGTTGAAAATATTGATTTTATGTTTGCAACACACAAATGAATTCTAATGAATGGGATGACTGAATGAATGAATGAAAAACGACATGTGAAATCAGAGTCACAAATGACATACAAATAGTTTGTTCTGTTTTTCATTTTTATTATTAGAAAATGAAAAATGAATTGAGTTGCATTAGAGCATAAATAAAAATTTATGGCAGCATTAAATAAAAAGCAATAATGTATGAAATAATTTCATTTTACTTTCAATTTATTGCAAATTAAGTAAAATATGTTTGATAGTCTGCAGCGAAAATGAAAATTGTTTAATAAAACGAAATTGAGACCTAAATATTTCTTTTAATATTGTATAGAGTAAAATTTATGGTTCATTTCTAGAAACTAAAAGAAAAATGAGTTTATGATTATAGGGTTTTTGGTGATAGGTAGTTTTTATTTCTGGTAATGTGCAATTTTCTTAAGAGAATTATTTAACTGGAAGATTTTCCAAAAATATCGGAGAACGTAAATAACGTAAATTTGTTTTTTGAAGAAATATAAAGCAATTTTCTTAAGAAAAATATTTAAGAAGTTTTTCAAGTTTCTAGTTGAATCGATTTTACTCCGTTTTGACCAGGCCATACCACTCATTGATAACAATAAACTAGTTCAATACTAGATGCTAGTGAAATGAATACTAGGTCCAACTTGCCGCATGCCAATAACGGTTCCCTATACCTCAAATAGCTCATTCGGCATATTTTCGTTCAGAATTGCATGTCGGTGGCGGATAGGGGCAGCCTTCATCTAGACCTGTGCTACATTTTATACAAATGGTTACTGCTAGAGCGATATCAAGACTTCATGATGATCTAAAAGCCTTGGTATAGCTAGGTTACAAACAGGAGACGGAAAAGCCAATGGTCAGGTCATTCCCTTGCGATACACTTGAAACGAGTGGTCACTCGCAATGGGATGATATTGGTGATAGGATTACAGTTACTACAAATAATTCATTTTTGTCAAATGGTCATATGGTATTAATATAATCCTCTCTCGTCATTTCCAATGTTATAACCCGCGGACCAAAATTGTTCTTCCATCTCCCACCCTCTTTCTACTCCAATTCCTTCCCATTCCCCTCTCCTCCCCCAACTTGTAAGGTTAACGTGGTTGGTAGCAGTGCCGAGAACCTGAATGGCTAGTTACTGGTAAAGGAAGACTAGTCGCAAACAGATCCCCTCCGACGCCAGGACACGGGTCGGTTGTTATAAGTCTTTTGCTTAGTCCATGTACGCCTGCATGGATCGTGGGAATCAAATGGAACACACAAATATTTTAAAACGAAAACAAACAACAGCGGAAGGTCAACAGGGGAAACCCATATTGGCCGATTGCAAAACGCCATCCACCAAACCTTCAGATGGTATGGTTCCACGCAGCGAGGATACTTTGGTTGTCGAGCCTAGTACTTCTAAGTACTACTAGCCCTCACTGACAAACAGTCAGCAACTGTCCCTATTTTGGGCTCTGCGGAGCATTGCTGAAGTCCCTACGAAAATTATACAGGCTGGGCGGTCGACCCTGACGGCTATTATTGACACCCTAGTCGCAAAGATCCTTCAAGGAGAGCATTTGTTCAAAGGGCCTTCGCATTATTGACCGATATGAATCAAAGTCGGCTCTGGACAGGGCCTGGTTGGCTGATCTGGATTGCTACGATCCTCCCTTTAATACAGGAGGCTCGGACCAAGCGGCATCTGTATTGGCTAAACGCCAACGTTTGGAGGAGAAGCAACTTCACCAGAAAAACCTATAGCCAAGGACTAAAAGTCAAAAGCAAGGTGAAGCTCGGATTGTCAATAGGACATACAGTGAAATTGCACGGAACCCACTAGGTACAGCCATTATTGACAGGAGCTTTAGTGACGGAGCCATTTCTCATGATAAATGGCTGATGATCCGTCAGAAGATGTTAGGGTTGTAGTGGAATAATCGGAATCGACAGAAATCGCAAAGTTTTTTTTTTTTTTAATTTAAAATTCGATTTTCCAAATCCAAAAAACCACTACTTGTTTCAACTAAACAAACCTAGCAAGTAGCTATATAAGCAGCTGAAAAATTTCACATTAAATAAAACTCACTTTCAGGAAAACCCTAAAAACTAGATATACTATATGTATATGTATATGCAATTTAGCGAGTAAAAATATATTTATTTTAATGAACCATCAAAGTGGAAATATGGAAACCTTTATAGTGTTTATAAAAATATAACTTTATTATTCAAGTTGTTGTTGACTGCGTCACTAAAACACTGACAGACTGACTGGCTGAATGCCTGCCTAACAGCCAGTCTACTGATTTCACCACCATCATGGGCACATGTTAAATTACGGATTATAAAAGTTTGTATTTTGTACATGAAAAATATGACATTTAGTTAAGTAAAATGTATGCAAGTTAAGTGAAGTTGTAAGTATGTTTTGAAGTGTTTCGTTGTACTTATGATTTTCACTTTAAAATTTTTTGTGCCCCTTCCCATATCTCTCTACTCACTCTTTCTTACTACATTTAGCAGGAAAATTTAAAATAGTTTGCTAGGAGTACTAAGTAGAGGAAAACAATTTAAAGAAAAAGTAGTAACAGTAGTAGTTATAAGTTTAACTTGTGCCAAATAACTACAAAAATAAAACTTATGTCTTTATAATTTAGAGTTTACAACAGTGAGAAGTAAAAATAATTAATGTTAAACTTATTAGAATATTACAATAATAAAAATGTCTTCATAGCAAACATTTAAACAACTCCATTTAAAAAATTCTCATATGCTCCTAAACTTTTGTTTTTCACTGTAACCTTGCTCGATTTTAATACGCAGCTACGCAAGCAACCAGCCAACCAAACCAACGAACCCAATGTTTTGGCTTAATGTAAATTGTAGTATTCCCCAACATTCAAGTTAATAACCTTTTCAATTTTTGTCGGCTTTTTTGGTGGTTGATAAAAAATGTATTGTTCATTTTTAGTTTTTTCTCTAATCTTCAATTACAGGTGTAATTTATTTTATATTATTACATTTTCAACCTATTTTTTTTAGTTGAAAACTGTTGAGCTTATTTAGTTTTGATGACTTTGTCGTTTAATTGATAATGTTGCCAAAAACAACTAAGAGTACTACTATTGGGTGTATGACTTAAAAATGTGCGACTTACAATAGATGGCGTATATTTTGAACGCGGTTTTTTGTTTTTAAGGGTACATTTTTGTTCTTTATTCCCACTTAGTTATTGAACATTATAGTGTAAACAAAAAAAGTTTATTTTGCTTCGAAAATGTCGAATTTTGTGCCAACAAAGCGTCATATGCGGGAAGTTTTACTTTGCTTCTGAAGCATACCGATTGCTCGCCGAAGCGAGATGAATGTGTTTCATCGGTTTCAACGAGCAGAAGATGGTTTGTGCGTTTTAGAAGTGGTGATTTTGACACGGAAGACAAAGATCGCCCAGACCAGCAAAAAAATTTTGAAGACCAAGAATTGGAGGCATTACTCCATGAAGATTGTTGTAAAACTCAACCTACTCAATCAGCAATTTCAAAACGTTTGCAAGCTTCAAGATTCATTCAAAAGCAGGGAAATTGGGTACCATACGACCTTGAAATACGATTCTGTTTGTCTGAAAGGCAGCATGAACGCTTTAAAGGAAAATAATTTTTGCACCGAATCATTACTTGTGATGAAAAATGGATTCATTACGATAGTATGTGAAGCCCAGCCGAATCGACACTAAAGTCAAATATTCATGGCGCTAAGGTAATGTCCTGTATTTGGTGGGACCAAACGAGTCCTATAGATTATTAGCTGCTGAAAATTGGCCAGGCCATCACAGGGAACTTGCACCGAACCCAACTGATTCGTTTAGTTCTTCAAGTTTCTCCAGAAATGTATCTTATTAAG